>CM020061.1:0-600000 GCA_009769605.1 Bucorvus abyssinicus | reverse complement strand
TGAGAGGGTTCACACGCGTGTGCGGGTACGAGGGTGCATATGGGAGCGCACACACACGTGCAGGTGTGAGTGAGAGCGTGCACACATGTGTGAGAGGGTTCACACACGTGTGCGGGTGTGAGGGTGCGTGTGGGAGCGCGCAACGCACGCAGAGGTGTGTACACGTACACGCATGTGCAGAGCGGCGGCGATGCGCTGGTGGCACTGGGGGGACAAGAGGTGTCGGAGCGGGAGGGGGCTCTCGGGGGGGGGGTCTGGGGGTCATACTGGGGCCATACTGGGGCCGTACTGGGCCGTACTGGGCCGTACTGGGCCGTGCCGGGGCGGCGGGCGCCTTCCTGCGAGGTGGGGCCGTGTCCCAGTTGTGGCTTCGCCGGCGCTCGCTGCCGCTGCGGTTCCCGGGCCGGACCCACCCCGCGTGCGGAGACGCCCGGGGGGGCACCCGTGGGCTCTCACGGGGGGGGGGCGGGGGGGGGCGAGCTCGCGTGGGGGCACCCATGGGTGCCGCGTGGGACCACGGGGCCAGCCCGGTGAGAGGCGGGTGTGGACGTGGGTCCCCGAGGGTGCTCGGGAGCCCGTGGGGTGACACGGGGGACCCACCTGAGATCGCCCGGCACGGGTACCCCCCCCACCCGTGGGTGCCCCCCCACCCGTGGGTGCCCCATCGGAGCGTGTCTGGGACGCCGAGCCCCGTGGGTGCCGCCTGAGCCCACGGCGGGGGGACACGGGGAGGAGCGGGTGGGGTACGTGGGTGGCCCATGGGGTGGGGTGGTGCCCGGGGTGGGTCCCCGGGCGGGTGCCCGAGTGGGTGCCCACCCTGCCGTCCCCTCCCGTCCCGCCGCAGCCCACATCGAGGTGATCCCCTGCAAGATCTGCGGGGACAAGTCCTCGGGGATCCACTACGGCGTCATCACCTGCGAGGGCTGCAAGGTGGGGGGGGCAAGGGGTGCCAGCGGGTGCCAAGGGGTGCCAAGGGATGGGTGGCGAGGGGTGCCAGGGGGTGCCAAGGGGTGCCAACGGATGGGTGGCGAGGGGTGCCAGGGGGGTGCCAAGGGGTGCCGAGGGGTCGTTGGTGAGGTGTGCCGGGGGGGTGCCAAGGGGTGCCGAGGGGTGGGTGGTGAGGGGTGCCAGGGGGGTGTCAAGGGGTGCTGAGGGCTGGCAAGGAATGTCAGGGGGGTGCCAAGGGGTGCCGGGGGGTGTCACGGGGTTGTCGGGGTGGAGGCAGAGGGTGCCAAGGGGTGCTGCGGGGTGTTGATGGGTGCCGAGGGGCGCTGGGGGGTGTCGGGGGGATGGCAAAGGGTGCCAAGGGGTGTCGGTGGTGCTGGAGGGTGCTGGGAGGTGTCACAGGGTGCTCGGGGGGTACCGGGGGGTGTTGCCAGGGTGTACTGGGGGGTACCGGGGGTGTACCGGGGGTTACCGGGGTGTACCGGGAGGTACCGGCAGTGTACCGGCGGTGTACCGGGGTGTACCGGCGGTGTACCGGGAGGTACCGGCGGTGTACCGGGGGTACCGGGGGGTTGCCGGGGGTACCGGCTGACTCCCGGGCAGGGCTTTTTCCGGCGCAGCCAGCAGAGCCCCCTGAGCTACGCGTGCAGCCGCCAGCAGAACTGCCCGATCGACCGGGCCAGCCGCACCCGCTGCCCCCACTGCCGCCTCCAGAAGTGCCTCCGCCTCGGCATGTCCCGCGACGGTGGGTGCTGCCCCCACCCCGGCACCGGGCACCCACCGCCCCCCCACGCACCCACCCCACCCCTGGCTGGGGGCAGCCACGCACCCACAGCTGGGCACAGACCCACAGCTGGGTGCATCCCCCCCCCCACAGCTGGGTGCCTCCCCTCACCCTATACCTGGATAGCCCCCTCACCCCACACCTGGGTGCCCCCCTCGCCCCATACCTGGGTGCTCCCCTGACGCCACACCCAGGTGCCCCCCTCCCCGTGCCCAGTGCCCTCCTCCCTGTGCCCAGGGCCCCCCAGTGCCCCCCTCACCCTATATCTGGGTGCTCTCTCACCCCACACCCAGGTACCCCCTGACCCCACATCCAGGTGCCCCCCTCTCCGTGCCCAGTGCCCCCCAGTGCCCCCCGTCACCCTCTATCTGGGTGCCCCCCTTACCCTACACCCAGGTGTCCCCCCTCACCCCACACCTGGGTGCTCCCGGACCCCACACCCAGGTGCCCCGTCCCCGTGCCCAGTGCCCCCCTGCAGCCGCACCCCCACGGGTGCCGTGGGCGCCGGGGCCGGGGGGGCCCACGGGCCACCCCAGTGTCCCCGGGAGGAAGCGGAGGGGCCGTGGGTGCGCCCGGAGGAAGCGTGACGGCGGGGGCCACGGCGACACGTGCGTGGGGCCGGAAAGCCCCGGTGCCCCGGCTATGTAGGTCACGGGGAGCCGGGCGGGTCGCGCACACGCGTGTGTCACGCCCGTGTCACGCGTGTCCCCGCAGCCGTCAAGTTCGGCCGCATGTCCAAGAAGCAGCGGGACCGGCTGCAGGCCGAGGTGCAGCAGCAGCTGGAGCAGCGGCAGCGGGAGCGGGCGGCCGAGGGGGCACCCACCGGCACCCCGGGGTGCCGGGGCCACCCGTTGACCCCTGCCGGCACCCGCCACGGCGGGACGGAGCCGGAGCCCGGGCGGCTGGAGGGGACCGAGCGGGACGCGGGTGGGGACAGGGAGGGGGACAGGGACGGGGATGGCCCCGACTTCTGCCCCCACCCCGGTGTCGGCAGCCTGCTGGAGTCACCCACATCCTCCGGGGTGGAGATCGGTGAGTCGCTGGGTGCCACGCGCCCGTGGGGGCTGGGCCTGTCACCCGTGGGTGCTCAGGGGTGGCAGGAGCTGGTTCAATCATGGGTGGGTGCTCAGGGGTGGTGGGAGCTGGGTGCATCACCCATGGGTGCTCAACGCTGGCAGGACCTGGCTCTGCCATCTGTGGGTGCTCCGTGGTGATGGGACCTGGTTCAATCATGGGTGGGTGCTCAGCGATGGTGGGAGCTGGCTCTGTCACCCCTGGGTGCTCAAGAGTGGTAGGACCTGGCTCCACTACCCTTGGGTGCTAGATGGTGGTGGGAGCTGGCTCCATCACCCATGGGTGCTCAGGGGTGGCAGGAGCTGGGCGCATCACCCATGGGTGCCCCATGGTGGCAGGACCTGGCTCTGCCAGCTGTGGCTGCTCGGTGATGGTGGAACCTGGCTCCATCACCCCTGGGCGCTCAGTGGCGGTGGGGCCCTTCTCCGCCTGCCATGGGTGCCGCCTGGGTGCCACCTCTCCCCGTCGCCGTGTCCCCGCAGAGCACCTCACCCAGAACGTCCTCAAGTCGTTCCGGGAGACCTGCCCGCTGGGCGCCGAGGAGCTGCAGCGCCGGCGCTGGGACACCTTCTCCCGCGAGGAGACCTGCGCCTACCAGAGGCAGGTGAGACCCCGGCGGGGTGAGGGGGACACCCGGGGTGCTGGGGACCACCCGCCGTGGGGCCGGGGGGTGACGGCCGGTCCCGCAGCCCATGGTGGAGATGTGGCGGCGCTGCGCCGGGCGCCTCACCGAGGCCATCCAGCACGTGGTGGAGTTCGCCAAGCGCCTGCGCGGCTTCATGGAGCTCTGCCAGAACGACCAGATCGTCCTCCTCAAAGCGGGTACGGGGCCACCGCGGCCACCCCCGTCCCTTGTCCCCAGCCGCGGGGCCACCGCGGCCACCCCCGTCCCTCGTCCCCAGCCGCGGGGCCACCGCGGCCACCCCGTCCCTCGTCCCCAGCCGCGGGGCCACCGCGGCCACCCCCGTCCCTTGTCCCCAGCCGCGGGGCCACCGCGGCCACCTCTGTCCCTTGTCCCCAGCCACAGGGCCACCGCGGCCACCCCTGTCCCTTGTCCCCAGCCCTGGAGCCACTGCGGCCACCCCCGTCCCTTGTCCCCAGCCACGGGGCCACTGCGGCCACCCCCGTCCCTTGTCCCCAGCCGCAGGGCCACTGCAGCCACCCCCGTCCCTTGTCCCCAACCACGGGGCCACCGCGGCCACCCCTGTCCCTTGTCCCCAGCCCTGGAGCCACCACGGCCACCCCCGTCCCTTGTCCCCAGCCACGGGGCCACTGCGGCCACCCCCGTCCCTTGTCCCCAGCCGCAGGGCCACTGCAGCCACCCCCGTCCCTTGTCCCCAACCACGGGGCCACCGCGGCCACCTCTGTCCCTTGTCCCCAGCCCTGGAGCCACCACGGCCACCCCTGTCCCTCGTCCCCAGCCACGGGGCCACTGCGGCCACCCCTGTCCCTTGTCCCCAGCCGCGGGGCCACCATGGTGACCCCCGTCCCTTGTCCCCAGCCCTGGAGCCACCGCGGCCACCTCTGTCCCTTGTCCCCAGCCCTGGAGCCACCACGGCCACCCCTGTCCCTCGTCCTCAGCCGCGGGGCCACCGCGGCCACCCCTGTCCCTTGTCCCCAGCCGCGGGGCCACCGTGGCGACCCCCCTCCTTTGTCCCCAGTCCTAGGGCCACCGTGGCCACCTCAGTCCCAGCCCTGGGGCCACCCCATCGCCCTGTCCCCAGCCCTGTGGCCACCTCGTCACCTTGTCCTCAGCCCCAGGGCCACCTCGTCTCCCAGTCCCCAGCCCTGTGGCCACCTTGTCCCCCAGCCCCAGAGCCACCGCGTCCCCTTGTCCCCAGCCCTGGGGCCACGGCGTCCCCCTCTCCCTGTCCCCGCAGTCCCTGCTGCCCTCGTCTCCCCAGCCCCAGTGTCCCCAGGCGGTGGGATGCTCTGGTCCCACTGGGGAGGTGACGGTCCCCAAGGGCCACCCCGGTCCCACCGGGGAGGTGACAGTCCCATGGGTCCCACGGGGAAGCGCCAGCCCCCGGGGCTGGTGCCATGAGTGGGCACCGACCCGACCCCGAGCAGTGTCACCGCGGGGCCCCTTGTCCCCGGTGCCACCGTCCCCGTCCCCGTCCCGCGGCCGGGCGGCGGTGGCAGGTGCCATGGAGGTGGTGCTGGTGCGCATGTGCCGGGCCTTCAACGCCGAGAACCGGACCGTCTTCTTCGAGGGCAAGTTCGCCAGCGCCGAGCTCTTCCGCTCGCTGGGTAGGGCTGGGGACACCGGGAGGGGACACGGGCATGGCGGGGGGACACACACGCTGGGGACAGGAGGTGACGAGGGGTCCCCCCCCAGGCTGCCACGAGCTCATCGGCTCCATCTTCGACTTCGCGCAGAGCCTCTGCGCTCTGCACTTCTCGGAGAGCGAGGTGGCCTTCTTCAGCGCCCTCGTCCTCGTCAACGCCAGTGAGGGACCGCCCGTGTCCCCCCTGTCCCCACCTCGTGCCTCAGTTTCCCTCCCCAGCCCCAAAACCCGGTGGTTTTCTCCGCAAGATGGTGGGGTTTGGTGGGGTGTCCCCGTGGTGTCCCCGCTCTGTGCTTCTCCTGACCCAGCTGGTCCCTGTCCCCAGCCCTGTCCCTGTCCCCTTGTGATCCCCACCCTGTCCCCATCCTCATCCCACCCTGCCACGGTCCCGTCTCCATCCTCATCCCATCCCTGTCCCCATCCCTGTCCCCTATCCCCACGCCCCTCACCATGTCCCCTGTCCCCATCCCTGTCCTCACACACCCCCGCCATGTCCCCACGCCCCCGGCCGTGTCCCCTGTCCCCATGCCCCCGGCCGTGTCCCCTGTCCCCAGACCGCCCGTGGCTGCAGGACCCAGCCAAGGTGGCTCGGCTGCAGGGACACCTCGACGTCGCCTTCCGCCTCCTGCTCCGCCGGACCCACCGCGAGGGGCTCCTGGCCAGGGTGCGGCCGCGGGGCGGATGGGTGCCGGGTGGGTGCTGGGGGGGACGCGTGTCCCGGCGTGTGACACGCGTGTCCCCGCGGCAGCTGCCGCCGCAGGGGCGTCTGCGGGCGCTTTGCTCGCAGCACGTGGAGCAGCTCCAGGCTTTCCGCCGCCTGCACCCCGGGGTGCTCCACGCCGCCTTCCCCCCGCTCTACCGCGAGCTCTTCGCCGCCGAGGCCGAGGCACCCGGCGGCACCCGCTGAGCCCCGCCGCCTGCGGCCGGGGGGTGCCAGCACCCATGGGTGCGCCCATGGCCAGAGGGGTACCGGCGCCCGGCGGGATTACAGCACCCAGTGGGGCTCCGGCATCCACGGAAGATCCGACACCCGGAGGGGCTCCGGCACCCAGCGAGGCTCCGGGACCCCGAGGGGCTCCGGCACCCAGTGACACCCCGTCGCCCAGCGAGGCTCTGTCGCCCAGGGGTGCGCCAACACCCATGGGTGCTCCTTTGCCTGGGCGTGTCACCTCACTTGGGGGTGATCCCTCGCTCGTGGGTGCTCCAAAACCTGGTTGTGCCCCAGCACCCAGGGGTCCCCCAGCACCCAGGGGTCCCTCATCACCCAGGGGTGCCCCATCACTCAGGAGTCCCCTGTCACCCAGGGGTCCCCCAGCACCCAGGGGTCCCCTGTCACCGAGGGGTGCCCCATCACTCAGGGATCCCCCAGCACCCAGGGGTCCCCCAGCACCCAGGGGTGCCCCATCACTCAGGGATCCCCCAGCACCCAGGGGTCCCCCAGCACCCAGGGGTGCCCCATCACTCAGGGATCCCCCAGCACGCAGAGGCCCCCTGTCACCCAGGGGTCCCCCAGCACCCAGGGGTCCCTCATCACCCAGGGGTGCCCCATCACTCAGGAGTCCCCTGTCACCCAGGGGTCCCCCCGCACCCAGGGGTCCCCTGTCACCGAGGGGTGCCCCATCACTCAGGGATCCCCCAGCACCCAGAGGCCCCCTGCCACCCAGGTGTCCCCCGTCACCCAGGGGTGCCCGCCCCCCGCAGAGCAGTTCCCCGGGGCCCGGCGGGGGCGCGGGGGGTGGGTGCCGGGGCCCGCGGCTGCACCGAGGCCGGCTAAAAGCATTTTGGGGCAATAAAGGCATTTTTTGGGGACGGCGCGTCCGTGGCTCCGTCTCGGGGGAACGGGGGCGCGGGGCCTTGTGGGGCGGGGCACAGCCCCGCCGCGCTACGGGCCCACCGGCCCGTCACTCACGGCTCGGGGCGGGTCCGAGCGCCCGTTGCTGCTCGCTGATTGGCTCCAACCAGCCGCCGCGCGGCGCGGATTGGTCACTTTATTCCCAGGCTGGCTCTGTGCCCCGCCCCATCTCCTCCCTCCTCCTGTGCCCGTTGATTGGTCACCGCTCCTCCGGCGGTGATTGGTGGGGCCGGGCGGCGCGGCGCTATGATTGGAGCGGGCCGGGAAGGAGGTGGGGCTAGCGGCTGGGCGCGTGAGGCGCGGCGGAGGTTCGAGGGGCGGCGGGACTGGGCCGGGGGGTCCCAGGGCCGCGGTCTCAGCTGGTCCCCGGGGGCTGCACCGCCGCCACCAGCCTCCACAGGTGGCTTGAGGCCGCGCCGGGACGTGGCGGCGTCGTGGGGGTCGGTGCCCACCTGCCGCGGTGGCTCCTCACGCCGGGGCGCGGCCTGTAGGGGTGGGCGCGGGGCTGAGGCGGCAGCAGGCCGGAACGGCGGCGGCGGGGCGGGCCGAGCCCTGCGCAGCGGGGGCGGGCCGGAGGGTGTCTGGCTGCGGGGGATGCTCAGCCTGGTTCCCCCCCACAGGGTCCTGGCTGGGGTGAGGTGTCCGCTCAGTGCTCGGCTCCCTCGGGCTGTGAGGAAGATGCTGGTGGAGCGGGGCTGCTGGAGCGGCCTGACCCCCCTGCAGAAAACTGCCCTGCTCCTGGGCGTCCCGGCCGGTGCCACTGTCCTCTACATCCTGTACCGCCGGTACCGGGAGAGCCGAGGTGGGTGTTGCAGCCTGCCGTGTGCTCAGCCGCCTCCCCTGACCCCTGGAATGTTCCGAGCTGGGGATGGGGCAGCTTTACCTGCTCTTTAAATTCCCCTTGTGCTGTTTATACCCCCCGGCCTGGGGTCTTCCTCTCCCTGAGGGGATGGATGTGGCCGTGGGGACCCACCACCATCACTCTGCTGCTTCCCCCCACCTCAGAGGAGCATCCGACCTTTGTGGGGGATGAGGAGCTGGAAATTGAGATGCGAGTGCCCCGGGCAGTCATGAAATCCATCATCGGCCGGAAAGGAGCCACCATCAAAATGGTGAGGGGCACGGGGGGCTCGCAGGGGTGATGGGGAAAGGGAGTAAACTGGGAGTAAACTGGTTCCCCCTGCAGCTACGCCAAGAGATGGGGGCTCACATCGACGTGGAGAGCAAGGATGAGGGTGACGAGACGACGCTGCTGATCTCGGGGTCCCCCAGTCGAGTCTGCCGGGCGAAAGCTGCTATCCACCAGATTGTGACGGAGAGCACTCCGGTGTCGGAGCAGCTCTGCGTGCCCCAGAGAGCCATCGGCAGGATTATCGGTACCTCCACACCCCTCCCGGGGCCCTTCTGTGACAGCGGGAGGTGTCACAGATCAAACCCCTCCGTGTTGGTGGTGGCACAATCACCGTCAAAAGATCCAGTGTTGTCAGGGCAAGAGAGCGGCTCCGGTTCCCCACAGGACGGAGGCCGGCTCCTGCCCTGAGCTGCCCGGGGCTTCCCCTTTCTCTCCTGCAGGCCGGGGTGGTGAGACAGTGCGGGGCATCTGCCGCAGCTCGGGGGCCAAAGTGGTGTGTGAACGCGAGGCTGACGCCGGCCTGGCCCCGCTGCGGGTCATCCACCTCTCAGGGACACGGAAGGAGGTGGCGGCTGCCAAGGTGAGTGGGTGGCTGAGGGGCTGGTGGGGATGGCTAGGCCCCCGAGCCCACCCTCTGCTCTTTTCTCCCCCTCCCCAAGAAACTCATCATGGAGAAGGTGGTGGAGGAAGATCCCTCCTGGAAGGAGCTGGGGGAGTCGACGGTGACGCAGTGCCAGGGCAAGCAGCCCCTGGGCAGGCAGTGGGAGCCGGAGCTGCTCCCCAGTGGGGAGGAGAAGGAGGAGGGCGGCTCATCTGGGGACAAAGGCTTGCTCCTGGGCCAGGCAGACAAGGAGGAGGAGGAGAGCAAGGAGCTGGAGGAGCCGGCAGCTGGGCTTGAGGCGGCGGTGACGAAATTTGAGGGTGAGACGAGTTTGGGCGCAACAGGAAAACTGCGCGGGTGGGGTTTCCTGAGCTATCCCCCCACCCTGTCCCCTGGGTCACCCGTGGCTACATCCCCAGGGCTCAGTCCCTCCCTCCCGGAGGCCCGAGGCTCCTCCCGGCTCTCACCGGGACTCCCTGCGCCTCTCACCGCAGTCCCTAGCCCCCGTTTCGGCTTCGGCACCGATGAGCACCTGGAAGTTTACGTCTCAGCGGCAGAAACCCCCCAGCACTTCTGGGTGCAGCTGGTGGGGCAGCGCAGCCTGCAGCTGGACAAGCTGATGGTCGACATGCGGCAGCACTACCAGAACAGCGGCCCCACGGTGAGACCCCAGCCCCACCTGTCCCCTACGGAACACCCTCACCCTTCGCAGTGGCATCACCTGCCCCGGTCCGCCCTGCTCCCCAGGCAGAGCTCTCGGCCGTCCAAGCTGGGGACATGGTGGCAGCTCCCTACATGGACGACGGCGACTGGTACCGAGCCCGCATCCTGGGCACGCTGGAGAACGGCAACTTCGACCTGTACTATGTGGATTTTGGGGACAACGGGGAGGCCCCTCTCCAGGCGCTGCGAGCCCTGCGGTGAGCACGGGGGGGATGACACGGATGAGCCAGGGGGTGGTCTTCAGTGCTGGCTCATGGTGGTTTTCTTCCCCCTTCCAGGAGCGATTTCCAGAGCCTGCCCTTCCAGGCTGTCGAGTGCGGCCTGGCTGGCGTGGCGCCCCCCGGTGAGTCCCGGTGCTGTGGCGGGGAGGGGGGTGTCCCTTCGGTGGGGGCTCCTCACCGGCTCCTCGCCTGCAGGCACTGGCTGGGAGGAGGAGGCGCTGGATGCCTTCGACCGGCTCACCTACTGCGCCCAGTGGAAGCCACTGGTGGCCAAAATCACCAGTTGTGACCAGTCCAAGCTCAGTCCCTGGCCCAACGTGCGGCTCTACGACACCTGGCATGGTCAGGTGAGTCCCCGCCGCCCTCGGTCTTCTCCTCCTCTTCCTCCTCCCTGCTCCCCCAAGCCACCAGCTCTTGTTTCCACCCAGAACCTGGACATTGGCGCGGAGCTGGTACGGCTGGGCTACGCCATCCCCTGTCCCCAGGAGGATGAGGAGGGAGCGGTGGGGGACACACCGGTGAGCTGCTGTCCCCGCACTGGGGATGTTTCCTCGCTGCCCCACAGCCAGCCCAGTGTCCCTGGGGACGGTTCAGCCCTTCAACCCCCCACCCTGATCCACACAGACGGTGCTGGCGGCACTGCGTGACGGTGAGGAGCTCCCAGGGACGTCGCCGTGATGCAGCGGAGCTCCCGCTGACGTCACCACGATGGGGAGCAGCAACCGGTGACATCGCCATGATGCAGAGGAGCTCCCGGTGCCCGTCACTGGCGAGTGCGATTGTCCCTGCGGCCCCCCCAGGAGGGCAGAGGGACGGTCGCAGCTTTCCGGGAGCTTCCGGTCTCTCGCCCCTCCCTGTTCCCGATTCCAGTTGTTTTGTTTTCGCCCCAGCCTGGTTTTGTGCTGAGGGGAAGGATCTGCTTTTCTGTCTTTGTTCAATAAAATGGATCGTGTTGCAGCTCCTTGCCCAATCTGGGGTACTGGGGAGGGGAAGCGGGGCTACTGGGCGCCCAAGGGGGAGCAGCGGGGCGCAGGCGCGCGGCGGGCAGCCCCCGGTGGGGTCCTTAGGCACTGCTGCCGGTGGCATCCTACTGCGCAGGCGCGACGTCGCCCTTCTGCGCAGGCGGCGCGGGCAGCCCCGCGGCTGGCGTGAGGTGTGGAGTGCGTGGGGTCCTCAGGCGGGCAGCGGGCAGCCCCGCGGGGTCCTTCGGCGGCGCCGGCAGCGGGACGGGCGCCGCCATGTTGGGGCGGGGGGCGGCGGGGGGCTGCGGCCTCCTGCTGCGGGCGGCGAGCCGGGCCCTGAGCCTCAGCCACAGCCGGGTGAGGGCCGGGGGGGCGGCTCCGGGGCTGCCGGGGGCGGAGGAGGGGGACACGAGTGTCCGGGGTGGGGGCTGCAGGGAGGCCTGGGGACATCTAGAGGTCTGGGAGGGGGTTATGGGGGGGGCATCGAGAGGCCTGGGGGGGTACGGGGTATACGGGGGGAGTAAGAGATTATTAGTGTGAGGGGGTGTTGGGGGGCGTGCAGGGGGTCTCCATAGGGGCATGGGGGCATGTGGGGGGGGTAGGGGGGCGGTGGGGGGGTTACAGAGGGTGTGAGGCGGGGTACAGGGTGTATGGGCTTAGGGAGAGATTAATAAAGATTAATTAATAAAGCATGGGGGGGTGTTGGGGGTCGCCCAGGGAGGGAGCAGCCACCTTGTCCCCGTGGGATGGCGGGGGGAGCTGGGTGCCCGGTGAGGTCCAGGGGACCGGGGTGGGAGGTGGGTGTTGTCCCTCCTCCCTCGGCCCCGGGCTGACTGTGTGTCCCCCCGCCGCCACTCCCGGGGCAGGAGACGGTGGTGGTGGAGCGGTGGTGGCAGGTGCCGCTCAGCAAGGAGGGGCGGCCGCCGCGCCTGCACCCCCGGCGGCACCGCGTCTACCGGCTGCTGGAGGACACCAAGCACCTGCCCAAGGGCGAGCTGGAGCTCATCCTCACCCAGGCCGTGGACAGTAGGTGCTGGGCGGGTACCGGCTCCTGCCCCCCCACCCCCCCGCCTTCACCCGCCTCCCACCCCCCCCCCCCCCATCATGCCCCATTTCACCCCATGGCGATTTGCCCCAAGGGCCACAGAGCCCCGAAACCCCAAATTTTGTGGCATTTTGGGTCTTGTTGATGAAATTTCCCTCAGATGGAACCTCCGAGCTGCCGGGGAGGGGGCTGCGGGGCACCTTCTCCTCTTCCTCCCTCTTCCTCCTCTTCCTCCCTGCTTCCTCCTCTTCCTCCCTGCCATCTCCTCGCAGATCTGGGGAACCGGGGCGACTTGGTCAGTGTGAAGAAGCACGTGGGGCGGAACCGGCTGCTGCCGCAGGGCCTGGCCGTGTATGCGTCCCCTGAGAACAGGAGGCTCTTTGAGGAGGAGAAGAAGGTGGGTGCCGGGCAGGGGCTGCTCCCGGGGGGCAGCACCATGGGCGGACGTCGAACCGGGGCGGAGGTTTGGGGCTGAAAGGGGCAACTGCTGCGTTTCCATCGGTTTGATTCTGCCCCCCTCGATGTCCCGGGCAGTTGCGCCAGGAGGGGAAGCTGGAGGTGCTGCAGACCCAGAGCGGGGAGAAGGTGGGTGCTGGCATTGCCCCCTCGCTGCCTTCCTCCGCGTCACCTTCCTCCTCCCCATCACCTTCCTCCTCCCCATCACCTTCCTCCTCCCCATCACCTTCCTCCTCCCCCTCACCTTCCTCCCTCCTCTCCCTCCCCATCACCGTCTTCTTCCTCCTCATCACCACCTTCTTCCTCCCCATCACCACCTTCCTCCTCCCCACCACCTTCCTCTCCCTCCCCGCAGACCCTCAAGTTCCTCCGGAGCTGCCGTCTCGAGGTGGGCATGAAGAACAACGTCCACTGGGAGCTGAACAACGAGATCGTGGCCCGACACTTCCTCAAGAACGTGAGCTCTGCTGGCCACCGCCACCGCGGGGGACAGTCCCGGGGGGGCCCATCCCGGGCCAGGGGGTGTCGGTGGGGGGTTGGAGGAGCCGGGGGCCAGTTTGGGGCCGGACCGGGCGCATGCCCAAAGCTCAGCGCAGGGTTAATAAAGGGATTAAGGGAAGTGATAGACGAGGGGGATGAGGCCGCACTGGCCACTCGGTCTCAGGGGGAGTCCCGGTGAGGGACTGGGGGTCCCAGTGAGGGGCTGGGTGTCCTGGGGGGCCCCTCGCCATCCTCCACCCCCCGATGTTCTCTCGCAGCTGGGGGTTTTCGTCCCGCCCCACGCGCTGAAGCTGCCCGAGGAGCCCATCACCCGTTGGGGAGAGTACTGGTGCGACGTGACGGTGAGTGAGAGACCCCCGACCCCTCCCCGCCTCCCCCAGGGCACCCCCGGGGCTCCCCGGAGACACCCGGAGCCGGTGCCCGCCCTGCCCCGGGGTGCAAGGAGCAGAAATTCTTTATTTAAACGAAAAAATCAGCAAAACACCCCCATGGCCACGACCCCCACGGCAGAGAGAGGCTCCCGGACACCGTGTCCGGCCTTTTCCCTTTTCCCTTTCCCTTTTCCCTTTCCCTTTTCCCTTTCCCTTTTCCCTTTCCCTTTTCCCTTTTCCCTTTTCCCTTTCCCTTTTCCCTTTTCCCTTTTCCTCTTACCCTTTCCCTTCCCTTCCCCTTTTCCCTTTTCCCTTTTCCCTTTCCCCTTTTCCCTTTCCCCTTTCCCCTTTCCCCTTTTCTCTTTCCCTTTCCCCTTTTCTCTTTCCCTTTCCCTATTCCCTTTCCCTTTTCCCTTTTCCCTTTCCCTTTTCCCTTTCCCTTTTCCCTTTTCCCTTTTCCTCTTACCCTTTCCCTTCCCTTCCCCTTTCCCCTTTCCCCTTTCCCCTTTCCCCTTTCCCCTTTTCCCTTTCCCTTTCCCTATTCCCTTTCCCTATTCCCTTTCCCTATTCCCTTCCCCTTTTCCCTTTTCCCTTTTCCCTATTCCCTTTCCCTATTCCCTTTCCCTATTCCCTTTCCCTATTCCCTTTTCCCTTTTCCCTTTTCCCTTTCCCTTTCCCTATTCCCTTTCCCTATTCCCTTCCCCTTTTCCCTTTTCCCTTTCCCTTTCCCTATTCCCTTTCCCTATTCCCTTTCCCTATTCCCTTTCCCTTTTCCCTTTCCCTTTCCCTTTTCCCTTTTCCCTTTCCCCTTTTCCCTTTCCCTTTCCCTATTCCCTTTCCCTTTTCCCTTTTCCCTTTCCCTTTCCCTATTCCCTTTCCCTTTTCCCTTTCCCTTTCCCTTTTCCCTTTTCCCTTTTCCCTTTTCCCTTTTCCCTTTCCCTTTCCCTATTCCCTTTCCCTTTTCCCTTTTCCCTTTTCCCTTTTCCCTTTTCCCTTTTCCCTTTTCCCTTTCCCTTTCCCTATTCCCTTTCCCTATTCCCTTTCCCTATTCCCTTTCCCTATTCCCTTTCCCTATTCCCTTTCCCTATTCCCTTTCCCTTTTCCCTTTCCCTTTTCCCTTTCCCTTTTCCCTTTTCCCTTTTCCCCTTCCTTTCCCTTCCCGCTCCCCCTATCCTCTCATCCCCCCACAATTCAGAACAGGCGCAGGGAGCAGCCGCCCGCCGGCACTGGGGGCTCAGCGGGTGACGCCGAGGGGGTCCCGGGGGGGGGGTCCCTCCCTTCCGTGACCCCCCCCTCGCCGCAGGTGAACGGGCTGGACACGGTGCGGGTGCCCATGGCGGTGGTGAAGTTCCTGCGGCCCCGCACCAAGCGCTAC
Organism: Bucorvus abyssinicus; assembly: GCA_009769605.1. Classification (NCBI taxonomy): domain Eukaryota; kingdom Metazoa; phylum Chordata; class Aves; order Bucerotiformes; family Bucorvidae; genus Bucorvus; species Bucorvus abyssinicus. Next base: position 585,670 of record CM020061.1, on the reverse strand, counting down.
AAGCACTGGCTGGCCCAGCAGCAGGCCCGCCTGGCCGCCAGCCGCCAGCAGCTCCTCTGAGCCGGGGGGGGGGCCGCAGGACCCCCCTCCCAGGACCCCGGGTCGGTACCGGTAGGTGCTGGGGGAACCCCCCGGAATGGGTTTGGGGGGTTCCCTAAGGGTGATATATCATGGGGAGGTTGTTCCTGTGCCCCCCTCCGCCCCTCCCCAGGCACTGGATAAAGGTGGTTTGGAGCGTGGGTGGGGTCTGGTACTGGTGGGGGGTCCAGTACTGGGGGGGGGCTCTGTCTCCTCGGGGATGCCCTGTACCCCCGCCCAGTGCAGTCACCCTGTCCCACCCCCCAGAGAGCGCAGCCGGGGGACAGTGACACCAGACACGGGGTGCAGGGGGGGGGTCACAGGCTGTTATTGGGGTGCCCCCCCCTCAGGACCCCCCCGCAGGACCCTCTCCAGCTCCTCCTGGATTCGTCCCGGCAGCTCCGGCTGGGTGAAGAACACTGGTGGGGGGCACAGGGGTGAGGGGGGGGGACAGGACCCCCCAGGACCCCCCCCCCGGGACCCCCCACCTCACCTGCAGCGAACTCGAGGACGTCGGCCGGGCGCTGGAGCAGCAGCTCCCTGCAAGGGGGGGGCACAAGTGGTTGGGGGGAAAAGGGGCCCTTTCGGTGTGGTTCCCGCGGTGGGAAATGTGTCATTTTTTTTTAAACCCGAATCAAGTGGTTTTGTGCAATTTCGGGGGGGGGCGAACGGGGAGGGGGGGGTCCGTGCCCACCTGAGGAAGCTCCGCAGCAGCAGCCGCAGGGTGGGGTGTGCCCGCAGGTACCGCTCGCTGCTGGAGCGGAGCTGGGGGGGGGGCGACACACGGTCACCAGTGGGTCACCCCACCCGTGACACACACCCCCTACCCAGACACCCCCTCCAGAACCCCCTCCCAGCACCGGGGGGGCGGGGTCCCCACTCCCACCCTCCCGGTGTACCGGGGAGGGGGGGGGGTGTACCCCACGGATGGGGGTTATACCCACGGGGGGGGGGTCTGTACCCACGGGGGGGGGTCTGTACCCACGGAGGGGGGGTCACCGGTCCCTCGGTACCTGCTGGGGACGCGGTGGCCGTTGTGGCGACGCCATCTTGGCTGCGCCCGTCGCGGCCGGTCACCGTGGTAACGGGGGGGGTGTCACACACACCGGGACACACACACACACACACGACGTGTGACACCGGGGGGGGGGCGGTGGGGGGGTGGTGACCGTCTCTCGTGCGCAACGTGTGGCTGGGGCCGCGCCCGGTGGCGCGGCGGCTCCTCAGCACCGGGGACAGCGGCCGCGGGGGGAGCGGGGCGGGCACACGGGCGCGCGCACGCCTGCGCGCACACGCACCCCACCCGTGATCTATCCACCCACACAACTCCCACCCCCGCACCCCCGCCAAAGCCCCGGGGCGAGGCGGTGCCCGGTAGCCGGTCCCGGTGCCCGGTAGCCGGTGCCCGGTCGCGGTCCCCCGGTGCCGGTGCTGCCGCCGGTGCCCCGGTTGCCGGTGCCCCGGTTGCCGGTGCCCCGGTTGCCGGTGCCCCGGTGCCCGTTGCCGGTCCCGAGCCCCGGTACACGCTCTCGATCCCCGGTTCCCCGTGCTCTGCGCCGGTCCCCAGCCCCGGTGCCCGGTACCCGGCGCCCGCTCTGACATCAGCACCGGGCGGGGCGGGGCGGGGCGGCCGCCGGCCGGGGAAGAAAAGCGGCGACCGGGACCGGGGCCGGTGGCGGGGCCGGGGCCGGGGCCGGTGGCGGGGCTCCCGGAGAGCGCAGCCGGTGCGGCCGCCATGGGCTGGGCCGGGCGCTGAGCTGCCCCCGCCCAACCCCGGTACCGGGGGGCAGCGGGGCGGCGGCGGGCGGACGGTCGGTACCGTCGGACCGATCGCTAACGGCAACCGCCGGGATTTCGGGCAGCGGATCGGGGGAAAAAACACGCCGGGACCTACCGGGAGCGCCGCCCCCCGGGCAGCTGCCCCCGCCCCGCCGCGCCCCGTCCCCGGAGCCGAGCCGAGCCCCGGGGCCGCCGCGTCCTTTGTGTGCGCCGCGGCCGGGCCGGCACCGGGGGGACCCACCGGGGGGGCTCCGCCACCGGCCTCCCGTTCCCTCCCGCGGGAAAAGCGGCCCCGGCGCGCGTCCCCCACCCCACCCCCCACCCCCCACCCCACCCCGCCTCCCCCCCCCCCCCTTCCCTTCTCCCCGCCGCGGCGATAACGGGAGCCGCCGCGAGCGGCGGGAGCGGCCCCGGCGGCCCCATGAAGGAGCCCGACGCCATCAAACTCTTCGTGGGGCAGATCCCGCGGCACCTGGACGAGAAGGACCTGAAACCCATCTTCGAGCAGTTCGGCAAGATCTACGAGCTCACCGTCATCAAGGACAAGTACACCGGCATGCACAAAGGTACCGGCACCGGCCACCGGCCACCGGCCACCGGCCACCGGCAACCGGGCGCGGCGACGGCAGCGGGGCACCGCCGGTGGGCACCGGGGCGGCTCTGGGGAATGGGGAAGGGGAGCGGGGGGGATGGCGGCAGGCCCCGGGGATGGTACCCGGAATAGCTCCCGGGAATGGGGATGGCACCGGGAGCAGCCTCCGGTAAGAGGAACAGCTCCCCCCCCGGTACAGGGAATGGCACTAGGAATAGCCCCGTGTATGGCCCTCGGGACCGGGAACGGCACCGGGAACAGCCGCCGGTACCGGGAACAGCTCCCAGTATGGCCCCCCGTACCGAGGATGGCACCGGGAACAGCCCCCGGTACCGGGAATGGCACTAGGAGCAGATCAGTGTATGGCCCCCGGTACCGGTACCGGCAACGGGAACGGCACCGGGAACAGGTCCCGGTACCGGGAATGGCACTAGGAACAGCCTCGTGTATGGCCCCCGGGAACGGCACCGGGAATGGCACCGGGAACAGCTCCCGGTACCGGGAACAGCCCCATATGCAGCCCACAGCAGCGGGAACGGCACTGTGTACGGCCCCCGGTACAGCACCGGGAACAGCCCCCCGGTACCGGGAACGGCCCCTGGCAGCGGGCACAGCCCTATGTACAACCGCCGGTACCGGGAACAGCCCCATGGCGAGCCCCGGGCCCCGGGAACGGCCCCCGGTACCGGGAACGGCCCCGTGGGGAGCCCCGGCCCCCCGGCCCCGGCCCGGGTGTTGCCCGCGGGGTGTCGCGGGGGTGTCGCGGGGGCGCTGCCGGGGGTGGGGGGGGTGTCGCCGGTGGGTGCCCACGCAGGGGGTGGGGGGGGTGTTTGCGGGGCTGGGTGACGTGACGGCTGGGGGGAGGGGTGCCGGGGGGGGGGGGGCTCTGCCCCCTCCCCCGTGCCTGACCCGGCCCCCTGGGAGCCCCCCCGGACCCCACCCGGGACCGGCGGTGCCCCGGGACAGGTGCGCGCAGGCCCGAGGCCGGGTGATGGGCACCGGCCAGCGGGACCGGGGGGTGCCAGGGACCCCCCCCCCGGATGTAGGGGGGGGCACGGGGGGGCACTGTCCATCCCCCACCCCCGTGACTGAGGGGTCCCCCGGTGCCCCCCGGGGACCGTGGGGCAGAGCTGGAGGTTCCCGGGGGTGGCAGCACCCCGAAACGGGGGGTCTGGGTGCTATGGGGGGTGGCCTGGGTGCTGGGGGGGGGTCTGGGTGCTATGGGGGGGTCTGGGTGCTATGGGGGGTGGCCTGGGTGCTGGGGGGGGGTCTGGGTGCTGTAGGGGGCATCTGGGTGCTATGGGGGGGGGTCTGGGTGCTCTAGAGGGTGTTTGGGTGCTCTGGGGGGGGGGTCTGGGTGCTCTCTGTGGGGCAGGGGGCTGTGGGTGCAGGTACCAGGGGAGGGGGTCCCGCAGCCCCCCCCCCAAACCCCATCTCTCTCCCCCCCCCAGGATGCGCCTTCCTGACCTACTGCGCCCGCGAGTCGGCTCTGAAGGCGCAGAGCGCCCTGCACGAGCAGAAAACCCTCCCGGGGGTGAGTGGGACCCCCCCGGGACCCCCCGCCCCGGGACCCCCCCCCCCAGACATCCCCCACCCCGGGATCCCCACCCCCACACACACCCCCCCCGGACCCCCCCCATCTCCCACCCTTGGGAGGGCCCAGGCGTCCTCGTCCCCACCTTTGGGTGATGGGGGGTGATGGGGGGGGTGGGCACCCCACGAACATCTGGCCCGGGGGGGGGGGGCACCCACGAACATCTGGCGGCGGGGGGGGGGGTGGTTGCTCATGGCCACGTCGCCGGGAGGCACTAACGAAGGCCGGGCCCTAACGCAGCGTTGCCGGGCGGGCAGCGGGCACCGGGCTAACAAAGCCCCGGGGGGGCGGACGCAGGAGCGTGGGTGCCCCCCCCCACCCCCCCCGAGCTGAGGGGGGGTCCCAGCACCCTGGTGCCCCTCCCCCCCCCCATCGTGGGTGTTGGGGGATGCGGGTGGTACCTCGTGGGGATGGTTTGGGGTGGGGGGATCCCAGGTGGGGGGGGGGGGGGCAGTTTGAGGGGTGCCAGTGCCCCCCCCCCCACTGGGCTGCGCGTGTCCCGCCGGCCCCGGGCGGGGCGGGGGGGGGGGGATGGATTTGGCTTCGCCGGGATAATCCGGGGATTTGGGGACCGTAAATCCCGGGGGGGGATTTGCGGGGGGGGGACACGCACAAACACACACACACACACGACGACGGGGCGGGGGGGGGAGATTAGCGGCGGCACCACCCGCCACAACTGCCCCCCCCCCCCCGCGATGGGGAGGGGGAGTGGGGCAGGACCCCACCCCGCATCCCCCAGGCCTGGGGATGGGGGGGGGGGGGCGATGCTGGGGGGGGGGGGGGTCCAGGGTAATCTAGGGGGGGTGCTGGATGCCCCCCCCGCCGCGGCCGGGGCTGATCCCGGCCCCGTGGGGGATTAGGGGGGATTAGTGCCCCCCGGGGGGGCATTTCCAGCACCATCTGGGGCGGCGGGGGGGTGCGGGAGGGGGGGTGCGTGGCCACCTTCGCTTTCGGCGGGGGAAAGGGGCCGCCTGGGGTCACCTGGGGCTGAAACCGCCCCCCCCCCCCCGGGCCCCCCCCCCCGCGATGGGGCACGGCCACCGCCCCCCACCCCTCCATCCCGCATCCCCCCCACCCCCCAGGCTCTGCCCCACCCGGGGGGGGAGGGGCGGGGTCTCAGCAGGCCTGGGGGGGTCCCCTCTTCCTCTGCCCCCCCCCAAATCTCCATCCCCCCCCCATCCCCGTCATTGTTTATAACGAGCGCTGATGATGTCAGCGGCGTTGCCTGGCAACGGGGATGGGTAAATTGGGGATGAGTAGGCGGTTGCCATGGAGCATCTTCTGCCGTTGCCATGGTTACGGGGCATCTGCGCCCTTTCCCCCCCCATCTCTGGGGGTTACGGGGGGGGGGTGAGTTCATCCCCCCCCCCTAATTAACGGGGGAGGTGCTGGGGGCTCATTAGCGCAGCCTCAGGGCCCCCTAGGCCCCCCCACGGCGGTGTCCGCGGCGGCCGTTGCCGGGTAACGGGATGCAGGGCCGGGGTTGCCATGGCGACGGGAGCATCTTGGGGGGGCGGGGGGTGCATCTGTGCACCTACCGGGCCGGGGTGGGGGGTGGGGGGCGGACCCCAGGTGCCCATGGGGGGGTGTGGGAGGTGCTGGACACTTGGGTCCCTCCTGGGGGGTGTCGGGGTGATGTGGGGTGGGGGGTCTGTGTCCCCATCTCCCCCCCTCCATGTGTCCCCCCGCCCCAGATGAACCGGCCCATCCAGGTGAAGCCGGCGGACAGTGAGAGCCGAGGAGGTACCAGCACCCCAACCCCCCCCACGGCCCCATCCCTGTGTCCCCAAACCACCCCCGTCCCCCCCACCAGGGTCACCCCACATCCACCCCCAGGGCGGGTGTCCCCATCCCCAGGGCGGGGTGTCCCCACCTCTGTCCACCCCCCCACCTTGTCCCTATGGCCCAGGGGGGGTCCCCAGCCCAGTCCCCATCCCGGCGGGTCACAGCCCATCGCAGTGTCCCCCTCCCTGTGTCCCAGCCCACGATGGTGTCCCCGTCCTCAGAGTTCCCAACCCGTCACGGTGTCCCTATGTCCCCACGTCCCCCTCCATGTCCCAGCCCATCACGGTGTCCCCCTCCGTATCCCACCCCATCCCCATGTCCCCATGTGCCCCCGTCCCCCCTCCTGGAGTTTCCCGCCCCTCACGGTGTCCCCGGGCGGGGTGTCCCCGTCACCCCCCCGCGGTGTCCCCGTGCCACCCCCGTGTCCCCGCAGAGGACCGCAAGCTCTTCGTGGGGATGCTGAGCAAGCAGCAGGCGGACGAGGACGTCCGCAAGATGTTCGAGCCCTTCGGCACCATCGACGAGTGCACGGTGCTGCGCGGCCCCGACGGCACCAGCAAAGGTGGGGCGGGGGGGTGGCCCTGGCGGGGGGGCGGGGGGGGGACACGGGGCGCCGAGGGGTGGCCCCGCTCTGACCCGCCGTCCCCAGGCTGCGCCTTCGTCAAGTTCCAGAGCCACGCGGAGGCCCAGGCCGCCATCGCCGCCCTCCACGGGAGCCGCACGCTGCCGGTGAGACCCCCAACGCCCACCCGCGGCTTTGGTCACCATCGGCATCATCCTCACCAAGGGCCCCGTCTGCATCCCGTCATCCTCCTCCTCACCATCGTCCCGTCATCCTCCTCCTCACCATCGTCCCGTCATCCTCCTCCTCACCATCGTCCCGTCATCCCCCTCCTCACCATCGTCCCGTCATCCCCCTCCTCACCATCGTCCCGTCATCCCCCTCCTCACCATCATCCCGTCATCCTCATCTTCATCATCCCATCATCCTCATCATCGTCCCATCATCCCCATTTCACCCCACCATCATCCCCACCATCATTGCCTTCGTTGTCCCCGCTATCAGCCCTATCTTCATCCCCGTTATCGTCCTCATCATCATCCCCATTATCGCCCCACCATCGGCCCCACCGTCATCCCCGTCCACGACATCATCCCCTTCATCATCCTTTTCATTGTCCCCACCATCATCCCCACCATCCCTGTCCCTTTCTCCATCACCATCTCCCCACCATCGCCACCATCCTCATCATCACCCATTTATCCCCACCATCATCCCCACCATCATCCCCACCATCATCCTTGTCCCCTTCTCCATCACCATCCCCACCACTGTCCCCACCATCATCCCCTTCATCATTGCCACCATCATCCCCATCATCCCCATTATCATCCTCACCATCATACCATCATCCCTGGCCTTTCTCCATCACCATCCCCACCTTCATCCCCATCACCGCACCATCATCTCCATCACATCCCCACCATCATCTCCATCACCATCCCCACCACCATCCCTACCCGGAGGGTCCCACCCAGCAGCTCCGCACGGGTGGCCACGCCCCGGGTGACGCCGTGTCCCCTCGCAGGGCGCCTCCTCCAGCCTGGTGGTGAAGTTTGCGGACACGGAGAAGGAGCGGGGCCTGCGGCGGATGCAGCAGGTCGCCAGCCAGCTGGGCATGTTCAGCCCCATCGCCCTCCAGTTCGGGGCCTACAGCGCCTACACGCAGGCGGTAGGGTGGGGGCGGGGCGCCGGAGGTGGGGGCGGGACGGTCATGGGGGGGTTGGACCCGCCATGGGTGATGGGTGGACACTGGGAGATGATGGACCCCGTGGACCAGAATGGGGGCGCTGGGGTGGCAGTGGGAGGGTGATGGGCCTCCATAGACCCATGGTGGGGAGATGATGGTCCAGGATGGGGCCGTCGGGTGACAGATGTTGGGGTGGGCCCCACGGTCCAGGACTTTGGGGTGACACTTGAAGGGGATGGTCCCCATGGCCCAGGATGGGGTCATCACGGTCCAGGACACGGGGGTGACACTTGGAGATGATGGACCCCCATGGTCCACGATGGGACACTGGGATGACGAGTCTTGGGGTGATCTGGGATCTCTGTGGCCCAGGAGGGTGGCACTGGTGGTGCCACCAGGAGATGACAGCCCCCGTTACCAGGACGGGGTGATGGCTGTTGGCACCCACCGCGTTCTCCCTTGCCGGGGCGGGGGCGACTGCTCCGGGAGGGGACCGTGGTGCCCGGTGCCCGGTGCCAGGCATTGTCCCCACAGCTGATGCAGCAGCAGGCGGCCCTGGTGGCCGCCCACTCGGCCTACCTCAGCCCCATGGCCACCATGGCCGTCCAGATGCAGCACATGGGCACGGTCAACCCCAACGGGCTCATCGCCACCCCCCTGCCCCCCTCCTCAGGTAGGTGGCACCTGGCATGGGGTTGGACGGGGACAACGGGGACGGGGACACGGGACGTGGGGGCACCTGGGAGTGGAGGACACCAGGGATGGGGCTATGAGGGACACCAGGGATGGGGATACGGGGGACACCAGCAATGGTGGCACCAGGGATGGGGACACCAGGGATGGGGATGTGGGATATGGGGGACACCAGCGATGGTGGCACCAGGGATGGGAGCACCAGGGATGGGGACACCAGGGATGGGGATATGGGGGACACCAGCGATGGTGGCACCAGGGATGGGGACACCAGGGATGGGGATGTGGGATATGGGGGACACCAGGGATGGGGACACCAGGGATGGGGATATGGGGGACACCAGCGATGGTGGCACCAGGGATGGGGACACCAGGGATGGGGATGTGGGATATGGGGGACACCAGCGATGGTGGCACCAGGGATGGGAGCACCAGGGATGGGGACACCAGGGATGGGGATATGGGGGACACCAGCGATGGTGGCACCAGGGATGGGGACACCAGGGATGGGGATGTGGGATATGGGGGACACCAGGGATGGTGGCACCAGGGATGGGGGCACCAGGGATGGGTCAGGGACATAGGGTGGGTGACACCGGTGGCACGGTGCTGGCACCACCGGATTAGGGACCCTACCGATGGGGCCGTAGCGGGACAGGACCACCCAGGGTGGGGTGGGGTGGCCACGGGGACAGCGCGTGAGGAGGGAGGTGACACAGGGATGTCCCCAGGAACCAGCACGCCGCCGGCCATGGCCGCCACGCCGGTGCCCGCCATCGCCCCGCTGAGCGTCAACGGCTACAGCCCGGTGCCGGCGCAGCCCGCGGGACCCCCCGCCCCCGAGGCTGTCTACGCCGGGGGGGTCCCCCCCTTCCCAGGTACCTGCCGACCCCCTCCCCGCATCCCCAGAGCCCCTCGTCCCCCCCTAACGGCCCCCTCTGTGTCCCCCAGCCCAGAGCCCCGCGGCGCCCGGGGACCCCCTGCAGCAAGCGTACGCTGGCATGCAGCACTACACAGGTCTGGGCACCAACTGGGGGCACTGGGGGGCACTGGGAGGGTACTGGGAGGGCATTCCATGGGGTTAGGGGCATTGGGAAGGCAGCTGGAGGGCACTGGGGGTACTGCAAGCGTACTGGGGGGCATTGCATGGCACTGGTGGGTACTGGGAGGGCAGCTGGGGGGCACTGGGTGGCATTGAATGGTATTGGAGACACTGGGAGGGCAGCTGCGAATAGCACTGGTGGGTACTGGGAGGCACTGGGAAGGCATTGTGTGGTACTGGAGGGTACTGGGGGTCACTGGAGGGGCATCAAATGGCACTGGTGGGTACTGGGAGGGGGCTTTCATGGCACTGGTGGGGCACTGCATGGCTTTGGGGGCACAGGGGAGGGTCGGGGGGGGGGTGGTGGGTGCCTGTGCCCCCCCCCGTGCCAGGCTGACCCCATCTCCCCCTCCCCAGCCGCCTACCCGGCAGCCTACGGGCTGGTGAGCCCGGCCTTCGCCCCCCCGGGGCCGCTGCTGGCCCCCCCGCCCCCCCCGCAGCAGCAGCAGCGCGAAGGTGAGCCCGCCCCGGGGACAGCCCCCCCACCCCGGGACCCCCCCCCAGGACCCCCTCACCGGAACCCCCCACCTCCCTGGTACCATCCCCACCTCCCCTGGGACCCCTCGACCACCCTGGGACCCACCACCCGACCTCCCCATGACCCCCCCACCTCACCGGGAGCCCCCAACTCCCCAGGACACCCACTCTGGGACACCCCCCCACCTCACTGGGACCCCCCCAGGAACCCTCCCCAGGGTGCTGCTGGCCTTGGGGTGAGGTGGGGATGCCCCATGGCTCGGGGGGTCCCGGAGGTGCCCCACGGGGGTCGTAGAGGTGCTGCCCCCCCCCCGCCCACCCCCGGGTTTGGGGGGTGCCACGCTGGCGAGGCGGTTTGGGTGCCCCCGGGGACACGGGTGGCGGGTTTGGGGGCACCCAGGGTGGGTGGGGGGTGAGGGTGCAGGGGGGCCGGCACGGCCCCCCCCCCCCCACCCGGTGCCCGCTGTGACGCCGCTCCCTCCGCAGGCCCCGAGGGCTGTAACATCTTCATCTACCACCTGCCCCAGGAGTTCGCCGACACCGAGATCCTGCAGATGTTCCTGCCCTTCGGCAACGTCATCTCCGCCAAGGTCTTCGTGGACCGCGCCACCAACCAGAGCAAGTGCTTCGGTAGGGCCACCGCGGCGGGGGGGGACGCGGGGCAGGGGACGGCCCGGGCAGGGCGGGGGAACAGCGGTCAGGGCATGGGGACACCTCGGGCGGGGACAGCGTGGCCGGGGAAACCACGGCCAGGGCTTGGGGACAGCACGGTCAGAGACACCACGGCCGGGGAAACCATGGCCAGGGCTTGGGGACACCATGGCCGGTGACACCATGGCCAGGGCTTGGGGACACCATGGCCAGTGACACCATGGCCAGGGCTTGGGGACAGCATGGTTGGTGACACCATGGCCAGGGCTTGGGGACACCATGGCCGGTGACACCATGGCCAGTGACACCATGGCCAGGCTTGGGGACACCATGGTTGGTGACACCACGGCCAGGGCTTGGGGACACCATGGCCGGTGACACCATGGCCAGTGACACCATGGCCAGGCTTGGGGACACCATGGCCAGGGACATCCCTGCTTGGGGACACCACGGCCAGGGCTTGGGGACACCACGACCAGCTGCCACGGGGCCACCTCGCCCCATGGCAGATCCCCGCCGGGGCGGCGGGGCAGAGGCAGGGGAGGGTGGTGGCCGCCCTGTCCCTGACGTCCCCCCCCGTCCCCGCCGTGCCCGCCGTGCCCGCAGGCTTCGTGAGCTTTGACAACCCGGCCAGCGCCCAGGCGGCCATCCAGGCCATGAACGGCTTCCAGATCGGCATGAAGCGCCTCAAGGTGCAGCTCAAGAGGCCCAAAGACGCCAACCGGCCCTACTGAGCCCGGTGAGACCCCCCCCACCCCGGGACCACCCCCCCACCCCCCCAGCTCTGCTTAATCCCCCCCTCTTCCCCCCGCCCAGGTCTGGAGCTCCGGAGCAGCACCCATGGGTGCCTCCCCCTCGCAGAGCAGCGCCCCCCCCTCCCCGCCCAGCGGTGCCCGCAGGGGGGCTCGGTCCTGCTGGGGGGGGGGGGACACAGACCCCCACACGCTCAGGAAGGATGGATCCCCCCCCTCCAGGACCGAGCCGGACCCCTGCCCCAGTCCATCCCAGTCCAGCCAGGGCTGGGTGGGCCCTGGGTGCCAGCACCCCCCCAGCGTCCAGGTCCAATCTGCCCTGGGGGGGGCACCCACCCACCCCCTAAGACACCACCCCCCCCTGCTCCCCGCAGGCCCCTGCCCCCCCCCGGGGGGACCCTGCTTGGAGCTTTTTTCTCACCAAACAGGACCAAAACCAGCTCCGAGCCGGGGAGGGGGCGTCCCGCCGCGGGGGGGTCCCAGCCTCGGCCCCGCCACCCCTCCCAGCTCCCCTGGGTGGCTGTGCCGGGGCGCAGCGGGACCCCCCCTCCCCGACACACACACACACACACACTGCCACCCCGCTTCACCCCAACCCCAACCTGCCTCAGTTTCCCCCTCCCCTCGCCCACGGGCACCGGCGGCTGCACTGGGACCGGGGGGGTTCCGGGGGCCGAACGGACACAGAGCAGCCGAAACCGGGATGCTCCGGCACCGCGATGCTCCAACACGGGGATGCTCCGGCACCGCGACACCGTGACGCTCCGGCACCGCGATGCTCCGGCACCATGACACCATGATGTGCCGGCACACGGATGCTTTGGCACATGGATGCTCCGGCACCGCGATGCTCCAACACAGGGATGCTCCGGCACCATGACACCGTGATGCTCCGGCACCGCGATGCTCCGGCACCATGACACCATGATGTGCCGGCACACGGATGCTTTGGCACATGGATGCTCTGGCACCGCGATGCTCCAACACGGGGATGCTCCGGCACCGTGACACCGTGACGCTCCGGCACCGTGATGCTCCGGCACCGTGACACCATGATGTGCCGGCACACGGATGCTTTGGCACATGGATGCTCTGGCACCGCGATGCTCCAACACGGGGATGCTCCGGCACCGTGACACCGTGACGCTCCGGCACCGCAATGCTCCGGCACTGTGACACCATGATGTGCCGGCACACGGATGCTTTGGCACATGGATGCTCCAGCACCACAACTCTCCGGCATGCGGATGCTCCGACACCGTGATGCTCCAGCACCACGATGCTCCGGCACACGGATGCTCCGGCACACGGATGCTCTGGCACCATGACGCTTCGGCACCGTGATGCTCCGGCACCATGACACCACGATGCTCCGGCACACGGATGCTCCGGCACACGGACGCTCGGCGGCCGAAGCCGGGACCCACCGGGCACAAACCAGCCAAACGCGGGCGACGGGCCCAGCCGGCACCGGTGGCACCGGCCGCAGCGACACGGGATGGACACGGGGACCAGCCAAACCGGTGCCACCCCCGGGACCCCCCAAAGGGGGCCGGTGCCCCCCCCACAGCCCCACGTTTACACCCGCCACTCCCCGCTGTAAATAAGGGGGTTGGGGGGGGCCGGGTCTCTCTCTCTTTCCCCCCCTTTTGGGGGGTTTGGTACCTGCTGAGTTGATTTAGGGGGTGGGACGGGGTGGGGGGGGACGCGGGGCCGTTAGCGCGGGGTGGGGGGGGGACACGCAGACCCCCGGGAGTTGACGTCCGCGGTCGAGACGCCGCCGCTTAATTTATTTGCTATTTATTGCCGTTTCTTTGGATAATTTAATTTTTTTTTCCTCTGTTTTATTTTTTCTTTTATTTTTTTCTGTCTAAATAAAATAAGTTAAAAAAAAAGAAAAAAAAAAAAAAGCTTAAGGAGCCTCTGACGCAGCCCCCGACAACCCCCCCGCAGCGGTCCCGGGGTCGGGGGGGGTCGGGGGGGGGAGCACGGCCACAGTTCCCGGTAGTTTCATCAATAAATCAATTTATTTAAAAGAATATGTTACAATTAATTACACTAAGTGACTTCACCCAACAACCGGCGCGCTTCGAGACGGCGGAATGAAACACCGGGGCGGGGGGACACGGGGGGGGGCGTTGGGGGTTTTTTTTCTTTTTGCCTGTTTTGGGTTTTTCTTCACCTAAAAGCCAGGTGGGGGCTGGGAACGGTGGGGGTGGCACTGTGACCCCCCCCCAATACACTGAGGGTGTTTTCCCTTCATCGCCCCCCCCCCCTCCGGGAACGGGGGTCTCGTCCCCCACCCCAGGAGCTGATCAACCCCCCAGGAACACAGGGAAAACCCAAGGGGGGGTTGCACCGGCATCGCCCCCCCCCACTTCAGTGGGGTTCTTTTTAGGGGGGGGGGGGCAAGCAGCAGAACCAGAGACCCCCAAAAACCACCCCCCCCCAAACCTGGGGGTAATGACACAGAAAGGAGCTTTTCCCCCATTTCTGCCGCTCGCAGGGTTGGGGGGTGCAGGGGGGGACCCCCCCAGACCCCGCAGGGTCCCCCCAAACCCCCCCAGAACAGACCCAAAAAACCGAGGAGCTTATAAACATGTCAAGTTCCGGTGCCCCCCCGTAACGCTGCTGCTCTGGGGGGGGTTTCTATTTTTTTCCGTGTTTTTTTTTCTCTCCGAAGTTAATTTTGAACCAGCCCCGATGCGGGGGGGGAGGTTGATGCGTGGGGAAGAACCGGGGACCGTTAACGGACCCGGCCATGGGGGGGGGTCGTGCACATCCAGCTTTAGAGGGGGTGGGGGTGGTTTGGTTTTTTTTTTTTTACAGAGAAAAAAAAGAGCCACCGTCGGGCAGGGTGGGACGACGAGCCGGCCGGGTGCGGGGGCTCCGCAGCAGCCGGTGCCTCTCCCCCCCCGCCCCGTCCCGCGGCCGCTTGGCTCCCCGGACATGAAGGTCACGAATGTATTTGGTTTTTTTTTTTTTGTTATTAATAATATTTAGTCGAAGGGCTTTAATACAATGACAGAAGTTGAAGTGTTAACGGGGGGGGGGTCACGCTCGGCGGGGCGAGGGGCTAAGTGGCCGCGTCCCTCTGCTGTGACCTGACCAGCTGGAAGATGTTCTGAAAGAGAAGGAGAAGGAGGTTAAAAACGGGATGGTCCTCGGGATGAGGGGACCTGGGGGGGGGCTGCTGGGCCCCCAGCCCCAGCACGGCCCATCGCGGCTTGCTGGGAGCTCCTGGACGGTGACTGGGATGGCTGGAGGGGGATCCATCCCGCTGCCCCCCGCCTTCGCTCGAGCTGGGGCCCGACAGGAGTTCCTGGACGGGGAGCTGCCGCGGCCCCGAGGGAGGGGCAGGTTTGGGGGTCACTGGGCTGGGATGATGGTGCCCGGCTCTGGTCCCAGTCTGAAGACCCCCGAAGCGGCGGGATGCGCAGGGTCGGACACACCGGGGACACCCCCGGCCCGGGGTCCGCTCGCTGGGAGCCCCCAGTCTGGGAGCTGGCGCAGGGCGTAAGGAGGGCAGGAGCGGCGCTGGAGCTGGCCGGAGCCCCCAGGAAGCTCCACCAGCACCCGAGGCTGCGCATAACCCACATCACGACGGCAAGAGCCGAGCCGCAGCCCCAGTTCTCCCTTCTGGGAAACTGGGGACCCACGGGCAGGGTCACCACGTCCCTGGGCGAGCAGCAGGGACCCCCAGGGCCCCACCAAGAGCCCCCCTCTGGCTCCTCCTGAGCGCACCCAGCAGGGCAGCGGGTGACAGAGCCCTGGGGTGACCCGCCTGGGAGCTGCCAAACCCCATCCATGGCTTCATCTCACACCGGGGAGAGAAAACGAACGAGGGACGGGGCTGGGAACAGCCTTCCTGCCCCCAACGCTGGCGATGGGGGAGATGCACCGTACCCTGGAGGGAGGTTTAGTACGGAGGAAGAACTGATCCGAGAGGGAAGGAACAGCAATTCCCCGGTTTCCATTTCCAGATCCACCATCACGAGCCGCAGGGGCTGCGGGGACGCTCCGCTCCCCCAGCCGCTCCCCGCCGAGCCCACGAGCGGCGGCAGGAAGCGGAACCGAGCCCGGCGCCACCCGCAGCCGGTTCCTGCACCGGGGGAGCCAGGCTGGCCCCCGGGCCGCGCCAGGGATGAGCAAGGGGGCGAGTGTGAAGCAGCCCTGCGGCAGCAGCGCCTCGGAGCATGGCTCTTGCTCTGCCTCCCCGCCCCGGCTCAACCCGGCTGTTGAATTTCTTCGGTCCCTGCGCGGGGGCTCGAAGAGAAGCGAGTCCCAGCCCAGCGATCGGCGGCTGCTCCTGCAGAGCCTCCCCCAGCGAGTCCCCTCCAGGCTTTGCAGAGACGACTCCAAACAGCCGCTCTGAGGCTGGAAGGGGCGATGCCGGAGCCGGCGCGTGGCTGCGCCCACGGAACCTCCGCCCGCTCCTCCCGGGGGGACGCCCCAGCCTCGGAGCCGAGGGTTCACCCCGTTATCGCGCAGGATCTGGGTGGCAGAGGAAGTGTGACAGGGGGCGGGAGGCTCCTGGAGGGGTGACACGTCCCACGCCGTCTGCTACAGCGTCTCTCTTCAGGCGGACGGGGGCTTTGATGTCCCACGCGACGCCGGTGCCGCTGGGGTTAACAGCTTCCAGCCTCAGCCGCTTTCTCTTACCAGCGAAACAACCCGCAGCTGTTTCCGAGGGCTGAGCGAAGCCGTAGAACTCGTGGCGGGCGCACGGCGGCGGAACCCAACGAGCCTTGTCCGTGTGGCGGAGGGGTGGGGTAGAAGCCGGCGAGGGGGGGTCCCAGAGGGGCTGGCGACGGTCACGGGCGCTTCCCGGTGCGTCTTGAAGCAATTTAAAGTTTTGCTGGAAATCCCACCCGGGCTGAACGCATCCGGCCGGAGGGGAGCGGCGCGTTCGAGGGTGCGGCAGCACGAGGGGTTTTGCTCCCTGTTGCCCCCAGAAGGTCTTTGCTCCACCACGGAGGAAACCCCCACGCAGCAGCGAGTCTCCGGGGCCTTCAGCAGCAGCGCTGAGCCGAAGCGTTTGTCCCCTCCCCAGCTGCTCCGGGGAGGCAAAGGGAGCCGCGGCTCCCCTCTCGGCATCATGTTCCGGGTCATCCCGAGATCGGCAGAGTCCGGAACCGCCTGTTTCTACCGGCGGGGAAGAGGCCTTGAAGCCCCGACAGGCAGCAGGAGGGAACGTCGCTGCGCGGGGTCCCTCCGAGGAGAAGCGACTACGGCGGGGCCCGGCGCTATGCTAAGGCAGCCGCAGGCGCTACGGTAGCGGCGGAGCGGCCGGCCCCGCTCAGAGAGCGCGGACGCGGGGGGTTTCCAGCCCCGTTACCTTGCTGCAGGTATTGTCTTTGCTGCAGTTCTCGTTATCCTTGTCTGTCGCCTCCTCCTCCACCTTTACAAGGGAAAGAAATAAAAAGGGTGTAAATCAAAACGCCGCACTGGGGGCGGGCGGAGGAGACCGGAGAGCTGGTGTCGGAGCGGCTGGGAGGGCGTCGGGGCGGGATCCAGGGTGCTCCGTGGATGTCGGTCACCGGGAGCCACGGCTTGGAGAACAAGCTGGGACACCCCCTTGGGCAGCTCCTGCTTTGTGAACCAAAGACTTTGCTCTGGGAGGGACGGAGGCGTCACCCCTGGCTCGGGCACGACCCCCGGAGCCAAGTTCCTCGGCTCGGTGCTTTACGGAGCTGAACTGCGTCACCACACGCTACCAGGTGCCTCCAGCCCCTCCTGGTGAGCTCAGGGCTGGGACAACGCGGGTCTGGGCTCCGGCGGGGCTCCCGGCCACTGCTCCTGCCATCATCTGCCGGACAAACGGGCTGATCCGGGATTCCGCGGGCTCCAGCCCAGCGCCAGGAGGTTGCTGTCACTCGTGGGAGGTTCAGCTTCCACCCCTCAAGCCAAGCCAAGCCAAGCACCCTGTTTTCTTACTTCCTGGCAAACCCTTCCAGGTTTACGCGCCTCCGTCCCGCTGTCGCGTCCTCGGGTGAGCTGCGGCAGAGCAGCCCCTGTGCGTCTCCAGCCTCCCACGCCCAGCACGGTGCCAACCCTGGATCCCAGCCACGCCGAGGACAAGCACCAACACCCCGGGCCGGTGCCCGGCGGGCAGGAAACTTCCAGAGGAGGGAAGAGGGAGGCCTCGCTCCCACGTCGGAGCAGGCAGCTGCAGGGCAGATTTTCCTGGATCACCGAGTCGGAGTCGTGGTGTTTAAGCCCTGTTTGAGCACCCAAATCCATTGGCTGGCAGAGACGAACCATCAGCGGCAGGAGGAGGGGTGATGCCAACAGCGCTGATGCCAGCCGCGCTGATCAGGTCAGGAGCAACAGGAGAGAATCCAGCCTCCGGCAGTGGCTCATCTCTGAGCCGTGAGGGATCAGCAGAGACACGGGATGGTGATTTGGGAGCCGCACACCCAGGCTGGAGCACCCCAGGGCCGGCCGAGCTGCCTGCATGCAGCTTTTTCGAGATGCTCTCTGCCTCTTCCCCGCAAGCCAAGTCAAGGGGAGCAGCCCCGGGGACGACAGAGGCAGGGGGACCCCACGGAGGGGCTGCAGAAGGGTTCGAGGTGATGGAACACCAACCTCGAGTGGGAGGAGAGGACGGGGGGGGATGAAGGCAGAGGGGCGGCTCACACACGTCTCCTCAGCCAGGGCGAGGAGCCGGGTCCGAGCACAGCTTCCACAGGAGAAGCCGGCACGTCGGGCTGGGCTTCCGCAGAAAACACCCCCCCAAAACCTCCCTGTGCTCCTTGGCAGCTTTTCACTGGAGGCTCTGAAGAATTCAGCACCCTGCGTGATCTCTGCGGGGGACGGACTTTCTGCCACCCGCGTTCAGCAGGAACTGGTTACCCTGGGCAGTCCCAGCCCCGGGAGCTCCCTGCCCCAGCTGCGACGTCCAACACCCCCCCGCCTCGAGCCCAGGCCTTTGGGAGCCACCCCAGAGACACGGTGCTGCTGTCGGAGCGCCCGAGGACTCCCCGGACAAGCCGCCGTTCACGACCGGGCAGACCCGCTCGGCGCAAGAAGCCGTTTCCCCGCGCTCACGGCGTTCTTACCTCCTTCCTCCACTTCAGCTCGCAGAAAACCCGCTCGAAACACTCGTGCATGTAGTTGAACTGCGAAGGGAAAGCGGGGAGCTCTCGGAGCAGCCCCAGGCAGCCGCTGCCCTGGCTCCCAGCCCAGCCCACAGCTCCCAGCGCTGCGGGCTCCTCCTGGTGGCCACCGGCTCCTCCTGGTGGCCACCGGCCCCTGCGGCACCTCCCGCCCCAAGCGCCGGAGCGCAGGCTGCTCCCGGGGGGAAGACAGGCAGGCTCCGGGCCAGAGCCGGGGGTACTTACATAGGGGGTGAAGATTTTAACCCATCGGGGTTTCTTCTCTCCTCGCGCGTACTCGAAACAAAAGGCCATTCCCTCCTCGTCCGTGTCCCACCGCTGCATTTCGTCCCATTCGAACGCTATTACCTGGTTCTGGGGGAAGAGGGAACGCGGGTGAGGCCCGGCAGCCGCCCGGGGAGAGGGGGCTGGAGGCCAAAGCGAAGCAGGAATGGGGATGCCTGGGACAGCCTCGCTGAGGAGACAGGTACCGGCTGGGGAAGCACCGCACGAACACCCACGGAGCAGTTGGACAGACCCCCGCGCCGCCCAAACCCCCTCGGACAGACCCCCGCGCCGCCCAAACCCCCTCGGACAGACCCCCGCGCCGCCCAAACCCCCTCGGACAGACCCCCGCGCCGCCCAAACCCCCGCGCCGCCCAAACCCCCGCGCCGCCCAAACCCCCTCGGACAGACCCCCGCGCCGCCCAAACCCCCTCGGACAGACCCCCGCGCCGCCCAAACCCCCTCGGACAGACCCCCGCGCCGCCCAAACCCCCTCGGAGGTCTCTCGACAGCAGCTCCAAGCCCCAGTGCTTTGGGGACGCAGTGCCGAGGCAAAGCGGAGCCTGAGGCAGAGCCCCGGGACCCCCACCCCGGCAGAGCCCCTCACCTCCAGCTGCCCCTCCTCGGTGCAGGCGTGGAGTTTAAAGTGCTTAATGCTGATGGCGGTGATGACATGTCCCTTCCGCCGGGAGTCGCAGGAGCAGTGGGGGAAGATGATCTCGTTGTAACCCTCGCACGTCCGTAACATGTTGAGATACTGCGGAGGGAAAGCCGCGGGCGTCAGCTCGCCAGGACGCTCCGCACCCTCCTGCCTCCCCTGGTGCCCATCGTGCCCGTGGGGATCTTGGGTCGATCAAGCAGTCCAGTGTCCTGCCACGAGCGGGGCTATCTTCCACTAGAGCTAGCCCTGTCCAAACTGATCTTGAATGCTTCCCGGGATGGGGCATGACGCCCTCCCCGGACAGCCCGTTCCAGCGTCTCCTTTCCCGAGGCAGCGCGGCAGACAGGGAGCAAAGGCAGCGGGGCAGGTGGGATCACTCACCATGACCATTTTCCTCTGCTCACACAGCTTCTGCAACTGGTAGGACTTCTCCTCGGCTTTGATGTAGCCTTTCTTGACATCATCAACAGCCTGTAGAGAAGGGAAAGGAAACGCGGGAGGTCAGAGGAGAGGACTCTGCCCTGAGTCACAGCTCTGCTTTCCCTGGCTGGCCCTGAGGCTGCTCTGAAGGACCGCACAAAGCCACAGCCCTGGACGATGACCAGTGTGCCCAGAGGGATGGGGAGGCTCAAGGAGGTGGTTTCTCCCACACGCCACCTCTTGACTGCCCCGAGGAGCGTCGGGATGCTCAAACATCCAGGTGGGCTTTGGAAGAGGATGGATCTGGAAATGCTGGTACTCAGGATCCTGCTTCTGCCTCCAGACACAGGCTCTACCACAGGTAGAGCTGCCAGCCACAAAAATCCAGTCTAGGGGACCAGAGGATGTGACAACTCCTCGTTTTATTTCAAGCTTGGTTCGGAGGGCCCTGGGACAGTGTTTGTGGTGGCTGAGGCTGAGCAGGATCCACCTCACTCAGCTTTGCAGGTGTCTGAGCCGGGGTCCCAGCCCGGCTCTGTGCAGGCGACGGGAGCGCACGGCTTTGCTCCACCTCGCTCCACCCCACAGAACCTGCAGGAGGTGAAGTCACAGCCAGAAACATCCCCTCTCCTTGGGGTGATCGGGGAGACGTCTGCTCCCCACCTTCCCCAAGTCCTACCCCCAGTCCGGCTGCAGCTCAGCCACCAGCCCGCCCAGTCACCCAGTCACCATCCAGCTCCTCGACTGGCCCTCAACTTCCCACCCTGCTCCCCACACAATGAAGGAGAGACTCCGGAGCAGGGCTGGGAGCTGGGCACCCACCTGATGGAAGAAGTAGGCAACTGCCAGGTCGTTGTCGTTGAGGAGAACCTCCTCCTCGGTGGTGAAGAGCCATTTCCGGATGGTCAGGCACGTTCCCGGCACCGCCGAGGTGTAGTTCTGCACGTAGAGTTTGTGGGGGAATTCGTTGGGCGCCAGTTTGCGCACTGGAAAAAGCACGAGACAGGGGTGGTGAGGGCCCAGCCTCAGCTCTGCCCACACGCCTTGACCCTGGGATGGCTGTCACGGCTCTTGAGCTGCCCAGCTTCACCCTGGGCCACCCTGCCCCAGCTGCTGGATCCCAGCCGTCCCCGCAGCGTGGGGGCACTGGAGCAGGTCCCCCCCCGTCCAGGGAGGCCTGGACAGAACCCGCTGGGTTGCTCAGGCCACCAGCCGAGATGTTCGCTGTGCTCCAAACTGCTTTGATGGACTAAAAAAGGGGACTGCCAGGACGTCAGGTGGGGACGTGGTCACTGTCTTGCTGCAGACAGGGCTGATGGTTTCCAGAGAAATTATATGGAACAAACGTGGATGTTCACAGAAAGCCCTAAAGGTGAACTGGAGCTTTGACTTCCCAGCGCAGCGCTCGCAGGAACGAGGAATTAAACGCTCCCGGGAGAGCCTGGCGCTGTACGAGCTTCCTCCGTGAGCTGGGGCCAGCGCCACAGGAGTGGAATTCCCACCCTTGGCAAGCTGAGAACACACGGACCCTCCAGTCCTGCTCCTCCCACCCCGTGTCTGTGTGCTGCTCTGTCACACTGGCACCCAGGGACCCTCACAGGGACCACACACCCAACCCAGCCTGTTCCGTGAGAGGCGCCGCTGTAGGGGGGGCTTTAAGAACCAAAAACCACCCCGGCTGCTCAGCCAGAACCTTGTGGGCACGAGGAACAGCCCCAGAAACGCTTCCTACAAGGGTTCCTCACAACAGGATTGAGGCACCATCCAGAAACGCAGGTCCCCAGCTGGGAAGGAGAAACACGCTTGGCTTCAGACGCAGCCCAGGGGAAAAATAAAAGCCCCAACCAACCGCCACGCCCAGTTTGTGGCGTGGCCTCCCCGCAGCTTCGGCGAACCCAGCGTGAAATCGGAGATGGCTGCGGCCAGGATGTGGAGAGCAGCCGGGAGACCCCGGCAGGTGCCAAGCAGGGAGGGCGGCAACCCCCACAGTGCCAAAACGCTCGTCCGGAATCCCACAGTCCAGCCTCAAAACCCACCGGGGTTTGACCGCGCAAGGAGAGGGGAGCAGCTGAGCTGCAGTTCACGGTATCACCTGCCTGGGACCTGGGTATCACCTCAAGGGTGTCCTCAACCCGCTCTCCAGCGCCTTCGCCCCATCCCTCTCCCCAGATACGGCCCTGCCCAACTCCGGTGGGGGGAGCTCAGATGTGCAGGAGCGTGCACCGGGCTCTGCCCGCGCCGCCCCGGCCGAGTGGAGTAACGGACTTACCGAAGGAGTGATTGATCACTTCGAACAAGGCGAAGTAGTTTGCGGTAATACTGTCCATCCCGACTTTGGCAGCCACGGCCTGGAGAGCAACGGACGGGGACAAGGGGTGAGGAATGGGAGAAAGGAGGCGACGGCTGCCCGCCCCAGGGCCAGGCTGGCATCGGGCAGGTCAGTCCCAGGTATCCCCTAACCCGGGGTGTTGTCAACCGGAATTTTCCTCTTCCAGATATTTTCTTAAGGAAGAGCTCAGACCCTCCTGCTTCCACCTTCCTGTAAACCGCTCTGGATTCTACGTGCCACCACGGCTGACAATTAGGTCACCTCCTCCCAAGCCTCTCCCAGGAGACTTCTCCAAAACCCATCGAGCTCAGCGGAGGCGAGTGAAACTCAGCCCCGTTGAGCCGCACGATCCTGCCGTGTGGACCCTGCCCTTCCCACCCCTCTTGGTCCATCATTTTTAGCTCCCTTTTCAAGAGGGGCCTCCCCTGCACCACCTTACTCCCCCCGTATCCACCGCCAGCTCCTGCTTCTCCTCCCGCAGCGCTGGCTGAGCTCTGTTTCTCTTAGTTTTCCACCTAAAGTGGCCTTTGGCCACCCACAAAGCCAGAGGATTCCCCTCAAGGGCCACCACCCTCCTGTCCTGCCACGGAGGGTCCAGCTCCGCCGTCGCTGCCGTAACACACACCCTGTCTGGTGCTCAGAGCCACCCGCCAGCCTTGAGATAAGATCAGGGAAAATGAATTCAGCGACGCCTCTGTCCTCGCGGCCAGCGGAAACGCGGCTCCGGCAGGGCCCGAGGGCAGGTTTCTGCTGCGCCCGTCCTCTCGCAGCGGCACTGGTGCCCAGCGGCACTCGAGGGGTCTTGGTTAACGCCTGAATCCTCCCGGCGAGGCCCGAGCGGCGGCTCACCTGGTACACCTGGTCTGTCGTGCTGTTCTTCTTGACCCGGACCGTCACCGTGGTTGTATCCGGTAACGCTACTCGGAGCTCCACGTCCGAGACGCCGTTGTAGTTCTGGAGGAGGGGAGCGGGCAGAAATCGGCATCACACGCACCGAGCCCCGAGCTCTACGGGCTGTTTATGGCCTGATTCGAATGAGTGGCTGCTCGGCAGGCCCAAAGGCTCCCAACTCCAGCTGCGCCGGAGAGAAGGTGGAAGCAGAGAGGGGAAGCAGAGAGGGGAAGCAGAGCAAACCGCTTCGGACCGCCGCAGGGTGGGATTCCCCACTCGTGGGTTTCCCAGCGCAGAGGAAGCTCCGGGACGCGGTGACAACGTCCCACAGAAGGGATGGACCATGAGCAACAGTTGGGAGGGCGAAGAGCTCCCTGTCCTCGGAGGAGCCGCTCGGACAGGCGGGTACCGAGCGCCAGCCGCCGCCGCCCTGGCCAGAGTCTGGGCAACACAGACAGCTCAGGAACCAGCGACCCGGCTGCCCCCAGATAGAAACCAGCAGGAAAGGCGGCGAACGCGGCTTTTGTGGCTGTGTCTCCCCTTGCTGGGGCACGTCACAAGGCCTCGTGGCAGCTTCCGCTGCTCTGGAGAAGAGCTTTCCCAGACAGCAAACCGCAGCCTTCTCTTTGCTGCCATTTTCTGTTCCAGCAGCTGAGGCAACGGCTCTGCTTCCCCATCCAGCTCCACCACCAGTTTACGGCCCCCGGGACAGGGAAGGTCACTGCAGAGCCCCAGCACCGGCACCTACCTCATCCGACTCGGACAGGAACTCCTGCATGATGTCGCTCTCCCCGATGACGCGTATCGAGCACACTGCGGGACAGAGAGCGTGGTCGGGGAGAGTCGGGGGGTGGTGGGACCCTCCCCACCCCGGGGCGGTCCAATGGCAACGCGGAAATAATCTGTTCCGATATCTCCAGCCCAGAAAAAACCCCTCAGAGCAAGAGCTTTCTGTGTGGATCAGGTGTCCCGGCACGAGGGCTGGTCCAGCCCCAATCCCCAGCGCTGAGTAACCCCCCCGAGGGTGAAACCCAGGCCCCAGGCACGTGGCCAACAGCAGGTTTAGACCAGACTTAAAAGTGCGCAAGAATTTCATCAACAGCACTTTTGCCTCTTAAAAAAAAAGTTATTCCAGACGGATTGAAGCTATTTGGGAATTGAGGCCAAATTCAGCAAATAACGTGGTCCCGAAGCGCCTCGTGTCGCCTCTCAGATGCACCAGCTTGCCCTTCCTCGACCGGCCGGGAGCTGAGGATGAGGACGGAGGAGCGGGACAAGGCAGGGCGAGATCTCAGCAGGGTGGGGAAAAGCCGCCCCACGGGCCCCTCGCGGGAAGGAGCCGTTAAGCTCCAACTAATTGAGCTGCTTCCAGGCAACCGAGAGCACAGCCCAGCACCACGGCTGCCCTGGTGAGAAGAACACGACGTCCTCCCAGCTCCAGAGCTGCCCTCCTCCCCGTGCTCCCCATCCCCACGATCGCCGCCAGGCAACGCCGCTATAAATCGTGCGTTAAAACACTAATTAGGCGTTTGGCTGCTGGAAGCCACACGCACATCGTTAAGCTGTGGCAGGTCTGAGCTCCCTCTCGCCACCTCAGCCGTAAGAACCCAACCCAGCGGCTTCCCCAAGGGGGTCTGGGCTGCCCGTGGAAGCTGCACCCGAGGGTCTGTGGCCGGTACCTTTCTCCAGGTACTCCTCCAGGCCTCGCCGCCGGGCGTCCAGCTGCTGCTCCGACAGAGAGAAGGGCCACTTCCCCGGCAGACGCGGGAAGGTGAAGTTGGCGAACTCCCGTTTCAGGTTCTGGTGGAGGATGGCGAACTCACGGTAGCGCTTGGAGCAGAGCTGGCGGCCCGCCATGTAAACATTGTAGACCTGTGGGGCGGAGGAGAGGTTCGCTGGGGCCGGGAAAGCTGCCCCAGTCCAAACTGGAGCGGCTTGGCTGAGGCGGGAGGGTTGGAGCTGGAAGGAGAAACTGGTACCAACAGTTAAATACAGCCCTGCTCATCCCCGGAGCTGGTAGGTGCCCACAAGGCACCGTCCAGACACGCTCGAATCTCCAGCTTGCTGCAGAATCGAGCCTCACATGTGGCCAAAGCCCTGAAGCTCTGGACTGGGGTTCATGGCTGAGACGGAAAGCTCCCAGTCAGGCTGTGGAGCCACAGGGATCCCGTCTGTCCCCTTCAGGGACACGCTGCCCCGCAGCCCCACTCGTCAAGCCCTCCCTGGAAAAACCAGAGGGCAGAGGACAAGCGTGGTCTGGGCACGGGGAGGACTGTGCCCCAAACAACAAGCAGCTCTTTGCAGGGGGAAGAATATGGCCCTTGTGGCATCTTCCGTCTCTGCCAGTCACTGGGTGGGACTGGGAGCCAGCTGGGGCTCGGCAGCGAGGCGCAGGAGGCCGGTGGACTGAGGCGGTTTGGGAGCCGAGCGGCTGCGGACGCCACGGCCAGGCAAGGAGGCAGCGGAGCGAGGCCGGGCCCGTGGAGGGGTCGATACACCCCAAACGCTGCTGGAAGAAACAGCTCCAGAACCAAGTGTCGTTGTTCTGGGGCCCTTCCCACGCACCTCTGAACCAGCCACCCCTGAGGAGCCAGAACCGACGTCAAGCAGCCTGAGAGGACAGACCCCATCATCGAGGAGAGCGGCTGCCAGCCCCCCCGGAACCCAAAGGAAAAAGAGTTTTTGCAGAATTTCCCCCTAAAGGGAAGGGAAACTCTGGAGATGCGGAGCTGCGCTTCGAGGTGTCTGTCCCCTTTGCTTCTGCATCTACCGGGTGCGACCCAGGAGATAAAACCAAGCGGAGTTAAGTGTGAAGACGGACAAGGTAAAGAAGACGGTGTCAGACCCAGTCGGTAACTGCCCGTGCCCCCACCCTGCAGGCACAGAGAGGTGCTGGCACCGCGGCTCGGGGCCGGGAGGCACCGTCCGGGCTGACACTCACCACAAACTTCTCGCCGTTCTGCTCCACGTGCTTGTAGGTGGGGATGGAGATGGGCACAGCCTGTTTCTCCGTGTAGTCGTAGAAGGACTGTCCCAACGAGTCGTCGCTCGGGTCGAGGTTATCGGCCTCGTGGGGAGGCACTGACAGCACCGTCAGAATTAACTCCTTCTCCCCGGCGCGGATCAGGTCCACCACCTGCTTGTGCGTAGCTCCTTCGACGTTCACCCCGTTCCTGCGGAGGAGGAGGAGGAGCCGTGAGCCAGGCAGAGGTGACTGGGACCAGCCCAGAGACCCACCAAGCGGCTGCTGCCCTTGAACATCTCCCCAGCCTCGGCTGTGCTGGTTCCGCCAGCTTCTCTGGGGTCTAAACTCCCCTCCCAGCTTCTCTCGGGTCTAAGCTTCGCTCATTTTTTCCTACTGATGATTTCCTGGGTTATTAGTTACTGAGTTTAGTGACTACAGATGCAGCTAGAACTTCTTTAGGAGGTTCATTTTCATAGGCTATTTAGAACAAGTGCTGCAGTTTTTAGTCCACAGCCCCCAAGGACTTCTGCGACCACCCATTTCCTCCCCGAGCTGACTCCAAACCCCAGGAGGAGGCGAGGACAGGCCCTGGGACCCCTGACAACATGACCGCAAGGCGTCGCTTCATTCACCGCAGCCCCGGTAACACCCGCCGCCGGCTCCCCATCGCTCCCGGCGGGTCTTTCACCGCAGCCCCAGTGCTGCGGGGCCGCAGGACTCGCACCTTGGTGATAACGTCACCATAGCAACTCGGGCTGGAACCGACATTGAACCGAGGGGGAGAGGGAACGGTAAATCGCCCTATGCCGGTGAAGCAGCTGCACAAGGTGCTGCTCGCAGCCACGGCCCTCTCCTGAGACAACGGGACACTCGGGTACTCTGCTCCTCGAGCTTCTGCCTCCGTTTGGAGCTGGGAACCCACGGAGGAGGTACCACAGCCGCCACACGGCTCTCCAGTGCGGGGAGATCGAGGAGAAGCAACGCTGGAGCTGCTGGACCGGGCAATGTGGAGCCTCCTCACGCCGTGCCCCTGGCAGGGATATCCCCACCTGAACCAGGTTGCTCCGCGATGTCCTCGCTGTGCCCGCAGGGAGCTGGGAAGAGGCCGTTTTCCTCCCAGTGCTGGTCAGGGTCGGTCTCACTTGACGCTCACCGTGGCTAAGGGCTCACGTCGGCTCAGCCCAGGACAGCTCAACCCCAAAGCGCCCATCACCGCGGCTCTGCCGGCAGCCGCCTCGCCGCAGTGGAGGGAACCCCCGCCGCAGCCCACAGTCCAGCCCGCTGCCAAGCCAGGCCCGGGCGGAGGCTCCGCGCCGTGCCCAGAGGCAGCTGCAGGCTCTGCTGCCTGCAGGCTCTGCTGCCCGCCGACACTGCTGCGAGGGCAGGAACTCGGCGAGGGCCCCAGCGCCCACCCGCTGGGGCTCATCTCGTGCTCCAGGAGTTACAGTGGGTTACGCTCAGCAAAACACCGTCAACCTGTGGTTCGGCAAGGTCCTGCCGCAAAAAAGGTGCCAGGGGCAGAGCAGACCGGTTCTTCGGCAAGAGACCCCGAGGAGGAAGTGAGGACAAAGCCAATCCCCAGACCCGGAGGAGAACATCTCACTTCTCCCATTTCTCCGCCACATGAGTCACTGGCTGCAGAGGCTTCTCAGCATTTCCCAACGATCTGTCAAGAGGTGACGGGGAAATTTACTGCCCGAAGGTCTGCAGGGAGATTCCTGGAGACCAGGACCGCGGCCTGCCCCGGTGCCGTGCTTCAGGCAATGTTCTGACCCAGCCCACAAAGCGCCCGAGGCAAAATGCCCCAGAAACAGCCCTGGTTCTCTCGTGGTTCTCACCCGTATCCAGCTGCAAGCGCGGTGTGGAGCCGGCAGCAGCGGCGACGGATTGTCTCTCGGAGAAGGGCTGAGGAAGAAGAGGAGCACTGAAGATGAGGTCCCCACCACGGGGGCCTCAGAAATAACAAACTGCCTCTGAGCGGGCAGCAGGGTGGGACGGCGTCCCCAGGTTTGCTGCAGCAGTGCAGAACAGGTGCTGTATCATCTTCATCACCCTCCCAGCTAACGCCGAACCCGGAGCAGCCCCGCGGTGCCCACAGCGGGGGTTTGCCAAGGGGAGAGGCCGGGAGGCAGCTGGGACAACCGCCGCGCTCACCGGAGCCTCGAACAACACGTTGGGGCAGTTTGAAGGCCCCTGGGCTGCCGTTTGCCCACTCTCGTCACCAGCGCGACGATTCCCTGCAATTAACGCTTCCAAAACCCCCTGGAGGACAAAGAACGTCTCGGAAGGTTAAAAACTAAATGGACCGGAAAGCAAAAAAGTACCGACCCAGAGCTGTGCGTCAGGCTGGAAAAGGAACATTCCGGACACGTGCGACACCAAAGCTGAATCAAACCCACGTGGGAAACTCCGGAGCAGGTCAGCACGCTCGGCTTCACCGGCCACAGGAGCCCCCATGGAGGACGAGGCCTCCCTGGGCTTCCCCTCCCCGAACCACCAGTAAAACTCCCAAGAAGGGCAGAGGGGGACGGGGCTGCCAGCCCACGAGCCAGACCCCAGACCACGACCTTTCTGACTGACAGCTCTTACCTGCCCCTTTGGCGGAGCCACGCTCTCCTCTCTCGGATCAAGGCTTGGCCCTTTCACGGGGCTCTGAGCCCCTGGGGACCCCACAGACCCCGCGCTGAGAACCACCCTCACGAGAGGCTCCTCCAGAGCTGTCGGCAAAGGGCCTGGCCGGGTCTCGCACCCCAGCCCCTCGGAGCAGCATCCCAGCATGGTGGCGGGGGCTCTCGTCACTGACCCGTGATAAAACACTCTGAAAATACGCGTGGGGAAGCAGGGGACGGAGCCCAGGGTGGATGCAGGGCGCTAGGGTGGGAACTGGTGTGTTGAAGAGGTGGATGGAGGAAAGACCTCGATCTTGGAGGGGTTTGGGCTCCCCAGCAGAGCCACCACCCACCTTGGGAGCAGCGAGGGGCTGCACAGCCCCATGCTTCTTCCTCCTCCTCACGTCCAGGAGCTTCCGGCATCGATCCCCATCCGCAATGGTCTGAGGCACAGAAAGAGACGCCCTGAAGGGCCCTGGCTGAGGCAAACCCGAGCGCTGCCCATGGTGATTTTCTGGCCGGCAGCAAAACGCGACGAACAAGCAGAACGTGCAGCTGCCGCCTCCCTTTTCCAGACTGTTCCGGGCTCTTCCAGAGCAGAACCAGCTTTTTCTGTCCTGAGTTGGCACCCAAAACGAGCCCCAGAAGAGACGAAGAGCTCAGTCTCCTGAGAGAAATGCTTCCACCCCGCAACCAGGCACGAGTCGCTCCCCACGAAGGTTAGGAAGCTGCTGTCTCCAGTGGGGTTATTCCATCCAGACCAGTACAGAGGAGGACGACGCCCCGGTGCTGTGACCAGCAGGGTCCAGTATCCCTCTGCCCTGGACCGGACCAGGCTCCCGTTGCACCGAGAACAAACCCCTCCGTTCTCTGCTCAGTTATTGCTGCGCCAGCATCTCCTCGCACCGCGGCGAGCTCCTTTGCCGTCAGGATTAGCTATGATTGTCATCCGGGGCGATAATCACCACCTCAACGAGCTTTCACCGTCCCCGGTGCCCTCTGCACCCACAAACGCAGGAGCAGCTCAGATTAGGGAGTGCCGGAGCCGAGCAGCGGAACCAGCCGCTGAGAGCCGGAGACTGGAGCGGGGAGGACGGCAAGGAGGGGCCATCACAGTGGGCGCGGGGCTCAAACAACCCTCCTGACAGCACCTGAAACACCCGTTGGGTCTGGAGGAGGACGGGAGCAGGTCGTGCTCCAGCTCGCGGTTCCTGACACTGTGGGAGGGAAATGGTGGGGTTCCGGGTCTGCTGGGGGGAGACAGGGGGTGACAGACCCCACAGGAGAGTCACCACGGGCTCAAAACCCCATCACCCGGCAGCAATGGCCCTGGCAGCAGAAGAAACTCATCTCTCCTCTTGCGCCAAAAAACTCCCCCCACCCCAGACCAGTTTGTTCCCAGTTGGAGACAAAATCCCACTGGGAAACAAACAGCCTGTCCGGGGAACACCAGACCCCCATGTGCGATGGGCACCTGAAGGTGACAGGAGACGTCCGAAGCCACCGAGCTCCCGGTGGCTCCTCCTGGAGCCCCACAGGCGGATGAACCAGGCACCGGGGCCGGGCAGGCAGCGGTGGATGGGTCCCCCGTGCCTCCCCACCCCTGCCATTGTGAGAGGGTGCTGCTGTGGCGGGGAAGGGAAACCAGTGCTATTTTTGGAGCCTTCTTTTATTGTTTGCTACTCCAAGTCCCCCCTGTGCTACCATTTACTGGCAGGAGTTGCACGTTAACAGGCCTGGGGAGAACCAGCAGCCTCTCGGCAGCAACACCAAACCGCGGCTGGTGCCGCCTGAAATTTTAGGGGCCAGGTTAAGAAAGGCGGGAGCCGATACTGGGAAAGGGGGAGAGCTGGTCTGGAGATGAGAGGTGGGAGATAAAGGGGAGGACACCCCCATCCTTCCAGCCACAGCCACTCCCTGCCAGGGGTCCCGAGAGCCCCGAGCAAACACCACTCGCCAACCGCCGTTATCTGCAGGTCTCGCTGCTCGGGCACAGACCAAAGGTCGGGGCTGAGCCCTGCGCCCAGCACCAGCCTCAGCACCTACCTCCGCTTGCAAACACACGTTTAAAGCATCTCCCCAGCGCAGGCGCGAGGGAGGAGCTCAGCTCAGCCCCTCACCACACCCTTCCCCTCCGTCATTAAACGCGGTTCTCTTGTGGTGCAGAATTCACCCCCCAAACGGTTCTTCTGTGCAGAAAGAAATCAAAGTATTGGCGTCAGACAGGAGGAGGGGGCACAGCCAGCGCTGTGGCCACGGGCCAGTCTGCACAGATCCTCTCCGCTGGCCCCAAACACGTGCTGCCTCCTTCACAGGCGACAGCGGAGCGTCTCGTTGCCACTGAAGCCCTGGAATTAATAAGTGATCGAACGGAACTGGCTCGGCAGGGAGTACGACGACACGCGGGTCAGGATCGGGGGTTACTGCAGAGCTCGGGGCGGGCAGAACCACCCCCAGGAACCACTCGCCAAAGGGGAAGACACTCCAAAAAACCCACCTCGACAGGCCAAGGGTCCAGAAAATCCCTCGAAAAGATTTAACCAACTTCAGCCCATCAATGTTTAAAGTTTAAGGGTTTTTTTGGGGAGGAAGATCCGTTTCCACCCAGTTTCCATCACTTTCCCATGAAAAGAGGATCTGGGGCTCGCTGTCGAGAAACGGCCCCGGACAACCGCGGTCCCACAGGAACCACCCTGAGCAGCCGGTCTCAGGCCACCAGCTCCACAGAGCACCCAGTCCCATCCCAAAGTGGGTGTGCTGCCCCGCTCCTCACCCACCAGCACCCCCCTGCCCTCCCCAGGGGGTTCCCCACAGTGAAAACCAGGGTCCCACTCACTGGGGGAGGGTTTGCACCTCGTCCTGGTCCCTGCAGGCTGTCTCAGGGGGAGCTCCCCCTCCTGACCTGCTTCCCCTCCTCACCAGGGACCTCTCCAACAGCTTTTCTGCAGGAGCTCATCCCCCACCACAGCCACCCCCTTCCACCACCCCCTTCCCAGCTGGGAAGGCCGGTCCATGGACATGGCTCCTACTGAGATTTCTGCTGCCTGTGAGCCCTTCCTGCTCCACGAACCCCCAAAGCCAAAGATGGTGGGAAAATCTCTCCGGGGACACCAGCTTCATTCCCAAGGGAGAGGCTCGCTCCTGAGGCTGCCACCCCTCCACACACCCCAAGAAAAAGGGCATGCTTTGAAGCACCCCCTAAAAAATGAGGGTCTCACCTTCGAGGAGCTGGAGACTATGTCCCTCCCACCTTCAAAGAGGTCCCCCACAGCCCTCAAGGAAGGAGATGCTGGCCCAAAGCGGGACCCCAGACCCCTCAGCAAGAGGACAGGGACAGCCCACAGCCCTCTCTGCAGAGAGGGGTCCCCGGGGATGAGCCCCCTCGTAATGGGTCCCCAAAGACCCCGGTGAGAGGAGAACGAACCAGGCCCCCAAGCCCCTGCCGAGGTCCAGTCGCTCCCATAAGCCCCCCCATCCCCAACGAGGGGAAAGCGGCCAAGCCCCCCATTACAGGCTCCCATTAAGGCTCCTCCAGCCCCTGCTCATGACTCCCTCAAACAGGCTCAGACCCCCCCCCCATAAGGATCCCCCACATCCCCCCCGGGATTCATCCCCCTCAGAACCTCCCCCACGCCCTCCCTGGAGCTCAGCTCCCTCAGGATCCCCCCAAACCCACTCCCCGAGGCTCAGCCCCCTCAGGACCCCCCCAACCTGCCCCCCCCCCGCCCCCAGTTCATTCCCCTCAGAACCACCAACCCCCCCTCCGGGGGCTCATCCCTCCCGCCGCGGAGAGGGCGGGGGCGGGCAGCCCCCACCCCGGGCAGGGCCGGGCGGGGCGGGGCGGCGGCCCCCCCGTACTCACACCTCCAGGATGCGGTCCCCTTTGCGCACCCCGGCGCGGTCGGCCGCCCCGCCGCCCAGCACGGCGCTGACATGCTGCAGCGGGGCATAGAGCTCGCCGTTGATGCTCCGCAGCTGGCCGCCCTCGCTCACTTGACCGCGGACGTTAAAGCCGTAACCGGATTCCGACTTCACGATACGGACGACGCGGGGCCCCCCCGGCCCCGCCGGGGCCCCCTCCCCGCCGCCGTTCCGGTGCGGCCCCGCCGCCGAGCGCGGCAGCGTTTCGCCCTCCTCGTCCGCCATCTTGGCGAGCAGCGCCCGGCCGGCCCGTCACGAGACCCGCGCCGCGCCGGCCACCATAGGGACACGCCCACCGCCTGGCGCCGGTCTCATCCCAGTCTCCCGCGGGGGACGCTGGGAAATGTAGTTCGGCGCGGGGGCTGCTGGGAGTTGCGGCGCTTCCGCTGTCGCCGTGGCAACGGGGTGGGCGCTGCTGCTCGGCGGAGCGGCGCCGCGCCGTGATGTCACTGCCGTGACGTCACATGGCCTCATAACGCAAGAGGTGGGAGAGAGGCGTCATGGCTGGACTCGGGGGCTCAGGGAGGGGCATTAGCCTCGCTGTGGGGCTCAAGGAGGGGACACAGGCCTCGCTGTGGGGCTCAAGGAGGGGACACAGGCCTCGCTGTGGGGCTCAAGGAGGGGACACAGGCCTCGCTGTGGGGCTCAAGGAGGGGACACAGGCCTCGCTGTGGGGCTCAAGGAGGGGACACAGGCCTCGCTGTGGGGCTCAAGGAGGGGACACGGGCCTCGCTGTGGGGCTCAGGGGTGGGACATGGGCCTGGCTGTGGGGCTCAGAGGTGGGACATGGGCCTGGCTGTGGGGCTCAGGAGGGAACATGGGCCTGGCTGTGGGGCTCAGGGGGGAACATGGGCCTGGCTGTGGGGCTCAGGAGGTCCCGCCGCTCACCCCTATTCACTGGACGGCAGCCGGCGGGGTTAAGGCAGGTGTATTTTTGTATTACCACGGTCACACAAACGCCAATGACTTTCCTCCAGACGTCCCCGCACTCTTCTCCCGAGCGCGGGCGCGCACACGCCGGGCAGTAACCGGTGAGCCCCGAGGAAGCTGTTTGGGATGTCCCAGTTCAAGCATGGGATGGGCAGTCCTCGGCCGCCCGCGCCTGTCACCACATCGTTGGAAGACACCAATAATTTATTGAAATAAATATAGGTAATGAACCAAACAGCCTCTGGGTCGGAAGGCGGCGCATGGGCCGGGTCCAGCTGCTCTGCGCTCATGGGAACAGTGTGGCGAGCCGCCAAGGTCAGGCCCCGGGAGCCTTCACCGCGGCCAGAGCGGCGAGAGCTGGGCTGGAGGTGGAGGCTCCAGCGTGTTGGGCTTTGTCGCAGGAAGGAGTTCTGCTTCCGGGGGGTTTCTGTCGTCTTTGGAGGAGTGAATCTTTAGGGAATTTGATTTGATTTTTAACCAAAAAAAAGAGGTTGAACCCCGAGTCCATGTTGGCAAGTGAAGGCTGACGGGTGGCTCTGCCTAGACGAGCCCCTTCAGAAGCCAAGGCAGCCCCGGCACCCCCGGGGAAGGCGAGCCTGGCCCTCCAGCCAGAGAGCTGCCCTGTCTGCACCTGGCCTGGCCGGCCCTCGCCTGCAAACCGGCGTCCCCGGGACAGCAAAGCGGAACCCCCTTCCTCTGCCAGGACCTGCCGCGGCTGCCTCTGTCCTCGGCCGCCACAGCTCTGCGGGGCGCAGCCCTCGCCAGCAGCGATGGCTCCGGGGAGGCCCCGGCAGCACGGAGGCCAGCGGACAGCAGTCAAGCGGGGAAATCCAGTCGACGGTAACGGCGGGGAGAGCCTTCAGCTCGGACCGGCCTCAAAACTCATGTCTCCACCACCCGAATGAGAGGCAGCGGCTTGGGGCCCATTGGCCTTTTGCTGCAGGAGAGAAAAGGCGTTGTTCAGCCCCAGATGGGGTTGGGGGTCCTGCCCCAGCCCTGGGCAGCGACAGCTCCCCCAAAACCACCCGCAGGAGGGACTTCTGCTGCCCTGAAGGAACAGAGACAATAACCAGAGGAGCATCCCCAAACCTAGCATCTCCCAGACTGCCCAGGCACAACGCGGAGCCGGGGACAGAGCCGCCGAGGGGCCTGGCAGCCCAGCAGGGGGACGTGGCCATGGCTCCCCACGTACCTGCTCACGTGCTCCGACTTGGAGCGCGCCCGGGCGCTGTGGCCGCCCCGACTCACTTGCTTCTCGATCAAGTGCTCGATGCGGTCGTGCATCTCCAGGTTCTGCAAGAGACAGAGGGGGCCGAGGTGAGCGCAGGGCTTCCACGGCAGAAGGGCTCTGCCTGGAGCCAGGCATCCAGCCACGGCCTAGCCACACCAGGAGGCTCCGACAAGCGGCTCCGAGCTCAGAGCAGACCTCGTGAAGACGCACCTCGGCCTCCAAGTAAGCAACCTTCTCCTTGAGCTCCTGGATCGCGGCATCCTTGGCCTGAATCACTGACTTGGAGTTCTGGAGCTGGGAGAGAGAAGTTGACAGTGGCTGAAAATGCCTCTCCTGTGGGGCTGGGCTGGCAAATCAGCCAGGGAGGCGAGGAGAGCAGCCCCTTAACACCCACAACAGCGACATTAAAACTGACCAAAAAAAGCCTCATTAAATTGGAGGGTTCAAGAGAAGGAGCCTGAGGTTTAACCCTTTCAGTGGGGTGCGCAGCGCTCCTCCCACGCTCCGTTGATCCCCTCCCTGCCGCGGGATGGGGCTCTGGGCTGCCTCTGACCTCGTGTCTCTGCTGTGCAAAGGGACCCAGCCCCACGAACCAGCAATTCTGTGCTCCAAGCAGCTTTGGAGGTGGTTTTTTTCCTGCCTTTCTCTTTTTTAGGTCCCCTCCGAGTCCTCCGCCCCAGGCCCGCTCCTCTCACCTGCTCGATCATCTGGCGGACCTTGCGCTGCTGGCTCTTCAGCATGTCGTCCAGGTGGTGGATCTTCTCCCGCAGCATGGCCACCTCCTTCTCCAGCTGGGCTGACCTGCGAGAGGAGAGGACCAGAGTCCAGCAGCCATCGGACACCTCCCGGGAAGGGATTGCCCCCCCGGAATGGCTTCGTATCGGCTGAAACGCTTTGACTAGACGAGGGAAGAGGCAGAGACAAGCAGGAGCCGCAGAGACCGACCAGCACAGGCTGCAGGGCCACCGGAACATCAGGAAGAGTCAGGCCGCTAACGAGGCCTTCCAGAAACGAGCCGCTGCCAATTAGCCCCGGGAGCACCCGCAGACCGGCTGGACGGCAACGACTCCGACATCACGGGGAGCATCGGCTGCTCCAGAGGCTCCGCAGGAGCCACCCCGAGCTCCAGCCAGCGGCGGGGCCGCTGCAGGGTTGCGGGCAGCCGGGCTGCGGCTCCCTGGGAGCGAAGCAGAGCTGCAGGAGGCGTTTGGGGGTGAGTCAGCTGCTGGGAGCAGGGAGCTGTTTTGCAAGGCAGAGTGCAACACGCCCTCGGCAGGAATGTGCAGTCATGCCCCAGCGAGCTGACACCCCGACCCGGCGGCGTGGGCTTGCTGCGGAGCTGGCAGCGCGCCGCGGGCCGAGCCTCACCGGTCCTGTTCGGCCAGCTTGTCACCTTCCACGCTCCTCAGCCGCCCCAGCTCGGCTTCGCCTTCTTTCATCTTCAGCAGCAAACTCCGGTGCTCCTGTGGCAGAGAGAGAGGCCGAGTTATGCGCGGGGGAGATGCTGGGAGATGCCGGCTTATCTAGGAGATGCTGGAACAAGTCACGACACACGCCGCCTGCCCCCGGCCTCCGCTGCGCTGCGCGGCCAGGCAGGACGAACGCCCCGGAGCCGGGCGGGCTCAGCTCGGCCTCCCGGCGGGTTGTTTTCAGACAGAGGAGAGTGGCCGCAGAGCTGGACAACAGGTCCCACTCCTTCACCCCGGGACACGGGCAAGGCACCAGCCCGGCTCCTCCTGCACTGTTAGGCTGAGGACTTCGACAGTGCTAGGAGCAGACCACAGCAGGAAAAGGTCCGCGGTGGAGGCTGGAGGTTGTGTTAACACCCCCCCAAGAAGCAGCGGGCAGCTCTCGAGGCTCTGCTCGTTTCCAGGCTACCTGGAAGAGCTTCCACAGGTCTTCTAGACCTGGGAAATGTGAGTTTAAAATCAGCAAACGTCGCTTTTCAGCCATTCCCAGCGGCTGGCTCTGCTGGGAAGTGAAACCCTGCAAGCGGAGGGTCCAGGACCTGCTGCGGGGTCTGCGCTGAGCACGGCCAAACTCATCACCTTTCCCCTCCCGCCCGGCTGAGCAGAACCAGCTCTGCTAACCCCACCAGCCCCATCGCGGCCTCGGGGCCGGTACCTTCTCCATCCCCGCCAGCAGCCTCTGCAGCTCGTCCACCTGCAGCTCCTTCTCCAGCGCGCTCCTCTCGGCTCTCCGCAGGGCAGAGCTCGCCTGCTCCGCTTCCTCCCGGTACTGCGAGACCGTCCGCTGCGGACCAGACAGACGGCGTGAGCCCGGAGCCCTCTCCCAAGCGACACTCCGCAGCGGCAGCGGGCGGCTCGGGGGCTCGGCAGGCGGGTTTCGCTGAAGGCACCCGGGCGTCTCAGCAAGGAGCCCGACGTGCTTCAGAGAGAGGAGCTGCCTCAGAGAGCAACTGGCTTTGAAGCACTTCAAAGGCTGCAGCAATCAACCTCCTCGCAGAGGAGACGTGCTGGGTCTCGGCCACACGCGCTCTGGGGCTGTTGGAGGGCTCCTCTTGGGCCCCAGCCCCAACGGCCCAGGAGCCGGAGAGGGGACAAGGGTGTCCCCGTGGGTCACCACGACAGCCTGAGAGCAGGCTCGGACAACCAGGCACACCGCAAACATCCGCCGGAACACCCAGCCCTGCCCTCCCCGAGACCTCCATCTGGGATCCGAGCCCGCGGCCACCATCGCAGCTCCAAGGCCCCCAAACCGCGAGGACAGACGTCCTTGGGGCGCGTGCCACCGCTGCGGGCAGACGGACGTCGCCGCGCTGGAGGAAGCGGTCGCCGCTCAAACCCACTTCCCCAGCGGACGCTGTCCCCAGTCCCGCTGTGGGGAACCCCCCAGGCTGGCCAGGACCAGTTTGGTCTGTGGGACAGGATGACAGCTGGGACGTCACCAGTGTCACCAGCGCGGGGTGACGCGGTCAGGCCCAGCCCATCCGGGACATGAGCAGTCACTAAAAACAACACACCAAAGGGGACAATTAATCACCGGGGCCGGGGGAGGGAGGGAAGCGGACGCAGCAGCTTCATCAGCACCGCTCGGCAGCCCAGGAGACCCGCGTGGTGGGTCCTGAGCTCCAGGAGAGAGACCAGCGTGGCCAGTACAGCCGCAGCAGCCCAGCACCGGGACTGGGAACAGCAGACAACGTCCCTGCTTGACTCGCTGGGCCACCCCGAGGGTCCCCGCGCCCCATGAAACACGCGTCATGCAGGGGGCCTGGGGTGGGGAGGGCTCGGCAGTTCGGGTGGTCCTTCCAACCCGGCTGCTGCTTTTACTGTACGTGGTTTTTAACCGGGAAAGAAAGCCATCACGTCCCAGACCCTCCTGGGCCGCCGGCGAGGGGGTCTGCTGGGCTCCCTGGTGGGTTTGAAGGGCGCACATGGGGTCTGCTGCTCTGCCAAGAGAAGCCAGAGCCCTCCCTGGCAGCCCAGACTCGTGCCCGTGCAGCTCCTCAGACTTCCCTGAAGGACCAAACCCACCAAAACAAAACCAAAAACGACGCTTTCGCAGCAGGAGTCACCTCGAAGGTGTCTTTCTCCAACTGGTGCCGCTCCTCAGCCTCCCGCAGCCTCGCGAACAGCCGCTTCGCCGTCTGTCGGATCTGTTCCACGTCCTCACCGGAGCAGCCGTCCTCCTGCAGAGACGAGAGAGGGTGAGCAGCGGGGAGGGACCCCAGGAGCCCCCTGCCCCGCCGGGGACAAACCCTGCTAACACCCCTCCTCGGCTTGACCCAGCCCGCGAGGCGCTGCCCGTCCTCACCTCCCACGCGCCAGCGCCAGCTGCCAGCCCCGGTACCGCTCCCGGGACCCTCTGGCTGCCTCCCAAGCCCCGTTCGCAGGGTGCCAGCCGCATCGGCGCTTGAGCAACCCGAAACCCCGCCACCTCCGCTGGGGCCACAGCCCGAGCATCTGCCCCAGCCGG
This sequence comes from Bucorvus abyssinicus, assembly GCA_009769605.1. Taxonomy (NCBI): domain Eukaryota; kingdom Metazoa; phylum Chordata; class Aves; order Bucerotiformes; family Bucorvidae; genus Bucorvus; species Bucorvus abyssinicus. The sequence continues at coordinate 547,138 of CM020061.1, read as the reverse complement.
GAGAGAGACGACGAGCTGGGGGGGACCTTTCCCAGTGTCACCCCTCCTGCCACGTGGCTCTCACGTGGAGAGGTGTCAAACCCCATCGGGCAGGTTGTTACAGCTCTAAGAGCTGCCCCCGCTCCTGGTCTGACCCCGAGTGGGTTCAGAGCGACCTGCTGGGACGAAGACTTCAAACCAAACCCCATCATTCTTCCCGCAGAGCTGACTCCCCCGTCCTCAGCTCCCTACCTGCTCCTCCCACGAGTCGTCGCGCAGCCGCTCGGGGCATGGCCAGCTCCCGTTCTGCTCCTCCAGCACCACCTACGTCAGCAGAGGACAGAGGGACTGCGATGCGGCGCCAGGCTCACGCGAGGCCGCGGGTACCGCAGGAACGGGGGGTGAGGCGGGGGGGGTCTGCAGGACATGCGAGAGCGCAGGCGGCCGCAAGCGCCTCCATCCGTACGGCCCCTTCTAGCAGTTTCCAGCCCCGAAGGTGACGCCTTTAACACCCCAGCAGCGCTCCCGTTACCTGTGCGTGCTCGTTATCTCCTTGTCTGCTCTCAAGTTTAGTACTTAAATCTTCCCGCAGCTTCTTCAGAGAACTTCTAGCCTGGCAAAGGCAAGGTGGTTGAGCTGGCGCCGCCCAGCCAGTGCCACGCAGCCGGCACCCGCCCGACCCTCTGCTTCCACCACAGCCCTCGCGGCCGCGGTCCTCACGAGCTGCCCCACACCGTCAGGGAAAGAAATTGAGGGGGGAAAAAAAAAAGCAAGATTGTGGAGCCGCTCCTGATTTTCCAGGCGTTAGTCACCCGGAGCGCCGCGCAGCCCCTCGCTGCGCCGCGGCACGCCGACAAGCACAGTCTTGACGTGCTGCTGCTGGAATTAGTCAGAGCGCAGGAGCCAGGGGAATGATTTAGAGCAGCCAGCGCTGCCCCAACGCTCGGCTCAGCACGGAAAAGCTTTCCCAAAGCCCTGCCAGCGCGGCTCGGCCCTGCCCCTCGGTTTTAGCCGCCCCAGGCGCCGCGGCGAAGCCGCTCGCCGGAGAGCGGGCAGCAGCGGGACCAGGCGGGCGGCTCTCGGGTCGGCAGCCGAGCCTGCGGGCCGGGACCGTGACCCAGCGGGGTCGAGTCATCCCCGGGGCTCTCACAGCTTGGCCCAGCACAGGGCTCTGCTCGGGGACACGGGCAGACCGGTACGGCCACCAGACGGACTGGGTTCCCCACGCAGCGTGAAGCTGGACCACGCGGTTGTGCTGCTTCGGCTGCTCTGGCCGGGGCGAGGCAGAGCCGAGTCCCGCTCGGCCGCTGCTACGATGAAGCCCCGTCTGAGCTGCGGGGAAGCTCGGCTCAGAAGCGCCAGGGGCCAGACGGGCAGCACCGGGCGGGCGGGAGCCAGGGCTGGGCGCGGGAACAGGCTGTTTGCCTTTGGGGCCAAAACCACCCGTGTTGGCAGGGGAGTCAGAAGGCTGACGGAACGGATCCGGAGGCCGCCGTACCCCTCGCTGCTCCCCGGGCCAGCGCCCAGCACGGAGCCTCCCCCACGGGACAAAACACCGGGTTAAATCTTTTTTCCCCTCTCGCTCTCTGGCCAAGCCGCCCCCAGCAGACGATGCGCCAGCGCTCCCGAAGCGCCGTCCCCAGCAGCAGCAGCAGCAGGGAAGGGGTTAATCTCCGCAGCAGCAGGGAAGGGGTTAATCTCCTCGCCCAGTTTACGCTGGGAGATGAGACATACCAAAGAAACTGCCTTTTAACGAGAGGCCGGGCCGCCGCGCCCAGCGCCCGGGACACCCTTGGGGGAAAGGCATCGCGCAATTCCCCTCAAATTCAGCCCAGGGAGCAGAGCAATTAGTCAGGCTGCATTAATTGATGGCGCTTGATTAGGCCACTGCCCTGCGCGGGCAAGTCAACAAGCTGGAGGCTTCGGCTGCACCGCCGGTTCGCCGGAGCGGTCGGGGCTCGGCAGTGGCCGGCATCGCCGGGGGGGGACGCGGGGCCGGAGCCCCCCGCGGACGTTCGTTACCTCTTGGATGTGACGCACTTCGCTTTTCAGCTGGCTGACGGGCTCCTCCGCGTTCCCACCGCCCTCGGCCCGTGCCTTGAGGTAAACCTGCCCGGGGAGACGGCGCCGGCGGGTCGGACCCTCCCGGTAACACCGGCAGCGAGCCCCCCGCTCCCCTGGGCTGTCACCCCTCCCCGGCGCATTTTTGACGCCTCCCGTGTGCCCCCCACCCCGCGGAGCCGCCGCAGCTCCCCGGGCTCTCACCTCACCCCACCGCCGAGCCGGCGCTGCCGGCAGCGGCACCGCGCTGCGGCTGTTACCGAAACCTTCTTTTCCAGCCCCAATATCCAACAAGGTGGCTTTGATCCCGAGCCGGGCGCGGGGACTGTACCTTGATGATCTCCTCGTCGCCGTCGTTGGACTTGATGCACTCGGAGGCCAGGGAGTGACCGTTGCTGGCCCTGTTGGCCACCATGGCGAAGGCTTTTCCCACCGGCTGCGGGCGACAGAAGCGGCGGCGGCGCTCTCAGACTGGCCGGAACGGTTCGCCCGGCTCCAGCCAAACCAGCATCGCGGCGCCCAGCGCGGCCTCGGGAAGCGGCACCGAGGCGGTGGGCAGAGCAGGAGGGGACGTTTCTAAGCCACCCCCCGCCAAGCGCCCACTCCCCCTCCCCAGGTTCGCGCCGACTCACGCGTTCCGCGCCGAACGGCGCCGCGGCGGGACCCACCTTCTGCTTGGCCTGCTCGCGCCGGTCGCCCGGGAGGTCATTGGGCAGGGTCAGCCGCAGCACCTTCACGCTCTCCTGAAACACGAGGCGGGTTTTAGCCGCGAGTTGAGGCTCCCCTGGACGTCTGGCTTCAGCCGGTACCAGCCCAGAGCCGGGCCGGCGCGGCCGCAGGCGTGAGCCGGGGGAACAGCGAGCGCCATACGGAACCCGTGGGGGTCCAGGGCAGCCGCGGCCCCGCCGAGGCGGAGGGGACGCCGAGGGGCTCGCTGTCCCGCGCCGCTCCTCGGCCAGGAGTCAGGGCCCGCAGCGGGTGCCGCGGGGCCGACGGCGGCATTCGGGAGCAGCGCCGGAGAAGGGCGAAAGCAGCCGATCCCGGTTGGCGCTCCCTTGGCTCACGGCCACGAGCGCCCACAGAGCTCTTCACCCAAAGCCTTCCTCCCACTGCCACCCACCCCAGAGCCCCCACGGAGCTGCCCCACTCTCCGTTGGTGGCCTGACACTGGCACGGCCCCCCATCCTGGACAGACCTCGCCGTCGCTCATGGTCCTTATCAAGCTCTGAAAGCGGGAGCTGCTCGGCGCGCGGCGGCCACGGCAGCGGCTCTCGGGCGGCAGCACCGCGGGGGCCGGGGGTAGATGCCCGCGCAGCGCCGGGCGCCCGCCCCTCGCCACGCCTCGGCCACGTCAGCCTCCTGCTCTCCAAAAGCGACGTCAAGGCATTTCTGGCTCTCCTCACCCGCCGAGTCTCGACAGGCAGCTGTTTGTTTCCAAAACACCGCGTACGCGCCGCTGGCACGCACCCCGGCTGCGGGGAGCCGAGCTCAGACGCGCGGCCAGACCCCTTCGCTCCCCCGGGACCACGACTACCCGTCGCGTGGGCTCTGTGAACACGGCAGCCCCGACCCTCCGACCGGATACTTGTCGGCAACGCTCACGCCGGGGAACGTTTTCCTTGGCGAGACCCAAGAAGTTGGAAATGGCGGTCAGGAGAAAAGAGCGGCCGACGCCGCGAGCTCTGGGGGGTTCGGGGGGATGCAAGAAGTGGTTGGGGGGGTTTATGGTGGGAAAAAGGGCTCAGGGCCGGCATGAAGCATCGCTCGTTGTGGCCGCGACGCGGGAAAGGGCCGGGGATGGCAGCAGGGCAGGAGCCCCGGCACAGCGCGAGCCCGGCAGCGCCGCCGGGTCCCCTCACGCGCCCCCACTCGCAGCTTTGTTTACAAGCGTCGGGACCCAGCGTTCCCCGTCCCGTCAAGCCCGGGCAAGGACGGGAGCCTGCCAAGGAAATCACCTGCCCGGGGAAGATCCGCTGCAAGGAGGAACGAGCACCAGCCCGTTTCCATCCCCGTAGCCAAAACCAGGCGCAGGCGGCACATGGCTGCTTTCTGTCCCCACAGACCCCCAAAAACCCGCTCCGGGATCAACCCACCGCTGAGGCGACGCCAACCGGGAAGCCAACCAGGAAGCCAAGAGCAGCCGGTGCCTTCCCGACCGGCACCGCCGAACCTGGGGTCAAACCACCGGGAAACCGCCCATGCAAATACCGCTGGCTCCATCCTCCTCCGTGCCGGCGATGCGCGGGGGAGGCAGAGGGATGGCGAGACACGGGAGGGATGTTTGAACGCGGCTCTCTGGACACCGGGGGGAAAAAACCCGGTGTTTTCCATGTGGTTTCCCGGAGGTCGAGGCAGGAGCGGGAGATGGGTTCCGGCAAACCCATCCCTGCCCAGCTCGTTTGGCCGCAGCAGCACCCGGCCGGGAGCGGGCGGACGGAGGAGGCTGGCGCACCACTCCCCGGCGATGCCCTCGCACCATCCCACAGCCAAAATTCAACCAGCTCCGTGTCGGCGCCGGGGCCGCTTCCAGGCGCAGCAGCTTCTCCGACGGCGCTCGCCGTCCTCCCGCTCTGAGGTGCCGAATTCGGCTGGGGACGGAGGAGCGGGGCCCCGGCGACTCCCCTACCCACCTCCCTTACCTCCTGGCCAATACTCCCCTCCTGTTCGCAGCCCCGGAGCGGAAGAGACGGTGGGTTCTGGGCGCCCTCCGATGAGTTCCGGGGAAGGCAGGAGGGATTTGGCGTCTATTTGGCATCACCCAGCCCAAAACACTTGGCTGGAGGGAGCGGCACCGCCTCCGCTCCCGGGGCAGAGGGAACCACGCAAACCCCGGCACGTCCCGGAGAGGCGGCACCGTCCGGGGACCCGCAGCCGGTGACCCCGACGCCGGCATTTTGCAACCGCGGGGCCGCAGCGCTCCGTCTGTCCGTCCGTCTGTCCCGACTGTTGAAGAAGAACAGGCCTGACCTGAGCCGGGGGGGTATGACCGAGGATCAGCTCCGGCGTTCGGAGCTCGCCGGCGTTACAGAGGCGCTTATCACCGTAATAACCCGTCAGCCCAACGAGCCCAACGCTGCAATCGCTCCTTATAAGGCCGGGAAAGCTGCGGGGAATGAGGGCTCTCCCGGGGAGACTCAGAGCTGAGTCACCCGGCAGAGCTCGGGCAGCAGCCGGGCGGCCGCCGGCACCAGGGCGGGCACCCCAGCACCGGCACGGCTTGTCCGCCGCCGCCACCTTCGGGGAATCCCGCTGGCCGCCGAAACCGGAGCAAAAACCCGAACCGTCGAGCACCGCCGCCGGCTTCGCCCCCTTCGCGGGGAACCGGGGCGCCGCGCCGGCGCGGGGCCGGCTCTGGGGCGCCGCCAGCCCCACCCAGGGCCCGGCCTGGCCGCGGTGGCCCCGGCTGCTGTCGGCGGTGGAGAAAAACCCAAGGAGAAAGGAGGGAAAAAGGCGAGGCCCCGCCGTCACCCGGCGAGGAAAGGGCGCAAACGGGCTCGCTGCGGCCGCTCCCGCCGCCGCGGCCCCCGGGAGCCGCTCGAGGGGCGGTCACCCCCGAAACCACCCAGCCCGGGGAGGGCTCGACGCCCGCGCGGGACCGTGTGCTGGCCGGGAGCGCCCCCGTAACCGCGACGCCGGGGTGTCCCTCGGTGCGCTCCACCGTCCTCGCCCGCCCCAGCGGGCCCCGCAGACCGGCCCAGCGAGGGTCCCGGGGACGGGGTGGGGGGACCCCCGGGCCGCCCGGGACAGAGAGAGGCCGCAGGGCCCTCGCAGTGCCCCCCAGACCTCCCCAGGCAGCGGGGCAGGCTGGGGCAGCCATACCGGCTGGGCACAGCCCCGCTCTACCGACCCGGGACCCTCCCCGTCCCACCGGGACAGTCCCCCCCCCACAGGAACACCGGGAGAAGGGCCGGGGCGGGCCGGGGTGGGGGGGCGGAGGGTCCCGGGGGTTCCCGGGGGTTCCCGGGGGGTCCCGGAAGGCCGCGGCTCACCGGGCTCTCGCCGTGGGGCCGCACGTCCAGCACCGCGCACCAGCCCTTGAGCCCGTTCATGGCCCCGCCGCGACTGCGGGACCCGCCGCCGCCGCCGCCGCTTCTATACGGCCCCGCCCACGCCCGCGGGACACGCCCCCGCACCAAACACGCCCCCTCCATTTAAACCACGCCCCCCCTCTGACCACGCCCACAGCCCCCGCGGCGCGGCGCGCCGTGCCCGGGCAGCGAGAGCCGCGCCGGGGCCGTGCCAAGGCCGTGCCAAGGCCGTGCCAAACCACAACGAGCCCCGCCGAGCCCCGCCCCGGCTCCGCCAAACCCCCGCCAAGCCAAGCCAAGCCAAGCCAAGCCAGGGCCTGCCCGGCAGCGCCGAGCCGTGCCGAGCCGTGCCGAGCCGTGCCAAGGTGACCCGAGCCGTGCCAGGCCCCGGCCCCCCACGCCTGGGGGTTGTTCAGCCCCTGGGTGCTGGCCCAGCCCGGTGGGAAGTGAAGCGCTGGGGGTGCCAGCACCCAGGGCCGTGAGGTCACCGTGACCGCGGCAGGGGAGCAGGTGCTGCCGGGGCGGGTGTCCCCGTGCCACGCCGGGTGCCTGGGCGAGCCGGCCGCGCCGGGCGCTAATTGTCACATAGCAGCGCCGTGAGCTCAGCCGGCCTCGGGGTCACCGCCGGCCCCAGCCCCGCCGCCGGCCGCCGCCACGCTCCAGCCCCGTGCGGTCACCGGGGCCACGCTCCAGCCCCGGGGTGGGGACGGCCCGTCCCGGGGGGGTTTGGGGCAGCGGGAGGACGTCGGTCCCTCGGGGTTGGCTGCTGGGGGCAAAGCCAAGGACCAGCCAACTTGGGTCACGCTCAGCCGTGGGTGCCAGCGCCTCCTTTCCTGGGCACCCCGTGGCGCCCACCCGCCGCTGCCAGTGCCTGCGGGGGAAACTGCGGCACAGGGTGGGGACGGTGGTTGACCTCGGCTCCGACACACGTGTCCGGGAGGAGCTGAGGGCAGAACCGGTTGTGCCGGCCTGCTCTAGCCGCAGCAGGGACGCCATGGGTGCGGGGCCGGGTGCCAGCACGCTGAGCCTGGCACGGCCCTGGGCGGTGGTGACGCAGAGATGTGGTTGGTAGCGACCGGAGAGGGGACAGGGGTGTCCCTGGTGTCATCACCGTGTCCATGTCCACCGGCCACACCCCGGTTAAACATCACTGGCGTGTGGGAGGGGAAACTGAGGCAGCAGAGACGGGGCTGGCCGGGTCCCCGGGCACCGTCCCAGCCCCGCGCTGGCTCAGGGACGGAGCCAGCTCGGCCCCGCTCGAGGCCACGGTGGGGAACTGTGGTAACCACCTGCCAATCAACACAACGGCGCTAATTAGCAGTTGGCAAGACTCCCATCCTCATTAATTAGCGATAACGAGGATTTATCTCCAGGCCAGATCCAGCGGAGCGGGGAAGGAGCCCGGTACCGCAGAGCCCGATGTGCCGGAGCCTGCGGCAGCCCTCGGGCCCCGGCTGGACCACGAGCCGCCGGCGTTGAAATGCTCCATTTTATTGAAAACCGCGCCGGGAGGCGGCGGGGGGCGGCGGGGGGCGAAGGGCGGGGGCTTATAAAAATCATCCGGGGCCGTCAGAGCCGCGGCTGCCCCCAGCCCCCGGGGCCGCGCCGTGGACCCCAGGGCCGCCGCGTCCCGCCAAGCCCTGGCCACGGCCAGCGGCTCCCCCCGGCAAACCGCCGCGGTGCCGGCGCACCCCCAGACCCGTACGAGGAGAAGAGGTGGGACCGCGCCCGGGGATCCTCCCCGTCCCGCCGCGCCGTCAGCGGCACCTCCCCTCGCGGCGGCGGCGGTCGAGGAGTCCCTGGGTCGAGCCGCAGCGGCGCCGGCGGCCGGCGGCTCGCCCGGCGGCCGGCCCGGGTCGGGGGGCGTCAGCAGGAGCTGGTCTGGAGGTTGGCCTCGTTGAGCAGCGAGGCGATGGACGAGGGGCCGTAGGCGCTGTCGAACTCCTCGTCCGAGCTGAGCCCGTCGTCCTGCAGCGAGGAGTCGGCGGCCGAGCGGGCGGCTTTGCGCCTGGGGGCGGGTTTCGAAGGGTCGGACCCCAGCGGGGGACGGGGCTGGCACCCACCCCGGCCCCCTCGGCCCCTACCAAGCCTCCTTCTCCAGCGCCTTGACGCGGTTCTGCAGCTGCTCGTTGAGCTCGTGCTGCTCCTCCAGCTCCCGCTGCGCCTTCTTGCGGGCTCCCTCCAGCCGCTCGATCTCCTCCTCCGCCTCGTCCACTTGGCGCTTCAGCGCCTTGACCCGCAGGCTCAGCTGGGGGGAGACGGGGCAGTGGCGGGGGTCCGGGACCCGAGGGATCCCTTCGGGGGTGGGGGGGTGTCCCGACGCCGCGCGGCTCCGTCCGCGCCCCCCCCCCCCCAACCTGGTCCTTCTGGTCGCTGACGTGCTGCCGCTCGTCGTCGATCTGGATGCTCAGCTCCTTCACCTTCCTCTCCAGCTTGCGGTTGGAGGACAGCAGGACGCTCTTCTCCCTACGGCGCAGCGACGGGACGGCGTGGGGGCTGGCACCCAGCAAAGGCTCCCCCCCAACGGCGCCCCGAGGCGGGGGTCTCGGCGGCCCCTACCTCTCCTCCGCCTGCAGCTTGTCCTGCAGCTCCTCCAGCTGCTGCTCCAGCTGCGAGACGTTGCTGCTGGCTCGGGGCAGCCCCTCGGCGCTGGCCAGGCGGTTCTTCAGCTCCTTGTTCTGCGGGGAGGGAGAACCCCAGCGCCGTCCCCGTCACCCCCCCGGGGCCGGGAAAGGCTCCCGGCGGGGCTTGTGCACATCCCGGCCGTGAGTCAGTGGCCCAGAATCCCTTTCCCAAGGAGGAGCCCTAACGAGCCGCGTTGTGTAACGGCAATTAGCCGCGCTGGCACGCGGCGAGAGCGGGACGCGCCGGGACCGCGGGGGCCCCGCCGGCTCCGCGACGCCCAGCACCCCTCAGCTCCCCCGTTTCTGCTCTTCAACACCCTCGTTGGCCAAAAAAAAAAAAACCCACCCCCAAAAGCACCGGGACCCCCGGCTCGTCCCCGCGGCGCCGCCCCGCTGGCAGCGGCAGTTGCCGCCGGGCAGCGGCTGTTGGAGCCCGGTGTTGTTCTTGGCGGCGGCAGCAGGAAGAGCTCGGGGAGCTCCGCTCCCGTCCATCCGCCTCGTTAGGTAACGAAGGGTGGGAGCGCCAGCCCGGGCGGCTGCCGGGGAGCTGCGAGGAACGGGGGGATCCCCCGGGAACGGCGCCCCGGGGTGCTCCGGCCGGGGACGGGGCGTATCCAGAGCGGGGAGCAGGAGGAGGAGGAGCAGGAAAAGCGCTTTGGGAACACGGTCCCTCTCCCCGGGACGCTCCGGCGAGGAGCTTCGCCGGGACGAGGGGCGGCCGCGGCCCCCGGGCGGCTCTGCCGTACCTGCCGCTCCAGCGAGACCTTGTCGCACTCCAGGTCCTGCCGGCTGGCGCGTTCCTGCAGCAGCTCCGCCCGCAGCTGCTCGATCTGGGGACGAGGACACGGCACCGGGCGGTGTCACCGCGGGGGCCGCGGCCGCCGTTCCTTCCCGGTGCCGCAGAGCACAGCGGGGCTCGGTGCACCCAACAGCGGCACCGCGACTGTCCCGCGGTGTCGGTGATGCCAAAACCCCCGACGAGAGGATTTTGGTGCCTTCCCAAACCAGTTCCCGCTGCTCTGGCGAGCGGCCCGGAACGAGGGCTGCCATTTCCCACTGGAGGGTTTGAACTGGTTGGACTGGGATTTGGGGACCCGGCGGCGCAGCCGTACCGGGGGCAGGGATGGGTTTGATCCACCGGCGGGGCAAAACCAGAACCGCCCCAGGGGGGTTGACCGAGGCGGAACCGGCTTTTGGGACACAGATCCGGTATCCGGAGGGACCGGAGGGCTCTGGGCTGCTCGTTAACCGCTTGTTAATGGGGTTTAACTCCCGTGACCAGTTGGACTGAGTTACTGGAGGACTCGAGTTACCCAGCGCGGTTTACCCGGAGCTGGGGGGGTTCTGCGGCAGCACCGGGGGGGCTCGGGGCAGCACCGGGAAGGCTCGGGGCATCACCAAGGGGGCTCGGGGCAGCACCGGGGGGGTCTCGGGGCAGCACCGGGAAGGCTCGGGGCATCACCAAGGGGGCTCGGGGCATCACCAAGGGGGCTCGGGGCAGCACCGGGGGGGTCTCGGGGCAGCACCGGGGGGGTCTCGGGGCAGCACCGGGGGGGTCTCGGGGCAGCACCGGGGCAGCACCGCCCGCCCTACCTGGTCCCTGCTGCGGCTGACCCTCTCCGTCAGCAGCTCCACCGTGCTCCTCTCCTCGTCCAGCTCCACCTCCAGACGCTTGGACTTCTCCTGCCAGGAGACGGAGCGGGAGGGTCGGCGCCCGCCCGGGGGTCCCCGCGGGCAGGAGGACGGGGGTTTGCCCGCCCAGCCGAACCCCACCAGCCCGGGAGGCTCCGAGGCAGCCCAGGAGGAGGGAGCAGCTCGGACACGAGACCCCGCGCACCCGCCACCCCTTGGGCGGGCAGGGCGAGCCGAGCCGGGGGGCGACCCGGGCAGAGCCGGGTCGTGGATTCGGGGTTCCCACCTCCAGCGCCTTGAGGTGCCGCGAGCGATCGTCCTGGGAGCGCTTCTTGGTGTCCCACTCCTGCTGGAGGCCCTGCAGGCGCTGCAGCAGCACCTCCTTGTCCAGCAGCGCGCTGTCCCGCTCCGCCTGGCCCTCCTGCAGCGCCTGCTTCAGCCGGGCCACCTGCGCCGCCACGCAGCGAGGCTGTCGCCGTGTCCCCGACGGCGACGGAGGGGACGGCGCGGGGACACCCCCCCCTCCACCGGCCCGCCGGCCCTCGCCGCACCTCGTCCTGCAGCCGTCCCACGCCGAGCTGCATCTTCTCCACCTCGGCGCCCCGCTCCTTGGCTTGCTTCTGCGAGTCGGCGACCTCCTTCCGCGCCTTCTCCTTGAACTCCTCCAGCTGCGACCTCAGCGCGGCCAGCGAGTCCTGCGACTCCGACGCCATCTGCTCCAGCTGCGGCGCGGCGGGCACGCTCAGGGGACGCCCACCCGCCCGGTCCCGGCTACCCGGACGGGACCGGAGCTGGGGGATGCCCGCGGAGAGGACCATTCCACCCGGCGGGCTCGGGAGCAGCACGGCGAGGGGTGCGAGCCCGGCGGAGCAGCCTGGACGACGCCGGGCTGGGAGCCCCAGGCGTGGGGAAGGGCAGGGGACGACCAGGGGGGTGATCCCTGGGGACAGCGAGGTTTTACGGAGCCTCCCGGGACATCAGGGAAGGTTCGGTCCCAAACCACATCCACGCCCCAAGCGCCGGATCCCTCCCCTAACCCAGCGACGGCACCTCGGAGACCCCCCCCCCGCCCCGCGGCACAGCGAGCGGGTGCCCCACGGGACAGGGGGGTCCTGGGGGGGCGCGCGAGCGGCCGCGGAGGCACCCGGGGCGCCCCCACCTCTTTGTTGAGCTTCTCGGTGGTGCGGTCGAGCAGGCGCTTCTGCTCCTCCAGCTCGCTCTTGGCCCGCTTGAGCTGCTCCTTCTGCCGCCGCTCGTCCTGCAGGGACGCGCTCAGCTCCTGCTGCTCCTGCGCCAGCCGGGCCAGGCTCCGCTGCGCCTCCTCCAGCCGCGTCTCCAGCGGCCGCGTGGCCACCAGCAGCTCCCGCTCCCGCTCCGTGGCCTCGCCCAGCGCCTCCTCCAGCTGCCTGCGCTCTGCCTGCACGGAGGGAGCCCTTGGAGCCCCTTCCCGCGGCGGGGGGAACCGCTCGGGGCAGCTCAGGACGGGCCGCGGCCCCCAGTACCTCCAGTTTGGCGACCTTCTCCTTGAGGCGGCCCTGGGAGCCCTCCCAGTTCTCGCCCAAGCGCTCGTACTCCTTCAGGTGCGTCTCCATGCCCAGGACCTTCCTCCTCAGGTCGTCGTTCTGCTCCTGCAGCTCCCGCAGGCTGCACTCCGCCGTCTTCCTCGCCTGCTCCGACGCCTCCCGGGCGCTCTCCAGGGACGCCTTTGCCTGCAACGCGGCCCCGGCTCAGGGCGGACCCGGGCGGGGGTCTTGGGGGTCCCTCAGGAGGAGCCCACGGCGGGCGGATCCGGGGCTGCGGCTTTGCCGCTTCGCCCCCACGGCTGCGAGATGCGGGGGGAAGGCGCGGGGGCAGCCCACAGCGGGAGCCGCTCCCCCCGCCGGCACCCACCTTGCTGGCCTCGTCCCGCTCCTCCCGGAGCTGCTGCAGGTCCCGGCGGTACCGCTCCAGCTCCCCGTCGCGGCTGGACGTCTCCTGCTCCATGGTGCCCCTCAGCGCCGCCAGCTCCCGCTCCCGCTGCCGCAGCAGCTCCTCCTGGCTCCGCTTCTCGGCCGCCAGCTCCCGCTGCGCTTCCCGCGCCTGCCGCAGCTCCTGGGACGGAGGAGACGGGGGGACATCGGGGACCCTCGGTGCCGGACGCGGTCCCCGGCGCGGCGCGCCCCTCGTCGCCCACCTTCCTGAGCGCCTCCAGCTCGCCGGGGTCCACCGCGCTGCTCCGCGCCTGGTCCACCTCCTCGCGGGCGGCCGCGAAGCGCTCCTGCAGCTCCCGCAGCTCCTCCTCGAACTCCTCCCGCTCCAGCTTCACCTGCAGCAGCCTGCAGAGGGGCAGGGTGAGACCACCCAGAGCCACCGCCGCCTCCTCCGGTCCCGGGCGCCAGCCCGCGGCCCCGGCGCTCACTCCTGCTTGGCGCTGCGGAGCTCGTCCTTGTTCTTCTGGAACATGTCCCGCCAGTGCCCCGTCTCCTCCGCGCTCTCCTCCAGCTCCCGCTGCAGGTTCCTCACCACCGCGCTCATCTGCTGCCTCTCCGACTCCAGGTTGGCCTGATCCTGCACGGACGCGTTGGGCGCTCGGCCACGAGCATCCTCCGGACGCTGCTGAGCTCCTGCCCCCCCCGGCAGCCCAGGGAAGCCGCGCAGGGACCCCGGGGAGCGCCCGCACGCCCGCTCACCCCCCGGCACCTCCACCTCGGGGCGGGTCTGGGGCAGGACACAAACCCCGCTCCCAGCTCAGGACCACTTAAGGGGGGAGTTCAAGGACCCCGCCGCCGAGCCGAGCCCCTCGGCGCGGCCGGACCTGCGTGATGTCCTCCATGCTGCGCCGCAGCTTCTCCATGTCGCTCTGGTACTGCTGCCGGACGCGGTCCAGCTCCTTGTCGTGGCTGGACACCTCCTCCTTGAGGGCTCCCTTCAGCGCCGTCAGCTCCCGCTCCCGCTGCCGCAGCTGCTCCTCCTGCCGCTGCCGGGAGCTCAGGGCCTCCTCCAGCTCCTCCCTGGTCTCCAGCAGCTCCTGGGCGCAGGGGACAGCGGGGCTCGGCGGCGGCGAAGGGACGCGGAGGGGGATGCTCACCCCCGGGTGCCGCCGGCACGGTACCTTGTACAAGGCGTCGCCGTCCGGGGACGCGCCGGAGCCCCGGCGCAGGCGGTCGAGCTCCCGGTGCGCGGCCAGCAGCTGCTCCTCGCAGTCGCCCAGCCGGGTCTCCGCCTGCTCTCTGGCTGCTTGCGCCTGGCTCAGCCTGGCGGGGAGCACGGGGGGACCTTCGGAGCGCGGGATCCCGGCCACGTCCGCACCCCGAAGGGCCGGTCCCCCGCGCCCCCCCGGCACCTCCAAACACCCCCGTCCGCATCCCCACAAGGGACAGGCAGACGTCCCCAGCCGCACGGACGCGTGTCCCCCACCCCGCGCAGCTCTTACTCTTGCAGACTCCTCTGCAGCTCCTGGGATTTCTGCTCCAGGGACCCCCGCAGCCGCTGGCTCTCCCCCTCGGCCTCGCGCAGCCGGGCTTCCAGCGCCCGAGCCGAGCCGCTCCTCGACAGCTCCAGCTTCTGGCGGAGCTGTGGGAGAGGGGGCGCGGGTTACGTCCCCTCCTGGGGGGGACCCACCTCCCCAGAGTCCCCCCCGAAGGGCGTCCACACCCCCAGCATCCCGGAGACGCCAGACCAGGAGACCTGGGCACCAAAGCCCAAGCAAAGAGGGCTCAGAGCAGGGACCCCACTGCGCTCACCCCACCCCGTAGGGGTCCCACGACCCCCCGAGCCCCCCAACCTTCTGCTTGGCTTCACCTTGGTCTCCTCGTCGAGCTTCTCCTGCAGCTCCTCCACCTTCCTGCCCAGTTCCCTGTGCTGGGGCTGGGAACACGCCGCGTCCTTGGCGGGTGCCTGGAGAGACCCCCCCCTGGGCTCACTCGGTGGGTTCGGGGGTGCTGCAACCCCCCCCCCCAAGAAGGGAGCAGCACCGGGAGGGCCCCGACTCACCGCCAACTCCTGCATCTTCTCGAGCAGCCGGGCGGTTTTCCTCCTCAGGGAGATTTCGCTCTCGCTGCTCCTGCGGGCGCCAGAGCGGGGGGCAGCGTTTGGGGACGGCAGGGGGACACGGCCGAGCCCACCCTGCGGGAGCCCCCCCAGCGCTGCTCCCCCCAGACCAGCACCAGCGGCCACCGGCGCTTCGGGAAAGGGGCAGGGGGCGATGGGGGCGCTCGGGGGGGGGTCCGGGGGGCTCACCCCTCCTTCAGGATGCTGTAGATGAGCTCCTTGGGGTGCTCGCTGCCGCCGGGCTGGGCGACCTCCCGCTGGTCCCGCAGCAGGTCCGGGGTGGATTTGAGCTGCTGCGAGGGGTAAAAAGGCTCCAGGCGAGTCCCCCCACCCGCGCCCCCATCCCGCGGCTCCGGCGCTCGACCACCCCGGTGATCCCCCGCAGGGTCCGGCCCCCCGCCCCGGTACCTGCAGCTCTGCCCGGGCTTTGCTCGGCAGCCGCTCGGCCGCGGGCTCCTCCACGCCCCGGTTCGCCCGCTGGCTCCTCGTCCCCGCGTCCTCCGTCCCCCCGGCTGCGCTCGGCCGGCTCAGGCTGCCGGCGGGCACCGAGGGCTGGGGGCGAAGGGCGCCAGCGTCCCGCCCGTCGCGGTGGGAGACGCGGCCGTCCAGGCTCTGCGAGCGTTTCCGCTCCTCCGAGGGGATGCGGCCCCTCCGGGCCGCCCGCCCTCGCGCCTGCCCCTTCCCGTCGAATTTGCTGATGAGCGAATCCACCGAGGAGAGGGGCTTGGTGTCCACGTCGCCGCCGCCGCCGGCGCCCACCGCCGCCTCCGTGTCCGAGGAGGGGGCCTCGGCCGCGGCCTTCGAGCCGGCGGCTTTGCTCCGCTGGGGCGCCACGTCCAACATGCTGCTGCTTTTGCCGCCGGCCAGCGCCCGCTGCTGCTGGTTGCCGCCGGCCCGGCGAACGCCGGCGGCGAAGGGCTCGTCCGCCGCGGTGCTGAGCAGATCCCCGTGGGACTGCGTCCTCCGCAGCTCCTCCCCGAGCAGCCGCCGGCCCGGCGGAGCTTCGGGCTCCTGCCGGGAGCCCCCCGAGCCGCCGCTCGCCTCCTCGTCCGAGGTGCTGGGGCACGAGCCGTGCCGGGGCGGCCGCCCGCCGTAGGGGTTTTCCGGCAGGTCCGAATCGGAGCTGAGGGAGCCGGAGGGCCGGGGGCCGGCGGGGGGGTTCAGGTAGGAGCCCTCGCTCTTGATCTGCACCCCGAAGGAGTCGCCGCCCTTCTCGCCGCTGTTGAGGACGACGAAGGGCTGCCCGGCGATGCCCTGCACCCGCACGGCCACCCCGTAGGAGCCCGGCTTGCCTCGCGCCTTGGGGGGTCTGCGCGGCTCCTGCAGGTCGTTGATGAAGCGGATCTGGACGCCGTAGTCCACGGGGTTCGGCTTCTCCGCCATCGCCGGCCACTCCATCGCCGGGGCTCGGCGCCGCGGTCCTGGGGGAGGGGGGAGAGAGCGGGCAGAGTCACCTCAGAGGGTCCTGCAGCGTGGCCGGTGCCCGAGGACCGCCGGTGCCAGAGGACAGCTGGTGCCCGAGAACCGCTGGTGCCAGCGCCGCAGCGTCCCCAGGACAGGACGGGGACGAGGTTTGCTGCGCCGGCATCGCTCGGCTGCTCCCAGGGGGATGCTGGGGAGGGCAGGGAGAGCAAAAAACGCCCCCCCCAGCTCCGCGGGCAGCGGCGGCAGCCGGACCCTCACCGCGTCCCTGGCCGCTCGCCCTTGGCGGCCGGAGCCCGGCGCTGCGCAGCGGAGGCTGCGATCCCGGCTGGGCTTCGCTCCCGCTGCCTCGCGGGCGCCCGCCGAGCGCCGCAGCCTCGCCGCAGCCCCAGCTCCGGCGTCCCAGAGCATCACCCCCAGCGCTCACCGTCCCCGCAGCCGGGGCAGCCGCCCGGGTCCCGTGGGGAGGGGACAAATATGAGCAGTGACATATTGGGAACAGCGTGATGGAACCCTCCCCCTCGGTCCCGGGGGCTCCCGGGGGGATGCCGGACGGCGGGAGAGCGGCAGGAAGGCGGCGGGGGGGAGATCCCCTGTGGGCACCGGAGGGGTTCAGTGATGGAGAAGCCCCAGCCGAGCCCCGGAGCCCCGCGGCACCGTGGCTCCCCCCACCCCGAGCAGCAGCGGCAGCAGCGGCGGCTCCCGTCTCTGCCGTAAAGAAAGGGAGTGCCACACGCTCAGCTGGCACCCGCGTCCCCGCAGGGTGTCCCGGCGGCACCCCAGGACACAAGGGGACCCCGAGCCGGGCAGGGGGATGCTCAAACACAGCCCAGGCGGGGAGAACAACAAAAAAGCCAACCGCAACGCCCCGTGTTTTCAGCTCGGGTCCAGCCCCGAGCGGGGCTCTCCGCGTCCTCGCGTCAACCGGAGCCCGCGTCTCCTCCCGTGCCCGCCCCAGGACGGAGCTGGAGCCAGCGCCCGGCTTTCCGCAGGGCGACGGGAGGTCTCAGGGCAGCAGCGTGGGCCGGGCAGTGCCCAGCAGGACCAGCCGTTCGCTGCCCCGGCCCTGCCAGCTCCCCGCTGCCGCCGTCTGCTCCTGCCACCCGGCCAAAGACGGCTCCTCCGGAGCCCCCACGAGCCCTTCGGGGCTCCTGCCCAGTGCCCGCAGCCGGAGCCCCTCAAGCAAACCCCACCAGTCCCGTCCCACCGGGTGCCACAGGGTCCCTCCCAAGCCCCGGGGACGGGGGGAGCGAGACGGTCGCCAACCTGCAGCGGGGAACCGAGGAGACGCAACCAGCCCCAGCAGCGAATTCCGGTGGCCAAAGCGCGGCCGGTGACGGGGCACAGCCCGGGCGGGGACAGGCTCAGCCCTCGCTGCTCTCAGGGTGGGAGCCACGAGCTCTAGGTGCAGCACCCGCCCTGGGGACACGTCGGATGGGTGGCATCGAGGCATCGTGGCATCGTGACATCGCGACATCCCCTTGCAGCACCGCCAGCGGGGCGGGGGCTCACCGAGCCACGCGCCGGCTGTGCCAGCATCGCCGCCACCGGTGAAGGACACGGCCCGGCACCCGCCCTGGCACCAGCGGGCAGGAGGTGGATGCGGCGGGGCTGGGATGCGGTTGGAGATGGCACTGGGCTCAAACCCCGCCGGACCGGGGAGAGGAGGGTTCGCTCTTTCCAAGGGGGCACCGGCCTCGGCGCCGGCTTTGGGGGCTCCGGCGGCAGGAGCCGGGTGTCTGGGGAGCCCGAGGAGGCAGGTAAGCCTGGCTAATCGCCCAGGAATGCCACCCTCCTCCTGGAAGGGCTCCAGAGAGAGGGCAGGAGCTGGATCGCATTCCTGTGGGGGAGCGCAACACCCAGCCCCGGGCTGGAAACGCAGCCCCGGGAGGGGATTTCGGTGGAAACCGCAGGGAAGGAGCCGGGGAGCGGGAGAACCGGGGAGACAAACGGGCTGGTCATCGCCCGCGGGGCGCACGTCCTGCTCCAACACGTGGCAGCGATGGGGGCACCGAGCCGTGGGGGTCCTGGGGGCACCGAGCCCCGGCCAAGGCGAGAGGGCTCCGGCCGGCGGTCCCGCACCCCCGGCATCCCGCTGCGGCCGTCGGCCCCGGGGTGGCGGGCGGCCAGCTCCGCTCGCCCGCCCCGGCGGCACAATGAGCCCTTTGTGCCGCCGACGTTAACCCAGAAAGTTGTTTTGCAACGGCAGGCGGTGCTGGAAAAGGCTCCTACGCCGAGCGGTGCCGCCGCGCCCCGGCTCCCCGCTCCCTTCCAGCGCCCAAACGCCCGGCGGGGGAAGGCGGCGGAGGCCGGGTCGGGCTGGTCCCGCTCCATCACGGTACAGCCGGGTCATTCGACCGCCGGCGAGGAGCCGGCACCGGTTTGTGTCGAAGCCGGTCCGAACCGGCGCACGGCGATCAGTCCCACCGGACCGACGCGGCGGGGAAGGGGCCAGTGGCCATGGGCAAATGTGGTGCTCCCACCCGGTGCCCGGTGCGTCGCCTCCCGGCGGGGCTCAGGCTGCTCCCACCGCCGGTTCTCTCGAAGCTCTGCCCGTTGGTTTGCGCCGCCGGGTTCCGCCCGGGGCCAAAGTCCGGGGCTGATCTCAGGAAACACCCACGGTGCCCGTGTCCTGCCCGGCACCGGGCCAGCCCGCGCCGGCACCGCCGGGGACCGGCTGGTCCCGCTCTCCCGCAAGCACCGCTGAATCCTCGGCCGAGCGCGTGAGCCGGGGCGGAGGAGCCCGAAACCAGGGCACCCGCGTCACGCAAGCGGGACGGGAGCTGGGACAGGGGTGTCCGGGATGGGTAGGGGTCACCCGCCCCCGCAGGCGATGGCCCCTGGGGCTCCCAGCGCGGCTGATAAGCCCGGTCCCAGCCCAGCCCTGGGGTTAATCATCAACCCGGAGACTGGAAAATCCCGTTCCTCGCCCCGTCCCCGGTTTCGGACACCGAAGCCTCATCCCCCGCCGCGGGACCCCAACGCCGTGGGGTCAGACCCGTCACCAAACCGCCCTCCGGCCGAGGGCGGCTCCTCCGCCGCACCCCGAGAGCGCCGGCACGGCACGGGCCACGCTCACGGCAGCACCCACCGGATCCGGTTACTGGTTTCCAGGCAGGTCGTGCCTCTGAAACCGGAGTTACGGCCGGGGGGGGTAGATACGTCCTGGGGGAGCCAGGAGGAGCCCCGGGGCCATAACGCGGCTCCAGCGCCGCCGGACTCGCGGCTCTGGCTTCACCCCGAACCGGGGACCCCCGTCTGCCCCCACCGTCCCCAGGGGATCCGCAAAAACCCCAGCGAGGGGGTGAGGCGGCTCCCGCCCCAGCAGAGAGGACGCTGAAGGGGGATGCCGGGAGTACCGCAGCCACGACGCCACGGCGAGGGGCTCCCAGGGGCTGCCGGCACCGTATCTCCGGGGCTGGAGATGGCAAGCCAGCTCCACTCCGAACCAGCTCGACTGGTCGGGATGGTGGGAGAGGAAATCCAGCCCGGAGCGAGCCGCAAACACCTCCCGAACAAAAGCTGGCGGCAGCGGGGCCGGGGGACCCGCAGCACCGCGGGCCCGGCGGGGCGGGTGATGCCGAGGCCGAACCCAAGCCCCAGATTTTTCTCTCTTATTTAAACAGGCTGCTAAAAATACGGCCCCGGGAGCCCGGCGAAGTAGGGCAGCTCCTGGCATTAATGTTTCAGGAGGTGCCGCGTTACGGAGGGGGCGAGCCCGGCCCCAGCACCGCGTCGCGGTGACGCTGGTGGAGCTCGGGCCGTTCCGCTTGGAAAAGACCTTTAAGATCGTCGAGTCCAACCGTAAAAGCCGCCGGGTCCGAAAGGCTTTTCCGCAGCTCCGGGGTGGAATTCGCCCTCCTGCAGCTCGGGGGAGATGGGCAGGGGGTCAGGAGCCCCCTGCTAACGAGGGGAGGGGGTGGCTGCCCCTATAGACGGCCCTATGGAGGGACCCTGCATGGGGCAGCTGCTCAAAGCTCCCGTAGGGCGATGCCAACCCGTCACGGAAGGGCGAGACCCCGGAGCGGGGCAGGTCCCGAGGGGCTCTAGGGGCCGGCAGGTCCCTGAGGGAGGGGAGCCCCTAGGACAGGGACAGCCCAGGCCCCTCACCGGGGGATCAGCCTGGGGTCCCTATAGGGCAGGTCGCAGCCCGGGGAGAAGAACCCCCGTGGGGACTGCTGTGGGGTGGAGCACGCGCCAGGGCTAAGGGTGGCCACGGAGCCAGCCCCTACGGCTGCAGGGGAAGGCACCCCGCAAAGGAAGGCCCCCAGAGAGGCAGCCCCTATAGGTCCGGCCATAGGGCAGGAAGGACAACCCCTAGAGACCAGCGCTGTGGGCTTTGCCGTGGGGCAGGACACGCGCCAAGGACAACAGCCCCTATGGGCCCAGCCCCTATAGGCGCTGCCAAGGGGCAGGGCACACCTCAGGAGGGACAACGCCCACAGACCCAGCCCTATAGGGGCTGCCATGGGGCAGGGCACCCTCCTGGCACAGCAGCCCCCGTGGCCCCGGTCCCTGTAGGGGCTGCCATGGGGCAGGGCACCCTCCTGGCACCGCAGCCCTCGTGGCCCCGGCCCCTGTAGGCGCTGCTGTAGGGTCCCCCCCGCCCCGCACTCACCGCCCGCCGCCGGCTCCGCTCCCCGCCGCTGCCCACCGCAACCTGTTACCTTCGCCCAGGCCACGCCCCCGGAGCCGCCCGTTGGACAGCGCCGCGCCCTGCCCCGCCCCTGGGCGGGGCCAGCAGGGTTATGTCCCGCCCCCAGTCACGCCCTCTCCGGCTAAGGGACCGCCTCGGGAGGGGGATCACGTGACGCACCTGGTGCCGCGAGCTGCGCGCCGCCATCTTGGGGAGGGAGCTGCGGCCGGGGCGGTGGTACCTGCGTGGTCTGCAACGGACACGGTGTAGCGGGGACGCTCCCAGGCCCTCCCGTCCCCCAGAGGGATATTTGTGGCTCCCGATCCTTCAGGCACAGCGGGGGCGAGGCCCCAGGTACCGAGAGGCGATCCGAAGACCGTGCAAGAGAGTTCCGCCACACACAAGATGGCGCCCCGCTCCGGCCACACCCAAGGTGGCGCCGTCGCCTACGGCGGCCGCGAGCGGCCGCTCTTCCGCCGCGCCTGCGCAGCGCGGGCGGCATCGTGACTAAGATGGAAGTCGGGGGAGCGCGGGCGCCGCCGCCGTTCTGGGCCGGGGGCCCGGCCCCGGGGCAAACGTACATTCCCGGCGGGCTCGGCCCCGCCACCGGCCTCCTGCCCTTCAGCCGGACGCTGTGAGTGCGGGAGGGGCTGAGGGGAGCGGGCGGGGCCGGCCTGGGGGCCTGGGAGGGGATGGGCTGGAGTGGGGCCCGGGGAGGTGGGAGGGAGCGGAGGGGCTGGGGAGGGGTCCTGGGGTCCGGGATGGCGAGACTGGGGAGACTGGAGCAGCTGGGGAGCTGGGAGGGGCAGTGCTGGGGGAGCAGCGGGGGCTGGGGCGGGAGGAGTGGGGCTGGGGGGGAATAGGAGGGGTGTGGAGCACCAAGGCCCCGGGGGGAGCCGCTGGCCTGGGGCAGCGCTCACCCGCCTCTCGGGGTCTTCAGGACCCCGATGGTGACCGGCACCTCGGTGCTGGGCGTGAAGTTTGACGGGGGGGTGATCGTCGCCGCGGACATGATGGGCTCCTACGGCTCCCTCGCCCGCTTCCGCGGCATCTCCCGGCTGCTGAAGGTGAACGACACCACCATGCTGGGCGCCTCGGGGGACTACGCCGACTTCCAGTACCTCAAGCAGGTCATCGACCAGATGGTGTAAGTGCTCCGGGCCTGGGCCGGGCCCTGCTGCGGTTGTCTTGGCTAAAGCCTCTGCTGAGCGCCGCGGAGATGCGGGTTCCGTTACTCCCGGGGGCCTCTGGCGGGTTTGCCGGCGGGGGCTTCGTCCTGCCGGGGCGGGGCTCCCGCTTTCTCATCCGGGTGGTTTCTGGCTTTTCTCGGTTGGGTGAAATTCCTCCCTCCATTAGAATCGACGAGGAGCTGCTGGGGGACGGGCACAGCTACAGCCCCAAGGCCATCCACTCCTGGCTGACCAGAGTCATGTACAACCGGCGCTCCAAGATAAACCCGCTCTGGAACACCGTCGTCATCGGGGGCTTCTACAACGGCGAGAGGTGAGCGGGGACGAGCGACGCGACCGCGGGTCTCCCCTGGGGCTGCGCCTCGTGGCGCCGGGCTCAGAGTCGCTCCCCGCCGCGTTCACGGCTCTGTCCCTTCAGCTTCCTGGGATACGTGGACATGCTCGGCGTGGCCTACGAAGCCCCTTCGCTTGCCACGGGCTACGGAGCGTTCCTGGCTCAGGTAGACGCGTTCTGTGCCGCTGCGGGAGGAGCCGCGGCACTGGCTCACGGCGCCGCCGAGATGTTGGACTTTATTTTGGTTATTTTCCCCCCCAGCCACTGATGAGGGAAGTCCTGGACAAGAAATCCAGCCTGACGAAGGAGGAGGCCCGGGACTTGATCGACCGTTGCATGAAGATTTTGTACTACAGGGATGCTCGATCGTTCAACAGGGTGAGTGCCCAGTGCTGACGTTCCAGCCCGCACCCTGGCCCCCCTCCTGCCTCCGGCCCCCCTGAGCTGCAGCGCTGGGGTGTGGGGAGGGGTCCCTGTGCTCCAGAGCCGGTGTCCTGCGGCCCCAGCAGAGCTGTCCGAGTCCCAGCGACGCTCGTCTCTGGCGTGTTCGTAGCTCTGGGGACTCTTGTCCCGCCAGCGCAGCCGCAGCGTCTGGAGGTTGCTGGAGCGAAGCCCCGTTGAACCAGCGGCTGTCAGAGCTTTCCAGGGCCCCTCTCAAACCCAGGAACGTTCCTCTCCCTCTTTCTCTCCTCAGTATGAAGTTGCCATTGCGACGGAGAAGGGTGTGGAGGTGGAGGGACCCCTGACTCTGGAAGCCAACTGGGACATCGCACACCTCGTTAGGTAATGCCTCAAGCTTGAGGCACCCCGAGCCCTGGAGACGTGCGAAAAAGCTGTGTTTGGCTGGCGCAGGACGTGTCTTCTTGTAACCGCCTCCAAATCTCTTGCAGTGGCTTCGAGTGACCCCCAGGAGCTGCTCCAGGCCGTCCCCGTCCCCGCTGTAAATCTGTTGCTCTTTTTGATCTTGTTCTGGAACCAAAATAAAACTGGTTGGGCTGAGGCTGTGGTTGTGCTGCGGAGTTGGGGCTGGGGGCACCTGGGGACACCAACAGCGGGAGGGCTCGGGGTGAAGGTGCCCCCCCAAGTTTGGTTTGTTGTGTCCCTGCTCCCTTAGAGGGGTCACTACACCCTCCTCCTCCCCTACCTGCCTTGTTGGGATGGAGTTGGGTGGGTGTGAACTGGGTCACACTGCCCCCCAGTTAACTCTAATTAACGGTCTCTCGGCTGGAGCTGACGCTGCCAGCACTTGTTCTCCAGCTCCCAGAGTTCAGCCCCATCATGCTCAGTTTTGCCCTGACAAAGGGACAGTCTGAACAGTGATGGGGAGCGCAAGGACCTGGGGGGGCAGTTCTGGCAGCCTGGGCTCAACTGGGGCCATCCTGGGAAAACCAGCGCCACTGCCACATCCATCCAGCCCAGCACAAACACTGACCGGGGCCGCTCGCAGCCTCACGGGAAATAAAGGGGTAAATGATAACGATGGAGCAGAATTTACCGCTCCCCGAGATGAACCGCAGTGAAAAGGGTGATTCAGGAGGGTTTTATTCACGATTTTTCAGGCTTTATGTTAAAAAAAGAACGAAAACCTCCCTGGGGGGAGCAGGTTGTGCCACCGAACCTGCTGCAGGGGCAGGGAGGGGGTGCAGGAACAGCCATCGGGGTTAACGAGGCGCCAGCCCCGGTAATTACTGCCCAGAGGAGTCGGAGAGCTCTTGGTAATAAAAACACATGTTTATAAATCCATTTCCCTGGTTTTATTAAATGTTCCACGTATGTACAGGGTCAGGATGAACCATTTACAGTCTGCACATGCTCCTCCTGCTCCCCTCGGGGCAGGGGCACGGAACCGCTCTGGAGACAGAAGGGTGCAGGGGCCGCCGGGGGCCGGCTGGCAAAAACGCTGTTTTTTGTTTTTGTTTGTTTTCCCTCCGCTTATACCGTAATACAGACAATTAAAAAACCCTCAAACATGCAAACGGTAGAAAAATTTAAGCTGGCAGTGAAAAATAAAAACAACCGTCCTCTCTCTGTGCACGTCACAGTTTGTCGCGTTAGATTGGGTTCCTAATGCCAAGGACCGTAGTGTCTGGGGCTACCGGGGAAAGCGGGGCTGGGGACGGAGCCGGGCTCGGGCTCCCGCTCCCACCACGCACCCCCAAGGCGGGGGCCGGGGGCTCCCGGGGCCAAGGAACGGCCCTGGCCCCCGTGCGGGGTGGCGGCTCCCCAAGCTGCTTTCGCTGGTGTTTTCGCCCCGCGGTGTCCGAATTCATGAGCAAAATATTTCCTTTTTTTAAAAAAAAAAAAAACAAACCTCAAACCAAACCCAAAGGGGAGCGGGGGCACAGGGCAGAGCAGGAACTCACCTACATCTCCACAGAAACCTAAATCTCTGCGTCAAGTGTTAAAAAAAAGGGAAAAAAAAAAACCATGTTAAGACAACAGAAAGGGGCGACAGACGGGTCGGGTCGTCAGCTACGGATTTCCTTCCTCTCTTTAGAAATGGTCACGTTGACAATGTAGAATTCAAAACATTTCTGCACAATAAAAACAGAACTATGATACAATGAGGTAAAGAAAACGCAAAAATATTCACCCACAAGAGATCTTCAGAAAATACCAACACAGTGATTTTTTTTTTTGTTTTTTTTTCTCCTTTTAAAAAAGCCACAAAACTGGGAGCCGGGCGGCGTCCGGCCGGGTGTGGCGGCAGGGAAGGGGCGCGCTCGCGGCCCTCGGGGGCTGCCGGCGCCGCGCTCACGCCTCCATCAGCTCCAGATCGGCCTCTTCGAAGCCGTAGAAGGACTCAGTCTCGCTCTCCCCCTCGAAGAGCCGCTGCAGGATCTCCGCCTCCGCCGCCTCCTCGGCCTGGGCCCGCTCCCGCGGCTCGGCCGGCGCCTGCGGCTCCCGGTTCAGCTTCAGCTGCTCCTCCAGCGAGGAGATGAGCTCCTCCTGCATGTCGGCGTTGCGGGTGGGCGCGTTGGCCGTGCCGTCGGGGCCGGGCAGCACGCTGGCCACCAGGAAGGACTGCTGGACCAGCTCCGGGGAGTCACTGATGACCTGCAGCACCTCCGCCAGCCAGCACAGCACCAGCTGCAGCAGGATGTCCGAGTCACACGTGGAGTCCGCCATCTCCTTCGCCTGCTCTTTCCACTTTTTATGCAAGAAATTTTTCACAGTCCTTTTGATGCAAACATCCAGGGGCTGGATTTTGGAGCTGCAGCCGGCGGGGACGACGGCGGGCAGCGTGCTGGCGGCGCTCAGCAGGGCCAGCACCTCCTCGGAGAGGTGCGTTCGGTGGCAGTCCAGCACCAGCATGCCCTTGCTGTTCTGGCAGCGCGTGTGCTTCCGCCACACCCTGGAGGCCCACAGCTCCATGACCTCGTCGTCGCTGTAGCCGCCCTCCTTCGCCTCCAGGAGGACGGACTCGGGCACGTTGGCCGGCTGCTGCAGGCGGCCCCTGTAGAAGACCAGGGCGGGGAGCACGCTGCCGTCGGCGAGGATGGTGAGGACGACGTCGCACCAGGGCTCGCCGGTCCCCACCGTCTGCAGCGCGTTCTCCTTCCGGTCGTCGCTGCTCAGCACCTCCACGTCGAGGAAGAGCGAGATCTCGTCGATGGCAGCGATCATGGCAAGGGGCAGGTCCTGCGTGTGGATCTGCCGCTGCACGAACTCGATGAAGCAGCCGGCGTTGTCCTCCACCTCCTTGGGGAGGGGGTGAGCCACCGCCCGCCGCGTGTGGGTGCTGAGGTGGTGCCGCAGCATGAACCTCACCGCCCACTCGTAGGAGATCTTGAAGCCACCCTCGAGGGACCGGCCCAGCTTGGTGGCCTTCTGGAAGAGCGTCTCCTCGTTCACGGGCAGCTGCTGCTCCCTCTGCGTCAGCACCCACTCCGCCAGCTTCTCCTCGGCCTCCAAGCTGAGGTACTTGCCCTCTGACAGCGACGCCAAGTTCTCCCCTTGGAACGCCTGGAACCGTCGCAGCCAGCGCTTGATCCGCCGCTGGGGGTTCCGGAAGTGCTCGGCGGCCTGTTCCGTGCTGCAGCACAAGGCGAACAGCACGACTCGCAGCTTCTTCACCGACAGCTGCTCCTTCCTGCTCGCCAGCTCCTGCTCCTTCGACAGCTGCTCGTCCTCCCGAGCGCCAATATTGAAGGACCCCTCTTCCTCCTCCTCCTCCTGGCAGACCAGGGCTCTGCCCGAGGCCGCTGGGGCCAGGCCGGGCTCCGTGTCACCTTTCGCGGGTACCGCGGGCTTCGTTTTCACAGTAGCAGCAGCTTTGCCGGGGGAAGAGGCCGGGCACGTGTTCTTCACGCCCGCGTCCTGCAGCTGGACATGCCTTGGAGGGAGAGAACACAAGAGGCTCTTAAAGCCCAGGAAGTGAAGCTGTTGAGGGGAACCAAAAGGGAAAGGGAATGACCCCAACCCCACCCTGGGAAATGGCTGAGGGCAGGAAGGAGCGTCCCAGTGCTTTACCTGGAATGTGACATCCACGTGGAGCCTGTTAGAAAACAAACAACAAACCATGTTTGTAGCTGAGCGGACGAACCTCCTGTCAGTCAAACCCCCGTAGAGGGGACGGGGGTCTCTGCGGTCGCTCCGGAGCATCCCAGCGTGCTGCAGCAGCAGCCGATGCTCACCCACCCCTCAGACCCCAGCCTCCTCCCGCCGCCACGGGCCGGACCATCGCTTTGAGGCTCTATTCAAGGCACCGGCAGCTGCCTGAGGCCCCATGGCAGGGAGGTACAATGATATCCCGGCGGAACAGAGGAGTGGGCTGAAGCCCTCGCCATTGTCTCCCCTGGGAAGATCCCCAGAGACTCGCTGAGCTCCAGGCTTAACCCTCCCATCTCCATAACAACGGGACTCCCTCTGTTCCAGCAGGTCCCTCTCGCTGTGGTCCCAGCTCAGCCGAAGGCTGACAAAGCTGGAGCCCACGAACCGAGGCGTTACGTCCTGCATCCATTTTTTGCCACTTTTTTGAACTCTCACCTCGGAAAATAATGTTACTGAACTCGTGGGAGGGGTTGAAGACCAGGTGTTCGGCCATCGCGTCACCCTCGGATGTGACAAAGAGACAGGAGGAACAGGACAGCTTTACACCACTGGAAGGGGGAAAGGAAAAAGAGAGAGAGAGAGAGAGAGGAGGAGCTCAGATGGGAGACAGGGACATCCCTCACTGACAGCCAGACAAAAGCCACCACCCTCCAGCGCGAGCCGTGTCCCCACCCCCAGACACTACCGGGGGTCTCCACACACTGCCCTCAGTTCAGCCCCTTCTCCACGTTCAAACTCAGCGGAGCTGCTTCGGGGGCAGAACGGGGATGGGGAAGGGGAAGCCCACTGGGTTCCCGGGGCGGGGGCGGGTGTTTCCCCTTACCAGGCCGTGTAGTTTTTGAACAGAGCCAAGTACTTCGGGCTCTTCCGAGGAACGTGGTTGCTGTAAGACAGAACAGGTTTGTTAAACGCTGGGATCATCCCAGAGCTGTAAAACCAGGCAGCGCATTGAGCCCGTCCCGGGTCCAGTTCAGGCTGAGTCTGTGCCCGAGGGAATGAAAACCCTGAAAAACACCCAGATTGTGGAGCAACCCAACCACCTCCGTGCGCTGGGACCCCCTGACCCGCCTCATTACGGAGCAGATAGACGGACCGACCGTCCTCCCCGGCAGATCGCACGTACTTGATCATGTGGTTGGCGTAAGCTCTGGAGCAGCAAGTGCTGTAGCGACAGAGCGAGCAGTGCACGTAGGTGGGGAAGTGGTTGGGGAAGTCGGGGATTTCAAAGCTGCACTCCAGACACGTCTGCCGCCCCAGGACGCTCCTGCAGAGACCAGGGACGTTTCCGTTAGTGCCCGAACGGGGATCGAGAGCGTTACAACAAGCGGGGGAGGGTTTAGTGCCAGGTACGCTCTCAGGAGGCTGCAGCCAGGCTGGTCTCATCCTGCTCCCTGGCTTCTGGGGCACCTCGGTGCCAGGCTGAACATTCCCCACTCGCTGGGGACAATTTAGGAGTGGAGAATAAATAAACAATAAAATAAGCTAACAGAATATTGAAGGCAAGGGAGCAGGAGGCAGGGTGGGCAGAAAGCCCCCACGCTGAGGACACGCTGTTGTGTCTACACAAGGGCGTAGCTACGGCTGCACCACGCAGTTCCACCGGAACGGGAGTTAAACCGGGCTCTGCGGGAAGCCAGGCGCTCCTGGCGTAAAGTTTCCTCGGCCACTGGTGAGACGGAGCTGCCCAGAGCCGAGGACCACAGCACCCCTCCCTGAGGCACTGAAACGCCAACTGCATTTCCTTTAAAACCCTCTTTTTTTCCCTGTGAAATGTAGCAAAAGACTCTGACATTTTTTTGACGGCTCTCTTGGGGACGCTCCTCTGGACAGGCGGGTACAGGAAGATGGGCTGGGGGTCGGCGGAGGATGCCAGCGGAGCGGGGTCCTGCCCGGTGCCCTGCGCCATGTCGTTGGAGATCGGCACCGTCCGCGGCTGCCCTCGAGACGCCCTGATGGTCACCTGCAGAGGGGAGATCCGCCCGCCCCGCCTGAGCCACCCTCCCGGGCCGAGCACAGCAGTGACGGGACACGGCTGGTCCCACCCGGGCCAGCACGGGGAGGGGACACGCGCTGTTCGTCCCTGCCATGCCACTGCCACCCCCTCTCCCCCCGTGTCTATGGGGTATCTGACTTAACACGCCCCACGGACAGAGCACGGCGCACCCCTCTGTCCCAGCGACACGGACGGATCAAACATCGTTTCTCCAGCCCCTGCGCCATTCCCCGAGGGCACGGGCCTGCCGCTCGTCCCTTACCTTGGTGCCAGGTTTCAATCCTTCCAGCTGTTTGGGCTTCCGGAAAGTTTTGTGGTGCTGCAGCTTGTGTTCGATTTTGTCCTTGGCGAACAGGAACTGGAGCCTGCACTTGTTGCAGTGGTAGACACTCTTCTTCTAAAGCGAACGCAGACGGAATAGATTTCATTCGAGAGAAAGAGGGGTCACAACATGGCAGGGAGTTTTTAAAAAAGAAAAAAAACCCACTTTTCCCCTCTTTGAAAGCAAAGGCAGCCCCGCTTTTCCTCAGAGTCCCTCCCCTCCAGGGCCCTGTCCTGGGTGCTTTGGTTTGAAGTGTTTTGGTGTTTAACTACAACCACCAGGCTCTGCAGGGAGCACCATGCAACAACTCTGACCCGGCTTAATTAAGCCAAATTAAGGCACACCCCCCCATCAAACGTGATACAGCCCGCACGGAGGGGAGGGGAGGGGAGCCCTGTGCCGCCACAACTCCCTTATTGACTTGTTTACTCCCTGGGTAAAGCCCCACCGACCCCAGCGCCCGCTCTGGTTGATCACCACGAGGCAAACGGGTGTTTTTCTGCTTGGTAACCCCACCCTGCGCTGCTCCACAGCGGCAAGTTGTGTCCGTCGCGGAGCCACGCAGCGGCTACCAAACTCCTCTCACCCACTTCTCTTTCTGTTCCTACTCCAGGCAAACACTTGACTCATCGCTTTCTCTTGGCCGAATCCCCGCGGGCAGGGACCGCCCCCGGCCCGCAGCGCCGAGGCGCTGACGCGGTACCTGGTGCCTCATGAAGTGCTGCTGGAAGGCGTTGCCATTCTTGAAGACCTTGAGGCAGTAGGGGCAGAGCAGGTGCCGCGTGTCCTCGTGGATCATGCGGAAGTGGCTGTCGACCTCAGAGTAGAGCGACGACCGGTACTGACAGACCTGCGGCGAACAGGACATGGGAGTCGACCTCAGGTTCACCACAGAGACCTCGACAGGAACACCCAGCTCCCCAGAGACACCCATCAGTGGTTTAGGAACCAGGACCTAAAGAACCTGCCACCTCATTCCGACCACAAGATGCTCCATCGAGCGGCGTTTACGCAGAGGAGGTTGGAGAAACAGACGTGAACTAGTTGTATCAAAGGAAAGTGGTGACAACTCAAGCTCCAGATCCAAGAAAAAAGAGAAAAAAGGGGGAGACAGGGAGTGTGGAGCATTTGGGACGGACAGAGAGGTTTCGGCAGGGGCTGTGTGAAATGCGGGTTGGGAAGAGCAGCTGTTGTAACATAACGGATTTTAGAAGTTCCTTCTCTGGTTTTTCATTTTGGAGGGGCAGTGTTAGGACCTCTGGGCGCAGCTGACCCAGGCAGCATCGATGCAAGCGCAAATCTCCTGGCAACTGAGTGTCAAGAAAAGGTATCACACAAGCAACATAATCTCATCTGCTCCAGAGTGACAACTTCTCTTTACGGCTCAGCAATTTGCCTGCGGGCCCTGGGAGGAAAAGAAAAATCAGGCTCTGAATGCCACTGGGACTCCACAAACGTCCATCAGGCTGCTCCAGCTTCAGAGGGCTGGGAACCAGTGGCCAACACTCAGCTACTAGTAGCCACCAGACCACCCCAAGCCTCAAGACCTGGAAAAAAACGCTACGGGCTCCACAGCATCGTTCCGTGGCCCGAGAGCTCCGTTCCGGACCACCATGAACCACACGCTTTGCTGACAAGGGCCAGGTTTCCGCTCACTCTCCAGCCCGCCTTTACGAAGCCCAGCCCTGACCCTCTCCCAGTACCTGACAAACGTAGGGCATCTCCCCGGGCTTGTGCGTGTCCTTCATGTGCTGCAGGAACATGGGCTCGCTCTCGAAGGCCCACTCGCAGATCTTGCACTTTGCTGCAACAGAAAGGAGAAGCAGGTAACGGCTGGGGGACAAAAGAACCTGTTACCAGTTTCTCTGGCAACTGCTGTCCCTTAAAAACCCTTAAAACAAACCAAAGAACCAGCTCAGTAACTGGGATGGACCTTCCTGGTGGCCTACGAAGCCGTTGGGCTACGAAACCAAGGGGCAGGGCTTCTCAGGAGAGCTGCAGCTCATACAGACAGAAACCCCTCAAGCTGAAGGACAGCAGCAGAACCAACTCACTCGTTGACTCGTAGGGGCTGTGGACGTTCTCCAGGTGACACTGCAGCTGGAACGGGGTGGAGAACTGCCTGTAGCAGTGCTGGCAGATGGTGTGGACGTCCACCTCGCCGTTCTGCTGGTCCAGTTCAACGTGGTGCTTCATGTGATTCATAAATCTTGGGGAGATGGAGAGAGAGAAGTGTGACCAGAAACCCTAACGCTGCACCCATCTCCCTGGCAGCACCAGCCACGCCGCACCCCAGGGGGCTGAACAGCGGGGAGACGTTTCCTTCTTGCT
Organism: Bucorvus abyssinicus; assembly: GCA_009769605.1. Taxonomy (NCBI): domain Eukaryota; kingdom Metazoa; phylum Chordata; class Aves; order Bucerotiformes; family Bucorvidae; genus Bucorvus; species Bucorvus abyssinicus. The sequence goes on along the minus strand of CM020061.1, from coordinate 516,003 downwards.
CTTCCCACCAAAACCAAAGTCTCCTCCTGTCCAGCAGCTCCAGGGGAGGTTAGAAAACAGGTTCTGCAGCGCAGAGGCTGCACTACTTGTTTTGGGGCAACGTGATGATGACAAAGCTTAAAGAATACTCTGCTGAGGAACACAACCACTCGATCTTCTCACAACTTTAGCCCTGCGTGACGACGAGTGAACCCCCCGCTTTGCACTTCAGTTCTGGTCCTAAGCTACAGCAGGGGGAGACTCCTGCCTCTGGCTCGGCGTTCATCCTCCCACTTTGAGGGACTCGGAACCCACCGAGCGGTTCCGTGGCACTCTGTCCCCTTACCGTATGTTGTTCTTTAGCCTCTTGGTGCAGTGGGGACACCGGAAGGAAGTGGGGACCTTGGGGAAGTTCAGCAGCTGGCTCACTTTGCCGCCATCCCGGCCGTAGTAGAAGTCGTCGACCAGCATGATGAGCTTGCTTTGGGACGAGTCCACCACGCCATCGCCCGGCTCTGGAGCTTTAGCAGGCGGGGACAGCGCAGGGATGGGAGTAGAAGAGGGGGGCGAAGCGACGGCCGTCGTTTTCTCTGGAGATGGAGGCTTTGCAGACTGCATATTTGGTTCAGATTCTGGAGATTTTCTTTTCCTGAGGAATTTAACCATTTCAGGGCAGCAGTACTAAAAAAAAAAAAAAACACCACAAAAACACCCCACACGTTAGACTGTACCGAGGAAGAACCTCACACGCGACTGAGCGGAGCAGCACGACGACAGGGCAGGGCAGCTCTCGGAAAGTCCCGAGGGGAGAGCAGTGCAGTCAGCACCTCGGTCCCAGTTCTGATTGTTTACCGACATGTGAGATCAGAAAATAACCGCAGCTGCCTGCACCCGCAGGACACAAAGCGGGCGCTGCCTCCTTCCAGCCAGGGGTGCTGCGGAGGTCTTCTCCTGCTTCCCCTGCTCACAGAAGCCCCTGATCTCCTGCACGCTCCACCATCACGAGCCCCTCAACGCAGCGTCGAGCCGTTACTTACACACATGTGTCCTCTTAAAGCTTCGGTGACCCGGAACTGAGCGTCACACCTCGGGCAGACCTTCCTGCCACCATCTTGCAGATCGAAGGTGGGAATAGGAGATGAACTGACTGTAAGAGACGGAGCAGAAGAACAGAATCCTTAGGCTTCGCCCCAAACCCAGGCAATCCTCCGGCACCCGGAAGCGCTTCGGCCTCGGGAGCCGTAGGTGTGGGACTAACCAGACTGGAAAAGGCAGAAGTGTGCCAACTTCTGACCATCTGCAGGACAAAACACACCCCCAGGAGCTTGGATAAGAATAGGAGTGTCTCAGAATGAGACTTCATAAATGAAAGAAGGAAAAGATCAGCTCAACTCATCTCCCCTTCTCCTTCAATCATTTGTTGGCTTTGGTTTCCCCCAGGCCTCGAGGCCCCATCTCCCTCTCCAGCTGCAGGAAGAAACTCAGAACACAGATGACGTGAGATGGTCCTTAAACCAACCTCTGCACTCCCAAACACCCGGGGAAGGTGCTTTTTTGGAAGAAGAGAAGCAAAGATTTAATCCTCTTGCCTCCTTGTGAACCTCGGATGTGTGGACTCCCCGGCCAGCAGCATGTGCACCGAGAGCTTCGAGCGCAGAATACCGCGTGCGAGTCAACACCCTCGACCACCTCCCACCCACGGGATGCAACCACGCAGGGAGGGAACGCTGCCCTGGGGTTTGTTCCCAGTAGCAAAGAGCACCATCTTACTCCAGGAAGGAGACGGGTCCGAGCGCAGAGCCCTACCTTTCAACGAGGAGGAGGAGGAGGACGACTCCGAAACGCTGGATCTCTGGGAACCGTGCACAGGGCTGCTGTTGGAAACCACCAGCGGGCCAGGGCTCTGTCCTAACGAAGGAAAGGTGTTCAGGGCACTCCCTAGCTTAGCAACCCCACGGCCAGGGCTCTGTCCTAACGCAGGAATGGGGCTCAGGGCACTCCCTAGCTCAGCCACCCCGCGGCTGCTCTTCCCAGCCACGCTCAGGCCCCAGGCTCGCAACACTCGCTGCCCAGAGAAGGGATAACACCAGAACTCTAACGAGGAAGCAGCAAGAGCGTGAATCCTGCTCCTCATCTCCTGCTCTTCTGCCTCGAGCCTTCACTCAGCCAATTATCCCGCCCAGTAACGAAGGCTGGCAGGACTGGGATGGCGCATTCCCCCAGCCCTGCGGTTCACGGCACGGTGCGAGCCGAGTCCCACGCTGAACCGAACAGGATAGGGATGGTCACAGAAACCACCTGGATTCTTTTCTAAATGCAGCTCTACACGATTATGGCCACCTCAAGCTACACATAACCCGACTTCCTGCTGCCTGAACGAGTATTGTTGTCCTTTTCAGGCTGTCGCTAATCCTGAGCGACGACAGTCCAGCCAACACTCAAACACACGCACAAGAAGCACCATGGTTAGTCTGGGCTCGAGTTCACCACCTGTTAACTTCACCCTTCAGCAGACAAAGAGCGTTTTCCACTTTGGGGAGCTACGGATGGTCTCAGAACGCCCTACAGAACCAAGGTTTAACCAGCTCTCCAACCAAACTGGACACGGAGGCGGGATGATAATTTTCCAGGTTGGTGAAAGACAGAAGGGTGAGTCAGGGACAGGCACAAAGAGGACCCCGGAGCTCTGCCTCAGCTCCTGCACCTTGGGAGACGGATCAGACAGCGACGCCCTCGAGCCCCTCGCCTTTCCATGGCAAGTCTTACCTAATTTGGGGTTAGTAGCTTGACTGGACTGCCCTGGCTGCTGCACGGTTAACTGTCCCAGCGCCGCTGGCTGCGTCGCGGTAGGAGTTGTGGAGGTGCTGGGAGTGGACTTACTTTGCTGGGGTGCCTGGGACTGCGGCACAGTGCTCCTGATGGTGAGCGTGGCCGGAATGACCGTAGTGAAAGTGTTGGTGGTGGGGCGGACCGGCATGGTGGTACCTGGTCTCACCTGGGCCATTTGGGAGAACACCTGAGGAACGCCAACGGCTGGTTTAACAAACTGGGTACCTGGGGCTTCAAAAACAAAAGGGACAGACACGGTACGTCAAGGGACCCAGGTCCACTCCTGGCACAGTCATAACCGGCTTTCCAATGCTGCTGAGCGACCAGAATTCCCAGCAATTTCAGGGGAAGCATTAAGAGTTCAGCACCTCAATTTCAGCCCCCGAGCAGCCCAAAACTGAACAGGGGTGCGGGCAGAGCAAGGACTCTATTTACAACTGACGCTGCAAAACGACTGAAGAATTACAGCCACACACAGGGACCAGTCTCCCCTCCCTCAGGAGTGAGCCCCCTCTCCAGAGCTATTAGGCAAGCAGGCAATTCAAACAGCTTTTTTTTTTAACCCTTGGCACTCTAAAAAGGAACAGGACAGTGGCTTTGGCCTGTTCCAGTCCTCACCTGGGACGAGGGTGATGGGTCTGACGGTTTGACCCTGCTGTACGTTCAGGACGATCCCAACTTGGTTCATCGTGTTCTGTACGGGCCGCACATTCCTCACAGAAAACCCCTGCAAACAGCACCGGCACCGTGAACACACCGAGCACACCCGAGGCGCTTTCACCCTGAGGGAGGGGCCTCACCTGGGTGGTGATGAAGATGGGCTGGTTGGCCACCGGCGAGTTCGTGACGTGGTTGGCGTTCTGCATGATCTGCACCGGGCGCAGCACCGGCTGCGTCACCATGGCCCCCAGCCCCGAGGCCGGGTTCTGGGCCAGGATGAGGGGCTGCCCGCTCTGCTGAACGAGGGGGTTGCCAGCTGGAAGAGAAACAGAGACATGGCAAAGAAGTCACGTTTGTCAGGCGCAGAGGCTGCCGCTTCTCACGTGCTCAGCTGGTAGTTGCAGCCTTCAGGATCGGAATGGGTTTTCCAGAGCCTGTTTTAGAAGGGAACCCATGAACCCTTCTGTAAAATGCTTTACTCCTCATATTTAGGCCAGGATTTTCCAAGCTGTCAAGGAACAAGGTGTTCACACCCCCCAGCCATGAGCAACCTCAGAGATCGACGACTCCGGCTCCTACGTGCCGTTTGAACACAGTGACAGCACCTGGAGAAAATCCTTCTCTAGTCTCATTAAGTAAAAATTCACCTGCTGGCAGCTACTGGGAGAACTTGGGCTGAACCACCCCAACCCCTGGCCCAGGACGTGACCAGGAGTAGAGCAACACTGACAGTTTCTGAACAGCATCACATCGGGGACGCTCGAGGGCTTCTGCTACAGGAAAAATTAACTGCACCTCAGCCAGAGCCAACACACATGGTAGTCAGCGAGGAGCACGTATGGAACACATTACTGCTCCTAAACCTCATGGGGAAGGGGAAAACATTTTAAAAATACAAAAAAAAAAAAAAAAATCAGGCGACCGATGTTTCAAACTCAAGTGCAAAAATGAGCAGGACACTAATTTGGGCCTCAGCCCCTCCTTCCTCCCACAGTCGTGCTCAGGCTCCGCTCAATCCTGCTGTTCCTAGGACCCATGTCTCGAGGACAAAAGCAGAGGGAGGAGGGATGCAGGAGGCCCCACGGGAACCTTCCTGCAGTCGGTTCGCGGAGTAAAATGACACGAGACTGACAGAACGACCAGGTTGTTTCAGGGCTACAGAAGAGCCCAGCATTGCTGGAAGTGGAGACTTTTCCTCGGCTGCACCCGAACAGCAAACGTGGAACTCCAGGAAAAGACCTGCTGCGTGCCAGAACGCCCTGACCCGCAGCCAAAAGCGCTCCTTTCCTGGCAGATGCTTCCCCACCGGGCTGGAGGCTGCCAGGCTGGCACCCCCCAGGGCACGCGATCCGAGGGTTTCCAGGAGGATCATGCCAGGCAGGAGCAGTCGGGTAGCGGAGGGCGATGTCAGACGATTCGGAGCTGCAGCTTGCCTCACTCCTTTTCAGGCGCCTCAGGCAGTGGGAGGTGTTGGAAGAGAGACACCCGTGCCCGCTTCCAGGACACGGAGATGCTGAGAGGTTACCCCTCGGGACACGGAATGCTATGGAGGTGATTAGTGAAGAGAAAGAGAAGTTTAGGAGGAAGAAAAGAATCTCTGGACAGATCCGCCAGGTCCTGAGCACTGACATCCCACCTAGTACCTGACCACAGACATCCGTGGACCTTCCAAGGAGCGGAGACTTCACCAGCCGCTGAGAGCCTGAGGCTGACAGCGAGGTGTCCCACAGCGCCACTGGACCTTCACGAGAAATCCTCGAGCCTGAAGCTACAACGACCTCGAGGTTAGTGCAGAGGCAACGCTGCGACCTCGAGGGGACCGAGCCCGGTTTCACTCCTCCTCCCCAGATAACCTGGGAAGACTGTACTAGTCCCACAAACAGAAGGCAGCTTTGGGGTTAAGTCCTTTTTAAAGCTGACAAAGATCTTCTGGTCAAAACAGTCCAATAGTTTTGACTCTTCTCTCAGGGTGGCCCTGGCAGGTCCCTGCCAGCTGCTCTCTCCTGAAATGCTTCACCGCCAGACAAAACATCAGCAGAAGGTCACAAACACTCCACCTCCTTCCCAGGAACCGCAGGACCTTTGCGAGGTGCCCAGGATGGGCACAGTTTACCCCCAGTTCTTTTTTCCAGCCTTTGGTAGACTTTCCTGAGCGTGGCTGAGGGGATACAGGTGTACCTCAAAGCAGCCCAAGGAAATGAAGGAACGAAAAAATTAGGCCGAGTGTAACTTCATGTGGCTTTTAGTACTTTTTCCTTTTATGCCCCAGTAATTTGAGACATTTTAAAACCGATCTGCAGGGAAAAGTCTGGATCCAGCAGAACAACGGGACCACAGAAGCCAAAAGGTCTTTCTGTCTTCAGCCTGGAAATGCTGTTTCTTGATTTTCTGTCCTGGAGCCACTTCTGTCCTGGGGTTTGTGGACGCCGGTGGTAAGAAGTACCACACACGTGCGGTCCTGGAAGGCAGAGATTCACCAGCATCAGCCCTGGTCTTCAAGGAAAGGATAAACTGTAGTCTCCAGGCTTGCTCCTAAGTGAACTACCTCCTACAGGGGAAAAAAACCCCAAGAAACGCCCCCAAAACCTGCTGCCGGGAGCAGGGACGGCTTTAACAGGTCTTCTCCAGCCCTTGCTGGAAACTCTTGTTTAATTAATGTAAAACAAAATGCAAGACGACAGCCATGAGCGTAAAAAACCAGATTGCTGGAAGCTGGGCTGGCTCCAGACACGGCTCATTTCGTGGGCGTTCCACATCGTCACAACTTAAACTGGGATGTGACCCTCAGTCACTGGGCCAGCAGGGGCTAGAGAGGTGACAGATGTCCCGGTGGCACTTTGCCACTCCAAATCCTCGCTGGCGTCACGCCAGGAAGGATTCCCTGGCAAGTCAAAGTCCTGTCATCGAGCCGACAGGGACCTGGCGAGCGCGATACTCAGGAGAGAGGAGCTGGTGGCTGAAGAACTTTGGTTCGTGTTGGTCAATCACAAGTTTTCAGCTCGGTCCAACAGTCCATGCTCGCACCCAAGCTCGGGATTTTCCATCAACCAGCGAGAGAAATTCAGCTGTCCCAAGAGCACTGCTAGTTTTCTGTCCACTCCGATCCGTCTCTGGCTGAACGGCTCCGTCCTCCCAAGCACCCTCCTACCCTGACATCTCCTCAAAGGAAGCTCCGTCCCAGGCCTCCCTGGTGTGCAGCCACAGGAGGCAGGTGATGGCCCCTTCCCTACCCAGAACCAGCCTGGTTCCACTCTCCTCCACCACCCAACACGGTCCCCAGCACCCAGCACCTCCGTGGACACCCTGCGCCGGCCACAAGTTGTGTGCAATGAGGAGTCACCAGCACCGACAGCCAAGAGCTTCACCCTGAGGTCCAAGTTCAGGACAGCAGCAGCACGTGAGACATGGGGAATCACCTTGTTGGTGGGTCCCTGACCCACCTCTGTTCCAGGTGTTAAGCTGATGCTTTGCTTGATCTTGACCACGACACAGCACTTGGAACGGCTGAACAAAAGCCCAGCTTACCCCACCCGCAGCTCTACTCCACCCCACACAGAACTGGGGCAAAAACCCAGTTCTCTACCTACCAGATTCGTTAACTGCAAACTCTGAACAAAGCCACTCGTCGAAAACAGGAAAAGCAAACAAAAAACAAACCCCAAGAAATCGATTGCATCAAATCAACAATAACAAACTAGTTTTAACCTCCCCAGTCCCGGGAAATCCCATTCACCAGCTGAGGCCCTGCCTTCCTCACTGCTTTCTGGGAGGATGAGAAGTTGGTCACCACCCAAGGGCGACATCCCCTAAAGCACCTTGTGAAAGGAAAAGCATCGTCTTCTATATGAAGGAGGGATTTGCTGCTTTCGAGAAGCCTCGAATCTAGCTGCGGAACGTGAGCACCTTCACCACGGCGCAAAGAGGCCACTCAGATGGGAGGTGGCCAGTCCCTGCCGCTTCCCCTCGCACTCCCACCGCTATCAGGAGAAACTAAACCAGAGAGTTACCCGCAGCACTTTTATCAACCGAGTTATAATCCTCCACCACAGAATCTTCGATCACGTCGCTGATTTTCTGCCACGGCTCCAGCTCCTCCTCCTCACATTCCATAAAAAGGTCCGTGTCCGCCATCCTGCAAAGAGAAAAGAGGAGAAACCTTCATTGGAAAACCAGAAATAAAAACACGGTTTGTATTTCCCAGTATTCCAAAGAAGAAAAAAAAATTTGTTGTGTATTTTCGGGTTCTTACTTATTCCTGGGGTTACAGAGCGGACTCCACTCCCCACTTTAACCAGCTGTGTTTCCCTTCCGGATAAATCTGTGAACCGGTGCTGAAAACCCTTGGGTTTGACTCCAACTCACAGCGCTTTTGCCTCTCCTTTCCCAACCCAACAGCTCTGGAACCAGCCGCCCAAACCTTTAAATAAAGGTTTAAGTGTGACTGGCGGCAGGAGGAGCTGTGGGGTTTGTCGTGTTCGTGGTTCAGAGTACTCCAGGATTACCACCCGCGCACGACAGGGGTGGAGTGTCCCAGTTAAACGAGTGAAACACATGGAGGAACCGGCCCACAGCCCTCGGCCGACACCAGCCGACCCGCTCCGGGAGGGCCGCGTGTGCCCGAGCCCCGCGCGCTCCCACGGCCCGGCCCCTGCCGACCTGCCTCACGGCCGGGGTGGGACAGACGGCGAGGAACTGGGTCACAAAGAGCAAAGAGATTTTCTGTGGTTAGATCCGTAGTTACTGTCCTCCAACGCAAACGTTCACTTGATCTGCAGAGTGAAGGACCCCTGTCCCGCACCCCTCGGTACTGGTATAACCACCACCAGGTTTGCCAGAGAGGAGACACGCGGGACAGCTCCAGCCTGGTCCGTCTCTCCTCATGACTCTCGGTCTTGCCACCAACCTCTAGACCTTCTGTTTTGGCCGCGTCCCCAAGATCGAAGAGCAGAGTCCCACAAAACAGTCAGGCGCTAAGAACAAGGCGACTCACAGCGAGCAACCGCAGCGGGTGCCCTCAAGGACCTCTCTTAGGAGGTGGTGGAGCCACCACCAAAGGTCTCCAAAAAGCTGATTTTCTCTACGCCTGCTGAGATCCAGTTGACACACACACACACACATTCCCAGTCGCTCCTGGACAACTCGGAGGCCGTTAAGCCAAGTTGCCGAAAGGAGCTCGCTCCCACACCTTGTTCTGCGTCGTTTCAGGATTTGGCTCTTTCTGAACTTCACTTAGAAATGGTGCTTATGCAAAATCTTAATTCTCCTTGTAATACATTCAACAGTCTTTAGCCAATAGGACTCGCTCTAGGAGCTCCATCGCATTTTTAAAGGAAATAAGGATTATCAGAGGAAATAAGGTACCAGGAAAGCTGCATTTCCTAACATCCCGCCCGCGCTGTTGTAAAAAAGAATCAATTCTTTTCCTCTGCCGCCCACTGGAAAGGCTGGCGAGCTGAACAAGCCCAGTTCTGTGCTGGAAGTGGAGGAGAATCCTAAAAACTTAAACCAACGCATGAGCCCAGAGGAGCGCTGGGAGATGAGGTCTTCAAGAGACGGAATGACCCAGAGCTGCTCCATCTAGAGAGAAGCACAGTCACCTCCGGGCAGGGGACAGGCAGCAGAGGAGGGCGCAGGCTGTTCTCCTCGTCTGTGATGGGCATGAGGAACACAGGGCTCAAAGCGAGGAACGGAGGATTCCAACAACCTTCTAGGAATAACGACGAAGCCTCAGGGGGAAGCGGGACGTTTCCAGCCCTGGGCGGGCTCTGCCGGAGCAGTACACGCGCTGTGAGGGCGCTGAGCGCATTCCAGGTCTTGCTGGGGACACTTGAGGCTCCGTTTTTTACAGGATTGTGTAAATCTTGGACTAACCAGGTAGGACCAGGTGTGTCTGCGTCACCCCGGAGCAGCCGCCACACTCCACTGGTGACCCCAAGGCTTTCGCTAGAGGAACTCTTACTCCCGTAAGAGCAAACTCCTCGTCCTGCTGAACACACAGCACACCACTAAAAGACGGGACACAACCCCCGTCCGGCTGGTCAACCCTGTCCAGAGCAGCAGCTGCTCAAAGGGGTCCATGGAACCCTCACACAAAGGTGTCATCAACCAGAAAAAAACCAAACAACCCATTAAAAACAAGTAAATCAAGTCTCTGACCTGTCAAATCAAATTACATCGGCTTATTTAAAAGAGAAAGCAATCAGAGAGCACTGAATAATCCTAATTCACAATTAACCGCGTCTTCACGTGCTCCACAGCTCCCTTCAGAGCCTTCCCTGGCTCCTCGTTTACACACAAACCACAGCGGGTAAAACCTCTTACCAGCCGCGGTGGGAAACCGAGCCCAGGGAGATCGAGGGACCTGCCAAAGATCCTGCGAGCAGCCAGCGGCTCGGTCAGAGCGAAGCCACGAGCTGCCCAGCCCTGGGTCAACGCGCTCAACGCAAAACTTCTGCCTGCTCTGGTAAGAAGACAGAAGAAAAGTTCAAAATTAATCGACACGAATAATTTCTGAACGACAAACGGCTGGAAAATCGCCTCGAGCCCGAAGCTCTGAAGTCCGGGTTTGTGCTGGAGATGTTCTGAGCCGGGGAACGCGGCCATCAAAGAGCCCGAGATACTCCCTCTGCCTCTCAACACCAACTTTTTTAATTACCAGAGCTGGGTAAAACCCAGCAAAACCCCCCCCAGACGAGCCGTGCGCTCAGCTCCGGGCTGGAGAGCCGCCACCACCGATCAATAACTACATATTTATGATTTTCAGCATTCAGCCTTCGCAGAAACATCTAGAAAAAGACTCCGGCGAACCACCTAGGCCAAAGCTTCTCCTCACTGGCGCAACCAGGGACGCTCCCGCCAGCCGCTACGCGTCCGGAGCAGCGTTACCCCGCGGGACAGAACCTGCCCCGTTAAGGACGCCTGCCCGGGGCGGGCGGGACCCCGCGGGAGCCTCCGCGCACGTTGTCGGGAATATATTATCCAACACCTCATAATTATTCAAAAGCCGCCAAGACAAAACGCCGAGGAGACTGTCGCTACAAGCTTCTGGTGACACCACCTCGCATTATGCGCGTGGTGTTTCATCTGTTCCCATCAACCCGACGAAGAAAATGTCTCCTCTCCTCTCTCGTGTAACAGCTTTGTTTTTCAAAGCTTTGATCTGGAATATTTTGGTACGTAAGAAGCCTTTGCTCAATAAAATGATTAATCCCAACGATAAATACTCTGCGTTTAGCTTTTCAGCGCAGCGCTGGCAGATGCTGGGTTGAAAATAGGGATGCCAAAAAATTCGCAAAAAATAATTAAAAAAAAATGACAAAGCGTTCTAGACACGCTGCAAGAAATAAAACCTTTCGGACCGAAGCGGGTTTCTTCTCCCCCTTAGCTGGAAAATGGGAAGAGGGATCTTCCCACTCGGGGGGAGAGCTGGTCCGTCTGCTCGCCCGGCACCACTGCGGGATGCCGCCCCCGCCAGTGAAACGAGCCCTTCGCCCGGTGCCTCCACCTCAACCCGGTGCAAACAAAGGGCCCGGCTACGACGGGGCGAGTTCTGATGCGATGCCGGCGGAAAGGACGGGGTGCCCGGCACATCCTGCTCCTGGGGACGGCAGGTTGGGCTGCAGGACCCACCAGATCCACGTATGGGCACGGACGGCTCCGCTCGCAGCGCGACGCCGTACCACGCACACGCTGCTTTGAGTAAGGACTTCAAACCAGCGGCTCCTTCAGAGAGTCCTTCCAAAGGCACCCGACGGGCTGCGCTGCTCTGGCCACTCGAGCTTCGCTTTCCAAGGGTTTTAATTACAAAAAAGGTACAAATACATCAGGACCCATCAGGGTGGCCGCGTTTCTGCCCACGGAGTGACAGCAGCGGCAGCACCATCAGTCCCACGGGCAGGATGCCGTGCTCAGGGGACAGGCGAAGCGGCAGAGCGAGGAGCTGCCGTTTGTCCGAGGAGGGAACAAGCAAGGACAGGGACCGCTGGGACAGGGGCCGCTCCCCACGTGCTACGGCGTCCCTCCAGCCCAGGGCGCAGGTTCCTGCTGCCGGGACACGGCGCAGGTCCTGCCCTGGGAGGAGACAACGCTCTCTGGGAGCTTTTCACCCCTCCCGGGCCCAGCCTCAGCTGGGATCACCGGAGCGATGGAAACACGGTTCTCGTGGCTGTTTACACGGCGACTCGTCACGAGCGACATCGTCACCAGCGCCAGGTCCAGCCGCTCCACCCTTCGGAGCAAGGGAAACCTCCTCCATCGACTGGACTTCGCTGGGTACCAAAACCATTTCCAAAGGAGGATTTATTCCCTTTCCCGCGAATGCTATCACTTAAAGTCCTCTACGTTTTATTAAAGGCTTTGAAGTGCGGGATGCCACTAATTAAAATGTATTATTACACGCTCAATTATAACGATTGTTATCTCCGTCCAAGTTGGAACCGCAGAGCGACGAAAACAAACCGCTTTCTGATTTTTGGTGTATTTTGTGAGCACGGGACTCCCCTGAAGCTCCTAGAGACCAAGAGCGGCTGCAGCTACACTTGAGCCTCGGGCTCAGTGGCGAGGTCCACGGGCACGGAGACAGTCGGGGGTTCTCCTACAGCCTCCAGAACAACGAAACCGAATATACCCCCAATGGCACGGCTGCGGAACCCTGCACCCAGGCGGAGCTTCAAGAGGCAGCGGAGAGCAAGCTAATAGTGACAGGATTTACAAACACGGCATGCGGAAAGGCTGGCTTCACCTTCAGGGATAAAAATCATCAACTGCAGCACCCTGAAGGTTTGAGACGGACACGGAGAGCCAGAGGGACGACGCAGAATTCCTGTATCCTTGCAAAGTGTCTCCTGAACATCCGCATCCTCTACCCCCACCTCTCACCGCTCACTCCGGCCAGTACGTCCCAGTGACAGCTGCTGCCACGGCAATAACAATAAAGCTGCGTGCGTTGCCGCGCGCGGCGTGTTTTCCGCGCGGCCACTGGGCCCCTCCATCTCCACGCACGCCCCGTGTCGCAGCCCAGCCGAGGGGAAGAAGCGGAGGGCGAGGGCGACCCAGGCTGGGCTCGCAGGGCAGGACCGAGCCGACAGCTTGATGACAGCCAGCATCTCATTCTTACTGTCTGTAGCCAGGAGAACCAGCCCTGGGCTGTTCCCAGGACGACTTCCAGCGCTGCTCCAGCAGAGCCGGTTAACCCGAGCTCCTGCCCCAGCAGCGGGGCAGGCGAGCCGGTACGGACGGCGGGGCCCGGAGGCAGCACCGGGGCCCGCAGACAAGCGCCGGCCAAGGGCGGCAAGCGACCGAGAGCCCCGGTCAGCGGGAGAGGATGGGGCCGGGGGAGGCCTGCGTGCTCAGGGAGACCACCGGAGCCAACAGCTCCCCCTCCACACTGGCTCCGACGCGCTGGGGAAGAGCCCCCGGGGCAGGGGACCGGGCGCCGGGGCCTGGCTTTTCCCCAGCGGGTGACAGGGCCGGGGGAGCGGGGGACCCGCTGCGAAGGTGGGGAGCAGGCCCAGGGGGGTCTGACCCCCCGGAGGGGCGGGCAGAGGCTGCCCCCGGCGGTAGCAGGAGGCGAGGAGGCCGCTTCTCCGGAGCAGTAACGCAACCCCCCCTCGGCTCCCCGGTGCATTGTGGCGATAAGAAAGGGAGAGAAAATAATCCCCGTGCCCAACATGGCCGCCCACCAGCACCAGCCGCGGCCGGAGGAGGAGGAGGGGGAGGCAGGCGGCAGGCTGCGGCCGCCCCCTCCCCGGGGGAGGGCGGCCCGGCGAGCGCCGGGGGCGGCCCCGCTGGGCGCCGGGCTCGGTTGTCTGGCGGCGGCGATGAAGGCGGAGGGAGCCGCCCGCCGGTGCCGCTTCACCGCTCCCCCCCTCATACCGCCCCCCGGCCCCGGCGGCGCGGAGCCTCCGCCTCCCCTCGGAGCCCCGGCGGGGCCGGCATTCCGCCGCCCAGCGGGAGTCACCGCGGCGGCTCCTCCCCGTCCCCCGCCTCGGCAGCCGCGAGCCCTCCCTCCTCCTCCTCCTCCTCCTCCTCCCGCCGCCGCCGCCGCTTTGTGTACGGCGCGCTCCGGCCCGGCCGCCCGCCCGCCGCCCCCCCCCCTTCTCCCCCAGACCCGGGGCGGTTCGAACCGGTTCCAATGGTCACCAACCGCCGCCCGCGCGCGGCGGAGACACCGACACCCCCCGCCCCACCTCCGCTTCCCGCCGCGCCCCCCCCCCCACACACACATAACGGGCTCGCGCCGCCTCACCTTCCTCGCCGCCGCCGCCGCGCTCTCCCGCCGCCGCCTCAGCTGCGGCCGCGCGCTCTTAAAGGGCCCCCCGCGCTCCGCCGCTCTCCGGGCGAGGCGACCGGCAGGGGAGGGGGGCAGGTGGCATGAGCCCCCCGGGACCCCCGAGCGTGATGCTGAGGAGGAGGAGGAGGAGGAGGAGGAAGAGGAGGAGGAATTCTCTCTGTTTCTGCTCGCCCGCTGTACGTTCTCGCGGGGGGGGCGGCTCCGTGCTTGGCGTGTGTCCCCCGTTCCCCCACCCTCCCCCACCCCCCCCCCACCTCGGGAGAGCGGGAAGAAAAAAGAGCCCCCGGCGGGCTGATACACGCGCAGCGCCCGCGGACAGACACACACATACACACACACACACATACACACACACACAAAAAGGGGACCTGGCCGGCGGAGGGATACGGTGACGTCATTTCCTTCTGGCCCGCGGGGCGGCGCGGCGATAGGCGCGCGGCGCGGTGACGTCACCCGGAGGCCGGCGCAGCCTCTACCCCGGCCCTGGCGAAGTTTGTCCCCGAACCGCGAACGGTGCGGGGAGGGTCGGCGACCCCCGCCCGCCCCTCTCAACCGCCGCCGCTTACCTCCCCTCCCCCCCCCCGCCCCGGGGGGCTGCGGGGACTCGGGGGAGGCTGCGGCCTCCGGGAGAGGCGGCGGGAGCGGGCCCGCGGCCGGGCCTGCCCGGGCCCTGCTCGAGGCCTAGCGCTGCCTCAAGGCCCCGGCGTCTCCCGCCGTCGGGCGCTGGGGGGACGCTGGTGTCACCGCCTCAGCCTCCCCTCCTGTCCCGCCTACTGTCAGGGCTGTCCCGCAGCCGGGCTTGACCCGGGGTGCGCTGGGTTGCGGAGGCTGCTGGAGGAGGACCCAGCCCTCCTGGCCGTGACCCCGCCGTGAGGAGGCTGTTTGCTCGGTGGCCTCCGGCCAGACCCACCCACCTGCCGCAGGCCTTGGCCATGGCTTTACCTGATCCTTGGGAACTGGCCGCCTTCGGTAGGTCTTGGCTTCAGCAGGTGCCGCAGGTTGGCAGGGTGGTGAGGATGCCATGCTGCCATCTCTTGGTGTAATGACCTCTTCGATGAGGGAGTTAGGTCCTGATGTCCTCCTGTGGCTGGCAGCGCTGTCTGGAGTCAAGGCTGTCCCCTTCGTCTTCGCTTCCCTTGAAGATGAGGAGAACTGATGCGGTTACGGGCTGAAACCCGTCAAACACAACATGTCTGACAGCCAGGGACATTCCAGCATGGCTTCATGGCCAGGTCCCCAAACCATCCAAGGTCCGTTTAGTGACAAAAGAGCCTCCCAAGGCCCTAACGAGGCCTTTTTGATGAAACTATTCCTTATCCCTACAGTTTGTGTCCCGTCTGTGAGACTCGCCTTGAACGCTGGGGCAGGTTTCATCCCTCAGGGATGGCTTCAGGGGGAAGGAGAAGGATTAAATTGCAATAAATTTCTCCACGGCTTCTGCGGAGGTTTCCTGGCACTCAGAACAGAGGTGGGTGGACGTGGAGCTGCCTGCTGAGGCACAAGGGCTTCGCCTGAGTGGGTGCTTGAGCCTGTATCTAAATGGTCCAAGTACAATCGGCACAACTAAATAAACACTTAAAATGGGCATGGTTTAAACCTTTGATAATGAACTTACTCTTGTGATTCCACCACTAACAGTGAACTTCTTGCTGTGAATAATTTAGGGATGGTGGAACACGAAGCTTTTAACTGTGTGTGGTACAGCCTGAACGCTGAAGATTTGAGTGGTTAAAACATAATCCATGGTTTTTATTAATAAAAATACCCATTTTCTAATTCCGTTAACACTTCAGGAAGGGTTGTTTCCTCCTGGCGCACTCAGGAGCGTGGTGGGTAGCAGCCTTACCCCGTGGCACCCTGTGCTGTGGCACCCCGGTGTTGCTGGACTGAGATTTATCATTCTGCGGTTCGTCACACACGCGCGTTCATTTTCTGCTCTTCACCAGCTCTCCCCGGTTTGCATCAGGTGCTGGAGGGAAGAAGTGAAGACTGTGAACGGAACTGAGCTGTCCCAGCGGCAGGGACTGCCCAGCCAGTTCGGTGCTACTGACCAGTGAGTAATGACTACGTTTACAATCTGCTCACCCCAGACCTGACTTATTCCTTCCTTATCCCTTCTCTGTGCCCCAGATGCCAAATTCCAGTGAAAGTGGTGACAGAGACAATGCAGCCGCTTTAAATCCCATCCCCATCAGTGGGTGATTTGTCGTTTTCGCCCTGTCCGGCCTCCGAGGAAAAGCCTCTGTTCCAGGATGAGCGATTTCGAGCTGCTGCTGAAACACACAAATAAAAGCACGAGGGCAGCAGGGCCGGGGCCGGATGTTCCTCCTCTGGAAAGCCAACTCCTGTTTCTGCCGGAATACAGAGTTGTGGCTGATGTCCCTTTGAAACATGACGCCCAGGCAGGGGTTGTGCTGTACCTCTAGGCCTGGGGCAGCCCAGGAGCTCTCCGGAGCTTCAGGTGGCTGATCTGGGGCTGGAAGAAGCGGTAAAGGACGAGTTTGACATCGAGGAATGCCGGCGAGCTGCAGGTAGGGGACGGCTGCCCTGGCTGGGCTCCGTTTCTTTGTTATATTGAGCTGTTGCTTCAAGTCCGGCCGTTTCCCCGGTTCTGACCCATCACAGACTGTCTCTCTGCTCCCTTTACCCCGCTGCAGTGACACTTCGGTGCAGTTTGTGCTGGTTCTGCTAAATTTGAAGTTTTCTGGAGTTCTTTAGTGTTTCAAACACCCTCCCATCCTCTATTTTAACTGACATACAACATTTTGAACTTTGTTTTTCGTTCTTTCCCACAAACACTGAAATAACCGTCTCTGGCTCCTCCTGAAAGGCTTTTCCCACCCTCCTCACAGAGCAGGAATCAAACGTGGTGCCTTACCTCAGTTCGGGGAATCCTCCATGAAGTGTGTTTCCTTATTACTTGGCACAAGTGGGTCACGGGGATGCCTGAGGACGCTGTAACTCCTTTGCACTTACAAGGTGAAACAGAGAGCCCAAATTTGCATTACTTTATAGCTAGAAATGTCTCCCTTCTCCCCCAAATCTCTCTGTCTATCTCAGCTAATGGCCGAGGCGATAACCCGCTGCTACCGCAGAAACCTGCCTGAGGGAGCCTGGGGCGGGCCGGATGGCGGGGCTTGGCCCGGGGTCAAGGTGTTCCTCTGCAGGAAGCGGTGGTGGCTCTAAAAACGTCCCTCTGTTAGCCGTCGCGTTGGTTTGGCTCGTTGAGGTTTCCCTTTGTCGTTTCTCTGAGCGTCTGGTTGGTGTCGTGTCGTTTTTAGTGACAGATTTGGCTGTCCAGGATAACAGGAGTTCTTTAAACGTTATGAAATTATTAATAATAAACGTGAGGGATTTTGTGCTTGTTTCAGCTTCCAGCCACGAGCCCTCCCTAAACACGAGGCTCAGCTTATTGCCCCGAAGGAGAAAGTCCTGGTTCCTGCTAGTGCCACCTGCAGTTCGTCCTCCCCAGGTTATCTTCAGGCTCTAACAAGTTGTTGATGGATTTTCCAGGGAGGTGGAGGTGAAGCGAGCCCATTTCCCGGGTTCCTCTCTCGCAGGCAGGCTGCTGCTGCCCCTTTTGTACCTTCTGCAACCTAATTTATCCTCTACAAATCCCCCCAAACCAATTCCAGTGTCTCCATCGCCTCCGGAGCTGGTGCGGGCGTCACGCAGCAGCTACAGATGGGACATTTGGGCTCGGTTGGAATGTGTTGGGGCTTTTTGATAAGCTGGGGGCTACTCGCTGTGGCCTGGGGAAAAAGTACCATTCTTTAAAAAACCTCCGGGAAATAGCAGAGCGCTTCTTGTGGGGGCCAGTTTAGCAGAATCCCAGATGGAACAGAGGGTGACAGCCAGATTTTCCAGTCCCCCGGGGCAGCTGCCCATCGTGACAGACTTTCAGAAGGAGGTTGGTGAGGTTTTCAGCAGCAGGTCGTCGCTATAGCTGCCGTGTCGAGGGGACGGAAGGGCTGTGGGACGTTGAGAACTTCGCTGCCTGCCAACCCAGAGCCGCTCTGGCGTGCAGCGCCTCCCGGAGAACTTGGAGCGCCGCCCAAACCCACCAGGTTTGAAATCCAACCGTTTCCCTGTGGGCTGGTAGAGAGGCCACGGCTGTCGCTGCAGGCGGGCGGTGACTCGGCTACGAAACGCCCAGATAAACGTATCCGGAATATCACCGGGAGCAGGTGGAAGGTGCGGCAGTGTCGGAGCCGGGTGCAGCAGAGGCTGGGGTCTCCCGCGGGGCTTTCAGCACTTCCTCTGCTCTTTCCTGGCAGCTGGAAGCTGAGTTTCTGTCCCATCCTCCCGCGCTGGATCCTCCCCTTGGCAGGGTTCCCCCCCAGCCCTGCCCGCCCCTTCACGCTGGTATTTCTGACCCTCTCCAGGCAACTTCTCCTCAAAAACACCCAGCCCGGCAGCCGCGCGTCCTCCTGCCCACGCCAGCAGCTCCTGCGTCTGAACCACCATGGGTAAGAGATCAAGCCCCCGGGTCTGGCCGGGGTCTGCCGTTCTGCACCGCCACACCAGTGAGCAGGGCCAGGGGGGTCCTTAGTGGGGCGGACTGGTGAGGAGGGGTGCGGGGCTGGCGGTTCACGAGTTCACATCTGTGCGCGGCTGAGAGCCCCCGCGGCTTCAACGCCTTCAGTAAACACCTTTTATGCTGCCATTAAAGGTCTCTCGTGGTTCCTCAGCATTCAGGAGCTGAGATGGGCCTTTGGACTCGCTGCCCGGGTTGGCTGCGAGTGTGAGGGAACGCAGGAAGGTGGCTGGGAGATGAGGAGCAGAGGTTTGCTCCCGTTCTGCGACAGAGCGTGTAACTGTTTAATTTTCGGCCGCAGGGACAGGAGGCGGAGGGGGCGCTGAGAGCGATGCAGCTTTTTTGCGTGTGAGAGCGTTCCTGTGCGGTTTGCCAGGGGCACCCTGTTACACCGTGACTCCACAGAGCGGGGTCAGACCTCAGACCTCAAAAAGTCCTTATTGCTGACAAACCCAGGGGCTGAGGCGGCAGCAGCGCCTGCTCCGCTTTATCTGCCGTGGGGACTGTTGGGCTTTCAGCGCTCTGGGAGCACAAAGTAAACACTGTTGGTTTTGCTTCGCCTTCGAACCCTCAGTGAGTTCCTTCTGTAACCTGGGACGGTTTCTCCTGACCACCCCCCCAGGTCCTGGGCACCTTCACGGTGTCTCTGAGGACTCTGCTGCCCTCAGAGCACACAGGGAAAGGCACAGCCCCTCCTGCTCCTATATATCACGCAGTTAAACCCAAACCCCTCTGATAGCACTTATGGAATGTGCTACAATGCGCTGCATCAGGGGGGTTTTTTACAACGCTGTAACTCGTGGTTGTAAGTCTGTGGGCAGCGGTGGCTGAGGGTTTGCTGGTGCTGGGGCTCCCTCAGAGCCTTTGCCTGTCACCTTAACACTGAACGCCCCGACTGATCGGGTCGGTACAGGTGGATTTGGAAAAGGGTGAAAGCTGCTTCCAGAAGTTTGTCGTAAAACGCCCTCCTGAACCTTGCTGTGTGGTGGTTGTGACCTTGGGGACGATCTGCATTCCCCAGCATTTCTTTGCCCTGAGGAGCTCAGCGTTCTGAGGATGTTACAGCCCTTGAAGAGGCGGAGACGCCAACGACGGACGCGCTGGCGTTGGGGCTGCGGAGCACACGGGGCCTTGGCTCCCCCAGGAACCGGGATGACTGAGCCCAGAGGTGTCACCTGGGGAAAAAGGCAAATCGAACAATGCAGCAGTTAGAGCTGGTGCGAACGTTCTTCCCCTTAAACTCACTCACTACGGTGGGGGCAGAGAAATGCCCTGTGGTTCAGAAGGACGAGGAAGGACCTTGTGGGCAGGCAGCTCCTCGCAGAGGATTTGCCCATGAAGGGGTGGGATACACTGTAGAAAAAATCTCAACGCTTTTGTCCTCGCTGGAGCTGGCAAACCCCATGTGCTGGAGTGCCGAGCATCGGGCCCTGCCAGATTCCCGGGGGGTCTGGAAGGGAGCGAGGGGTGTTCACGTGTTGAGCATGGGTTGTTAGCGGAGCGGAGTGAATATGGTTGTTAACCTGTCGCTACAAGATGGTTCAGATCACCGTTTTGTGACAAAAACCTTCTTTTGTGCTGACAAACGAGCTTGGCGTCTCGCCCCAGGAGCGGCTGCCTCGCCCGCGGGGCTCCTCGGGCGGGCAGGTACGGCGGTTCAGAACAAAAGAGCGTGTGAACGGGATCAGAGGGAGAGGAGAACAAAACCGGTGTGAGAGGAGGGGAGAGGAGATGCTCCTCGTCATGCTGTGTGTTTGCTCTGGCACCAGCCCTCCTCCTCTCCCAGCGATCTGCGGAGAAGCGATTTGCAATGCTGATGGAGCTGCGCGCCACGCACGCCGAGTTCCTGCTAATTTAGGGGATTGAGAAAATTGGAATAAAGTTTAAATTACGGCTTAGACACAAGTGGAACAAAGCAAAGTTTGTATTTCATGTTTCCAGATAGATGATTTCCCAAAGGATGTGAAATTCAACCCAAAGTGCTAAATTACGCTGTTTGAGAAGCTCCCGCTCGTGGCACCAGGAGCCTCCACGTGCAGTGAGTGCTTTCCTCGAGCCTCAGAGACCGGCTGGGTGGTTCAGCGGGCGCTGGAGCCATCTCTGCCGCTGCTTTGGCTCGGCTGCTGTAAATGTCTCTTTTTAATATCGGAGAATGGCAAATAATGAGCCGGTTTCCTGGGGTCTGTACCAGACACTTGAGGCAGGGAGGGAGGCCACTGAACCACGCTCATGCTTCTGCCAGCACCATTTCACGGTGCAGTGGGAAGATGAGCTGGTGTCCTGCTGCCCAGCAGGACTTTGTACTGGTGCGTTTTAAACAGCCGATGGTGTCCCAGTCCCCTCTGGGAACAGAGCAGCGGCTTCTCACGCTGTGTTCGGCAGCCCTGTGCTCCGGGGCTCGGGGCAAGCCGAGATTTATGGGTGTCAGGGATGCCCATGAACTCCCAGCATGTTGTAACTGCCCCCAAGCAGTGTGTCCTGGGTTCCAGCCCTGAACCCACCGGTGCAGCCCTGAGCCTGCGTGTTCTGGTGACTCTGAGCCGGGATCGCTGGCTATGAGGCTGTTCCCATGTAGCTTTTGCTGAGGTGTTGAGCAGGGTCCAAACGGAGAGCGAAGGCGCTTCTCCAAGGTGAGCTGAAGCGGTGCTGAGCCTGACCTGGAGCAGTGAGCGGAGCTTTGTGCTCGCAGAGGGTCAGGCTCTTGGGTCAGGGAGACCCTGACACGGGAGCCCTGTCTTTGGGAGTGAGCACAGCACTAACGCAGAGCCCCAGGCACGGTCCTGCCTTCCTGGGGCTCTCCTCTCCTTCCCGAGCTCCCCAGAACGGTTGTTTCCCCACTCGGTTCGTGATGCTGGGCTGGGGGTGGTGAGCGGGGAGTGCCGGCCCAGGAGGGCTCCTGGCAGCTCTGACAGAAGGTGGAACGGTTCATAATTCCCCTTTGTCTTGTCCTTGCTGGTCACCTGCCATGTCCCCTCTTACCCAGGCCGTAAGTCCTGGAGGAGACCCCCTCCTGGAGGAGAACCCCTCCAGCAGTTCCATCAGACTGGGGACTTCCCAGTGGACTGGGGACAACCCAGATGGTTTGTTTGACGTGGGCAATGCCTCCTCTCTCCTCTGGTGGCTGTGCAGCAGCTCTCTGTAAAACATGTAACACCATTTTCCTAAAGCCCAGCCCCATTTCCCAGCCCTCTGGAGCACGGCGTGCCGTAATGCTGGCATTTCCAGAAGCTCCGGTGACCTCAGTGTATCCTGGTGGTCGGCACCGTAGAGCTAAGACTTGTCTCTGAGTGCAAAGCCAGTGGCCTTGCAGAGACAGGCTGCCAAATAATTCAGAGATTAATAGAATTTCTTTTTTTTTTTTCCTCCAACAAGCAAAATGTGGCTCCTGTGGTCCCGGATACGCAACTCCTCTGGATGCCATGAAAGGCAAGTACCATGCTGCAGGCCGTTGCTGAAGGGACCGCTCTGAGCGCGGTGCCTTCTCCTGTGAGCGGTTTCTGTCGACGCATTAAACAGCTCCTGCCTCCGCAGGTCCCCGGGAGGAGATCATGTACCTGCCCTGCATCTACAGGAACACTGGGGTGGAGAAGCCCGACTACCTGGCCACGGTAGACGTGGACCCCGCGTCTCCGCACTACTGTCAGGTACAGCCTGCGGTGCTCCCGCGCTCCATGTCCTGGGGGCGATGTTTGGGGTCACGTCATCCTTCTCAGGTAGCTATGGGTGTGGAGAACCAGGCAAACCCTCTGCTGCTTTTCCTAGTGGCTCACTCAAAGCTCACGTTTTATTTCTTAGTCTCGAGACACTTCAGAGCATTTTTGTGCCGAGTATTTAATGGTGAAGATCAGCAGCACGAGTGGAGCCGAGTCAGGGTGCCCCAGTCAGCCCAGCTTAAGGGGCTGGATCTCCTGAAGTCAGGGTCTCTCAGCACCTGGACAAGTGATGGGTTTCTGCTGGTTTCTCCATATTATTAGTGCCTGCTCGTTAATTAGAGTCTGTTAAAGCTTTGGGTCGACCTAAGAGCACACAACATTCAGCCATCGCGATGCCCAACTTTCTTCACCTCCTTACAGCCTCCGCTCTGCGTAGCTCAGGCTGAACCTGCTTCCTGAGAAACCAACAGCAGTTTCCTTCTGCCCCGTATTAGTTCATGCTTCGATATGAAGGGGAAGAACTGTCCCCCCTGACTGCCGAGCCCATCTCTGCCTTCGCAGGTCATCCACCGGCTGCCCATGCCCAACCTGAGGGATGAGCTCCACCACTCGGGCTGGAACGCCTGCAGCAGCTGCTTCGGGGATGCCACCAAGAGGAGGAACCGCCTGATCCTGCCCAGTATCATCTCTTCTCGGGTTTATGTGGTGGACGTGGGGACAAACCCGCGAGCTCCCAGCATCCATAAGGTATGTTTGGGTGGGTTTATTTCTTACGTTGTGCCCGAGAGACAGTGATTTTGTGGATCCCAGCTTCAGACTAGACTGGGAGAGCCAGAACAGTTACAGAAACCTGTGTCAAGGAACTGGGGGCAGTTTGACACTCCTACAGTTCCCCTTGGTTTGTAATCCTCTGGTCCTAAACACGAGATATGGAGATTTTTTAAAAGAAAAAAATAAGAAAGTGTTTCAATATGGGGAAATTAGTATTTTTTATCATCTCTTGTGCATGGAAACAATTGAAATTTTCCCCCAATAAAACTTGCACTGCCACAGAGTTCCTTTGGCAGAGACACAGCTACTGGCGTGGGTCCAGTTCAGACCCACGGACACTTTGCCATGTCAAACTGTTCAGAGACTCTTTACAGCCCATGGAAAAACCCCAGACGTGGCTGGAGTTGGATTTGTCTGCCCCGGTTCAGAACACTGGTTTGGGGTGAAGGAATCCTGTCTTACGAGCGTTTGTTTCGTTTCCTGGATTGACGCGTAGGGGATCAGGGCAGGCGAACCCCGCCAGGGTCCTGCGGCATCGTGAAACTCCAGCCCCGAGTTCCGGGTCTGGCAGAGACACATTCAGTTCGTCAAACCCATGTTTTGAAGGCGGGTGGAATCACGTGGGATGGGAGGAAACCGTGAAGTGGTCCTTTGTCCCAGCCACCTGCCTGCAGACGCTCTCAGTCAGACCTCCCAGGTGAGAGTTCCGCAGAACCTTGCCAGCCTTGAGCTTGGAACGCAGCGGAATAAACCCCCCGAAGGGCTCTTCTTGTGGGTCCAGCCTGAGGCTCTGGCAGACCTCAGAGATGGTGTTTTCCCCCTGAACGGGAGCTGGCCTCTGAGTGTTGCGCAAGTGGCGCCGCTGCTGCACCCATTAAAACAAACACAGACGTCGGGGTCTCGCTGTCGCACGGATGAGGCTGTTTCTAACCAGTCAGCTCTTGCTGGTATGTCCGAGAAGAACCACTAAACATCGTGGCTGGGGCCGTGGAACTGAGCAGGGCAGAAAAAACCAAAAAAGAGCAAAAGAAATGGTGCCCGTGACTGTGTGTGTCCTCATTGCAGATTGTGGAGCCCGTGGAGTTGTTCTGGAAGGGAAACGTGGCTCATCCCCACACCTCGCACTGCCTAGGCACCGGGGACATCTTGATCAGCTGCATGGGAGACCCTTCTGGCAACGGAAAAGGTACAAATCCCTTGGGCCCCTGGCAAAGTACTCGTGGTGTGGACGTGTCAGGCTCCCAGAGGCCCGGCTGCGGAGCCAGAAGAATGGCTGAGACCAGGCGGTTCCGCTGCGCACGGAACCGCTCCAGCGGTTCTTCGTGTCCCGCTGGAATCAGCCCCGCAGGCTCAGATAAACCTACGGAGGTTGCTCGGCCGCAGCCTCTCGGAGGCGGCGTGGAGGGACCTCTCTGGGCCTGTCCAAGAGTTGAGCTGCCGTGTCTGTCTTCCGCTCTACGGACGGCTCCGGTGGTTACCAGATGAGCGGGAAACCCGTCCACACTCCCCTTGGGTCCCTCTGGCACGGAGCAAGGGAGAATCGCTTCAGAACATCAGCCGTGTCAGCTCAGGGGTTGTTGCCAACCTGGATCCTCCTTGTCTCGTTGTCTCAGGAAAATTGAGCCTTCCCAGCTGTCCTGGACCGCGTCTCCTCGTTAAAACTTTAGGGGATTCTTGCGGTTAAATCCCGTGGTTAAATTCTGTTCAGAGGTGAAACGGTGTCACCAGCAGAGAAGCGTGGGCTGGCCGAGGAGACCCCCTGCAGGTGGGAAGTGGTCAACCCCGCTCCTTCTGGCAGGGGGTTTCTCTTCTGGCTTGTGGGCAAACACATCCTCGAACAGACGCGTGTTACGTCCGTAACTCAAGGGTGCTGCAGGCGAGCAGAGAAAACCAGGGGTGACTCCTCCAGGGTCTTCTCTAAGCCATCCCTTAATTGAAATGTGCTCTAGGAGGGCCAAGGGATTTACTGGAGTGACTCGGGGAGAAATAGAGCAAAGTGACCCTTAAAAAATTCCTTACAGTGTGATAAAGTTCTTTAAAAACCCAGCTCTCGTTTGCTTTAGCCACAAAAGCAAAACAATCAATCACAGGTTTTTTCTGAAGCGTAGAGCTGCATTTTACAGAGTGTTTAAATGTTCCCAGATTATTTCTCTCATTTAAAGCTGAGTCTGTGAACGCCTTCAAACAATTTCCTGCGGTTTTTACACCAGGCGGCTTTATTCTGCTGGATGGAGAGACCTTTGAGGTGAAGGGGAACTGGGAGAAGGGGCCGAAGGTGCCGCCCTTGGGCTACGACTTCTGGTACCAGCCGCGGCACAACGTGCTGGTGAGCACGGAGTGGGGAGCCCCCAAAGTCCTGGCAGATGGCTTTGACCCGGCTGACGTCGAGAGAGGTGAGGAGGGGTCTGGACTGTCCGAAGCCAAAGCGAGTCTCTGTTAAAACAACACCCTCTGTGCCCCTTTTCCAGGGCATTACGGCCGTCGCCTGAACGTGTGGGACTGGAGCACGCACAGCTACGTGCAGGCGCTCGACCTTGGGCAGGGCTCCATCCCGCTGGAGGTCCGGTTCCTCCACAACCCGGACGCTGCAGAGGGCTTCGTGGGGTGCGCTCTGAGCAGCACGGTGCATCGGTTCTACAGGACCCAGGTGAGGCCTGAAGGCCAGCACAGAAGCTCAACCCAGTCGATTCAGAAACCACACCCATCACTCAGGAAAGAGCAGAATTTGGATAAAAAAACGCCCATGGGTCCTCATTCCAGCCTCATTGTAAGCTGTAAGAGCGTGGCAGAGGGCGGACCTGCTGCCCTGGGTGGTGCTGCGGAGCACAGGGAGGGGCTGAAGGGAGAGAAGGGGTCCCGGACGGGAGGAGAGCTACTGCCGGTTTAGAGGGTGAGCGGGACCCAGCACCCCCAGCTGTAGGAGATGGGCAGCCTCTGAGGTGGGGTTGGGTGGTTAGTGACCAACCTCCCCGCCATGACAGCGGCACTGTGGGCATCCCCTCTGCAGAGGACTGTCAGATGAACAGCACCGTCTGCTTCTCCCCGCTTTGCCCCGCTGAGCCCTCCTGGCTGCCCCCCGGGCCACGGTAACGCTGCGCTCTCTCCTGTGCCCTCTGCAGGAAGGGGACTGGGCAGCCGAGAAGGTGATCGAGGTACCCAGCAAGAAGGTGCAAGGATGGCTCCTCCCGGACATGCCAGGTGAGGGCGAGCAGCTGTGGGAAGGAACGGGGTGTCATCCTCCTCGGGTTGTCGTCCTCCTTGGGGTGTTGCCCTCCTCAGGTTGTTGTCCTCCTCCGCTCCCCGGTACAGTGCAGCTCTGCAAAGTCCTATCCCAAAGTGGCCAACGCTTCCGTCATACAGGACGTTTCTGTTCGGGTTCTTTGCGTGACACTCGTGGTGTCACCACATTACTCTTGCCCACGAGCCACCAAGCGGGAGGTGGTGGAGCTCTGCTCCCACGCCACTCCACACTCAAGGTCACTTCCCCAAGAAAAACACTGGGGGTTTGGGTCTGTCAGCGTGGTCAGGAATGGGCCTGGCAACGCTGGTAGAGCCTGAACCTCCTGTGAGCAGGCATCAGCTTTCCGAGGGTGATGGTTTTGCTCAACCCGTTTCTTAACCTACTTTCCCGAGCCTGCCCTGACCGTTTTGGGAGGGAATAGGCTTGTGCTCTCCGGTCCTGTCCATTTCCTGACTTTCCTACTCACTGTTTTCTTGAAGGTCTTATCACCGACATCCTCATCTCGCTGGACGACAGGTTCCTGTACTTCAGCAACTGGCTGCATGGGGACATCCGCCAGTACGACATCTCGGACCCACGCAAGCCCCGGCTGGTGGGGCAGGTGAGGCGGCAGCAGGAGCCGGGACGTACGAGGGCGGGACAGGGCTCGTTCCCAGTGCTTTGAAAGGAGAAAATGACCGTGTGCTTCTGCTGGAGAACCGCCCCTGTGGCTGTCACGTTCCTCTGACGCCGGATCTCCTCTCCCCCATTACAGGTGTTTGTGGGGGGCAGCATCACCAAAGGTGGACGTGTGACTGTTGTGGAAGACAAGGAGTTGCAGAGTCAGCCAGAGCCCTTTGTGATCAAGGTAAGTCCTCCCAATAGGCACGTTGGTGCCCATCGGTGCTCTGCTCACCGTCATCTCTGCTAAACCTCCTGTGCCTCGCTCTGGTGGGCAGCCCCTGGCTCGGTCTCTTCCAGCCCCTGGCTCGGTCTCTTCCAGCCCCTGGCTCGGTCTCTTCCAGCCCCTGGCTCGGTCTCTTCCAGCCCCTGGTTTGGTCTTCTCCAGCCTCATGTTTCTTCTCTTTCAGCCCCGGTTTGGTTTCTATCAGCCCCTACTTTGGTTTCTTTCAGCACCTCTTTTGTTTCTCCGTGCTGTTGCATTTCTTCAACCTCGGTGGCAGCTTGTCTTGAGCACCTTGTTCTCCGTGATGATTTTAGGGGAGGAAGGTGCCAGGTGGACCTCAGATGCTGCAGCTTAGCTTGGATGGGAGGAGGTTGTACTTCACCACCTCGCTCTACAGCGGATGGGACAAGCAGTTCTACCCCGATCTCCTCAGGTAAGAGCACGGGGGTGAACGAGGGGGAGGCCCACACGCAGGGTTTCGCAGGGCTGGGGCTGCACCCACCGTTTGCTGAAATCATCATTTATTTGGAAGTAGATGAGACTGGGAGGAAACCAGTGCTCATGGCCTGGCCTCCTGGAGCCCCTGGTATGTCCAGGCTGCCCTGGAGAGCCCCAGCAGGACCTTCTGGGTTTGGAGTTAGAGGGAGGAGAAGAGGAGCTTGCAGGTGGCCACGGCAGGGCACGGCGCAGCTCGCCTGCTCCTCGAGACCCAGCAGCCGCTGGTAACTTCCGCTTGTTCAGTGCCAGTCACCGAGGTGGTGGCACTCACCGCTGAGACCTGCTCAGGCCCAGTTTGAGTCTGGGATTCGTCCTGTTTTATCTGGAACAAAGACAAGTTCTGCCCCAGCAGAGAAGCGCCACCAGCATGACCCCTCCGCCAAGAGTGTTCTCTCGTCCCCTTTCCAGGGAAGGCTCAGTCATGCTGCAGATCGATGTGGACACCGAAAGAGGTGGACTGAAAGTGAACACCGACTTCCTGGTGGATTTTGGGAAGGAGCCCGACGGGCCCGTCCTGGCTCACGAGATGCGTTACCCCGGGGGTGACTGCACCTCCGACATCTGGGTGTAGCCGCTGCCCACTGCCGGTTGCTTTGGGGGTTTCCTGTGGTCGCTTTCCCTCTGTCTCTCCACCCTCCATGTCCCTCGTCCGAGTGGGTTGGGTCAGTGTCCGCTCTCCAGGGTGAGCCACAGAAGCTCCACTCCCCTTGGAGGCAGCCAAGTGAACCTCTCTGACACACGAGGTCTTTCTCCTTTTCTCGCTCCTTCCCTTGTCACAAGGTCCTGGGAGGTCCCTGCGGACTCTCTCAGGGCCAAGCTCACTGTCAAGGACCCTTTGCCTCGGTTGGTGCTGCTTGGCCTCGCCGCTCCTTGGGGCTGGAGAAGCTGTTCCTGAGGAACTCCGTAAGGACGCTCATGCCCTGGGCTTGGCCCCGAGCAGGGGTGGCCTGTCCCCGCAAAGCTTCACTTGCTCGTAGAGTAGTCGATGCTTCACGGCGCAAAGGTCACGCGTTGTCCCGCCTGCAGCCACGTCTTCCCAGAGCTGGGGTGTGGTTTATCTTATCAAAAACAACAATAAAATTGCTCTTCGGCTCAGAGCTGCACGGTTTTTCTTCCCAGCATTTCAACGTTTTCAGTTGTGAAGAACATCAAGTGTGAGGATCATTTCAGAAACCGATGTCGTTTGCCTGGAAGTCCTTTGGTGGCCCTGGGGCCTCTTCGCAGCCCGTCAGTGGTGACCGGGGGCTCTCGTTCCAGGACAGGGAGCTCCGCAGACTGCCTCCCCTCCTGAAACCCCAGCTGGAAACGTCCCCGAACACCAGCGTGGGCGGCTGCTGGAGTGGGGATTGCAGAGATCCCCGGGTGGCCACAGGAGGGCACAGCGCGGCTCCGCTGCTGCTCCAGAGCGCCCAGCTCCGGGGTGCACTCACTGATGTCACTTGAGGGTGCAGCTCCATCTCCGTTTCTGCTGCCGGGGGTGTGTTTTTTGTGAAGAGAGTCTGTGCTGGTGTGTCCAGCACGCGTGAGAGGAGGGAAGGTAGGAGATACCCCTGCTAGTGACTGGGAAATCAGAGTGGAGAACAGCTTCTGCTCTACGCAAAGCCAGAGCCGTTGTGGCCAGAGTCACCGTGAAAACCCCTATTTTTTGGCCTGACGCCTTGACCCTCTCCTTCTCCTCCTGCTTTGGACCCCCAGCGTAGGGGAGCGCCTTGTTGGGTACAGAGAAGGGTAAAAGAGTCCTTGGAGCAGAACTGGGGTTCTCAGACGTGTTCCCGGTTTGCTCCCCCATCTCCTTCCGTGGAGGAAGGTCAGCTGCTGGACCCAGATCCACAGCGCTCGAGGGGCTGAGGAGAGCTGCTGGTGCCGCTGTTCGGGCAGAGGCCTGGAAGAGGAGCAAGGGCAGGTCCTGCTCGCCCGTCCTCCCCAGCTGCGTGGTGCCGCCGCCGTCCGATGGGGCGGTGGGGCGCTGCTGGCAGCAGGAGCTGATCCAGCAGAAAACGACGCTGCCCAGGTTGCGGCTCAGGGTCCATCTCCCTGGGGCTGCCCGTGGTCGGCCCCTTCGACGGCCACCACATCCCTGCTCATCACACGGGTCTGAAACCCCATCCTGAGGATGTGGCTTTCCCCTGGGCCAGCCGGTGGAGGCTGGAGGTGGACACGTGCATAGGTGCCTGCGAGGCCTTAATGCCTGTGGAGGGAGAAGGGGGCACGCGGGGAGCGTGTCCCGAGTGAGCCAAGCTGCCGTGTCACCGGTCACCCCGAAAAGGACCCTCTGATGTAGTCTCTCCTGAGGACTCTTGGCCAAAGCATCGTGACCCGTTGAATCCTGAGGGCACTGGGAGGGTCCCGTCTGCCTTCAAGAGGAACTCAGAGCACGCGAGCCCCGTCAGCGTCCTGCCAGGGGGTCCCTGGAACCCTCCTCTAACCACGGCCCATGGTGGGCGTTTGTGTCCCCAGAAATCACCCAAAAGCCTTTGGCCAAAGACGCCCGGCGAGCCCCAGCGGATGCGATGCAGAGTTTTATTTGCATTGAAAGCCGAACGCAAGAGCAAACCGGTGTCAGGGAACAGGCACCCGCTTTGGAAACGGAGCCCTCGAGACCCCGTCCCCGCGACGGCGCAGACAGACGGCAGCCAGGAGGGCTCCTGTGCCGGGGGGAGACCGCCCAGGCACTTCGCTTCTGCCGAGAGGAGCCGCCCGGCTCCGGCTGCGCCGGCGGCCCCGGGCTCCGCGCTGGGAATCCCGCCCGGGGACCAGAGCGGGCGCCGCGTCCCCGCTCACCGGCGTGCCCGACCCCAACCCTCGCCCCAAGCGGCGCTGCCGGAGCTGCCGGCAGCAGCGATGTGGGGAGCCCAGCCCCAGCCCCGCCACGCGCCTCCCCGGCGGCTGCGCCCCGGCAGAGCGGGAAGCGGGGAGCCGCTCCCCGGGCGCCTAGGCCAAGGGCTCGGAGGTGGCGTCTCCGCAGGGGAAGCGGATGTCGTGGGCGAGGCACGGCCCGTGGGGCTCCTTGCCGAAATCCACCAGGAAGTTCTTGTTCACGCACAGGCCTCCCTTCTCCGTGTCCACGTCGATCTGCAGCATGACGGAGCCTTCCCTGCCGGGGGACACGAGTGCAGCCCTTGGGGACACGCCGGCCGCGGGGCTGCCGCAGAGCTCCTGCCCTTGGCCGCCTGCTCCGCGTCGAGGAGGAGGCTCCGTCCCCCGGGGAGCAGGAGCAGGAGCAGGAGCAGGAGCAGGAGCGGTGCCGGTCCCCCCTCTCCCAGAGCACCCCGAGGAGGCCCCTCTCCCCCCGCCGTCTCTCACCGGACCACGTCGGGGTAGAACTGCTTGTCCCAGGTGCTGTAGAAGGAGTTGGTGACGTAGAGCCTCCTGCCGTCCAGGCTGAGCTGCAGCTTGCTGGGGCCGCCGTACACCCGCTTGCACTGCGGGCACCCAACGGCCGCGGCGTCACGGCCTCGGCCCCGGAGCAGCCCAGGGCCCGCCGAGCCGGCAGCGCGGCGGGGCAGAGCGGCTGCCTCCCCTCCCGGCGCGGGCACACGGGCTGCCGGGGGCCGCGGGCACACGGCGGGCCCCAGAGAGCCGGGGCGCAGGTTCGGCGGGGCAGAGCCGAGCCCCCCGGGCACCGGCGGGCCCCGGCGGGACTCACCTTGATCACCAAGGGCTCCGGCTGGCACTTGAGCTCCTCGTCGCGGCACACGGTCACGGCTCCGCCCCGCAGGATGCTGCCTCCCACGAACACCTGGGGGCGAGGCGGGGGCGGCCGCGGCGCATCGTCACCCCCCCAGCGCCCGGCCCCGCCGAGGAGCCCCCCGGCGCCCGCCCCGCCGCCCCGGCCCTACCTGTCCCACCAGCTGGGGCTTGCAGGACCCGGAGAGCTTGTACTGGCGGATGTCCCCGTGCAGCCAGTTGCTGACGTACAGGTAACTGTCGTCCAGCGAGATGACCAGGTCCACCGGGAAGGCTGCGGCACGCGAACGCGGCGCTCAGAGCAGGCGGCGGCGGCGGCGGCGGGAGTCGCGCCCTGCCCCGAGCCCGCCGTGGCCGCCCCGCCGTGGCCGTTACGGCGCAGCCTTGGGGGGCGGCGAGGGGCCTCTACGGCCGCGCGCAGGCGGCTGCTCTGCCGCGGCAGGAAGGGCGCGGGGCCGCGGGCACACGAACCTGGCATCTTGGGCATGATCCACCCCGCCACGTCCTTGGCCGGGATCCGGATGGCCTCCTCCACCGCCCAGCTGTCTCTCTGCGCAGGGAGCGGCGGCAGCGCCCCGTGAGGCTCCTGGCCGGCCGGCCGAGAGCCCTCCTGCCCTCCCCTGCCACCCCGGCGCCCCCCCTGCCTCTGCCCCGCTCCCGGCTCCCCGGGGCCGCTGCCCGCCGGCCGCGGGCCGGCCACTCGCCTCGCACTTGTAGAAGCGGTAGACGATGCCGCTCAGGGCGCAGCTGACGTAGCCCTCGGCAGCGTCGGGGTTGTGCAGGAATTTCACGCTCAGGGGCAGCGAGTCCTCCCCCAGGTCGAAGCACTGCGTCAGGCTGCGGCAGGACAAGTTCCACACGTTCAGGCGGCGGCCAAAGACCCCTGAGGAAGAGGAGCAGCCAGTCACGACCTGGGCGTGCGCGGGGGGCACCCACGGAGCCGGAGCCCTGCCCAGAGCGCTCGCAGACGGGGTCGGCCGTGGCAGCGACCGGCCCCGGTCGGCCGGGACGCAGGCGGGGCTGGGGGAGCCCCGGGGGAAGCCGGGGACCGGCCCGGCCCGGGGACAGCCGCCGCTCGTCCCGCCGCCGTGGCCGGGCACCGGCCCCTTTGGGCAGGAAGGCGCCCGTCCCCCCCGTCCGAGCGCACCGAGCCCCTCGCGGCGCCTCGCGCGGCTCCGGCTCGGCCCTCGCTCCCGGGGGCCCGCACCTTTCTTCAGGTCGTCGGGGTCGAAGCCGCGTCCCACCCGCTTCGGGACGCTGCCGGCGGAGCTGACGAGCACGTTGTGGCGCGGCTGGTAGCAGAAGTCGTAGCCGGTCGGGGGCGTCTCGCACTCGTTCTCCCAGTGCCCCTTCAGCTCAAAGGTCTCCCCGTCCAGCACGACGAAGCCGCCTGTGACACGAGAGGGGACGCGGGACAGTGCCCCCACGGCACGGCCAGGCCGGGCGCTGCGGGCGGGCGGCTCTCCGCGGGCCAAGTACCTTTTCCGTTGCCGGCCGCATCGCCCGTGTTGGCCACCAGCACGTCGCCGTTGGGCAGGCTGCGCACCACGGCCAGGTAGCCCCTGTTGCACTTCCAGAAGACGTCCACGGGCTCGATGGTCTGCAAGGGTTCGACACGGCCGCGCTTCAGCCCGCGGCCGCTCGGCTCGGCCCCCGCGCCCCGGCAGAGCCCGCGGCCAGCCGAGGCCCGGGCCCTCCCGCCGCCTCGCCGCAGCTCCCCGCCCGAGCGCCGGCGCCCGCCGGGGCGGCTCCTCCTGCCCGAGGAGCGGCGAAGCCTCTGAGCCGCCCTCGGCGCGGCCGGCAGCGCCCCGGCGCCCCGCTCCCGACCCTGACCCGGCCGTGCCGTGGCTGCCGGCCCGCAGACCGTCCCGCCCGCAGCGGCCCCCGAGAGGGACGCGGCGCAGGGCGCAGCCGTCCCCGCTGCGGCGAGGAGGGAGCTGCGGGGGACCCGCGGGCCGGCTCTGCAGAGCCGGGCCGGGAGAGAAGGCGAGGAGAGGAGCCGCCGTCCCGAAGCAGCGGCAGCAGCTCCCAGCCCCTTCCCCGGGCGAGGGCTGCCCCCGCACCGCTGCGGCGTTACCTTGCAGAGCCGGGGAGCCCGGCACTGCGAGCCCACGTCCACCACGTAGATGCGGGAGGAGATCAGCCCGGGAAGGATCAGCTTGGTCCTCCTGGCGGGGCCGCCGTCGCAGCAGGTGCCGGCGGCGCTCCAGCCCGAGCAGTGCAGCTCGTCGCGGAGGTTGGGCATGGGCAGGCGGTGGATCACCTGGGCGGGAAGGCAGAGTCGGCCGTCGCCGGGGGAAGCGGTGGGCACGGGGGTCCCGCTCGGGCAGGGTGTGCCGGGGCTGAGGAGGGCGCTGCGCCCGCGCCGGCCCCCGCTCCTCCTCGGGGTGCCGCCAGCCGCCGGGACACGGGAGGTTCTTTGGGAATCCCTCGCCCCTGCCCTCAACTCGCGGCACTGCGGCGCACGGGGGACGGAGGTGACCCGCGGAGCAGAGCCGGCGCCTCGCTCTGCAGGCTCCTCCCAGCAGCGGGGCTCCAGCCCCACAGACCCTTCCAGAAGCCCCGAGGGGCTTTAACGCGCCCTCTCCTCGAAGCCCGCGCGGTGCTGGGCCGCGCGGGGCACAGGGACACCGTGAGGCCGGGGCTCCGTCCCGGCAGCCTGCGGCCACGGGTCCACGGCGGGTGGGGCAGCGCCCTGCCAACATCTGGCTCTGCCCCAAACGGCCCCGGCCGAGCGCTGCCGCATGCGGGACCCCCTCGGCGCCAAGAACCCGTCCCCGGCTGCGCGGGGAGGTGCAGGGCGGGAGCTCCAGAGCTCCCCGGCAGCACCGAGAGCCTCTGGAGGGGAGTTGGGAAGGGAGTCGGAGGCGCCGTATGCCGGGACAGGAGATGGAGGTGCTGAACTGGAGCCCAGCTCGGAGGGGACAGTGGGAGGGGAGCAGCGGGTGAGGCGCCCAGCTGCCACCGGCCCCGTCCGGAGCGTCACCAGCGGCGGAGAAGCGGCAGCAGAGCCGTCGTCCCCAAAGCCCGAGGGGTTCCCAGAGCGGGGCTGGCAGCGCCCGGCCAGGCAGCAGCGGGAAGAGCCGAGCGAGGGCAGAGGGGCCGGGGAGGAGGAGGAAGGCGCGAGGCGCGAGCGGCGGCGTCCCGCGTGCCGGGGGGACCCGAGGGAGCCGACCTTCCCCGCGAGGAAGAGTCACCGTCCCGAGCCCGAGCCGGCGGGCAGGCGGAAGCGCCGAGCCGGCGGCTGGAGAGCAGCCCGGGGCAGCGCGGCGGAGACGCGGGTACCTGGCCGTAACACGGAGAGCGGGGGTTGAGGTCCACGGTGGCCAGGAAGTCCGGCTGGTCGATGCACGTCTCCCGGTAGGTGCAGGTCACGTAGGCCACCTCCTCCCGGGGGGCTGCGGGGAGAACGCTGCTGGGACGGGAGGCCCCGGCACGAACGCCCCGGCACGGAGGAGAAAAGCTTCCCCAGAGCCTCCGGTGGGGCCGAAGCCCCGCGCCGGGACGCTGCAGCCTCCCTCCCTGCCCGCTGCCCGCTGCCCGCTGCCCGCTGCCCGCTGCCCAGCGGGCTCAGAGGACCCCACAGGTGACTCCCCGCACAGCCCCGGTTTTCCGCCGCTGGGGCAGGACCCGGCACCCCCGGCCCAGCCCCGGTGGGCTCCGCCGGCCGGCAGCTCGGCGGCGGCCAGCGCCCGCCGCAGAGCCCGCGGCGGGGCACTTGCCTTTCAGCGCCTCGGGGCAGGAGGGGTACTCGTAGCACTGAGCTCTGCATCTGTCTGGTGGGAGACGGGGAGAAGGGGAGGGTGAGGAGCGGCAGAGCAGCGGACCCCCAGCCCCGCGCGGGCTCCTGGGCGGGTCTGCAGCCCCCGGGCAGCGCCCGCGGCCGGCTCAAGCCCCGAGCCGCCAGCCCGGGGCTGCCGCGGGCCGCGGGGAGGCTGCCCGGGCTCTCACCCATGCTGAAGGCGCCCGGGTGGGTCCGCTGGGGAGCGCAGGGGCTGGAACGGGAGGCGCAGCTGCCGTCTGCCTGGCCGCGGCGGGTCGAGTGGCGCCGAGGTGGCGCCGAGGGTCCTTATAGGCCGGGCCGAGGGGCGGGGGCGGCCGGCGCGTGCCAAGGGAGGAGCCGGCGCTGCGCGGCGTTAGGGAGGTGCCCGACCCGCCGCCCGGCCGGTTCCCGCCTCGCCGCCCCCAATCTGGGCGAAGATCTGCTGGGCCAGGCAGGGCTGTTCCCCCAGCCTGCCGCCCGATCTGATCCTGGGGCCGCGGCCCTCGCCAAGGGCCGTGCCTTCCCCCGGCTCCCGAGGCCTCCGGGGCCCCGCCGAGACACCGGCTAATTACAGCCGCCCCCCGTGCCCGGCTTCTGCCGCGCCAGCGTGCGGCGGCTGCAAATTCCTCGCCAGGGACGAGGAGCCCGGCGAGACAATGGGCCCCGCCAGCAGCGCCTGGAAATGACACGGGGGGAGCGGACGGAGGGCACCGCGGGCTCCCCGGAGCCCCGGCCCTGACAGCAGGCACGTCTCTGCCCCGGGGCGGCCGGGGACGCCCCCCGAGGGGCCCGGGGGCTGCGGGGGCTGCGGCGCTGCCCCCCGCCGCCGGCACCCCGAGGAGGGCGGCAGGGGTCCGGGGCACCGGTGGCGGGCGAGGAGCTGCCCCCTCTGCCAGGCAGCTCCACGCCGCTCCGGACACAGCCGGTGCCTCGGGAACGGCGCCCTGCGCCCGCGCCGCCGGGCAGCGCCGGGCATGTCCGTCGGCAGAGGGACGGCGCAGCCGTCCCTCCGGGCTGTCGCTGAGTGACTTCAAACGTGTGACGACGGACACGGGCGCAGCCAGACCCTCTCCGTGGGTGAGGAGCTGCAGCTGGCGGAACCCGGGCTGCGTTCGGCAGAAACCCGTCCCGCAGCTCCAGTGCCGGGGCGAGGGCGCTCGGGACGGGACCGTTACTGGACCCCGGGCTGCCCTCTGCCTCCTCCAGACACCAGGGAGGGGCTCGGGGCTTGCCCCGGCCACGCTGCCCCCTCCTCTGCCCGGCAGGCAGGAGCGCGGCTGGGCCCGGGGACCCACGGGGGGCTCCTGCTCCATCGGCGGCGGTTCCGGCGGCGGTTCCGGCGCCGGCTCCGGCTGTCACGACGTGCAGGTCTCGCTGCACCTTCCTCCTGCACCTGCCCAGCTGCTAATTAGAGGGTTCGTTAGCCTCCCGCTCATTAACAAAGTTCGCTGCTCATCCGATTTGGCTTCCCTCGGTGACGTCTTTGGCTCCCCTCGCCAAACCGCGCTGTGGGGCGCAGACTGTTCTAATTAGACCCATAGGCGGGAGGAGCCGAGCAGGCCGGGCAGCCCCGACCGGCCGGCGAGCCACCGCGAGCACGGCACTGGGCAGCGCGGGGGACACCCGCGGGGAGCCGTGGCGTGGCGAAACAACCGGGGGCTTCGCTGCGGCCCCCCCAGGCAGCGACCGCTCCCCTCCTCCCCACCAGCTCGTCCAGCCCCCGCAGGGGACAACGTGCCCTAACGGTGACAACGGGCAGGAGCGGGCGCTCAGCCTGGAGCCGAGCGGCACGGCGCGCGAGGGGCGGTGGGAGACGAGCCGGCTTTGCCGAGGGCACCGCGTCAGCTCTAGCGCCCGGCAAGAACCACCTCGGCTGCAGGAGCCGTCTCCAGGCTCCACCGCTTCTCCAGGGGCCGTGCGCGTCCCACCTCACCCTGCCATGGAACCCGCAGGGGCCCGGGCTCCCCGGGTGCTGCTCGTCGTCCTGCTACCCCAAACACCCCTTCCTGTACCTGTCCCGCTCCCCACACCCTCTTCACGGCCCCCTGCCCCGTCCCCACGGGCCGGCGGGGCACCAAGCACGCCGGGGGTGTGGGCAGGCTGGCCAGAGTCCCAGCAGGAACGCCAGCAGAGCGACGGTGCCCTGGACTGGCCAGGCTGCACGGCTCAGGGGCTCTGCTCCACTCCAGACCACCCTGTTCCCTGTGCCCCGGGGGTCTGGGACACGGCTTCAAGCTGGCACCGGTGCCGCCTGCTCCCATGAGCGCCCGTCGCAGGCTTGGACTATTCTGGAAGCAGAGAGTTCTGGAAGCAGAGAGTCATCGGCGACAGCCCGGAGGGACGGCTGCGCCGTCCCTCTGCCGACGGACATGCCCGGCGCTGCCCGGCGGCGCGGGCGCAGGGCGCCGTTCCCGAGGCACCGGCTGTGTCCGGAGCAGCGTGGAGCTGCCTGGCAGAGGGGGCAGCTCCTCGCCCGCCACCGGTGCCCGGGACCCCTGCCGCCCTCCTCGGGGTGCCGGCGGCGGGGGGCAGCGCCGCAGCCCCCGCAGCCCCCGGGCCCCTCGGGGGGCGTCCCCGGCCGCCCCGGGGCAGAGACGTGCCTGCTGTCAGGGCCGGGGCTCCGGGGAGCCCGCGGTGCCCTCCGTCCGCTCCCCCCGTGTCATTTCCAGGCGCTGCTGGCGGGGCCCATTGTCTCGCCGGGCTCCTCGTCCCTGGCGAGGAATTTGCAGCCGCCGCACGCTGGCGCGGCAGAAGCCGGGCACGGGGGGCGGCTGTAATTAGCCGGTGTCTCGGCGGGGCCCCGGAGGCCTCGGGAGCCGGGGGAAGGCACGGCCCTTGGCGAGGGCCGCGGCCCCAGGATCAGATCGGGCGGCAGGCTGGGGGAACAGCCCTGCCTGGCCCAGCAGATCTTCGCCCAGATTGGGGGCGGCGAGGCGGGAACCGGCCGGGCGGCGGGTCGGGCACCTCCCTAACGCCGCGCAGCGACGGCTCCTCCCTTGGCACGCGCCGGCCGCCCCCGCCCCTCGGCCCGGCCTATAAGGACCCTCGGCGCCACCTCGGCGCCACTCGACCCGCCGCGGCCAGGCAGACGGCAGCTGCGCCTCCCGTTCCAGCCCCTGCGCTCCCCAGCGGACCCACCCGGGCGCCTTCAGCATGGGTGAGAGCCCGGGCAGCCTCCCCGCGGCCCGCGGCAGCCCCGGGCTGGCGGCTCGGGGCTTGAGCCGGCCGCGGGCGCTGCCCGGGGGCTGCAGACCCGCCCAGGAGCCCGCGCGGGGCTGGGGGTCCGCTGCTCTGCCGCTCCTCACCCTCCCCTTCTCCCCGTCTCCCACCAGACAGATGCAGAGCTCAGTGCTACGAGTACCCCTCCTGCCCCGAGGCGCTGAAAGGCAAGTGCCCCGCCGCGGGCTCTGCGGCGGGCGCTGGCCGCCGCCGAGCTGCCGGCCGGCGGAGCCCACCGGGGCTGGGCCGGGGGTGCCGGGTCCTGCCCCAGCGGCGGAAAACCGGGGCTGTGCGGGGAGTCACCTGTGGGGTCCTCTGAGCCCGCTGGGCAGCGGGCAGCGGGCAGCGGGCAGCGGGCAGGGAGGGAGGCTGCAGCGTCCCGGCGCGGGGCTTCGGCCCCACCGGAGGCTCTGGGGAAGCTTTTCTCCTCCGTGCCGGGGCGTTCGTGCCGGGGCCTCCCGTCCCAGCAGCGTTCTCCCCGCAGCCCCCCGGGAGGAGGTGGCCTACGTGACCTGCACCTACCGGGAGACGTGCATCGACCAGCCGGACTTCCTGGCCACCGTGGACCTCAACCCCCGCTCTCCGTGTTACGGCCAGGTACCCGCGTCTCCGCCGCGCTGCCCCGGGCTGCTCTCCAGCCGCCGGCTCGGCGCTTCCGCCTGCCCGCCGGCTCGGGCTCGGGCTCGGGACGGTGACTCTTCCTCGCGGGGAAGGTCGGCTCCCTCGGGTCCCCCCGGCACGCGGGACGCCGCCGCTCGCGCCTCGCGCCTCGCGCCTTCCTCCTCCTCCCCGGCCCCTCTGCCCTCGCTCGGCTCTTCCCGCTGCTGCCTGGCTGGGCGCTGCCAGCCCCGCTCTGGGAACCCCTCGGGCTTTGGGGACGACGGCTCTGCTGCCGCTTCTCCGCCGCTGGTGACGCTCCGGACGGGGCCGGTGGCAGCTGGGCGCCTCACCCGCTGCTCCCCTCCCACTGTCCCCTCCGAGCTGGGCTCCAGTTCAGCACCTCCATCTCCTGTCCCGGCATACGGCGCCTCCGACTCCCTTCCCAACTCCCCTCCAGAGGCTCTCGGTGCTGCCGGGGAGCTCTGGAGCTCCCGCCCTGCACCTCCCCGCGCAGCCGGGGACGGGTTCTTGGCGCCGGGGGGGTCCCGCATGCGGCAGCGCTCGGCCGGGGCCGTTTGGGGCAGAGCCAGATGTTGGCAGGGCGCTGCCCCACCCGCCGTGGACCCGTGGCCGCAGGCTGCCGGGACGGAGCCCCGGCCTCACGGTGTCCCTGTGCCCCGCGCGGCCCAGCACCGCGCGGGCTTCGAGGAGAGGGCGCGTTAAAGCCCCTCGGGGCTTCTGGAAGGGTCTGTGGGGCTGGAGCCCCGCTGCTGGGAGGAGCCTGCAGAGCGAGGCGCCGGCTCTGCTCCGCAGGTTACCTCCGTCCCCCGTGCGCCGCAGTGCCGCGAGTTGAGGGCAGGGGCGAGGGATTCCCAAAGAACCTCCCGTGTCCCGGCGGCTGGCGGCACCCCGAGGAGGAGCGGGGGCCGGCGCGGGCGCAGCGCCCTCCTCAGCCCCGGCACACCCTGCCCGAGCGGGACCCCCGTGCCCACCGCTTCCCCCGGCGATGGCCGACTCTGCCTTCCCGCCCAGGTGATCCACCGCCTGCCCATGCCCAACCTCCGCGACGAGCTGCACTGCTCGGGCTGGAGCGCCGCCGGCACCTGCTGCGACGGCGGCCCCACCAGGAGGACCAAGCTGATCCTTCCCGGGCTGATCTCCTCCCGCATCTACGTGGTGGACGTGGGCTCGCAGTGCCGGGCTCCCCGGCTCTGCAAGGTAACGCCGCAGCGGTGCGGGGGCAGCCCTCGCCCGGGGAAGGGGCTGGGAGCTGCTGCCGCTGCTTCGGGACGGCGGCTCCTCTCCTCGCCTTCTCTCCCGGCCCGGCTCTGCAGAGCCGGCCCGCGGGTCCCCCGCAGCTCCCTCCTCGCCGCAGCGGGGACGGCTGCGCCCTGCGCCGCGTCCCTCTCGGGGGCCGCTGCGGGCGGGACGGTCTGCGGGCCGGCAGCCACGGCACGGCCGGGTCAGGGTCGGGAGCGGGGCGCCGGGGCGCTGCCGGCCGCGCCGAGGGCGGCTCAGAGGCTTCGCCGCTCCTCGGGCAGGAGGAGCCGCCCCGGCGGGCGCCGGCGCTCGGGCGGGGAGCTGCGGCGAGGCGGCGGGAGGGCCCGGGCCTCGGCTGGCCGCGGGCTCTGCCGGGGCGCGGGGGCCGAGCCGAGCGGCCGCGGGCTGAAGCGCGGCCGTGTCGAACCCTTGCAGACCATCGAGCCCGTGGACGTCTTCTGGAAGTGCAACAGGGGCTACCTGGCCGTGGTGCGCAGCCTGCCCAACGGGGACGTGCTGGTGGCCAACACGGGCGATGCGGCCGGCAACGGAAAAGGTACTTGGCCCGCGGAGAGCCGCCCGCCCGCAGCGCCCGGCCTGGCCGTGCCGTGGGGGCACTGTCCCGCGTCCCCTCTCGTGTCACAGGCGGCTTCGTCGTGCTGGACGGGGAGACCTTTGAGCTGAAGGGGCACTGGGAGAACGAGTGCGAGACGCCCCCGACCGGCTACGACTTCTGCTACCAGCCGCGCCACAACGTGCTCGTCAGCTCCGCCGGCAGCGTCCCGAAGCGGGTGGGACGCGGCTTCGACCCCGACGACCTGAAGAAAGGTGCGGGCCCCCGGGAGCGAGGGCCGAGCCGGAGCCGCGCGAGGCGCCGCGAGGGGCTCGGTGCGCTCGGACGGGGGGGACGGGCGCCTTCCTGCCCAAAGGGGCCGGTGCCCGGCCACGGCGGCGGGACGAGCGGCGGCTGTCCCCGGGCCGGGCCGGTCCCCGGCTTCCCCCGCGGCTCCCCCAGCCCCGCCTGCGTCCCGGCCGACCGGGGCCGGTCGCTGCCACGGCCGACCCCGTCTGCGAGCGCTCTGGGCAGGGCTCCGGCTCCGTGCGTGCCCCCCGCGCACGCCCAGGTCGTGACTGGCTGCTCCTCTTCCTCAGGGGTCTTTGGCCGCCGCCTGAACGTGTGGAACTTGTCCTGCCGCAGCCTGACGCAGTGCTTCGACCTGGGGGAGGACTCGCTGCCCCTGAGCGTGAAATTCCTGCACAACCCCGACGCTGCCGAGGGCTACGTCAGCTGCGCCCTGAGCGGCATCGTCTACCGCTTCTACAAGTGCGAGGCGAGTGGCCGGCCCGCGGCCGGCGGGCAGCGGCCCCGGGGAGCCGGGAGCGGGGCAGAGGCAGGGGGGGCGCCGGGGTGGCAGGGGAGGGCAGGAGGGCTCTCGGCCGGCCGGCCAGGAGCCTCACGGGGCGCTGCCGCCGCTCCCTGCGCAGAGAGACAGCTGGGCGGTGGAGGAGGCCATCCGGATCCCGGCCAAGGACGTGGCGGGGTGGATCATGCCCAAGATGCCAGGTTCGTGTGCCCGCGGCCCCGCGCCCTTCCTGCCGCGGCAGAGCAGCCGCCTGCGCGCGGCCGTAGAGGCCCCTCGCCGCCCCCCAAGGCTGCGCCGTAACGGCCACGGCGGGGCGGCCACGGCGGGCTCGGGGCAGGGCGCGACTCCCGCCGCCGCCGCTGCCGCCTGCTCTGAGCGCCGCGTTCGCGTGCCGCAGCCTTCCCGGTGGACCTGGTCATCTCGCTGGACGACAGTTACCTGTACGTCAGCAACTGGCTGCACGGGGACATCCGCCAGTACAAGCTCTCCGGGTCCTGCAAGCCCCAGCTGGTGGGACAGGTAGGGCCGGGGCGGCGGGGCGGGCGCCGGGGGGCTCCTCGGCGGGGCCGGGCGCTGGGGGGGTGACGATGCGCCGCGGCCGCCCCCGCCTCGCCCCCAGGTGTTCGTGGGAGGCAGCATCCTGCGGGGCGGAGCCGTGACCGTGTGCCGCGACGAGGAGCTCAAGTGCCAGCCGGAGCCCTTGGTGATCAAGGTGAGTCCCGCCGGTGCCCGGGGGGCTCGGCTCTGCCCCGCCGAACCTGCGCCCCGGCTCTCTGGGGCCCGCCGTGTGCCCGCGGCCCCCGGCAGCCCGTGTGCCCGCGCCGGGAGGGGAGGCAGCCGCTCTGCCCCGCCGCGCTGCCGGCTCGGCGGGCCCTGGGCTGCTCCGGGGCCGAGGCCGTGACGCCGCGGCCGTTGGGTGCCCGCAGTGCAAGCGGGTGTACGGCGGCCCCAGCAAGCTGCAGCTCAGCCTGGACGGCAGGAGGCTCTACGTCACCAACTCCTTCTACAGCACCTGGGACAAGCAGTTCTACCCCGACGTGGTCCGGTGAGAGACGGCGGGGGGAGAGGGGCCTCCTCGGGGTGCTCTGGGAGAGGGGGGACCGGCACCGCTCCTGCTCCTGCTCCTGCTCCTGCTCCTGCTCCCCGGGGGACGGAGCCTCCTCCTCGACGCGGAGCAGGCGGCCAAGGGCAGGAGCTCTGCGGCAGCCCCGCGGCCGGCGTGTCCCCAAGGGCTGCGCTCGTGTCCCCCGGCAGGGAAGGCTCCGTCATGCTGCAGATCGACGTGGACACGGAGAAGGGAGGCCTGTGCGTGAACAAGAACTTCCTGGTGGATTTCGGCAAGGAGCCCCACGGGCCGTGCCTCGCCCACGACATCCGCTTCCCCTGCGGAGACGCCACCTCCGAGCCCTTGGCCTAGGCGCCCGGGGAGCGGCTCCCCGCTTCCCGCTCTGCCGGGGCGCAGCCGCCGGGGAGGCGCGTGGCGGGGCTGGGGCTGGGCTCCCCACATCGCTGCTGCCGGCAGCTCCGGCAGCGCCGCTTGGGGCGAGGGTTGGGGTCGGGCACGCCGGTGAGCGGGGACGCGGCGCCCGCTCTGGTCCCCGGGCGGGATTCCCAGCGCGGAGCCCGGGGCCGCCGGCGCAGCCGGAGCCGGGCGGCTCCTCTCGGCAGAAGCGAAGCGCCTGGGCGGTCTCCCCCCGGCACAGGAGCCCTCCTGGCTGCCGTCCGTCTGCGCCGTCGCGGGGACGGGGTCTCGAGGGCTCCGTTTCCAAAGCGGGTGCCTGTTCCCTGACACCGGTTTGCTCTTGCGTTCGGCTTTCAATGCAAATAAAACTCTGCATCGCATCCGCTGGGGCTCGCCGGGCGTCTCTGGTCGACGTGCAGCCGCAGCCGACACTCAGCCGCAGCCGACGCTCAGCCGCAGCCGACGCTCTGGCTGCCCCGGACCTGGCACGGGAGAAGGGTTCCCCGGCTCCCGCCCCGCTCCCCGCCAGGCAATTTCCACCCCCGAGTCCTCCCGTTCCAATTTTGGCCGCGATTAAGATCTGCAACCTCACGGAATCACGGCTGGGCTTGGGGAGGCAGCGCCTGCCCGCCCCTCACCCGGGCACCCGCGGGCAAACCGAGACGCTTCTCCCTCCGTGCGCAGAAACCCCCCCCGGGAGGGGAGTTGGTTCTGGTAGCGCTGGATTTGCTTCCCTGCGCGTTCCCAGCGCTGTCCCAGTACCTCCCACAGCCCGAGAGGAGCGGATCGTCCCTTCGGCGTTCCAAACGCTCCCTCTCCATCCTGCCCCCCCTCTGCCTGAGCCCCCCCGCAGCCGCTCCGCTCTCGCCGTGCTCCCGGCAGGATGCAGGCGGCATCGACTCCGGCCACCGCTCGCCCGCAGCCGGGATCCAGCCCGGCCTCCGGCACCGGTAAGGGATCGGGGCGGCTCGGGAAGCTCCGGCTGGTGGCACCTCGCCGCCCCCTCCGCGGGCGCCGCCGCGGGCTCTGAACCCGCTGGGACCCCTCCCGGGGGTTTGTCACCCCGAAAACACCACGGGGGGATGGAGGTGGGGGCTGCTCTGGCCGGGAGAGGGGTTCTTTCCTCGAGCTCCTCAAAGCGCCGGGTCGCGGGTACGAAGCTCCGCACTGGTCCCCCCTTTCTTCATCTGCTGTCGGACACGCCGCCGCCGGGGGGTCCTGGGGGCCGGTCGTGCAGGGCAGGGGGAAGCCGGCCGCAGGGGTGGTTCCGCAGGGGTTCCGCAGGGGTTCCGCGGTGGTCTCGCAGGAGGTCTCTCAGGAGGTTCCCCTGGAGGAGCTGGACCACAAGTGCCCAACGGCACCAGACCAAACCCACCGGCGCAGCTGAGGCAGCAAAGCCGGGGCGGGGGGTTCAGGGGGGGCTTTTCCTCCCTCTCCTCGGGGAGAAGGGTCCCGAAGGACAATTTTCTCTGCTGTTTTAAAGTCCTTTGGAGAACGAGGCTGCCCCTAGACCCCCAGCGGCGTGACGGGACCCCCAGGACGGGGCTGGGGGCTGGCGGGGGTGGGGGGGGGCAGCACATCGAGCGCTGGGTGGACACCCCCGGACCAAGGCACAGCGCAGCCCCCCCAGAGGGTCAGGAGGAGC
Source organism: Bucorvus abyssinicus (assembly GCA_009769605.1). Classification (NCBI taxonomy): domain Eukaryota; kingdom Metazoa; phylum Chordata; class Aves; order Bucerotiformes; family Bucorvidae; genus Bucorvus; species Bucorvus abyssinicus. Next base: position 471,658 of record CM020061.1, on the reverse strand, counting down.
CGCGGGGCAGAGCCTGGCGCTCTCTCCCCCCTCGGCTCCCGCGAATCCTCTCCCCCCCATCTGACCCTGGTGCAGCAGCCTGGCCATGCTGCCCCCCCCTTCCTCCTCCTCCTCCTCCTCCTCCTCCTCGAGTCTCCTCCAGGCCACGCGAGCCCGGCATCGCCCCAACGCGCGCGGGACAACCCGTCCCCTGCGCCGCCGGGACGCGACGGGGCAAAGCGGGGGGACACGGCTCTGACCCGGCACCTTGCTGCCCCGGGAAGGTCCCACCGGCCGTTCCGGGGGGTCCCTCCTGGGCACCCCGCTCCTCCTCGGGCATGGTCCTGGAAGGACTCGCCCACACCCGGTTCATGACGGTTTCTGCTCTTCCCGACGCAGGGACGTGCGGAGCGTGCGGCCCGGGCTTCGCCTCGCCGCTGGACGCCATGAAAGGCAAGTCGGGGCGGGCGGGGAAGAGCCGCCGGGGATGGGGGTGATGCTCTGGGGGGGGGTCCCCGCTCCCTCCGTCCTCCCGGGAGGCTCCCGGCACGCGTTCGGAACCAGCGATGGGTTGAGCGGTTTCACCGCCGGAGCCCAGACCCCAACGGCACGATGACGTCGCGGTGCCACGACGAACCTTCTTAGGGTCCACCTGGCTGGGGACGGGTCGTAGCCCGCAGCCGGTCACCTCGTGGCCAGCGGGGCTCGGGGGGGTCCCTCGGAGGTGGTTGCGCTGCCACAGCCCCCCGACACCCCACGGGAGCTGCCCCTGGGCAGGGGGAGGGCACCGTCCTGACTTGTCCTGACGGCTGCCACCGCACCATGCCCAAACCCTATAAAAACCGGCGGCTCCACCCGTCCGGCCGCGTCTCTCCAGCCTCCCCGCGCGCCGGCGGGGCTGGGCGGCGGCGGCGGGGATTAACGGCGATTAGCCCAAATCCCACCGACGCGGCTGCGCCGGCCGGTCCCCTCGGGAACGGTCTGGATGCTTCCGTAGCTCCGGCACCCGGAAAGCTCCGACGTCCGGCGGGTCGTGGTCCCGCGCAGGGGCCGAGGAGCTTCTCGGTGTCCTTTGGGCGCTGCCTCCGGAGGGGGGTGAGCTCCGGGGCCGTGTCCCACCTCCACAACCACAGGGGGGCTCCGGGGTGGCGGGTCCGGACAGTGCTCAGGTCCCGGGGCAAAGCCAGCGGCGGCGCTGGGATGGGGAGCGGCGAGCCGAGCTGCGCCGGGGCAGAGCCCTTCGCCCGTCCCCGGCGGGACTCCTGGCAGCGGGGACCCATCGCGGTGACATTCGCTGCTCAGCGGGACCATGGGGCTGCCCGGGGGCTCGGGGGGGTCTGCCCGGGGGCTCGGGGGGGTCTGGCCTCCACAGATGCCTCTCGAACGACTTCGAGGTGGAGGTGGGTTGGAAACGAGACCCAACGTGGCTGGTCCCCCTTTGGGGAGGGGCTGGCGTGGCCCCGCAGGCGCGGGGTGGCCCCAGAGCCGTGGACCTCCTCAGGGACCCAGAGTTCCCGTCCCAGGACGAGGGGTCTGAGCCCCCCGCAGGGCAGCCCCCTCCAAACAGAGCCCACCCGGTGCCTCCGGTACGGCCGGAGCCGGCGATCCGACGGCCCCGTAGGAGCGGGGGAACCCACCGGCTGCCCGGCAGGGAGAGCCAGGCTGCCCCGAGACCCCCGCGAGGTCCTTCCTCTGCCCAAGGGGGTCTCTGCCGGCGCTGACGCAGCGGTCCCGCCGCGGCAGGTCCCCGGGAGGAGATCGTCTACGTGCCCTGCATCTACAGGAACACCGGCAAGAAGAAACCCGACTTCCTGGCCACCGTGGACGTCAACCCCAGCTCCCCGCTCTACTGCCAGGTACCCAACGCGCCACCCCGGCGCTAAACCGGGCTGGGAAACGGCTCCGCGCCCGTCCTTCGCGCTCGGCGCCGGCGGCTGGTGCCCGGCCGGCTCTCCCGAAGCCTCCGAGCGCACCCGGGCTCCCTCGGCACCCCCCGAGGGTGACCCTCGGGGACGGCGCGGGGTGAGCCGGGCCCGGGGCTCCGCAGGTCATCCACCGGCTGCCCATGCCCAACGTGGGCGACGAGCTGCACCACTCGGGCTGGAACGTCTGCAGCAGCTGCTTCGGGGATGCCACCAAGAGGAGGAACCGCCTGATCCTGCCCAGCCTCATCTCCTCCCGCATCTACGTGGTGGACGTGGGGACCGACCCGCGAGCTCCCCGGCTTTTCAAGGTACCGGGAGGTGGTGCCGGCGCCGGCGTCCGGCTGCTTTGGGGGACATCGAGGAGCTCTGGGGGGGTGCTGGAGCCCGGCCGGCAGCACGGGGAGGCTGGCGGAGGTGGTTGCGCCAGGTGCCGGACCGGGGCGCAGCGCCGCCTGCCAGCTCGGCACCCCGCGGCGTGGGCGTGCGGTGGCTCCTCGGGGCCAACGCCGCAGCCGCCGCGTGTGCCGGCACGCCCGGGGATGCCGGGCCGTGCACGCTCGGCCCCAGCTCACGGCATGGTGAACGCCCTCCTCGCCCGGGACGGCGCGTCCCGGAGGGCGTGCCGGTGCCCGTGGACTCCCCGTAGGTCATCGACCCGGAGGACGTCTTCTGGAAGTGCAACCTGGGCTACCCCCACACCTCCCACTGCCTGGGCAGCGGGGAGATCATGATCAGCACCCTGGGAGACCCGGCCGGCAGCGGGAAAGGTGCCCCGTGCCCCCCCAGCCCACCCCGCTGCCCCCCAGGGAGAGGGTCCTCACGCCCCGAGCCGTCCTGGAGGCTTCCCCCTGGTCTCCCGCCGGGTCCGCGGGTTGCCACCGCGTTGACCCGGGTGGTTTCCTCCCCCCGCCGCGGTTCGGGTTTGCACCAGGTGGGTTCATCCTGCTGGATGCAGAGACCTTCGAGATCAAGGGGAACTGGGAGAAAGGGGACAAGGTGCCCCCGATGGGCTACGACTTCTGGTACCAGCCGCGCCACAACGTGCTGATCAGCACCGAGTGGGGCGTCCCCAAGCACCTGGGATACGGGTTTGACCCACAGGACCTGGGCAAAGGTGAGGGACGCGGTGCTGGACCGCTCCGGCCGGCGAGCGCCAGCACCTCCCGGGCACGGCTAAAACCGTCCGCCGCCCGAGCGTCCCGCCAACCCGCCCCCCCCCCCAGGGCGCTACGGCCGCCGCCTCAACGTGTGGGACTGGACCACGCGCACCTACGTCCAGGCCATCGACGTGGGCGAGGACGCGGCTCCCCTGGAGATCCGCTTCCTCCACGACCCCGCCGCCGCTGAGGGCTTCGTGGGCTGCACCATCGGCAGCTCCATCCACCGCTTCTACAAGACCGAGGTACGCGCTGCCCCGGGGACGGGGGGGAACGGGGCGGGGGGCTGCCGCCGCCCCGTCCTCCCAGCCCAGCCCCGGTCCCCGCCGGGGCGGCCGCGGCTGCCGATGCGAGCCGGCCCCGGGGTGGTGTCCCCCGGGACGTGTTCCGACCGGCGGCCGTGGAGGCCGAACGGATTTAACTGTGGGCTCGCACGGCGCTGGCACGGCTCCGGCGGGTGGTTGTGGTGACGCCGGGGGTGAGGGCAGAGGGTCGCCTTCACCAAAGGGCGGATCGAGCTGCAAAACCAGCCGCGGTTTTGGCCCCGAGCCCTTCCCCAGGGCGCAGGGGCCGGGGCGGCCGAGCCACCGTCCCGGAGACGGGAGGTGCCGGACGCAGCCCCCGCCGTCGGGGCTCGTCCTGAGCCCCCCCCCACCCGCCCCGTGCCCCGTCCCACCCCCCCTGCAGCGAGGAGACTGGGCGGCCGAGAAGGTGATCCAAGTCCCCAGCAAGAAGGTGGAGGGCTGGCTCCTCCCGGACATGCCAGGTGGGTGCGTCCGGCCGCGCCGCTGCCCGCCGGCACCCCCCGGGACGCCGCCGGTGGGGCGCGGGGTGAGCAGCTCTGTCGTCCCTCCCCAAGGCTTCATCACCGACATCCTCATCTCGCTGGACGACAGGTTCCTGTACTTCAGCAACTGGCTGCACGGCGACGTCCGCCAGTACGACATCTCGGACCGGCGCAAGCCCCGGCTGGTGGGGCAGGTGAGGCGGCGGCGGGACCCCCCACCCCACGCACACGCCCGCGCCCCCCTCCACCGGGCGCGCCTCCTCCACCCGCGGGGAGCCGGCGGCCGCCCCGTCCTCGCCGCCTCGGCCACCCGGCGCCGCCGTCTGCCGCAGGTCTTCGTGGGTGGCAGCGTCACCAAGGGCGGCCCCGTGACGGTGCGCGGGGACGAGGAGCTGCGGGACCAGCCCGAGCCGCTCGTCATCAAGGTGAGCGCCCCCCCCCCGCCCCGGGACGGTGCGCGGGCGCGGCCGGGGGGGGGGTGGGTCTGGCCCCCTCCGGCAGCGCCTCCACCCGCCGCCAGGGCAAGAGGGTGCCGGGGGGACCCCAGATGCTGCAGCTGAGCCTGGACGGGCAGCGGCTCTACGTCACCACGTCCCTCTACAGCGCCTGGGACAGGCAGTTCTACCCCGACATGCTCAGGTGAGGCGCCCGCCGGCGCGGGGAGGGCGGCGGCGGCGGCGGCGGCGGCGGGACCCCCGCCCGCCCGCCCGCCCGCCCGCCCACCGCGCCCCCGCCCGGCGCAGGGAGGGCTCCGTCATGCTGCAGCTGGACGTGGACGCGGCGCGGGGCGGCCTGCGCCTCAACCCGGCCTTCCTGGTGGACTTCGGGCGGGAGCCGGGCGGGCCCTGCCTGGCCCACGAGATCCGCTACCCCGGCGGCGACTGCACCTCCGACATCTGGGGCTGAGCGCGCCCGCGGCGCGCCGGGACCCGCGCAATAAACCGGGACCGGAGCGGAGCGGAGCGGAGCGGAGCGCAGGGGAGGGCCCGGCCTCCGCCTCCGCCTCCGCCTCCGCCTCCGCCTCCGCCTCCGCCTCCGCCTCCGCCTCCGCCTCCGCCTCCGCCTCCGCCTCCGCCTCCGCCTCCGCCTCGCCCCGCGCTCTGGCCGCCGGCCCCAGCGGCCCCTCGTGCCGCCGCGCCCGGCACCGGCGCCGCTTCCGCCGCCCCCCAAAGCCCCCGACCCGCTGTGTACGGGGGGGGGGGGGCGCGGCTCCGGCTCGTGCCGGCGCTGCCCGCGAGAACACGCACACGCGTGAACGCGCCGCGCGCAGGCAAGGCGCATGTCGCTCGGGCACGCGGCGGTGCACGCGTGCACGACACACGGGTCACACAGGTCGCGCGTGTCGCACACGCGTCGCAGATCACACGCTGCCGCACACACGCTGCGCGCACATACACGTTGCACACGCATCGCACACACGTCGCACACACGTCGCACGTGTGTCACACACGCATCACACGCCTCGCACACGTCGCACACGTCGCACATGTGTCACACGTCACACGCTGTCATACACACATTGCACACACATACACATTGCACGCGTGTCGCACACATGTCGCCCACATGTCACCCACACATCACTCACATGTCACACACGTTGCACACACATTGCAGACACGTACATATTGCACACTTCGCACACGTCATACACATCGCACACACGTCACACGTGTCGCACACGACGCACATGCGTTACACGTGTGCACACGCGTCACACACACGTCGCACGTATCGCACACATGTCGCACATGCATCACACGTGTCGCACACATTGCACACACACACATCACACATGCGTCACACATGTATCACATGTGTGGCACACACATCGCACACATTTTACACACGGACACACATCGCACACGCATGACACATGTCGCACATGCGTCGCACACACGTCGCACACATGTCACACATTCATCACACGTGTCGCACACATTGCACACACACGTCGCACATGTCGCACACGCATCGCACACATCACACAGACATCACGTGTCGCACACTGCCACACACACATTGCACACACACGTTGCACGTGTCGCACACGCGTCACAACGCGTCGCACATGTGTCGCACACGTGTCGCACACGTGTCGCACATGTATCACACGTCACACACAGTGCACACACGCATCGCACACGCGTCACATATCGCATGTGTTGCACACACATCGCACACGTTTCACACACACACGCATCGCACAGACGTACGTCACACGGGTTGCACACTGCCGCACACACGTTGCATACACATACACGTTGCACATGTGTCGCACATGTGTCGCACACGTGTCGCACGCGCGTCGCACACACGTTGCGCGTTCACGCGTCGTGCACGCGTCGCGCAGCGCGCAACAGGCTCGTTTAACACGCGTTGCTTCCTCCTCCCGCCCGCACCAATCAGAAGCCTGTTGCTAGGCAGACTTCAGCTCGCGCGCCGCCACTCAGCAGAACGACCCCCGCTAGTATCCGGGTAGGGAAGCGCCAGAGCGGCCAATCGCATTAGAGCAAAGGGCAGTATCCGGGCGGGCCGGGCGGCGCCGCAGCCAATCAGAAAAATAAGGGGCCGGCGGGGCCCGCGGGCGCGTCCCGGTGGCGTTCAGCACTTTCGGTTCCTGTTGCGCGCGGGGCAGCGGCACGTGGCGGGGACCGGCCCGATCCGGGCGGAACCGGACCGAGGCGGCCCGGCCGCTCCCCGGCTGTAGCCGCCCTCAGGTGGGTGCGGGGCGGGGCGGGGAGGTGAGGTGGTTCGGCCTGGGGCCGGCCCGGCCCCGCCGGGCCCGGCCCGGTGCTCCCCGGCCCGGGACGCGGCTGTCCCTGTCCCCCGGCCCGGGCGAAGCTGCGCGGTCACGGAGCCCCCGGCCCCCAGGCACGTGCCCTGACGGTGTCCCCGTCCCGGAGGACCTGCCCTCGGGGCGTCCCCGTCCCCGGGGACCTGCCTTCCCGCTGCCCCCGTCCCCGCGCCCCGGAACTCGTGTCCAGGACCCGTGAGACCGTCCCGGTCCCCCTCGGCACCCCCAGGCCCTGCCCTGCGGGTCCCCTCCTGGGGCAGGCTGGGCCGGGGCTGCTCTCTGGGCCCCCCAGCCCGCAGCTGGGGCACGTCCCCGGGCCAGGGCGGGCGAGCTTCGGGCTGTCCCCCGGCCGTCCCCGGCCCCCCGGCCGTCCCCGGCCCCCCGGCCGTCCCCAGCCCCCCGGCCGTCCCCAGCCCCACGGCCACCCCGCGCTGCCCTCCCGCCCTCCCGAGCCCAGCCTGGGGGCAGGCAGCCGGAGGTCAGCCTCCCCCACTGGGGGCTCAACAGCTCTGAAGGGTTTTTCTTCCTTTCTTTTTCCTTTCTCAGCTGAATTAGTGGTTTTCCCCTCGCAGCAGGAGCCCGGTGCCATGGCTGACGAGGAGCTGAGCGCCCAGGACGCCAAAAAGGGAAGTTTGTCGCCCGGCAGCTCCCGGGGCGGCGCGGCCGAGTCCAGCACGTTGCTGCAGGAGCTGAAGAGCACCATCTCGTAAGGGCAGCCCTTCCCCAACCTCAGCGAGGCCAAACGCGCGTTAAGTTAATAACATCGATTAATTTGCAGCCCGAAGGGACCGGCGTTGGGGTGCCCTGCTCAGTGCTGTGCCGCCCGTGCTGGGGGAAAAATCCATTGGGGGCTTCGCGGCGGCGCCGGCTCGTCTGCCGTGGCCCTGCGGGATGGGGTTTGGGGGCACCGGGAAACCCGGAGCGTGGGGACACGGGGCTGCGCTGACCCGTCTTGGTGCTCCAGCGTCCCCGTCCTGGCATCGCCACTCCCAGCAGGCCCCCGTGCTGTCCCGGGGAGCGCTGGGCAGCGGCCGTGGCAGGGGCTGGGTGGGCTGAGGGTGCCGCGGAGCCGTCCCGCTCTGCCCTAACGCCTTCCGTCTCTGTCCCGCGCAGCAAATCCGTGCAGAGCAAAGTCGACTCCATCCTGGTGAGTGCTCTGGGCCGGGGAACGGCTCCACCTCTCTCCCACCTAAACTGACCCCCGGCTCAGGATCCGCCCGCGGCGATGAGCCCCGAGAACCCCCTGCCCGGGGTGGGTGGCACCCACCGCCCCAGCCCTGGGCGGGCCAGCCCTTCCCGGTGCCCTCGAGGGGCAGCTCCTGTGACTCCCTTTGCCCGGTTCCCTCGCGCTGACAGAGCTGCCCCATCGGTTCCCGTCGCTCAGCGGGTAACGAGAGCACCTTATTTTGCATCCTTAACCTTTGTCTCTGGTCCGTTCCCCCCCTCCCTGCGGACCCTTTGACCGTAGCAAGATGTCCAGAAGTTTTCAGACAGCGACAAGCTCTACCTGTACCTCCAGCTGCCGTCGGGACCGAGTGGGGGGGAGAAGAGGTGGGTGCCGGCGCAAGCCGTGGCCATGGCCGGGGGGCAAGCAGGGGCCGGGGGGCGATGGCCACGGCTCTGCCTTCTCCTTGTGCCGCTTCTCTGCTCATTAACCGCTTGTCTCGGGCTCGCAGCGGAAGCCTGGACCTGAGCTCGCTGAGCACGGCCGAGTACATGCACGCCTGCAACTGGATCCGGAACCACCTGGAGGAGCACACGGAGACCTGCCTGCCCAAGCAGGACGTCTACGACGCCTACAAGTGAGCGCGGGCGCCGGCAGCCGCTGCTCGGGGTTCGGGGGGCGGCGAGCCCCCGGGGTTCTTGGGGAACGGCCCGGCCCTGCCTCGCAAGGAGCCCCCTGGGTGCGCAGAATCCGGTCCGGAGTGCAGCGAGGGCTCTAACGGCGGCTCTCCCCGGCAGGCGATACTGCGACAACCTCTGCTGCCGCCCGCTGAGCGCCGCCAACTTTGGCAAGATCATCCGGGAGATCTTCCCCAACATCAAAGCCCGCCGGCTGGGGGGCCGGGGACAGTCGAAATATCCTTCTGTGCATCCGGGGAGCCGCTCGGGGCGGAGCTGCCCCGTCGTCGCTCGAGTGGGCAGCTCGTGGCGGGAGGGGAGCAGGGCTCGGCGCGGGGCCGGCTGCCGTCACGCCTCCAGGACGAGCCCGTCGTGAGCCCCGCGGCCGCCCGCCTTGGAGCTGCGGCCCGTCGCGGCCGCGTTCGCGTGCCGGCGAAAGCCCTTAACCCCACCAAACGTACTGCTACAGCGGGATCCGGCGGAAGACGGTGGTCAGCCTGCCGCCCCTGCCCAGCCTCGACCTCAAAGCCACCGAGACCGTAAGTCCTGCTGCCTCCCTGGGTAGAGAAGGACCTGCCCGCCCCGGCTGGCCCCCGGCGTGGCACGTCCCACCCCGTCCCGTGCGCTGGGGCTCACGGCTCGTCCCGTCGGCAGCAGTCGGAGCTGTCGGAGCTGGTGCAGTCGTACACCAGCGAGGTGATGGAGGCGGCCTGCGCCCTGACCTGCGACTGGGCCGAGAAGATCCTCAAGAGATCCTTCAACAACATCGTGGAGGTGGCGCAGTTCCTCATCCAGCAGCACATCATCAGCTCCCGCTCGGCCCACGCCGACCTGGTCATGGCCATGGTGGTCTCAGGTGGGTGGGATGGAGCCCCAGCCCCGCTTGGGCTCCCTCGGGCCCCCACGGGGCACAGGGGCTTTGGGAGACACGGTCCCCTGCGACACGGGGACCCTTCCAGCTGCCCTGGTGCCGCTGAGCCACTGCCAACCCTTGCCCGTGGGGTGCAGGGGGTCTGTGGGGCCCGGGGGGAGCGTCCCACCATCCCACCTTGTGTGCACCCACAGAGAGCACGGAGAAGATCCACCGCGAGAGTCGGACACCGTCCGCGGCCAAGAAGAACGGCCTGGACACCTCCGAGAGCGGCGACCGGAACCAGGGGCAGGTGAGACCCCACCGGAGCCGGGTGATGGGGCTGGACCCCCAGGTGGGGTGGGGCTGGCACCCCCGGGTGCCCCGCTCAGCCTAGGGGACACACTCAGGGGAGCTCTGCTGCCGCGTCCCCCCTGCCAGCACCTCTCTGTGCCCACAGATGAAGAAGGAGAGCGGCCCCAAGCCCCCCGGCCCACCTCGGCCGGAGAAGAAGCAGCCCCCGGAGCCCCCCAGGGCGGCCAGCAGCCCCCAGGTGAATGCCTTGGTCGCCCGCCTGCCCCTTCTCCTGCCCCGCATCCCGCCGGCAGAGCGACCCGCGGCCCCCAGCGCCGCCACCATCCGCTCCTCGCCCCCCGTCCTGGCACCCAAAATCACGGCCGCCCCCCTGGGGGGCACGGTCAAGGTGGCCCTGCCGCTGCCGGTGGGCACGGCCTCCCCCTCCCTGCCCCTGGGGCTGGCCCCGGGGGCTAACGGGCCAGCCGGGCTACTGAGCCAACAAGCCGCCGTGCCCGTCCTCAACGTGCTGCTCCCCGGCGTGGGCGTCCCCGCGGCCGAGAGCCCCGGCAACCCCCGGGGCGCGGGGGCTGGCGAGGGCCCCGGCCCCCAGGACTCACAGCGCCCCAAGGCCACCAAGCGTCCCCCGGAGCCGGCCGGCGACGTCGTGGCCTCGCAGAAGCGGAGACGCGGGCGGCCGCGGAAGAGGCCGGAAGAAGGCGGCGCGGGGTCCCCGGTGGAGCTCTGCCACGGGGCGGGCGATGGCGGTGGCTCCCCCGGCGGTGGCGCTGACACCAGCCCCCCCCGGGGACAGCCCGGCCAGGGGGTCCCTGCCCACCCGGGTCAGCGTCATCCAGGACGGCAGGACCAGCGGCAAGGACAGCCGTGAGCCGGCACCGGAGGAGCCGGCGGCGGCCCAGCGGAGCCCGGGCGAGGCTGGGGTCCCCATGGGTGACACCGGGGGTGCTCCCGGGGACAGAGGGGACCCCCCCAGCACCCACCAGGATGGACAGACGCAGGCAGAGACCCGTCCCGCTGCTGCCAGCCCCCAGCACTCAGACACGTCCCCCCACGCCCCCGTGTCCCCCTGTACCCCCACGTCCCCCCCTGCCCCCACGTCCCCCTGCACCTCTGTGTCCCCCCAAGCTCCCACGTCCCAGGGGGCTTCACCGGGGCGGGCAGGGCTGGGTGCCCCCCCTGGCTCTTAGGGCCTCAGGGCACCCCCCACGCCCTGCCCTGCGCCCCACCATTAAAATCCAAGTGCTCCGTCCGTCTGTCCGTCCGTCTGTCCTGTCTGTGGGTTGCAGGTGGGAGGCGGGGAACCGGGGCGGAGGGGCCGGTTACGGGGTCGTGCCTCAGTTTCCCCTCCGGGGTTGGGGGCAGCGGCAGGCCCGGCGCGAGGATCTCAGCTCCCCGGGGGAGCCTGTGGCGGCAGAGGCGATTTTCGACGGGAAGATCCCGGTGTTCGCCAGCGCCGCGGAACCGGCCGGGCAGAGACCACGCCCCCTCTCCTGAAGCCACGCCCACTCCCCCTCAAGCTGCGCCCCTCCGCCGCGCGGGGACCGCCGGGCCGCCAGGGGGCGCTCGCGGGGCCAAGGCCCGCCCGGCCCCTCAGCCCCGTCAGGCGGCGCCGCGGGCAGCCGGGGCCTGCGCCTGCCCCCGCCGCTCCGGTCCGCGCCGCTCTCCGGGCCCGGCCCGGCCCGCCTCACCGGCTCCGCTCAGGTGAGCGCCGAGCCGCCTCACCGGCACCGGGAGACGCCGCCGACCATCGCCGGGCCCGCGCGGCCTGGCCGTCACCCCCGGGAGCGGGGGGCGGAGGCGGGGGGTGGGTCTCTCGGGCCGGTTTTGCGGCTGCTCCGGGAGGGCGGTCGCCGGCCCCGACCCGCGCCCCTTACCGGGGAGCCTCCGCCTCCTCCCGGGGCTGCGCTGGGGCAGAGCGGGGCTGGCCGGGGCCTCCGCCGCCTGCCCCGGGCTCGCCAGCACCGGCGGCGGGGCTTTGCGGGCCGAGCGCGTCTCGTCGCGCAGGAAAATCAGCTTTTCCTCTTTTTTTTTTTTTACATTTTTTTTTTTCCCTCCTCCCTCCCCCAGCAGCAGCAGCCGCCGCCGATCGCCCCCGGAGCCCCGCGGAGCCGCTGCCCAGGATGAGCCGCCTGCGCTGCCCCGTGCCTCGGCATCTCGGAGCGGAGCGGCGGCCGCGCGGGATGGGATCGCAGCAGGTACGGCGGCTCGGCCCGCTCCTTCGCCTTGTCCCGCCAGCGCCTTCCCTCCCTCCGGCCCGCCGCTGCCCCGCCGGGGAGGACACCGGCCTCCGGCCTCGGCGCTGGCCCCGAAGCGCGGCCCCGCCTCGGGGGTGCCGCCGGGCTCGGGGCGTAGGCCGGCGGGGTCAGTGTCGCAAGGGCCTGTTCGGAGACTTTTCCAGCTGATTTGCTGCGCCTCGTCAGGCTGCCGTTTCTGACCAGGCTTTACCAGCCCCCCCGGAGCCAGCCGGTGCCCCTCGCACTTTGCGATTGCCCACGGTGTCTCCGGGGCCGTTGGAAGGCGCTGGGTCGTGGGCTGCCGGGGCTTCAAGCTGAGCGTTTGCCCTGGGTCAGGAACCCCTCCGTGCGTTCCCCCCCCGCCCTGCCTCAAGAACAGTAACTTTAGGCACGATAAACAATATTTAATTGCTCCCTTTGCCACCCCTCGCTTCTCTGTAACCCGCGGTGAAGCTTTGGGCAGCAGCGTGGGGAAGTGGCTGGGTGCAGACCGGGGCGCAAACGCTGCGTTCCGGCCCTTTTGCCCGTCCTGCTCCCAGCGCTGGCTCGAGAAGAGGCTTCTCAGTGCCGCCGAGGTCCTGAACTCCCCTCAGGGACGTTGTCGCTGTCTGGGCGAAGCAGCGGCCGTAGCAGAGGGGATCTCCGTGGGTGCCGGGGGATCTGCTGGGGCTGAGTCGGCCCCTCTGCTCGGAGGGGTGAGAGGCTGTGCCTTCTTGCTCGGCATTGGAGCGGGATTTCGGGCCGTGCTGCGGTCCTGGGCTTCCTAAATCACGGGCGATTTGTCGTCACACAGTTCGGGGTCTGGGCAGCTCCAAGAGCTGCTCTTGCAGCCCGAGCTGGTGCTGTGGGCTCCTGCCTTTTCCCCTGCCGTTTTCCGAGGCACCCAGACAGCTCGTTTCGAGTCACGCCTCGGAGAAAGGCTCTGACAGGGACGTGGGGAACAGCAGCAACTCAGAGCAGGGAATTTACATACGCAAACGAGTGTGGGAACGTTCAGCAAAGCGCCCTGCGCTCCCCGGGAGGAGGAAGCTTCCCATGGCGGCTGTGCCAGCGCCGCTCGCTTCGGGGCTTGGCGTGCCGGGGTGGCAGGGTCCGGCCTCGCCCGTGCAGGGATCGCAGTCGGCGCTTGTCATCAGTGCTGGGGGTGAGGGAGAGAGAACTCAGGTTGGGGTGGACGAGCCGCAGCTGTGTGTGGAGGGGGGAGCGCTCTCCCAGCAGGAGAAGCCTTTTCTAAGGGGCTGGGGTGCTGCTCTGCGTCTCTCGGGGTGAGAGAGATTTTAGTGCTCCCACAATAATATTTCTTTCAATGGGGAAGTTAGTTTATAGGTAAATCGCTGGATTGAGCTCCTTCCCGTGGGGCTGGGTCCTTTGAGGAGGAGGAAGGACCGAAGGCAGCGCCCCCCCGTGGAGCTGGGGCTCTCCCCTGAGGGGCTCTGAGGGTCCTCCACGGCCGCTGGGATGTTTTCTGCCCCATCCCAGCCCCGTGGCCTTCCCGAAGGCCCAGCGAGATGCCGAAGGCCGCGAGCGCTGAGCAAAACAAAAAGTCACGCAGCGTAATAGAGACCAGATGTCTTGGTGAGGCTTCGTCCTGTCCTCCTGGTTGGTTGCCAGGGCTAATATTTCTTATTCAAGTCAGGCAGGAGCGAGACTTTTCTTTTTTTCCCCGTGAAGCCACAGCTCTGTTCCCGTAGATCTCCCTCCACTTTTGTCCCTCCCCGAAGGAACCGATCGCCGCACCGACACGCGGCTGCTTCACCAGCAGTTTCGGTGCTCCTCGGGGATCCCTTCGATTTCATATTTACTCACCGACTTCGGGGCTGCTTCCCCGGAGAGAGGCTTGGCCCGTTACGGCCGTGGGCGGAGGATGAGCCGCGTGAGTTGAGCTGGGCCTGGCTGCCAGAGCCGATTGCTTCGCCGAGCAGCTGATGGGGGTTTTATCCGGGAGCACCAGCGTGCCGGGACAGGGGGATTGCGCTGAGCCCCGGGAGGTGAATCGTGCGTTGTGATGTTTAACAAACGCGGAGCGGCGCGGGAGGCGCGGAGGGAGTTCCCTGGCTGGGATTTTAGGGAGCGCTGGGAGTGGAGACGTGGCCTCGGCAGGCGCCGAACGGCCCCGTTACCGGGAATCGGGCTGGCGCGGGAGTCATCGGGTCGCCCTGCCTGAGTAGGACAGGGCGCAGGCAGCCTCTCCCACTGGCACGGAGGAGGTTCAACGCCTGGAAGTGCCCGAGGCTCCACCTGCGTGTCCCAGGGAGGGAGGTTTGGAGGGATGCGTCGTGCTGCTTCCCCCCTCCGCAGCCCAGCGGGGAGGATGTCAGCAGCGCTTCCCGGCATCGCAGCCACGAGTAGGGGCTCGGAAAGCAACCGAGCCCCCGGCATCGTGGGTCCTTCTGCGCCCAGCACGTGGCTGTGGAGCCGCGTCAGGGACTCGGGTGGATGGCACCGCTGAAACGTTTTATTTTTCATCCGTTTGACATCCCGGTTGTGTCAACGCAAACGTTTGAAGGGCTGCAGAAGCACTGGCACAAGCAGAGCTCTTCCTCGGACCCAGCTCCCTGTCCTTCACATCCCGCCTTGCCAACTCCCACCGAAGCATCTCCCGCTGCCGGCGCGGTGTTGATTTAAAAATTAGATCGTCTGGCCTTCTACGGGCCAAGGCTGGGGAGGAAAAACAACTTCCTTCAGCTCGCAGGATCTGTCGGATCTAACGACCACAAATATGTGAAGCACGCGGGATTTGTACCGAGGGGACCGGCCGGCACAGAGGGACGCCTTATGCGTCGCTGCCGCGCGGCCGGGCTGAAAGATGCCATTCACGGGGGTTCAGACCACTGAACTTTGGTCAGGTGCTTCTCACCTCCTCCTTAGAGCTGAAGTGCTTCGAAAACAGGAGGAGGAAACGGGTCTCTGGGAAGCGCCGCTTCCGTCTGGACACACCGACCTTGTTTTTACTTGCTGGGGATATTTAGAAACACGCCGTGGGCTTCCGCGCCCCTTCCTCCCGCGCCGGGAGCTGCCATCGCGCGTCAAAACAAACAGAGCGAGGTCGTTAAATGGACGGGGAAGCGTCTGGTTGCCGGAAGCTGCCGGCGCAGCCCCTGCGGGCAGAGCAGGGGCCGGGGGTCGTGGGGGAGCAGGCAGGCGCGGGGTGCTGCGGTGAGCCCCTCTCCCAAGGACAGGCAGCCCTTCCACCAAGTGGACAATCCACTTCCCGTCGGGGAGAGCCGTGGTGCCCTTCGGCCTGTCATGAGCTGCCGCCGTGTAGCGTAGGAGCGACAAAGGGAAGCAGCCGCAGCGACGGTGCTGCCCTCAGTAGGGCCTTAGTTTATTTTGAGAGGACGGTTTCCCTCGGCGCCAGCCGCCTTTCCTCTTGCTGGCTCTCCGCAGCGAGGCACCGCTGCTCTTTTATCGAGAGGGGGAGCGGGAAGCACCTCCAGTCCCTCATTTATCTTATTTTTAAAGGTAATTAAGTGCTGATCACCGGCGAGGATGTGTGGACTGTGCAGGGGTGTCTGGACTTGAAAACAGGGACCTTGTCATAACCACCGTGGTTCTTTCCTGGGCCCCAGCAGGGGTTTCACCGTCAGTGCCACGGCCGTGCCCGTCCCGACGGGAGGTTAAAGTTGAGCACGGGGGTGAACTTTGCCTTCTCCAGCGAGAGGCAGGGCCGCTGGGTCACCCAGCCTGCGCCCTCGGACCCCGGGCGCGGCAGAAAGCCTTGGGGCTGGGCAGCGTGAAGCAACCTGGTTATTCCCCCTCTTTTTCTCTTTTTGGCTTGCTCAATTTTTTTGTCGTCATGGTAACAGGAATTCTGCGTGATAGCTGGTGGATGCTTCCAGCTCTCTGTCAAGTGGGAGTGCAGGGGGGCACCGCAAAGACCATTAAAACCCAGTGTGACCAGCTCGGCATTGGGCTGGGGCACCTTCCCCCTCTAGACAAAGGCTTTTCGAGGAGGTTTGCCCCAAAGCTCCTCTCGATTTTCCCCCAGGGTCTGTCCCGGTGTGGGTTCCAGCTTTCCCTCCTCTGAGCCGGGAGCGGATCGTGTCCCTGACTCTTTTTTGTCTCGTTTTCTTCACAGCTTTGAAGTGTGCGGAGCCGCCACTGCTATGGGAGACTCCGGTGCGGCCCCAGCCCGAGGGACAGGCTCGGAGCAGGGGAATGGCGGGACGTCCCTCAGCGTCATCACGGAAGGCGTCGGGGAGCTGGCGGTCATTGACCCCGAGGTGGCGAAGAAAGCCTGCGAGGAGGTGCTGGAGAAGGTCAAGCTGATGCACGGCGTCTCCTCCGACAGCCTTTCCAAACCGGGCGACGGCAGCGAGGCGGAGCGCAGCCCGCGGCCCGCGGCGGACTTGGCCAACGGGGACGTCGGGGAGGGCTGTGAAATCAAGTGCTTGGACGATCCGCCCGGCACGACCTCCAAGATCCAGGAGGAGGACGAGACGGCGGCCAACACGGTGAAAACCGCCCGGAAGCGGCAGAAGAACAACTCTGCTAAGCAGTCCTGGCTCCTCCGGCTCTTCGAGTCCAAACTCTTCGATATCTCCATGGCCATTTCGTACCTGTACAACTCGAAGGAGCCGGGCGTGCAGGCTTACATTGGGAACAGGCTATTCTGCTTCAGGAACGAAGATGTGGACTTCTACCTGCCCCAGCTGCTCAACATGTACATCCACATGGACGAGGACGTGGGGGACGCCATCAAGCCCTACATCGTGCACCGCTGCCGGCAAAGCATCAACTTCTCCCTGCAGTGTGCCCTGCTGCTGGGCGCCTACTCCTCGGACATGCACATCTCCACCCAGCGACACTCCCGTGGGACCAAGCTGCGCAAACTCATCCTCTCGGACGAGCTGAAGCCGGCTTACAAGAAGAGGGAGCTGCCGTCGCTGAGCCCGGCGCCCGACACGGGGCTGTCCCCTTCCAAAAGGACTCACCAGAGGTCCAAGTCGGACGCCACCGTCACCATCAGCCTGAGCAGCAATCTGAAGCGCACAGCCAGCAACCCCAAAGTGGAGAGCGAGGACGAGGTAATGCTGGGGCTCCCCAGGGCCCAGCTCTGCCAGTGGGTCTCGTCCCGTAGCTCCTCTGTGACCGCAGAGGGGTTTTTGTCCAAATGGGTGAAGTTTTGATCCCGGTGTCTCTAAGCAAACTGTTGCAGGGCGCACGCGAGGGGCTCGGCGGGGCAGTCTCCCCGGTGCGAGGGGCAGGGAGGGCATGGCTGGCTCCCCGGTAAGGCTGGGGCAGGAGGACCGGGTCCCTCTGGATTGCCATGCGGTTCAGCCAACTCGGCCGGTGTCTCCGTTTCACAATCCGCGGCGGCTGGAAATCAGATTTCCTCCATGTCCCGACTTGTTGGGGCTCAGCAGTGAGGAGGTTTATTTGCAGGCAGGGACAGTGCTGGGCAGCCAAGAGCTGGGAGCAGACAAACCCCTCGGCTCTGCAAGCATCGGGAAGTTAGCGGCACAGAGTGGCCGCGGTGCTGAGCTGCCATATCGGCGCTCGCTCCGGAGCGAGTGGTTTTGCTCGAGCGGGTTTTCCCCAAAGGGAACGCAGGTTATTCCTCTCACAGGTCTGCTGATGCCCAGACTCAGGGAGCAAAGACTGAGCAGCGTCCTCGGTAGTGGGGACACGAGGCTGGAGGGAAAAGAGCTGGAAATGGAATATTTTTTGTTTTGAAGGGCTGGTGGGTTTTAGCCCGAGCATTTAGCAGGGCAGCCGCTGCCCTGCACCCGGGTGCATCACCCGGGCTCCTCTTCTGCATCATCCCTGTGCCTCGTGCAGACGAGACCTCGGACGCCGACTGCCCCGCGGCTCCACCTAGACCTTTGAGATCTCCTGACTGTTCTGAGGGTCGGGTGTTGCTTGGCTTTCCTGCCTCTCCCTCGGCTCTGTGCTGGGCTGTGAGTCGGCCGAAGGGGCTGCGGCTCCCCTGCCCTTTGGGAAGGCTCCTCTGGCTTTGAGGGAGGTTTTGGGGGTGTGGAGCGGCTGTTGTCCAGTAGCATCTCGCGTCCCTCCGGTCCGTGGCGGAGGGGCTCGGCCCTCCTGCCAGCCCTGGGCCCCAGGGTGGCTGTGGCAGCATCCAGGCGTGTCCCATTCCCTGATCCACTTACAGACAAAGGGCGGATTAAATGTGCCGGGGCTGCTCCGCCGTGGATTTTCCACCTGAGCAACTGGAGACCTGGAGGGGAGGAACTTGCTGCAACCTGATGCTGGAAACCAGGGGAGCGCGGACAAGGGTGGTGTTGTCAGAGGCGTCGCGGTTGGGTCTGTCTGTCTGCAGCAGCAGACAGACGGGCCGTGGCCAGGGTCCCCGTGCAGTGGCCATGCTTCACTCTGCTCTTCTTCATTTAAACCTCTAAGACGGGTCCTTCGCTGTCTGTGGCACGAGCTGGTCCCACTGGTGTCTTTGGTCCACCTAATGCCTTTGCCTGGGTTGGGCAGGGGGGGCCGGGGACCCCCCAGGGTCTGCACTTCCCCAGCGAGCTGGGTCTTGGCTGAACTGGGATTTCTGGGTGCCCGGGATGCGCTGCTGCACCCCTTTGCGTTTTCATGGGGCTGTTGCTTTGGGAAAGCCCTTCCCAGGGGTGAAACCCCCCCGACTCCCAGCTAAGCCGAGGCTGGTCGTGAGCGGTTTCACGCCCCGGCATTCCCGGCTGGCACCACTCACCGGTGCCCAGCCCGTTATCTCCCCTGTGGGCCCCGCTCCATGGCACGGCCCCGGCGGCCCTGCCAGCGTGGCAGGGTGCAGCGGGACTGGGCGGCGAGTCCTGGCATTTAAGTCATTCTAATATTCGGGCAGAGCTGGGACCTTGCCCCTGGGTGAAGCAGGAGGGTGGTCCCTGTGCCCCCCTCCGCCTCCCACCAGCGGTTTAACTGCCAACGCTGCAGAGGTGGGACGATCGCACCGCGCTGGCTGCCTGGAGAGGAGCGGTTCAGCTCTGCGATCCCTTCGCGGGCAAAGAGCAAGGGTCAAAATCTGCGGAGCGGGATCGGAAAACCAGCTTTTTTATTATTCTTTTCGACCAACCTGGATGAAACCAGCGATTTTGACAGGGAACGACTCGCTTCAGCTGTTCAGAGCGGGGCTGGGGCTGGGGAGAACCGGGCAGACTCGTGTTTCCGTGCGAACAGCAGTGTTGGGCTGAACTGGTTCCACTAGTCGAGTCAAAAAAATTTTAATTAGAAAACTGCTAATTGAATAATCAGCGAAGAATCTCGGCGGGCTGCCGGGCAGGGAGCGCTGGAAGCTGCAGCTGCTGAAATGCCAGCGCTCGCTGTTAGCCGGGGCCATCGGCGTGGGCGGGCGGCGGAGGAAGAGCAAAGCTCTCGCGGGACGCGGGCGCTGCCCTCGGCGTTGGGGCTTTATGGTCCTCGACAGCAGCGTCAGCGTTCCCGGAGAAGCGGCAGCCGGGGGGTACCAGCAGGGCTGGGGACAGCCCCGTTTCCACGTGGCTTTGCCCATCGGAGCCCGGCGCTGGCGGGTGGCTTCGGGGTTTGGGAGCTGCTTTTATTCGAGGTTGCCCGAGGCGGCTGACCCTGCCCTGTCGCTTTTTAGCCCGTGTCCCGCCCCGCCGGTGCCCAGCCGGCGTGTGGAGCAGCGGCAGCAGCAGCCGTTGGCCTCAGCCACCCCTTCAGCAGAGCTGCCAAAGGTGCTTTTTCTGGCAGGGCTCGAAGCGGGGTTGTGGAAACGCTTGTGTCACCCCTGGCGGTAGTTTTGGTTTCAGAACGGGCAGGAAAGTCTTTCTGCAAAGGCCTTGTGGAAGCGACGTCGGGGCCCAGCACGCGAAGCTCTACAGAGAGGTGAGGAGATTTTTATCGGTGTGACGGTGCCGGGGAGAAACCTCTGCTGAACGTTCCTACGCCTCAAAGACCACGAATTTCAGCCCTGCAACCCCAAAGCGCACCCTGCAGAGACGGCGGCCGTGGAGGAGCCTTGTCCCGAGCCATGGGGAAAGGGGACGAGCCGGCGGCGGCCGCGGCTGACCCTAAACACCACGTCGCATCCACCTATCACCGAGACCGGGGTGTTAAACGTTGGAGGCTTCTCGTTTCCCCGGGGACAGAGCCGGGAACTCGCCCGTCACAGGGAGTGACGGGGCCCTCGGGGCGCTGCAGCGGCTCCTTTGGGTGACGCAGGTGGCTCGAGGCTGAGCCCTGCCCCGGCTTTTCCTGCCCCGGCACCTCGCTGCCCTGGAGCTGGGGAGCGAAATGCCGGTGCTGGTGGGGAGGAACCGGCTCCGAACGTGTCTGGAGCGGCTGGGATTATGCCGGAGGGTTGGACGCCGAGTGAAAAAATAAGATGCCCTTAATTCCCCCTCAACGGTCGTTACTCCCGTTCCCCGGACCCAGGCGTCGCGCTGCGAGCAGGTTTGTCGTCGCGGCGAGCGGGGGACCGCAGCAATGTCCGGGGCCTTCCCACAGCGGAGGGTTTTACCCGAGGTGTCTGTCCAGGGAGCAGCTTAATGACAGCCCCGGAGCTGAGGAATCGCTCGTCCCCCCGGAGCCGGCTCTGACTCCTCTGCTGCAGGATGGCGCAAACCCGCGTTGCGTCAGCGCGAGGCCGACGCGGCGGCTTCCCGGTACCTCGCAGCCGGGAGAAGAGGGGGACGTCCCAGCGGGGTGACCCGTGGGGCCAGAGTCTGGATCCGACGCAGGCACCATCGATGGGTTTTGGGCTCACGCATGCCGGAACGTGCCCGGTGCAGCTTCAAACCTGCCCCCTCTGCAGGTTTTCAGGGAGATCGGAGCTGCGGGAGGTCGGATACGGCAGCCCCGGCTGTCTGGCTCCGGGGTGGTTCCCGTCGCCGTGGGGCTGCTGCAGGTGCTGCCCCGAGCGCGGCTCTTTCTGCGCCCGCCTGGCGGGTGTTCTCGAGTGAGCTGCGTAATTCTCTCCCCCTTCGCTAATGCCCTGACACCTCCTAAATTCACCCCCAGGGCCTCGCTTTAGCAGCCAGGAGGGCTTGGGGGGGGGGGTTATTTGCAGCAAACCAGGGAAACGTGACCCCCGAATGTCTCGGTGTAAGACCCAGGAGCGTGCCTGGGAGGGACGCAGCGGCGCGAGCCCGTGGCAGCCGCTGGGCTCCGGGTAGTTCCAGCCTCGAGCCGTGCGGGGTCTCAGCGCCGTGGGGGTTTTGATGTGGTCACGCGGAAGCGATTAATCGAACCGCCGGTATTTCTGCGGGTGAGACTAAGGCTGGTGGAATTAGCGTGTCCTGTAATTAACGCCCCAAACCCGGCCCTGTTTGCTCCTCCCAGGAAGTGGATTTCAAAACCAATTACCCCCCGGTCTCCAGAGCGCGAAGCTCCATTTTATCTCTTTTTTGGCATTTACGGGCTCTAAGCGCGGCGCTGCCGAAGCCGTGGGGCTGGCGATGGGAACGGCTGGCCGGGCGGAGCGGTCGGGGGCCACAGGGAAACGCGGTCGGTGGCTCGTGCTCGTGGTCCCAGGGGTTGGTTTGGCTTCGTGAAATAACCCCTCCGCTGGCAAAAGCTGTCTCATCAACTTGGAAATGGTTTGATTGTCGGGTTTTTTTAATTTTTAGGATGGTTTCCATGCGGTTAATTTTATCTGTGGAAATTAGAAGCTAAATTGGAGTCCAGGGGAGAAAATTAAAGTGGGTTTGTTGATGGAAAGGTGGGTCTGGGGGCAGATACCGGCAGGAGCATCCCCAGAACGCCGGAGCTGCACCCTGCGTTCCGCTTCGGGGGCAGACAAATACTTAAAGGATGAAAACAGGGGAAATGGGGGGGGTTTTGTGGGCGTTTAGCGCTGGGAGCGGCCGCTGAGCCGTGAGCTCCGCTCCCTCCTGGTACCACTGCGTCGTGCCCCAGCAGCAAAATCCTGATGGGGTGGGGGAAGGAAAAAAAGGTCGTGAGATGAAAGGTGAACAGTTCTGAACCTGGAGCTAAACTATTGCTTTTTCTCCCCCTCTCCCTCCCTCCTCTCTCTCCTTTCAAACAAACACCCCCACGCCGCCCGCCACCCCCTCTCCTCCGTTTCCCAGGAGCTCTCCTCGAGCACGGACAGTCTCGATAAGTCGCGCTCTCCCGTAAGTGGCCCGTTCCGTCCCGTCCCCGCGCCGGGCTGCCTGCCTCCCCCCACAGCAGCATTTCCTCTGCCACCAACAGACCCCACGCGGCCCCCGGCGATGCCCCGCCAGCGGCTCCGGGCCCCGGCCGCGTCCCCCCGCAGCGGCCGCACCGCTTGAGCCCCTGAAACGCCGGCGCGCCGGGAGCGGCAAAGCAGAACACCCCGGGGGGTGCCCGGGCGGCTCGTTTGCCCCCCCAAAAAAAGGCAGCGAGGGAGCGAGGAAGCCTCGTGCCGCCGCGGAACGGCGGAGGCAGGGGAGAGCCGCGGCCGCTGCTGCCGATTTCGGTCTGAGCAGCCGCAGGTGAAGGAGGAAATGCTGGTTCCTTGGATTTCACTCGAGTTCTCTGTCCCAGGGGGTCTCATCTGCTTTTTCCACGAATCATTATTTTTCTCCTTCCGTGTGTTCAACTTTGATCTTTCAATCAAAGCCCAGCGCTTCCCTCACAGAGCGTTTCTCCTTCCAAACGAGCCTTTCTCATTATTTTATGGTTTTGAATCAGTAGCATCGCCCCCCCCCCGCCCGGTGTCGTTGTCCCGTGGTGGGGGTGTGTTCCCCTCTGGGGTTCCCGGTGGGCTTCCACCCCTTGAGCGTGTAGTCCATGATCAAAAGCACTTGCCCGGGCAGCGGTGCCCCGCGTAGCCCAGCCTGCAGGACAAGAGCTCCAGCCTCTCCAGCTGTTCGACTTCTGAGCCTTCGGAGGGCAAATCCTGCCCCCGTCACGCGTGGCAGGGGCAGGCAGGGGTGTCGGTGCTGCCATCACGTACGGGCCCACCCTGATGCTGACTCCTCCCCTGCAGCTCCGCGGTTTTTAGCGAGCGAGGGACAGCAGGGTGCCCGGGCAGCCGTGGGCGCTGGCACGGGGGTGAGAGGGAGGGCACCGGGCTCCGAGTCCTGGTGAGGTCCATCATTTTCCCACTGCCGCTCCTCCCAGCTGAGCGGAGCAGCCACGTTGCGTTCTCCAGCGGCTTTTTGGGGCTCGGTGTCGGCTGGGCGCTCGCAGGCTCCTCGGTCCCGGTGCGTCGCGGCGGTGGCGATGGCTGTTGCCGTCCCCTTCTCCACCTCGATGTGCCACCCGTTACCAGAGCCGGGGCGTCGCGAGCGCCCGCTCCTCTCCCCCGCGCCAGGAGACCTTTTCTTCCAGGCTTCGCAGACCCCAGGCGCTTTCTCCGCAGCAGATGCTTGCGGCAGCAGCTGGGGCTCCCCGCGAGTGTTTACGGCGATGGTGTTTCTGAACCGCCCCGGTACTGGCTACCGGTGCTGAAATCTTCGTGGCAGGCAGCGGAGCTTTGGGGACCGACCGGGCAGCGGCTCGGCTCTGCCCCATGGGGTAGTTCCAGCTCGGAGGAGACCGGGCGGTTCTCGCTCCCGTGGACAGCAGGAACGGGGCTGGCCGCGGTTTTGCCATAGAAAGCTCCGGAATGACCAGCCGTGGTGGTTGGAGTGGAGGAGAGGAGAGATGGGGGGAAGGCAGGTAGAGGAGGAGCAGGAAGGCTGGAACACGACCAGATTAACCCCCCGGGTTCCTGAGATGCTTAAACCTCGCCCAGGCTGCGCAGAGCCAGGCCAGCCGGCCCCTTCGCCACGTCCCCACACCGCCGGCACTGCCCCGAAGCCAGGAAGGGACCCGTGTTGCCATCCCTGCCCGGTCCTGGGAAGAGGCTTGAACCCACGTGGAGAGAAGGACGTTCCTGGAGTGGCTGAGCGCAGCTCCAGCATGCAGCCCGGCCGAGCTCGAGGGCAGGAGTCAGAGCAGGGTGTTTCTTCTCTGGTAGAAGCTCCATGTTTCTGTGGGCCCAGAGCTGCGGACGGACCCCGCGGGTGGTCGGGTGAGGGAAGAGTCTCTTTGCTTGCCTTCGGGACGGCGGGATCAACGAGCCGGGGCGAAGGCGGCTCTCGGCAGCCCGGCCTCGCCGTGACGGGCTCTCTGCAGCTCCTCGGGCAGCCGGAGACGCGTTTCCTGCGCTGCCCCGCGCCAGGGACGGCCCCGCTTCAGCCGGTGCTGTTTTCCAAGGGTGCCGCTCCATGACAGGATGCGGAACTTCCGTGCTGAGTCCCCCGATAAGGGAAGGCTGGAGCGGCGCTCGGTGGGATCTCGCTGGAGCTGGAGGACGTTTCCCAGCCATGAGTTTCTGGCTGGAGGAGCTGAGACCTGAAGATTTTCAAGCTGAACGTGAACATGGGAGTGCAGAACGGAGGCAGCTGGGAAACAGGGAGAAGATGCTCCGGGAGGTGCTTTGGGGTCCCTGGAGGGGTCTGAGGACGGCTGGTGCTTGCGATGCGCAGGCCGAGGTGGAGCTGAACCAGGAGGACTCCGCTCTCGCCTGGGCACAGTCTCAGATTCTCGTGGAATTATTCTGCTGAGACCTCGGGGCGGGCGAGGGGGCACGGGGCTGGTTTGGGGACAGCACTGACTACGTGCCGGACCTGGAAAGCTGCATCGAGGGAGAGCGGGAGGTCCGTGGAGGAGCAGGGACGTGGCGGCCGGTGGGTGAGGCCAGGAAAAGCAGAGCCTTTGGACAGCGTTCTGCTTTGGGCAGAAATGGATTAAATACGAGCGAGGGAGCCGGTCCTGGAGGTCGAGGGAGTGTTGGGGCACAGGGCGGGCGCGGGGCGGGCGCAGGGTGGCAGGAGCTGAGGCAGAGCAGGGTCCAGCTGGGACCAGGCACTTTTCCCCCTGTCAGGGGCCGGAGCTGCTGCGGGGTTTTGAGTGCTGCTCCCCTGCCCGGGCAGTGACAGCGGTACCGGGAAGGTCCCCCCTGCCGGGGGGACGCCTCGGCCGCGCTGGCCGCAGGAGAGCAGAGGGCTGCGGCGGGGGGCAGCGCTTACCCCCAGCGTGGCAGGGCTTTTGACCTGGACTACAGGTAGAGACGATTCCCCACCGGCCCTTCCCCGGAAGGGAACCTCCAGCCCGATCCTCCTCCTCCTTCCTCCATCCCTTTCCTTCGCTGCGCAGCCGCTCTCGGCCCCGCCGTTCCCCCTCGCTGCCCTCTGTCACGCTCGGAGCTTCTTGCATGTGCATCTCCAGCATGAGTGATTGTCCAGCCACACCTCGCGAGGTTAATTCTGCACCTGAAACGGCGAAAATCAGCTGCAATCGTTTGTTGTTCTGATTCAAACGCTTGAAACGGTCGAGCGGGGAGCTCGGCCCGAGCCCCGTGGGTCTGGGGGGGCTCCTGGCCCCACGGCGCTTCCCCAGGCGCAGTGGGGTCTCTGCAGCGTGGTCCGATTGAGCCACCATCGAGGTCTTGGGGTGAGGACGCAAAACACCCAGGGCCGAGCCAGGGCTGAGGCCGCTCCGCGCTACCTGGGCTGGCTGCGGCCCCGGGGGTCTGCTGGGGGCGTCGGCTCCGGGGTTTCGGGGAGGAGGAGAGGTGCTCTGCCTGCCGGTGATGAGCCCGGCTCTCCGGTCAGGGCAGCGTCACCCGCGGAGGACGGGGGGACAGGACGGGACGAGCCGCCTCCTCGCTCTGGAGTTTCTCCCTGCACAACGGCCGACGTCTCCCCGACCCGCCGCCCTCGTAACGCTCTCCCCCCGCCTTCCTTCCCCCGACCCGCTCTAGCCCGTCAGGCTGGCCCCCGAGAGAGAATTCATCAAGTCGCTGATCGCCATCGGGAAGCGCCTGGCCACGCTGCCCACCAAAGAGCAGAAGACCCAGCGGCTCATCTCGGAGCTGTCGCTGCTGAACCACAAGCTGCCGGCGCGCGCCTGGCTGCCCACGGCCGGCTTCGACCACCACGTCGTGCGGGTGCCCCACACCCAGGCCGTCGTCCTCAACTCCAAGGACAAGGTACGAGCGGCCGGGGCACGCTTTGGCCTCCGCGGGCAGGTTTTGGTCCTCGGCGCGGCCCCCGTCTGGGCGTCGAGGGAAAGAGGAGCTTCGCCCTGGGTGCTGCTCCGCACCCGAGAAGCTCGGCTCTGTCCCCGAAGCGCGCGGCCTGCGGGGGCAGAGGGCGCGGCGGCGCTGGCAGGGCGCGTTCCCCGCTAACCCCCCCCTTCTGCTCCCCGCAGGCTCCCTATTTAATCTACGTTGAAGTACTTGAATGTGACAATTTCGACACAGCGAATGTGCCGGCTCGGATCCCCGAGAACCGCATCCGCAGCACCCGCTCGGCCGAGAACCTGCCCGAGTGCGGCATCACGCACGAGCAGAGGACCAGCAGCTTCAGCACCGTCCCCAACTACGACAACGACGACGAGGCCTGGTCCGTGGACGACATCGTGGAGCTGCAGGTGGAGGTGAGGCCGGTGCCGCGTCCCCTCCTCCGGCGCCCCGGCGCCACGGGCCCTTCGGGGACCGCGGAGGAGCGGGGACGGCGTTCCCACAGCCCGCCTCTCGCCCCGTTCCCCTCGCAGCTGCCGGAGGTCCACGCCAACAGCTGCGACAACATCTCCCAGTTCTCCGTGGACAGCATCACCAGCCAGGAGAGCCGGGAGCCCGTCTTCATCGCTGCGGGGGACATCAGGTGAGAGCGGCCCCGGCGCGGGGCGCGAGCTCGGGTGCAAAACTGGGCCAGGAGTGCCGAACTCCTCCGTTAGATTGCTGGAGAAAAACCGTCTCCCCGGGCTGAGGAGGGGCCGCGCAGGCCCCGGGCGGTGTGACCCCCTGAGAGCCCTAAAGAGAGGCTGCAGCCCGCCCCGCGCAGCGAGGGTGGCCCCGGCTTGGGCTCCGGGGTGACCCCCCCGAGCTGCCGGGGGTCACCCGGGTGCCCCGGGTGCGCGTGACGACGCGGCTTCCGCCCCCCACGCCGGGCTGGGCCGCTCAAACGGCTCCGTCTGGCAGGCGGCGGCTCTCGGAGCAGCTGGCACACACCCCCACCTCCTTCCGGAGGGACCCCGAGGACCCCTCCGCGGTCGCCCTGAAGGAGCCCTGGCAGGAGAAAGTCCGGTAGGGACGCGCGGGCGCGGGGCTGGTCTCGGGGCTGTGCCGTGGCCTCGGCTCCAGGCCCCGGGGGAGGCGGGGGGCAGCGAGGAGCGGGGGGTCTGCCGGCGGAGGGGGAGGATCCACGGCAGATTTGCTGCTCGTGGGTTAGGCTGGGGGGGCTTTACTGGGTGTTTACGGGCACCGTTCACGTCAGGAGAGTTTGGATGGCCCAAAACAGACTCGTTCGTGTTCCTGCTCCCGGGGTGCTCTGTCCAGCCCCCCATTTCAGCTCGGACACGGAGGGGACCCCCGGGGCTCGGTGACTCGGGGGGTCCATGTAGTTCTGGTGGGGGGGCAGGGGTGTTTGGGGAGGGTTAATCCTCGGAGACGCCTCCTGGCTCGGGTACCGATGGCACCGTGGTTTGGTGAGGGCTCAGTGCGCAGTTCCTGGGGCTCGCTCTGCCCCAGTTGAGCAGCTCCCGCTCCTGTGGGAGACCCCCGGGCTGACCCGCTGCCCCCCACCCCTCTCCTCACGCCCAGGAGGATCCGGGAAGGGTCCCCCTACGGCCACCTGCCCTCCTGGCGCCTCCTCTCCGTCATCGTTAAGTGTGGGGACGATCTCCGGCAGGAGCTGCTCGCCTTCCAGGTCCTCAAGCAGCTGCAGGTGAGGGGGGCGAGGGGCTGCCCGGGGGTCGCGGCCGCCCGGGGCCACCCCGGAGCCCTGAGGGCTTTTCTCGCTCTCCCCGCAGTCCATCTGGGAGCAGGAGCGCGTCCCGCTCTGGATCAAGCCATACAAAATCCTCGTCATCTCCGCCGACAGCGGCATGATCGAGCCCGTCGTCAACGCCGTCTCCATCCACCAGATCAAGAAGCAGTCGCTGCTGTCGCTGCTGGACTATTTCCTGCAGGAACACGGCAGCTACAACACCGAGTCCTTCCTGACGGCCCAGCGCAACTTCGTGCAGAGCTGCGCCGGCTACTGCCTGGTCTGCTACCTGCTGCAGGTCAAGGACAGGTGGGGCCCCGCGCCGCCGCCGCTGCCCTCGGGATCCCTCCCTTTGTCCCCCCGGTTGACGCCGGGAGCAGCGCGACGGTGCTGCCGGGGCCGGGCGGGCTTTAGCGGGAAGTTTTCCCTCTCCCGCCCAGGCACAACGGCAACATCCTGCTGGATGCGGACGGACACATAATCCACATCGACTTCGGGTTCATCCTCTCCAGCTCCCCCCGGAATCTCGGCTTCGAGACGTCCGCCTTCAAACTCACCACGGAATTCGTGGATGTGAGTGAGGGGGACCCTGTGGCGGCGGGGGCAGCATTTGCTCCCTAAACCCGCCTCATGCCCTTTCTGCGGGGCTCCCCCTGCCCAGGGCTCGCTCCCCTGTGCCCAGGGCTCGCTCCCCTGTGCCCAGGGCTCACTCCCCTTCCCCAGGGCTTGCTCCCATTGCCCAGGGCTCGCTCCTCGTACCCAGGGCTCACTCCCCTGTGCCCAGGGCTCACTGCCCTGTGCCCAGGGCTCACTCCCCCTGCCCAGGGCTCGCTCCCCCCATTGCCCAGGGCTCGCTCCCCCCATTGCCCAGGGCTCGCTCCCCCCATTGCCCAGGGCTCACTCCCCTGTGCCCAGGGCTCACTCCCCCTGCCCAGGGCTCACTCCCCTGTGCCCAGGGCTCACTCCCCCCTGCCCAGGGCTCGCTCCCCCCATTGCCCAGGGCTCGCTCCCCCCATTGCCCAGGGCTCGCTCCCCCCATTGCCCAGGGCTCACTCCCCCCTGCCCAGGGCTCACTCCCCTGTGCCCAGGGCTCACTCCCCTGTGCCCAGGGCTCACTCCCGTGTGCCCAGGGCTCACTCCCCTTCCCCAGGGCTTGCTCCCATTGCCCAGGGCTCACTCCCCCCTGCCCAGGGCTCACTCCCCCTGCCCAGGGCTCACTCCCCTGTGCCCAGGGCTCACGCCACCTGCCGGCCTCTCCCCGGCAGGTGATGGGGGGCCTGGATGGGGACATGTTCAACTACTACAAGATGCTGATGCTGCAGGGCCTCATCGCCGCCCGCAAGCACATGGATAAGGTGGTGCAGATCGTGGAGATCATGCAGCAAGGTGAGGGGAGCCGGGGGGTCCCAGGGTGCCTCGGGTGGGTGGGGGCTGCATGGAGCATCACCCAGAAGGGGGTCGGGGACCCTCGGCACGTGGAGAAACGCTCGTGGGGTTTGGAGAGTGCTGGGAAGGCTCGGAGCAGGGGAAGCCCGGCTGGGGGCTGCGCAGGGAGCTCCTCGCCCAGGGAAGGGGTGGGGGGACACTGGATCCCGTGAGGCTGAGGGGTGCCCGCGCCCACCCGGCCGGTGTGGGAGGTGTGAGCGGGTGGGTCCGAGCGGGGCAGAGGGAACAGGCAGCGGGTTGCGGCTCACCCCGACACCACCCGGGAAACCCCGGTGCCACCAACCAGCGGTGGACGGAGCCCCCCGAGCCCTCGGGGGCTGCGCTCCCCCCGTCCCGCCCTTGCCAAAGCCGGTTCCTCCTTCGGGCAGGGTCGCAGCTCCCCTGTTTCCACGGCTCGTCCACCATCCGCAACCTGAAGGAGCGGTTCCACATGAACATGACGGAGGAGCAGCTGCAGCTGCTGGTGGAGCAGATGGTGGACGGCAGCATGCGCTCCATCACCACCAAGCTCTACGACGGCTTCCAGTACCTCACCAACGGCATCATGTGACGGCCGCCCGCCGCGACCGGCCCCGGCCCGAGCGTCCCCCCGCCGCCCCGGGGAAGAGGCCTCGGTCCTCGCCGGTGAGAAGGAACCCAAGTCTCAGCATCTTCCCGGGGCCGCTTTGGCCAAGACTCCATCAAAACGAAACAAGATAAAAAAAAACCACCCAGCAGCAGGAGCAGGAAGAACCACCACCCCCCCCACCCGCCACAACGGCAGCCGACGGGCCCAGGCGGTAACCGGTAACCGGCGCTGGCGGGGTGGGGGGGCCGACGGTGGCCGGGCGGGAGCCAGCCAAGGGCCTCGGGACGGGGAGCCGCCCTCGCCCCCCGCCGCCGTCACCCCTCGGTGTTAGGCCCGTTGGGGTCCTGTGGACGCGCCACAATCCCATGAAATGTTTAGGACCTGGCGG
The DNA here is from genome assembly GCA_009769605.1 of Bucorvus abyssinicus. Classification (NCBI taxonomy): domain Eukaryota; kingdom Metazoa; phylum Chordata; class Aves; order Bucerotiformes; family Bucorvidae; genus Bucorvus; species Bucorvus abyssinicus. The sequence continues at coordinate 441,711 of CM020061.1, read as the reverse complement.
GGGGAGACACATGGGCCTGGCCCCCACCCTCGGCACCCACCGTGACGTGAGCCGTCGCTGGTCCCAGGCGGCAGCGGAGGTGAACCCTGAGGGCCCCCTCCCCGCGTGTCCCCCACCGCCCCCACCTCGGCCCTTTTCTTTCTTTCTTGCACCACTGTCCTCCCCTCCGGCCCCCCCCCCCGCTGCCGCCCGGCCCCGGCACCACCCCGGCACGTCCCGGCACGGCGTGGTTGGGGCCCTCGTGGCCGCTTCCTGCCCGGGGAGGGGGTGGGCACAGCCCCCTGCTCCTTTCGAGCACCGTTTTGGGGTTTGGTTTTGGTTTTTTGACTCTGTTCCAGGAATTTGGGACTGTGAAGCTTCTCCCCCACCCCGGCCCCCCCCTTCTGCAATAATTCCTGGCAGCTTTTCCTTGCCCCGAGCATAGGGCAGGGCCGGGCGGCTGCAGCTGGGCTGGCGGGGGGGCCCTGGGCTGGGTTTGACCGGGAGCAGCGCCGGGGCTGGGGCAGGCGGGAGCCTGGGGTCTCCCCAGGGCCCCTCGACCCCAGGGGAAGGGAGAAGGGGCAGCCCAAAAGTTTTACCCCTCCCTCCCCCCAGCCTGGGCTCTGGGGGGGTCCCCAGGTGCCGTCACCAGCCCCTTTCTTTGCTTTAAGAGCAGCACCCCACCCCGTCCCCCCCGTCAGGGGGTGACGCTCCACCAGCCCTTGGCCCCCGCGTGGCCGGAGCCCCCCCAGCCCCACCCTCGGTCTCTTTGTTTAGCACTAATTATTTGTCATGTTGATTATTTAGCATTAAAACCCCAACAATTCTATTTTAAAATACTGGCTACTGGTGGCCAGGACCCACCCGGGGTGGGGGGGGTTAATCAGGGCCTGGGTGGGGGGGGTCCCCATGCCAGGGACCCCCCAAACCGTGGTCACAGGCAATCACCGAGCACAGGGCGGGGGCTCGGGGCAGCCCCGCGGCCGCCCTGGGGGAGCAGGGCTGGTCCGGGGGTGGGGGGCACCCAGCCCCTTGCCCCCGTCCCAGGGCAGGACCAACCCCGCTGTGGCGGGGAGGGGGATACGGGGTCCCCCCGCCCCGGGACAGCCGTGGGGCCAGGTAAGACGACAGGGCACAGCAGGGGTTAAACCACTAAAAGTTTAATCGCGTTATTACTACAAGAATAAAGGATACCTGAGAGCCGCCCAGTGCCCGAGTTTTAATGGAGCATCATCATCATCATCATCATCATCATCACCACCACCAGGACCCCCAAACCCAGCCCCCCGCCCCCCGGCAGTCGCTCTGAAGGCACTGAAGTGCTTGGAAACCAGGAGTACAAAGCGATGGGGTTTGTTTCCTTCCTCTAAAACTCGTAGAAACTTTTAAGTTCTTCTCTATTATTAAACATCATTTACACGGTCACAGCGGGGGGGGGGTATAAAGGGGGGGGGGGTGCCTGACTTGGGGGGGGACACACACACCACTGGCTGCTTTCAGCTTTGTTTCTCCTTTTCTTTTAAAAGTGCCCCGCGGGCCCGGGGTGTGCCAGGGAGGGGGGGGGCGGGAATCACCCCTTGTCCTTAAAAAAAAAAAGGAGAAAACAAACCCAAGGGACATGAACAGCCCCCCAAGCCCAACCCTGGCGAACCAGCTCCCCCCCCGCCCCAAAACTAAGGGAAAAACACCCCAAAACAGACCAAAGCCCCGAATCACAACAGCAGTTTGGTTTTTCGTCACGTTTAGTGTATGGTACAACTGTACAGGGGGGGTTGGGGCGCTCGCAGGGACGGGGGGGGCCACGGCAGCGCCCTGGGGCGTTACCGCAGCAGCAGCCCCCGCGCAGGCGCGGAACCAGCGGGACAAGGAGAAAGTGTCTTTTTCGGCTGGTTTTTCCCCCAAAGGTGATGGGGGGGACGCGGGGACGGCCCCAGGCAGGCCAGACCCCACGGTCCTGAGCCGGGGCCATGCTGCGCCCGCCGAGGGAGAGGAGCAGCCGGGGACACCGACCCGGGCGGTGGCAGAGCCCGTGACCCCCAGAGCCGGGCGGGAGTGGGGGGTGGTGGCAGCGGGTGACACCGGTGCCCTGGGAAAAGCCCCCCCCCAGACTCACCGTCAGCGTTTCAGGCCGTACCGGGCAGCAGTGGTTCCCTCCTCCCGGCCCCGAGGAGGGTCGGGATGGCGGTGGGGGGATCCCCCAGCTCCAGCACTCGGTGCGGCTCTGCGGTGATGACAGCTGAGCTCACCCAGAGGCCTGGTTTGGGCTCCTCTTCCTCCTCCTCCTCCTCCCCGAGTGCGGCCGTCCTGGGTCATGAAGCGACGAGGGTCCGAAGGCTGGAGCTGCGTCGGGTTAGTGCAAGTGACGGTGACGAGGGACCTGGCGAGCGGAGCCCAGGAGGGGCTGGGGCGTCTCTGCCGCCAGTCCGGCCTCGGCGGCTCCCGGCAAAACACAAATAAAGCAACATTGAAAAGGGACATTGAAAAAAAAACCAAAAGCAGGTGGATGTTGCAGCGACGCCGCTGTCGGCACAGGCGCCTCCGTCCGGTGGTGGAGGCGGCTCCCCTGGGCCTGACCGGGCTTCCCCGGCAGCACGGGAAGAGCCCCGCGGTGTCACAGAGCCCGCGACTCCGGACGGCCAACACCGGCCGCAGGGTGGGGGGGCTCCTCCCGTCCTCGTCCCCACAGGACCAAGGCCGCTGTCCCTCCCCGCAGACGCCGTGGGGCGGGTCACATCCCCACGGGAGGACAGAGCGGTGAACAGGGAAGAAACTGTTGGGTCTCCCCGAGCGCGGGGCAGCGAGTCCGGGCTCTGCCCTTCGGCTCCTGTACAAGGCGGCGGCCAAATCCTGCCTCCCCCCGGCCCCTGCCCAGGCCCGGGGCGGGCTGGGGACACCGGCCGAGCCCGGCACACCGGGGCCAGATGGGTTTTCGTCTCTCCTCCCGGCTCCAGCATGTGGAAACGCTGCCCAGGAGGAGGGCGGGAGGGAGGGGGGGGGCCCAAGCGCCGCTGCCGGACACGTCTGGTTCCCCTCGGCCGCGGGCCCTAGTTCTCGGGGCTGGCGTTCTGCCGGGCGCGGATGAAGGCCATGCCGTGGGTGCGGAAGTGCGTCTTGAGGTTGAGCTGGCTGTCGAAGCCGCGGCCGCACACCTTGCAGGAGAGTTTGCCGTCGGCCGGGTGCTGGGCGCCGCCTTCCAGCGGGCTCCGGGGCCCCGGCTCCTCCACCTCGCCCGCTCCCTTCTTCTTCTTGTGGGTGATGAAGCGGTGGCGGTTGAGGGAGACCTGGGAGGTGAAGCAGAGCCCGCACTCGCGGCACTGGTGGGAGCTCTCGTCAGTCCGGTGCTGGGGGATGTGCTCCTGGAAGTCGGCCGAGCTGCTGGCGAGGTACCCGCACTTGCGGCAGCGGAAGGGGGCCTTGCGGTCGCCCTTGGGGGTCTTGGAGGGCGGGGTGGTGCTGTCGGGCTCCTCGCTGCACGAGTCGCCCTCGTCCGAGGACAGCTTCCGCTTCCGGCCGGACACCTGCGGGAAGGGCTCGGTGAGACCCTAATTCGAGCAGCTCCCGGCGCAGCCCAGCCCGCTCGGGGCCTTCCCCGCCGGCTCCCACAGGGACTTGCTGGGGCGAAGGCCCTTGGCCAGCCTCGGCGCTGCGTCCGGGCCGGGAACCCCGGCGCTGGGCTCGCCTTCGCCCCACGCAGCCTGGGGCAGCCCCTCAGCTCTCAGAATGTTCTGCCTTTTCTCCCGCACGCAGTGCCAGGCTGAGCCAGCCCACACCTCCAGCCCTGCCCGAAACCCCCCGAGAGGCCACCAGGAGCCGGTACCTGCGCGGGGCCGGTCCCGATGCGGGCGATAACGACCTCCTGGCTCTTGGGCTGGTCGGTCACCTTGATCCCGTGCCGCACCTGGATGTGCTTCTCCAGGATGAGGCGGCTGCTGAAGGTGCGTTTGCCCTCGGTGCAGAACCTGCGGGGCCGGAGCAGAGGGAGGATGAAGCGAAGCTCCGCAGCGAGGAGCCCAGCCCCGGCGCGGCCGGCCAGAGCCCTGGCTGCGTCCTGACCCCCGCCCCGAACCACAGACATGCTCGTCCCTGTTCCTCTAGAGGGCATGAAACCCCAGAGCCCCCCAGTACCCCCCTCCCCTCCTGCTTCCCAGACGCTTGTTCCATCCCCATCACGCTTCCACCTTCCCCCTCCCCACCAAAGCGCCCCCCTCCAGCCGCCCCCTTTTCTCGGCCGAAGGCAGCAGAAGGGCGCTGGGTACCGGCAGGGATAGACGCGCTTGATCCCTTCGTGGTTCACTCGCACGTGTCGGCGGAGGCTGGGAGCGGAGCAGAACGATCGCTCGCACAGGTGACACGGGAACTTCTTCACCGACTGCAAGGACAGGGAGGCCGGTGGGTACCGCAGGGGCAGCCAGGGCCGGCGCGTGGCCCCGCTCCCTGGAGAAGCTGGACCTGGGAACTCGGCGCTGCCTCCGAGTCCCTCGGCCGCTCGTTTGGGTAACGTCTGGTCTTTGCCGCTCACCAGGACAGGAAACGTCCCGGCTCCCCAGAACCTCGACCCACCCGCCCCGAGATCGTACTGGGGCAGCAGTAACGTCCGGACGGTGGCAGAACGTCGTCCCCTGCTCTGTGCCACGACCGTCCCCCACCCACGTCCCCCCGGGGCTGGGCAGAGCTGGAGCCCCCGGCTCTCTCCTCACCTTGCCGTGGTCCTTCTTCATGTGGGAGACGTACTCGTCGCGCTCAGGGAACCAGGAGTGGCACACGCTGCACGTCCAGCCGCTGCCCTTGGACTTGTTGCCTGTCTTGCGCTGGAAGCGGCTCCGCTTGGTCTTGCGCAGCTCGGGGGAGCTGGGAGGCTCGTCCTCCTCTGTGGAGGACGACGACTCCTCCGAGATCTTGGACACGGGGGTTTCGATGGGCTCCTGCTTCGGCGTGAGCAGGACGGCCGCCTTCTTCGCCAGGTCCTCCTTGGGCTTCTGGGGCTGGTGAGTGTTCTGGAAAGCAGAGACCAGGCCGGTGGCAGCTGCTTGCGTCGGGGCTTTCCCCCCTTGCAGGGCAGAGCAGAGCCCGCCTGCCCCCAGCCCCAGCCCGCACCTCCTCAGCCTCTGGGACAGGGACGTGGGGGACGAGGGAGCAGATCTCGGTGCGTCAGTGATGACCTGAGAGCCCCGACCCAGCCCCAGAGGCCCCCGGGGAAGGGCAGTGACCTCTGAGCCGGTACCTTGAGGTGCTCCAGCATGGTGCGTTTCTGGGCGAAGAGCAGCGGGCAGTCGGGACACTTGAAGACGCTGACCCGCTGGTTGAGCAGGTGCTGGTCGAAGTGGGAGGAGAGCAGGGGCTTGTGGGTGAAGACGGTGTCGCACATCGCGCACTTGTAGATCATTCTGTCACGGGAAAAACACCCCCGTTGGGGAGGGTCCGGGAAGGGTCTTCTGGCAGGAGGGGAGGGGGCAGCCCTGGGCATGGCCTGACCCCCGCCAGGGGATGGAGAGGGAGCGGATGGAGCTCCCTGGGTGGGTACCGAGCTGCTCCCCCCGCACCCCACCCACCAGGGGCGCTCCCGGTTCTCCGAGAATCACCGAACCGCTGGGCTGGGAAAAGCCCTTTGAGCCCATCGAGTCCCAGCGCTCCCCCAGCACCGCCAGGTCCCCACTGACCCCCATCCCTCAGCACCACCTCCACACGGCTGGGAAACCCCTCCAGGGATGGGGACTGCACCACTGCCCTGGGCAGCCTGGGACAGGCTGGGACAACCCCAACGGGACAGAAATGGCTCCTCAGGGACAACCTCAACCTCCCTGGAACAACTAGAGGATGGTTTCTCCCATCCCATCGCTCGTTGGGAGTGATCTCCCCGGCCAGGCCCCTCAGGACGCGGCCGGCGGGCGACACGTACTTGGACTGCTGGTTGCTGAAGCCGGGGTGCTGCGTGTAGACGTGCGCGTGGGCGCTGGGGGCGGACTTGAACGCCATGGGGCAGATGGGGCACTTGTGGAACACCTCGCAGTGGGAGGTCTGGATGTGGGACTTGATGGAGTTGACCCCGCCAAAGACCACAGCGCAACTGGGACACCTGGGGAGCAGAGCGGGGCGGGAGGTGAGGGGCAGGGTCCCAACGGCGCCGCCGTGCCACCGGGACCGGTGTGCACTGACAGCAAGAGAAACCGGAGCACGAGGGCCCGTGTCTGCTCCCCGCCCGACCACGGGACTCAGGGTGAGCCCCTGTCCCAGCAGACGCCAGGATCCAAACCGGTTCTGGGCTCCGGGAGGACTCTGGTTTGGAGCAGCCAGACCTGCCCAGCGCTGCGGGATCCAGGGCCCCAGCAGCTCCTCAGAAGGAGCAGGGGGGTACTGGGGGGGTCAGACCTCAGCCACGAGGTCAAACAGTGGCCGGGAGGTCCCAGGAGAAGGACGATTCCCCCGGGGTTACGGGGTGAGAGCCAGGGAAGGGCTAAGGGGAGTTGCTTGCCCTCAGCCCCACCACGCCCAGCACCGACGGGAGAGGGAGGGGGGATCCTGCCCCACCTGCCGCCCGGAAACCCGCCGCCACCGGGACCGTCCCCCCAGGCCCCCCTGCCCTACCTGTAGCCGACCCTGCGGGAGAAGTGCAGGCAGGCCTCCTTCAGGTGGACCTCGAAGTTGGCCAGCAGGAAATTGCCCCCGCACTCGGGGCAGACGTGGGGGGGCCGGTTCTTGTGCATGCGCTGATGGGCGTTAAAGCTGCAGCGGTTGGACATGATCATGGGGCACGTCGTACAGACCTGGGGGGGGAAACGCACCGGGAGCCTCAGCCTTCGCCGTGACGGGGCTCTGCAGGACACATTCCGGGGGACAACCCGCTCCATGGGACACGATCCAGGGGTAACCCGCTGCCCCCAGCCCCCGCTGTGCCCGGGAGCCTCTGGGCCCCCCTGCGAGGAAAACGCGGCCGTTCGCAGGCGGTGCCGGTTGAGCCCATCGGCAGGGTCCGGGGACAGACCTCTCCCGGCTTGGCGAAGGCTGGCAGCGGGTTTTGCCCCGCCAGTAGCTTCGGGTTCCACTTCCCAGCTCGGGCGCTCCCCGCAGACGGGCTCCGAGCCCTGGCTCTCCCATCCTTGATCCCACCGCAGCCTCTCACCGCGCCTGCCGCAGCCCCAGGGTGGGTTTTGAGCCTTCCCCCCCTCTCACACCCGCTGTTAAGAAGCTCCTGAGGACAATCCCTGGAAGCACCGGGACCCCTGACAGAAAGCGGCTCCTCTGGAGTGGGGCCGAGAGCTGCCTCGCAACAGCGACCGGGCTGCGGCGGCAGCTTCCGAGTCAAAGAGTTACCAGGAAACGGCAAAGTCCTGCCAGGCCCCGGCGGCCGCGGAGGCCGAAGGTCCCCGGAGGAAGAGGAAGGGGAAGAGATGCCGCGGGGCGGGCAGGGCTCCTCCCTGGACCCGTTTTCCCCTCGGCAGCGTCAGTCCCGCGGGACATGCTGGCGGCGGCGCCCGGGACGCCCGGTTGGCTCTGGAAGAGGGAGACAGAACCCCCCGCCGCCCGTCCTGCCCTCTCCAGACTCCATTTGTGCTTCACGCCGGGGAAAGAGGAAGCGGCGCCCGCGGCTCTAACATGGCTCCGCAGGGATGCCTGGGCCCGCAGCGGCTGCCCGCAGGGAGGGCACCGGGCCCGGGGGACCCCTGGGGCAGCTCTGTCACCCCGCTCTACCCGGTGCCTCGCGGGCAGGGAGCGACCCCCGGCTCAGGCCTTTTCCCTCCCTGCGCAGGCAGGTCCCATCCGGAGCGTCCCCCGCTCCTGCCCCCCATCCCCAGGGTCTGGCTCTAAGGTCCGGCCCCCCCGCCCCGGCCCCGTACCGTGCTGCTGGTGGTCCCGGTGGTCCCGGCCTGCTGGAAATGGGCGGCCAGCCCGGCCTTGTCCTTGCACTGCTCCTTGCACTCCAGGCAGCGGAAGCAGCTGTAGTTGGTCTGCTCCGCGCCGTTGCTCAGGGGCAGGATGGGGAGCTCCGGAGCCCCGTTGGCGGCGGCCAGGGCGTCCTGAGCCACGCCGGTCACTTTGCTGGTGGGGAAGGAGGTCACCGAGACCAGGGGGGTGATGTCGGGCTGCCCGATCATCTGATCCAGCGCGATGGGCCTCATGACCAGGTGGGAGCACTGCATGACCAGCCCCTTGTCCTTGTGCTCGCGGGCGTGCAGCAGCAAGCTGCACTTGTTGAAGAAGACGAGGCGTTTGGTGCAGTGGTTGCAGGTGACCTCGATGCGCATGCTGCGCCGGTCGTAGTGGCGAGCCAGGCTCTTCTCCAGCGCGAAGGAGTCGCCGCACTCCAGGCAGCGGTAGCCGAAGGGAGGCAGGGAGAGGCTGGCGTCGGCCGGAGGGTTCAGGTTGGGCTTGTACGTCGGCAGAAGGTTCTTGCTGTTGAGGATCTTGTTGAAGGCCTCCACGAGGCTGGACTGGCTCCGGGAGATGACGGTGCCCGCGATGGTAGGGGACGGCTTCTGCGGCTGCACCATCACGACCGTGGTGCCGTTGACCTTCTGGTTGGCTGTGGTGGTGATGGTGGTGGTCTGCGTCACCGTGCTGACGTTGGTCCTGGTGTCGGCCTTGGGCAGGGTCTGCGGCACCAGGTTGATGATGTTCTTGGCCATGGCTTTGCCCGACTTTGCCGGCAGCGACACCGATTTCTGCTGGGCCACGCTGGCGGCGATGAGCATGGCACTGCTGGCGTTCTGGATGGTGGAGACGGGCAGCACGGTCCCTTTGAGCTTGGTGCCATTGCCAAGCTGAACGCTGACGATTTTCGGCCCCTCGATGGTTTTCAAGGGGCTGGAGAGCTCCAGTTTCTCCTTGGGCACCTCCAGCGCGATCCCTTCCTCTTTCTCTGCCAACGCCGAGAAGCCGGCACCCTCCAGAGGAGCCTCCTGAGAGCTCGGCTCGGCCGGGCCCTTGGTGGAGCCCGGCTCGGAATCCGACGAGACCCTGGTCACCGTCCGCGTGATGCTGCCGCAGGATGTTTTGATGGTTTTAATCCGCACTTTGAGGGGCCGCGAGGAATTGGAAGAAGGGGAATCGTTGTTGTTGTCTTCCTCCTCCTCCTCCTCCTCAGCGCTGGACATACTCTGCGGACTTCCCATCGACTTCTCCAGAACTTCTTGCTCTTCCTTGAGGGTGATATTGTCCAGCTGCTTCGGGGACGGGGGGAGCCTGGGGCTTTGCACCACCGGCGAGGAAGGCTTGAAGAAGGGCTCCCGGGGGCTGGCGGGCGAGCGCTTCACCTCGGGGAGGTTGCTGGCGCTGCTGTCAAGGTTCGGGTCGGAACCGGGCCACGACGCGATGGGAGAATCATCGGTGGAGTAGCGAACGGTGACCGATTTCAGGTGATCCAGGGGGCTGTCGCCCAGGGCCACCGCCAGGCCCTTGGGGCTGGCGTCGCGGCCCACCTCCTCGGGGTCCGACTCCTCCTTTTTGATGCAGGGGATGGAGGGCGGGGACCCGCTGGCACCCCCTGCCCGGCTGGTTTCGAAGGGCTGCGGGAAGGCCGGGGGCAGGTTCTCCACGCTCTCTCCCATGGGCTCTTTGCAGTCCAGCGACGGGGTGGGTGATGGGGAGAGGGAGGGCACGGCCAGGGACTTCTCCTTGCCCTTACAGTCCCGGGGCCTGTCGATCAGGTTGGCAGCGTTGTCTTCGTTGGGATCGGGGCTGAAGTGGGCGAAGATGTCCAGGGGTTTGGGGCCTTTCTCCTTCACCCAACACTCCCCGTTGGAGGACGCCACGGCCTCCACAGACCTGGAGGGGGGGGACCGGGGCAGCTCGGTGGCCCCAAAGCCATTCTGCAGCAAGCGGGGCCCGATGACGTGTCCATCTTTACTGCGCCCGTCCAGGGCATCGAGCTGCTCGGGGCAGACCGTGTTCTTGACGATCACGCTGACGGCGGTGATGTCCGTGTGGGGCAGGACGTGGTCGGAGGGTCCCGGCTCCCCGGGGACTTGCTTGATGTGAGCGTCAGCTTCCTCGTGGCCGGAATGGATGGCCTCGTTCGTGTCGATGTCCGGGATGTCAAAAGCTGCCAGAAGGTCATCGAAATCTGGGGTTTTCATGTCCCCCATGGTGGGGAATATGGTGGAGTCTGCAACAGAGCAAGGAGAGGGGCGTTAGCGCCGTCACTGGGCGGGCGAGGACACGTAGCGGAGACACGGGTGGGATGCTGCTCCTCCCGAGCCCAGCACGAACCCCCCCGTGTCACCTCCCCTGGGAGCCCCGGCCTCGAGCCCCTCGGGCGAGCCGCGACACTTCTCGGCCTTTTCCGCTTCGGTTGTTTGTGCATCAGTTTGTGGATCCCCAGCCAAGACGGAGGAAAGTCCAGGAGGATCCCAGCACCCTGGGAGAGACGACCGAGACGGCAGGACGCAGCCGGGCGAGGAGAGCTCTGCTGCGAGGCCGCAGCAACCCCCCGCGCACGGACGAGCTGAGGGTCGGCGGGTCCTCCCCAGGGCCAGCCCCAGCAGGACGCGGCTCAGAGGAGAGACCTCGAGCGCAGGGGCTGCAGAGCAACGGCCGGAGAACCCGGGGAGGCGGAGGGGAGACATGGCAACAGTTTTTGGAACATGGCCGCGGCACAGACAAAGGGAATCATGTTCCTCCCGTCGCTGCGGGCTGGGCACAAAATCCTGGGATTAAGCCTCAGCCAGGAGATGCGGCTTAGACAGCAGAAAGACTCGGGTGGATGAGGACAGCGAGGGAAAGGAGGCAGGAGGACACCCCACATACCGGGGAGCGGCTGGACACATGTCTGTCTGGGGGAGCAGACCCACCGAGAGGGGACAGGGGTCCCGAGGACGGTACTGGGGTGCTCTGCCCTTGGGCTTTCTGCCCTCGGCGCGGAGGGCAGGTGGTTCCTAACAGCAATCAGCAAGAGCAAAGAAAATAGAGAAACCTTCCTCTCAGGCTGGGGCATAAAGGCAAAGACCCACGGATGCCGTCGCCTCTTCCCAGCTCTCAGCGCTGGCAGCTCCAACGGCCACAGCAAAGCCCAGTGGCAGCCCTGAGCTGAGGCAGAGCGGAGGAGGACAACACGTACTGTGGGTAAAGCTGCTTTTTGCCTCGGGGAGGGATCCTCTCCCGGGGGCTTGGCTCGGTTAAAACCCACCGAGGCCGATGGAGAAGCTCAGCCTGCGTGGCCGACAGCGGAGGGATCGGCAGCCCCCCAGCCCGGCACTGGATGCCCTCAACCTTGCCACGACTCGTGCCACAAACAAGTCACAGCTCCAAAACCGGCCAAACCACCGGCGGGCAGCAAACCCGCAGCGATTGTCCCAATGGATCGGCCAGAGCATCCCCGCGGCCAGCGGCATGTGCTGGGCACCTCCAGCCATCACACCTCCGGGCCGCAGCGTCCGTCCCCACGTCCTGCGGTGGCTGCAGAGGGGATCACAGCTCCGCCCGCGTCCGCAGCCAAAACCTCCCGCTACCCCGTGCGGCAGCAGCCCCCCGAGCGGCGTCTCCCCCTCCACCACGAGCACCTGGGGACAAAGCAGCAGAGGGCAAACGGGGCTCAGAGACAGCCCCGGGGCCGCTCCCACACGGGGTTTGGTCTTTTCTGGGGACCTGGCGACCCCCGTGCCCCCCCAGTCCTGCCCTCCTCGGGCTCAGCGGGTCTGCAAAGGCTCTTGGTGGTTTTCCCGACAGGCAGCTTAGCGAGCAGGCTTAGTCGCGCTCTATTTTTAACTCTCGTGGTAGGTCACGCCAAGGGGATCTCCGTCGAGGGCAGCGCGGGGTCTGTGGGCCACCGAGGAACCGGCTGCTCCGGAGCCATGCTGATGTTTAAAACGCACGTGGGCGACTCTCTCCCGGCATCGCTTCTGCCGGGCCCAGGCAGAGCCACAGGTCCATCGCGGGGGAGGAAGTTAACAGGGCGACGCGTATCGCCCCGCTAAGGCCGGCGGGGCAGCTCGGCGAGGCCAGAGTCACGTCTCTCCCCTGCAAAGGCACAAAGGGTTTGTCAGCAGAACACGCCACGGGAGCCAAGGAAAGGGCCACCTCGGGGGACGGGACCGGCACCTGGCGATGGAGAACCCCCGGGAGAAACGGCAGAGCCGCGGGCGAGCCAGGGCCCTCCCCGAGGCAGCAGAGCAGGGCTGTGCCACTGAACGGCTCCCGGCAGCGGCTCCAGGGAGCAGCCTCGGTTCTGGAGACTTCAGCAGGTTCTCCCCGCTTCCTAAACCCCCTCCTCAGCACATGCGCCCTCAGCCGCGGCCTCGGCCGGGGGAAGGCGCGGTGAGGGGACGGGACGGAAACGCCGCAGGCTCTGAAGCCCGGCGGCGGGGGCAGAGGGCGAAGGCTCCGCTCCCCTCCCAGCGCTGCCGTCTGCTCCGTCGGCACCGGCTCACTGCCAGAGCGGCGGGACGTGGGACATTCGCTTTTCAACCAACTTTTCTAATGGCCGTTTAGCGGGACACCAATATGTACAGGGAAGCGCAAGAAGCAGGTTGCTGCGTGGGAAAAGATTCCCGGGAAGGGAAGAGGCGAGGCGAGGGAAACCCTTCTCCTCCAGCACGGAGGGAAGCAGCGCCGGCCCTGCCCTCGTCCTTGAAGGGGTTCGGGGCAGCCAAGGGATGGCGAAGGGCCCGACGTGGGGCTCGGTAGCGCTCTGCCCGGTGCCGGGGGCCAGCTCAGGAGCGACACGGAGGAGTGAACCCCCTCCACAGCTCCCCGAGCAGAACCAGAGGCTAAAGGTGGCGAGAGGAGTTTCTCTGCTGGGCAGGCGAACGCTGCCGGGGCGGTGAACCCCAGCAGGGCTGAGCGGAGCCGGGGGCGCAGGCAGGGGCAGGGCTGCAGGCTGCAGGGCACCAAGGGGCTGCTGCCACCTCCGAAGCGCCGCTCTGTGTCACCGCCGGCTCCGCTCGCCGCAGATCGAGGGGAAGGAGCGGGCCGGTGCGCTCACGCTCGCCCTGGCTCACGGCTTTCGTTGGCGCTCCACGCCTGCTCCGCCGTGAACCCTTAACTCCCCGCGGTCAGGCGACGGGGACAGCAGGAACCCCCAGCCCCTGACGTCTCTGGGCTCTCAGGAGGGTGTTAAACACACCCCATGGATCTTTCCGAAGTGTTTCCGTCGGTCATGTCCCTCCCAGCCCCTCACCAAACCCTTCCGGCCTTTCTCGCCCTTAAACCCCCCAGCTCTGCCCGGCGGCCGAGCCCTCCTCTCAGCATCCTGCTGCTAAAGCACAACCAGTGACGGCTCCTCTGCCCCGTCCGCGGAGCTCACGCGCGGGGACAGCGCTGAAGCCCGTTACGAACCGTTCATCACTTCCACGCTCCCCGAGAGGCTCCTCAAGCCACGGCTTTCCACCAAGGGGAGGCTCCTCCTCGCAGGAGCCCCTGCACGGGGCTGGTTACACCAGCGGTTCTCCTTGGTTGGTGTTCACGGGAAGGTCGCCACCCCAGAAAGGGGTTTTTTTGTTGTCCTTTGAAGTCGTGAGATGCCCCATTCAGCCCCTTCTGACGGCAGAGGAGAGTCATGGTCTCGAGTCAGCAATCCCCACCAAGGAGACGGCGGAGGTGGGAAGAGCCCAGCTCCACCTCCAGCTCCACCGCGCTGACACGGGGAGTTATTTTGGTAGCTCAAAACACAACTATTTTCTTAGGCAAAAGAACTATTTTTCTGCGGGGACCCAAAGCCAGCGAGGGGGGAAGGGAGGGGTATTTTTAACCGCGCTGGCCGAGCGGTGTTAACTCTCCTGCCTCACAGAAACGGAAGAGTTTACGAGAACGAGCACCAGCTTCACGTGGGAACAGCTCCCCGAGCCCCCCGCACGCCAGGACACGCGGGCAGGACCCGCGGGGCTCAGCCGGTCAGATCAGCCGTCAGCACGGTGGTCACCAGACCCGCAGCTTCACCGCTCAGGAAACCACGGCATGGGGAGAGCCAGAGCCAGAGATCCAAGCCCGTCTGCGGAAAAGATCCCCGACCCGCTCTGGACCTGAGGAGGAGGAGCTGCAGACCAGGAGGGTGACAGCCGGCCCTGAACACCACAGCCCGGCTCCGAATCAGAGGCCGACAGACCCCGGGACTGGAGGTCCCCGCTCTGCGGTCCTGCCTGCTACCCAAACCACATCAAAGCACACGGGGCACCGATCACCCCAGGACAGCCCCCAGAGACGGACACCCCGACGGAACAGAGCAGGCGGGGCCGCGCAGCCCTGCGCAGGTACGGACGGACGGACGGACCAGGACTCGTGCTGCCGGCAGCCGGCACATGGTGACGGAGCCACCGCCCTGTGGCTCCAGGTCTGGAGCGAGCAGAGCCCAGAAACGGGCCCTGGGTGAAGCCCACGCAGAGGAGCTGGCCTGGAGCTCTCACCGGCCCCAGCTCCAGCCCAGCACCGCCGAGACGCAGACCCAGCGTCAGCCCCGTCGAGGGGAAACCCCGCAAGCCCCCCCAAGTTCACGAGGCTCACGGCTAAGATCAGACAATGAGCAAGTGCTCAGTCACAACTGTTGTGTGGTGGCTCATCTGCTTATTTAGTCCACGAAGGGGCAAAACGTTGCTAAAAACCTCTAAAGGAGCTTCTCTGATCGCCCAGCTCATCGGAGACGATGCTGCTTCGCCTTCCCCGGGCTCCTCCTGCTTCAAGCCCCCCAAAACCTGCCGGCTCCGCTCGCCCATCGCCACCCCACGTCCCTGGCCCCTCGCCACGCTCCTGCGCTGGGTCCGTCCCGGGTCGTCTCAAAGCACGTCCCGAGGATCCCGCCCCGGCCAACCGCCCGGCGGCGCCTCCAAACGCTCCCGCGGGGGCTGCGACCCGCGTTCCGACGGAGCCTGTCCTCGCCGGGACGGGGCTCCGGGACGCCTCAGCCCCGGGTTCGGCGGGGGCACGGGGGGCTGCGCACTCACCCTCGACGCCAAGAGCACCCGAAGGGCTTCCCAACGCACGCTGTTGGCCCGCGAAGCACCGGGCCGCCGGCCGGCGGGGCGAGCGGGGGCCGCTCCGGAGCGGTCCGGACAAGAGAGGCCGAACGCTGGGACTATTTCAAGGCCTCGCTATTTTTAAAAGCTGCTTTTCCTGTTTCCCTTCCTGACCCTGGCGGGGACTCGCTGCCCGCCAGCAAGTTTGTGCCAAAACAAGACAAATCACCCTCTGAAAGCCGCCCGGGGAGCCCAGCCGGGCCGGGCCGAGCCCCCCGCCCCGCGACGCCGTCCCGTCAGCCACACGGGCGCGGGGGCCCGCGGCCACCGCGGCCAGCGGGAACGGCCGCGCCGCCGGCCCCACGTGACGGGCGGGATTAGCTTCCGAGGCACAGAGGAAACCTTGGACAAAGCCTGTCCCCGTGGCCGCTGCTCCAGGGCCTCGCGCCCACGGCCTCCCTCGGGCTGCCGGCGCCCGGGGAGCCCCGCAGGACAGCAAACCTCCGCCGCGGGGCTCTGCGAAACGCGACGTACCGAGGGCAGGTTCACCTGGCTGGCCGGAGCCGGGCGGTCGCTGCCTCTCGCCTCCTCCCGGGGCTCTGGAGCTATTTTAGAACTGATCCCTGGTAAAAAGCCCCGGCCTTTGTGCAGAGGAGACGTCACCGGTGAGAACAACTGGTTCTAATGAGCCGAACGAGCGCCGGGTGTTACACAACCTCGCTCCCAGGCGCAGACAATCTTCAGAGGACCTTGCAGGGGAGGGGAGGACGGGGCAAATTCCCCCGGCAACAAACTCGTAGCACCTGGCGCAGCTTTTCTCCATTTCAGCGCTCTCCAAATCCTCCCCAGCCCTCCCGTTCCAGGCAACTGGTGGAGAGAAAAGCCCGCGGTGGCCCCGCTCCCGGGTGGTCACGCTGCGGCCAGCGGTCATCTGTCCCCTTCCCTCCCCTCGCCGTGAAACAGCCACAGTCGTGGTGGATGGGGCTGGCAGCTGCTGCCGGGGAGGGACGGGAGCGCGGAGCGAGCCCCGGTGCGGAGCGAGCCCCGGTGCGGAGCGAGCCCCGGTGCGGAGCGAGCCCCGGCGCAGCAGCCCCTGCAGAGCCCCGAGCGCTGCAGAGCCGCTGCTGCCGCCCGCGTTCCGTGGTCGGGAGATGGTGCGAGGTAGGCGGGCGGCTCTCCTGTGCGCTGCGACCAGAAGCCCTGACAGGTTTTGCGCAACGTGGTGCGAGCAGCCGGGGCTCGGGAGTTTACAGGTGCTTTAAACCGAGGGGGTTTTCTGTAGGGGGCTTAACGGAAGTGCTCGCTGCAGCACCCACAGAGGTATCTCCCCAGCGCAGCCCTTTCCCCCTGCAACAAGCCAACACAAACTCGCTGTCTCTCGAGCGACCAGGAACAGCGTCATCTCAGCGTCCAAATAGAGGGGAGGTCAAAAATCAAATGCGATGCCCGAGGTGGAAGGATCTGAGGGGCTGTCGTGGGTCTGACGGTGCTGCTGGGGATGCCTGGAAGGGTTCTTGGCTCGGAAACCCTGAACCTGCAAGAGCTTGCGGGTTTTCTCCCCGTCTCCAAACAGCTCTTCCCTCTTCAGCGAGACCTGGCACACGGGTATCGCCCGGACGAGCTCACGCCCTTGACAGAGTCGGGTTTTAGCCCGTTACGTGTGAGGAAACTGAGGCACGGGGTGACGCGAAGGCCAGGAATGGAGCTGGAGCAGCCCGGGCCCATCTCCCATCACACCCGTGGACCCCCGCTGCCGCAGCCCGGTACCTGGTGGAGCTACATCCTTCCCCTGCCGGCTTTCTCCACGGCTGCGTGGGCCCCTCCTGGGCCGGCTGCTCTGGGAACGGCCGCCTGGGATCTACCGCGGTGCCAGACAGACTCTCCCGCGCTCGTTAGCCGCCCCTCGCTACTCTGCAGAACGATAATTAGTTCTGCTAATACAGAGGGATCCAGCCAAGCTTCCGAGGAGACAACCCAGGTCAGGAGAGAAACACAGGTTAACGCTCAGAGCGGCACCTTCAAAGACTTTATTTAATTCCACGTCCCTGGATCCAAACTGAAAATCCGTGGATCCACGGACGTGGAATTAAACCTCCCTGCCCTGTTCTCCTCCTTGTCAGGGAGGAAACGTCACCTCCTGCTTCTGGGGATGGAGGAACCAGGAGAGAGAAGCAGCACCCAGGGCAGCGGGGCCCAGAAGGCAACCGGCAGCCCCCGTTCCCAGCCCGCCCGGGGTACCGGCACCTCGCTCCTGCCCATCCCTCGCCCTGTCCCACCTCCCCACATGCTCTTCCACCCCTTCCCACAGAGCGTCCACACCTCGAGCGACGCCCGGAGTGCCCTCGCCATCACCCCGGCGACACCTCCCTGCTCTCCCTCGCGCCCACTCGCCCCGTCGCTGCAGTCCGAGCCGGCGCGGCCGCCACGCACCCGCCGGCCAGCGGACGAGGCTCCTCTCTCTGCCTCTCCTGAGAATCTGCTTATCCAGCAGCCTTCGTCCCCGCGGCGCTTCCGGAGAGGCGGCCGCTGCGCCAGGGACCCGAGCCCAGGACTGACCTGATGGGAAGGAGCTTCTGGATGGGGCCGAGAGGGAGGAAAAGAGGAAAAAAAAAGGGGGGGAAGGGACAGAGAGTGGTCTCAGGTTTCACATGTGGGAGAGGGGGAAAATGATAGACCGGCAGGCGGGTTCAGCGAGAACCAGCAACACGTCCCACTGCCAGCATGACATCACGAGGTCAGGGCTCAGCGGGGACGGCTGCAGTGGGAGGGGAGTCCAGAGGGAAAGGAAATAAGAAGAGAGAAATAAATAAAATCACCAGCACCAAAGTCCTCTGACCCACTCGGTGCCTCGGGAGAGCGGCTCCGGGTCCGGCACTGGTCCAACGGCCACCACGGGCGGAGGGGAGGCGAGCCGGAGGGTCCCTCCCCACCGCCTCGCACCCAGCGGCCGCAGCGGCCCCCCCGTCCCCGGCCATCTGCCAGCACCGGGATTCAGAACCGCGGCGGCTCGGCCTCCCTGCCACGGCCAGGGCAGGGCCTGGGGGGCACAGGGGCTGCGGGGTGCTGACAGCAGAGCGGGTTTCTCAGCCTCTCCAGAGGCGCTTGTGTCCTCCCCTCCACTTAAAACCCAAAGCCAAATCCTCGATACTCCTGGAGAGGCTCTTCCCCGTCTGCCGGCACGTGCCCTGGGCCGCTCCGGCGGGCTCTGGGGCACAGGGGAGTCCTGCGGGTGCTGCCCCTGGATCGGCCGCGCAGGGGACAAGGGAGCGTGAGTCCCGCTGGTGGGATCAGGGCACCCCGCAGTCGCCACGGGGCTCTGAAACGCACCGAGAACCGCGCGGGAAAGGAACCACCCTCTGCCGGCGAGCGCAGACCACCCCTCCAGCCCCACTGAAGGACGGAGCCAGGTGAAGGGCGCGGGGGGAAGGTCCGAGTCAGCCCCCAGCAGCACCCGCAGCCCTGAGCTCACCGGACCCCCTCCTCCTGCACCCTAACGGGGCTGCCGAAGCTTCGCCGGCTCGCTGGGAGCAGGCGTCGAGGAGGGGAGCTCGCCCCTGCCGGTTCAGCCCCACCGAGGAAAGACGCCCCCCCAACAAACGCTCCCAGCGCAGCTCGGGAGGGGGCTGATGCTGGTGGGGGTCGGGCGGTAATGGCCTCGACACGGCAGAACGCTGCGGGTACAAAATCCAGGCGCTCGGCCCCTCCGGGACCAAAGTCTGCGCCGAGAACCACCCTGGGCTCGCGCGGAGCGTGACGGCCGCCCCCTCGCCGGGGTGTCTCCCCCCAGGTCACCACGTGCCTCCGGCAGCCCCCACGTAGGCTGCGGGGTCAGGGGGTGCTGTGGGTCCCCCCGGCAGCACCGCTGCGTGTTTCCAGGCCGGGGAAAAGATGAGACAACGATGCCACGACCGCAGCAGCGTTTGCTCCGGCACTTCGGCCGTGGTTCCCGTGCGGCTCAGCAAAGGCGAACGCGCCGGGGTACCGCGCCGGCCGCCGCCGGGACGGCTCCCGCGGGCCGTGCTCCCACCAGGGCCGCCCTGCGCGGCAGCCCGCGGCCAGGCTCCTCGGCACGAAGAGGCTCGAGGCCGAGGCGACGAAAGGGGCGGCGTGATTCAAGCCGGGTCCGATTTCCGTCCATCCCGGCGTGCCGGGACACCCGCGCCCAGCAGGCGGGGAAGGTGGGCGCTGGTTCGGGGGGAAGCCAGGCAGGTACGGCGGCCTCTACACACCAGCACGGCCTCGGCTGGGACAACGCTCAGAGCCGGCGGCTCGTGGCTCCTGACCCGGCGGGTACCCGGCACGACCAGGAACCGCCACAGCTCCGCTTCGTCCCGCGGCCTTTCGCGGCCCGGCGCGGCTACCGCCCGAGCAGCAGGCGGCTGCTGGGCCGCTCGGCCATGGCCAGGCCCGGCCGCCGGCTGGCTGGCAGGCGGGGGGAGGACGGGCACGTCAAGGCGCTCCGAAAGCTTAATTATTAATTTTTCCCAACGAAATCTGCTGCCTCTCGGGGAGGCCCCGAGCGGAGCCTGTGCCCTGCTGCTGGCTGCCTTGGAAAGGGCTCGCTCTGTCCCTCCTTCCTTCCTTTTTCCTTCGCCTCCAGCACATGCAAAGCCTCCCTGGGGGTGCCAGGTAGAAAATAATCCTCTGCCAGGGCGCCCGATGGGCCATTTGAAACCCTCGGCATTGTTTTCCCTGCTCCCGGCAGCCGCAGGGGATTAAAACTTCAGCCATTATGCGCATGTTTTGTGCTCCATTGTGCTCCGCTCAGCCGTCCCTCCGCATTAACATCCAAACAGGTCCCTGTCCAGTCCAGGGCATCTCCCCGTCCGGCCTGGGCACCTCCCGGTGGGGCCTGGGCACCTCCCGGTGGGGCCTGGGCACCTTCTGGCCGCAGCAGCTTCGCCAGGACCCGCTGTCCCTTCTCCCCGTACGCCCAGGCACCGGAGCCGGGCGTTCCACAGGTCAACGGGAGCGGAGCAGAGCCGCGGGGCGCTGGCAGTGGCTTTCGGAAGGGCCGCGGCCAGCCCATCGCCTGCGGCTGTCCGGCACGGCGTGGCAGGAGCGTGGGGAACCAGCAGACCCTCCTCATCCTCGCTCTGGAACCGGCACGTCCAGGCGTACCGCTGCGGCTGGCTGCGGCTGGCTGCGGCGGCCGCTCACTGCCCACTGCAGTCCAGGGCCAGGCTGAGCCCGTCACCCCGCTCGGCCTCACTCGAAACCCCCTTCCCAGCTCCATCCCCTACGGGCGAGCGGGTGGGCAGGGAGCCGCCAGGCCCGTGGTCACTGCACCAGGCGGGTGAACCGGGGCGGTGAACCCCTGCTCAGATGTCCCCAACCGTATCGACAGGGAGAAACGATCACCCCCAGAACGAGCCACCGCGATGCCAACGCCGCAGCAAACCCCAGCCACCGAGGCCGTCCCTGCGCCCGGGCATACCCCGGGGCTTGGCAGAGCTCACTCCACGTGGGGTGAAAGCCGTGGGAGGGGGAGCGAAGAGCAGGGACATCCGCCTCCAGACCCACAAACAACCTGCGGCTTGCCTGGGTCGGGCAGCACCTGCAGTGCCCATATGAGCAATGCCCGGGCTGGGGGGCTCTGGCCCCCAAGCACCCGGTATGACCCAGCCCCGCTCTGCCAGGGGGGCCGAGGGACTCAGACCCCAGCCCAGTAGCGGTGTTTCACAGGGAAGTAAATACCTGTTCCCCAGCCACAGCCTGCCCACAGCCCCTGGGGTCACGGAGCCCTCGGAGGCTCCTGGGTTTAGTCCTCACAGAAGACCCCAGGAAAAACCCTGCTTTATTCCCTGCAGCACGCTGACCTCCTGCCCCGTTGCTCCATCGTCTCTGAACGCTCCGGGCAGAGGCTGGTGCTCCTCGCGCCGCAGAGCGGAGCGGGACGGGCCCGGCTCACAGCCAGCCTCCCGGCTGAAGATGCTGGCTGTGAAGAGTTTGAGCCCTCTTGGTGTTTTTAATAACAGGAGTGGTTTAATTTATGAGTGCTGTAATTAATGTCATTAAACCCTGCGCTTCCTCCGCCCGGCGCTCGCTCTGACCATCTCAGGTGGGTTCTGGGGGATCCCTCCCTGCTGTTGGATGGAGAAGAACCACCCCAGACCTTCCTCCGACACACCGGGGGGAAGAAAAACAGGAGCGAATCCTATTGCTGGTGAAGTGGAAGGGAAGGGCTGGGGCAGCCCCCGGCCCGGCCGGGCTCACCGCTATCTTCTGACGGGTTTTGCGACAGCGAGGGAGTGTCTAAACGCACGAGGTGAGTCCAGCCTGAGCGGCGAAGGGAGTGGGGAGGAGATGCGGCAAACACGCGGACTCCTCCTGCTCCCAGCTCCCCCATCTCCCTGAATTCCAGCAAAAAAGATGCTTCCTCAGGGAAGGGAGCGTGAAACTCCGTCCCTGCCCGTCCCCCCATCCCCGCAATGGGGCGTGAGCCAAGGCAGCCCCATCCCAGGGCCGCGCTCCGTCCCGGCGCTGCGGGATTACCCTCCCCAGCGCTGCAGAATTAAGTCTCCACCATCTGCTGATTCTGGAGATACCAAAACAAACAGGCGGTGGCTGCCATCCAGGATCCCACAATTTGGCCTGCCTGAAAAATCAAGTTTTTAAACACTGGCAGGCGCTTTCGTAGCCCCGACCGGCACGAAGCAGCATCAGCGCAGGGAGGGTTTTGCTCCCATATTAACCAGCAGGACCAGCACCCGCACTGGTGCGCAAGGGCTTGGTGCTTCTGGGCCGACATTTCACGGCAGAACCACCAGGATCTCCCCGGGCGCTCGGCCGGGATCATCTCCAGGTCGTTCCCTCCGTCCCCATCTCAAACTCACTCCGTTGATTCCAGCGGGATGAACAGAAAATCCACCCCGTCGGTGCCAAGAGGAAGAGGCCGCGGAGCCCCCTCGCTCCCGCTGCGCGCTAGGATGGCCTCGCTCGCTATCGGCGCGTTATTGTTTTCATAACATCCAGGCACGCGCTCAGGAACTTGGTGCAAATAAATTAACACCCTGAAAAATACCTTGTGGGGAGCGATGGTGCCTTGGCAGGAGGGTCAGACCTGGGAGAACCCAATCGGGGTGGAATAAACCCAGAAAACCAGCAACAAAGGTGATTCCTGTGAGACGACAAGAGCTCCGGGCACTGCTGGTGTCCTGGTTGCCGCGGGAGCCCCTGAGCGACCTCGAGGCCGGCCCCACTGCTCCAGTCACCGCGTTGGGTTCCTGCACCAGTTCAGAGTGGTCCCTGCGGGGAATCGGGGCCCCCTCGCCCAGAGTAGGTTGCGGGATGAACATCGGGGGTAAATGTGCTGGCAGAGCTCGCGACCCTCAGGGGATGAGCCTTTGGGGAGCCCCTCCAGCCCCCCCAGCACAGCAACATGTGGGGTGAGGCTTTTCTTTCCTCCTCAGACACACTAAACCAGACCCTCTGAGGCAGCGGCTCTCACAAACGAGGCTCAGTTCCTGAGGTGCTGTTTCAGAGCTAAGGCAGGAGGCACCCAGAGCTCCCTGCTCGCCTTCTGGGGGAGGCTCTTTGAATTAAACTCATTGGGGGAAGATCACCACAGCCCCCCGGGGCTGGCTGGCACCCGACTGCACACAGGCACCAGCAGCAAGGAATTAAAGGACTTTACAGGGGCTGAGAAACAAGAAGAGAGAGAAGAAACGGGGTTTGAAGGAACACAGCACGTTCTGACTATTCCCTCCTACAACCCAACAACCAGGAGGCTCGAAGGAAGTGGCCAAGACCCACAAGAAACAGCCCCACTGAAACGCTCGACCTCCCTGCAGAAGGTCCGCTCCCAGCTGTCTCCTCCTCCTCCTCACCAGCACTTCAGATCCACCAGCCCAGGGCCACCTCACTGCCCAAGGCAGGTCAGCGTCCCCCGACCCTCGCTGGGCACCTCGAGAAGTGCCAGCAAGAACCTGCCGTTAGTCCTCACTGTTCCCAGTTTCTTCCCTAGGGAAGGCAGGATGGTGCCCACCTCTCCATGAGCCTCCTCCTGCCTCTGGAACCACATGGGCCCTCCTGGAGAGCTCATGACTCCTCCCAACCAGCTGCTACAGGACCCCAAAACACACCAGTGTGTTACCGGAGCTGCCACAGGGTCCTCTCCACATCCCCCCCGTTCTCTTCCCCCACCAAAGCTGGTGTGGCAGGAGGTTCTCTCCCCCCCCGACCGCTTGGCAGGCACTGCGTTGATCTTCCCGGGGCGTCGGGGCGTGATGAGAGACCCCCACATCCCGTTCTCAAAGACCATCCTCAGGACAGCAGGACCTGGAGAAACCAGGGAGGGTCCGAGCAGCCCAAAGCACGACTTGGCCACTCCTCAAAAACGGGAGGAGCAAGAAAATACCCCAAGAACTGGGGCCCAAAAACAAGACACCACCTTATTTGCAAGAGATGTTACGGCTGCAGAACTGGGGGGACCCCGGCCAACCCCTCTCTGCACCCTGGGCTGGAGGGGGAAGGCTGCACCCCCTCCTCAGCCCCCCAGGGCAGGGAGGAGAAAGAACTGAGTCCCGGGAGCTGTGAAAGGGAGTAACAACAGCCCCAAATCCCAGAGCTAGAGAGAGGGAGCCGGGGCCAGGCCCTCCCCGGAGCCGTGGGGGCATGTGAACAGCCCCAGCCGCCCCAAAGCCTCCCCCATGCCCCTAACTTAGCGGGGCATGACCAGAGCCCCCCCATTCTCAGCGACACCAGGGCCAGGAGGAACAAGCCCAGCGCTCTCCCATAGTGTGGGTGGGCGCGATCAGCCCCTCCGCTGCTGGGGAGGGCGGGGGACATGACCGACCCCCCCCAGAGGCAGAGGGGAGGAGAGTCACAACCAGCCCCACAGCCACCCCAAACCCCCCAAAAACCCAACCCCTCAAGCCGGGGGGGAGGGATGGGCCCAGCCCTCCCCGCAGACGCAGGGGAACACCACCGCCCCACCCCACCCCCCCGCAATTCCCACCGGGAACGGCTGGTATCCCCCCCGCCCAGCTCCGGAGGGGGACAGGGCGGGATGGCAATTCCCGAGGGGACCAGGACGGGCGGCCCCCGCCCCGCCCGAACCTCCTGGGGCGGGGTGGGGGGACAAACGGCCCCTTCCCCCGGAGCCCCGGAGGAAGCGGGTGACCGTGACCCCACACCCCGCGGGGGAGGGGGATGGCCGTGACCCCACCCCACGCCCCGCAGGGGAGGGGCCGCCCATCACCGCCGCCCCTCGCCCGAGCTGCGGCGGGGGCGGCTCCCGCTCACCCCCGGCCCGCAGGAGGAGGCGGGCAGGAGCGGCAGCCCCCACCCCCCCACCCCGCCGCGCCTCACGGACGCCTCTGAGCGGGGCGGCCCGGAGCGGCCCCCACCAGGCCCCGAGCCCTCCCTCAGCACCCCCCGGGCCGCGCCGGGCGCCGCGGGTCCCGCGGCGGCGGTACCTGCTGCTGCGGGCGGGGGGCGCCGGCCCAGGCCCAGGCCCCTCCGCGGCGGCCACTTCTCCTCAGCCACTTCCTGCTTGGCTCGCGCCCCCCGCCCTCCGCCGCCGGCCGCTCGCGCGCCGCGCTCCCGCCCCCCCCCGAGGCCGCGCCATTGGCGGCGCCGCCCGCCACTCGCCGCTGCAAGCATCGCGATTGGTCGGCGCCGCTGTCGCTCTGGGGTGGTCGCGGCCGTTCGCACTCGCCGTTGGCGGAGAGGACGACAACGCCGCGGCTGGAGCCCGCCTCCCCTCGGGGTGTGCTCATTGGGGGTCGGCGGTGCCATTCAACGCATGGTCCCCGCCCATCCTGCTACACCGCTTCCTATTGGTGGCTCGCGATGGCTCGCCCGCGGGGCAGTCTCGCTGCTTATTGGCTGGAGGCTTTGCTCATCAAGCCAGCCCTCCTCCTCCCGCTTTCCATTGGTCAAACGAGGCTGTCCTTCAACCGGGGATTCTCCCAACTATTGGCCACAGGGAACGTCCATCATGGCACCTCCCAGCTGTTGTTTTCCTATTGAGCAAGAGACCTATCGCTCAACGCCAGACCCCGCCCTCTACCAGTCCCATTGGTCGGAAGCTCTCAAAGGTGCTTCAGCCCTATTCTCCCATTTGCGGGCAACACTGTCACTCAGGGAAGTGGCCGCGTGCCTGTCCCGCCCGCCACGTGATGCCCAACGCTCAAGCCCCATCGGTAAAGAGCCCTGTCACTCAAGCACGCCCCTGCCACTTTGCTCCCCCATTGGCTGGCCCGCCGGCCAGTCCGCCATGACAAAGCCACACCACCCATTGAACCTCCTGGCCGCCACTCAATACAAAATCCCGCCCACCCCAGCTCGCCTCCCCACCCCATTGGCCACCTCCCCAGTCCCCACGTACCGACAACATCCCCACCACCCCCTCACTGATTGGCTGACTCCGCTGCTCATCCACCACCAAGGCCCGCCCCATCCGGTCTCACCGTAAACATCCCGCGGGGCGCGCTGGGAGGGGGCGTGGCCTGGCCCAGCCCCGCCCCAGACACGTGTGAGTAGCGTCTGGTACCAGCTCCGTCAGCGCGGGGGAGAGCCGGGGCCCAATCCCAGCCAGTACAGGGGAACCGGCGGCTCCCCCCGCCCAGGTCCCTCCCAGTGAGGCGCCAGCCCGCAGCCCCCCGTGAGAAGCCTTTATTGCCCCGGTACAGCAGAAGCCCCTGGCCCCGCGGCCGACCCACCCCCGGGCCCGCAGCCCCTCACTTCTTCTCCTCCTCCTTCTTGTCTTTGCTCTCCTTGGCGGCCTGCGAGGCCAGCGAACCCATGGCATTGCGGATGGCCTCATTGTTGGGGTCCACGCCGGGCAGGTTCTCCAGAACGCTCTGCAGGAACTCGGGGTCCTGCATCACGTCGTAGTCGTCTTCCTCCTGCGGGAGGAGGGAGAGGAGCCGGCTGCCCATCGTCTGCCTGAGGGACGGGACAGGGAGCACAGGAGGAGGAGGCCTCACCTTGGCGGGTTCGGAGGTGTCCATGGCCGTGCTGCTGTCCACCTCGGCTGCCTCCGCCTGGGCAAACTCTGTGGGAGGAGCAGGACGGCTCAGGGGAGGGACCCATGCACCCACCCCGGGCTCAGGGGAAGGACCCACTGACCCACCCCCGACCCATAGACCCACCCCCGGCTCAGGGGAAGGACCCACAGACCCACCCCCAGCTCAGGGGAAGGACCCACTGACCCACCCCTGGCTCAGGGGAAGGACCCACACATCCACCCTGCAAGCATCTGTCACCCCTCAGGTGACAAGGCCCCACCCTGGGGCAGTTCTGGGGCAGAGCAGCTGCCCCCTTGGCTTTCCTCCCCTTCGGCTGGGGGCCGGCGCGGGGCCTCACCCGGTCCCTGCAGCGACATCTGCATGGCATAGGCGATCTGCTCCTCCTCCGTCATGCTGCTGAGGTCGGGCAGCCCGGCCCGGCCAAACTCTTGCTGCGTTATCGTCATCTTCAGCAGAGCATCATCCGAATCTGCGCCCACAGACGCTGCTCAGGGCCCAGCGAGGCAGCCACGCGCCATCCCCATCCCCTCCCGCCCGCGACGGCCTCGCTGGGGAAGGGGAGGGAGCAGAGCTGCTCCCTGCAGCGTTCTGGACAGACTTCGCTGGGAGTTCCAGCGGGAGCTCCCAGCACGCTGTGGTTAAACTGCCTCCCTCCTCACACCCTGGCAGCTCGGGGAACCGCCGCGCTGTGCAGAAGGGCCCCGCCATGCCACTTCCTGCAGCGTCGGGCAGCACCACAGCCACAAATGCTGCTGCGGGAGCCGGACCCTCCCCGTGGAACGTTCTGCCCGGCTCCTCACCGTCCCCAGCCGTGGCAGCAATCCCGGCCTCGGCTGCGGAGGCAGCTGCGGCCCTCCTGGCCTCCTCCTCCTGCCGCTGCCGCTGCTCCTCCATGGAGACCCGCAGAGCCTGCGCAGAGGGGACAAGCCGGGAGCTGAGCAGGGCAGAGTTCGGCCGGCCCCAGCCCGGCGTCTGCGGCCACCCTCCAGCAGCCAGCGCTCACCAGAGCCAGCTCCGGGTCGGCGCTGGGGTCCACCCCGAACTCGAAGTCGCTGGCGCCGAGGCCCAGCATGGCTCCGCCCTCCCCAGCCAGGATCGGGGAGCTGATGAGGGCATCGGCCAGGCTGGGCCCCGGCGGCACCGTCACCAGGTGGGAGCCAGAGCCATCCTTGCCATTGAGCGTGTTGATGAAGGCTGTCAGCTTGTCCGTGTTGGCTTCCTGGGGCCAAGGAGAGAGTCCGAGGCTGGAGCCGGGCCTGGAGGCGAATCCCTGCCCGGGCCCTTGGGCAGGAGCCTCACTCACCTCTTCCCCAAAATTGATGATGTCCACGTTGACTTTCTCCTTCTTCAGCCGCTTTGCCAGCTTCACCAGCTGCAAGGAGGAGACACGGCGCCAATGGCCTGGACCCGGCTCCTACCCGCGCTCGGCTCACCCCAAACTGGCCCGTGGCACTGAGGACTCAGCCCTGGAGGCACCACATCAGCCACCCAGGTCCAAGCCCTGCCAGCAGCAAAGCACTGGAGGCGTTTCACCTCTGGAGGTGGGACAGGAGGTACCGCGCGATGCCTGCAGTGGCCCTAGCGAGGGAGCGGCTCCTGCCAGAGCAGTGACCGGCTCCAGCACAGGGACGGTGGGGCCCAGCCCAGGCAGCGCCTCCGCACGTCCCTGACCCCAAACATCTGGACTAGCTTCACCCGTGTCACTGCGCACCAGAAGAGCATCTCCTGAAGGCTGGGAGCACCCCAGGGACACAGACCCCACCCCTAGCTCCTCAAGAAAGCGGTTTGGTGGGAGCGCAGGACACAGCACCAGCCCCCGGGGCAGCCCTGCAGCTCTGGCCGTTACTCACGTCCTTCTCGTTATCCTCCACGGGGCTCCCCACGAAGGCGATGATGCGCATCTTGTGGTTCTTGCCCTGGCGGTGTTTTAGGGCCAGCTGCGGACAGAAATTACGCTCAGGGGAGGGGGACCCCATCGTGTCCCCAACACTTTCCCTGTTCCACCAGAAAACTTGGGGTAAACACCAGGAGGGACTTTTCAGCAGCAGCTTTCACCCAAGGGGTAGGAGCAGGAGCCTCTCAAGGGCCTCCCTTTGCTGGTGGTCGTGACTCAGCTGGGACCGCCAGCCAGGAGTAGGCTGTTATGTGGGCTTTTACAAGGGTTTCAGCTGCAGTTTGCAGACAGGGAAACTGAGGCAGAACTCCGAGGATTTGCTCAGCGTCGTTTGGCCGTAGGGGCAGGAGGGACTAGGGCTCCCCAAGTCCCAGCCATGGACGGGACAGGGAGTTTGACAGGAGGAATGACTCGCGAGGAACAGCAAGGCCACTTACATGAGCAACTCTGATCCCCGTGCAAAAGGTGATTTTCCCTTTGGGCTGCACTGTGTGGAGCTTGGACAGGATCCGGCCCGTGTCTGGCGTGAGCGTGGTCAGCACTTCACAGTTACTGCAACACAGACAGGCTGCCGCTGGCAACCTCCTCCTCGAGGGGCTCTCTGTGACAGCCCCCCCTGCACCGAGCCCGAGGCCAGCTCCACGCCTCTGCCAGCGCCCATCTCCGGGGTGCACCAGGAGCGAGACTTCACCCCAAAACACCCCAATCACCTGCCTGCACAAAGGGTTGGGTGGGTCCCTGTCCCCTGCCCCAGCAACCTCGAGCCCAGAGGCCAATCTGAGTCAACTCTGGCTAAGAGGGAGCCCACTGAGATCCTGCCGACCTCTGGGCAAGGGGGGAACGACCCTCTGGGGGTGCCCATGAGTGGCAGCGGCAGCTCAGCCCCTCCCTGCCACCTCCTGGGACAGGCTGCAGAGGGCTGGGTCAGGCAGAGAGTGAAGCCTCTATAACCCATCCAGGCGCTGCAGGACCCGGAGGCGGGTTAGGAACCGGCCCTCCCAGAAGAACTGGTTTGGGTTTAGACTGTGCTGTTACTGCCCCATTTTTCCCTCTCGGTCCCGTGGGTCCCCCCAGCCGCTCCTCGGCACCACCCCAACACCATCTTCCCCTCGTACTTGGCCAAGGTGATGAGCCCCACGTTGTTCTCAGGGTTGCTGCGGGTCTTCGAGTGGCACACGATGTTAACGGCATCTTGCTGGGCTTGCAGGCGGGTGGGTAAGAAGTCTCCGTTCCTCATGTACTCGCTGTTGTCAACGCTGAAACGCAGAGAGAGGGGGTCAGCTTGCCAAACTGTGGAGATTTATCCCCAAAACGTGCTTTCCAGGCCGGCATACAGGAAACACGAGGGTTTCCCAGGGCAGAAATGAGTCACCTCTGCCTTCCCCTGAGTTCTCAGCCCAGAACCCACCTTTGGGTCCCAGGACTAACGCTGGCCCGGAGCTGGAAGGCCCCGTTCCTCGCCCAAGCGGTGACTGCGGCCAGACCCAACCTCAGCCCCGTGTCCCCCCCGATGCCTTTTTCCAGCTCCACAACAACAAAAAGGCCAAGAGACTCCACTGCAGGGCAATGCTCCGCACTCAAGGCGGCCATGGGGTTTTCACCAGGGCGGGCGCTTCCCAAACCCAGCTGACATCTGCAGCGGGGGTCAGGGCTCCACCAACCGCACACGGGCCATGGTGCCCCGCAGTGTCTAACGGCAGCAGCCACGGCATGTCACTGGCCTTAATCCCTGCACTCCGCTCCGTCCCCTATTTAATACAGCCCAGAGCAGGCATTGGCCTTCAGGAAAGTGCCCCCGGGAAGGAGGGCTGGTCCAATAAGAGTTTATTCTGGCCCCAAATTAAGACTTCCCTGGGGGGTACACCCAGAATTCCTCAGTTTTAACTCCAGGGGAAAGGTTTCCTCTGGGAAAAAAACAACCTGTGGCTGTTTGCCTGACCCTGCAGCCACAGTTCCCCGCTCAGGACTGGCTCGCGCTGGGCCACCTCTCCTCCAGCCCACAATGAACACCCTGTCCCACACTGGGGAGCGAGTAGGAGGCAGTGGCTGAGCTTCACCTCAAGCACAAAGCCAGGGAGCAACCTGGCCAAGGCATTCTGAGCTGCAGCTTCACAGCTCACAGAGCAGCAGGGAATTCCTCCCGCTCTCCAGGGCCTCACAAGGAGAAGCGACACGTTTTAATGCCCTTGAACATGAGTAAGCAAAGTATAACCCTGAGAAAAACATCACGGACTCGGATGTCACTGAGTCAGGCTCCAGCGATATCTGTACCCAAACAGCTGCGGAACCACGCAGAGAGCCAAGGAAACAACCCACCCCAGGCAGATTCCACCGGGTTTTCCCTACCATCACCTCCTCAAGCACCAAAACCACAAATAACTCGACTGTAGCTGCTGTAAGAATAACGACACATCAAAGTTCACCTCCCCTTCCAGCCCCGGCTGCATCCGGGACCCAGGGACAAGCCCCTCTTCCCTCAACAGTGGTGCTGAGCAACAATAAGAGATGGCAGCTGCTTCACCACCCGACAGCCCCGCACGGCGCCCCAGCCCCAGGGGGACCGGGTAAAGCCCCAGAGCCAAGCGGTCGAACCTCTTCAGGAGCTGGGCACAGCTCAGCTCTGCAGCCCGGCTCTCCTCCTCCGCTGGGACATGACCCCAGTTCTCTGAGGCAGCATCGGTCATGCCAGAGCCCCATCACAGCCCTTTCCCCATGGCCTTTGCCGGGGTATCCCCTGCCCACCACGTTCCCCTCTCTGCTTCACACCTTGCCAGCCCATTGGCGCCTACGAGCGCCCCTTCGCCCCACTCCTGCCTCCTCACCCCCCTGCACCCACCCAGGATCTTTCCCCTCCGACAGACCCCTCCTCACCCAGCCTGGCCCCCTCCCTGCCCACCCCGCTCTCCGTGACAGCCCCCACCCTCACCTCGCTGAGCTCAACCTCTTCGTGAGCACCCAAACCCCCCACCCCACCTTAAACCCAGCCTCTCCCTGCCCGTGCCCTCTCTGCTCCCCTCAGACGCCTTCCCGGCCCCTCACAGACCCCTGCCCGGAACCCCGTTCTCTCCCCAGCCCCTCACAGACCCCTCCCCTGCCCGCACTCCCCTCGGGCCCTGCCTTCCCCCCAGCCCCGGCCGGGCCCGGCCCGGCCCTGCCGCCGCCCGGGATGACTCAGGGAAAGCGGCGGCGGCCCCGGCCGGCCCCGGGCGCTAGGCGCGGGCCGTGGGGCGGCGGGCGGGGGGCTGCGGGGTGCGGCCCCGCCGGCCCGGCGCGGCGCTGCCCGCTCACCACACCATGGTGCTCTCCAGAACCATCTTGCCTTCTTCTGCCCCCAAAGACCGGCCCGGGCCCGGCCGAACAAGGCGCTCGCTGATTGGCTCCGCGCTACCGGCCAATGGCCGCTTCCCGTCTTTGCGGGGCGCGGCGCGGCGGGCGCGGGGCACGCTGGGAGTTGTAGTCCCGGGGAGGCGGGAGGGAGTGGTACGGGCAGAAATACCCCCGCGGCGCCCCGGGAACCGCCCCCTCCCTCCGCCAGCCCCACGATGGGGAAGAAGCGAGGGGTTTCCACGGGGCCCGTGACCCGCCACAGCCCACGGACAGCCCCAGGGGGATTCCACGGGGGCCTGGACACCCCCCAGCCACCCAAAGGGGCTCCCGGACCCCCCCCAGCCACCCCACGGGGGTCCTGGACACGTCACAGAGAACCTGGACAACCCCTGGACACTCCCTGGAAGACCTGGGCCTCCCACAGATACCCAACGGGGCTCCCAGACAACCCCCCCGCCACGGGTCCCGGACACTCCCCGGGGGTCCCAGACACCCTCCAGCCACCCCCCGAGGGTCCCGGACCCCTCGACACCCCCCCCCCAGCACAGAAGAGGCAGCAGGCGGGGGTTGAGCAGCACACCGTGTATTGCGCGTGGTTCCAACAGCGGACGAGGCCACAAGCGTTACAAGAGCCCAAAGGACACGGGTGACGCGAGCTGCTCCCCGGGGACGGCTCCGTCCCCCCCGGGCGACGCTCCGGGGTCCCAGCGGTGCCGAGCGCAGCACTGGAGAGGTCCATCCGCGCGCCGTCCCGGCGTCGATCCAGAGCTCACGGCAGCAGCTGCTCGCCGGGGAGGCGACGTCCCCGTCCCCACGCTGCAGAAAAAGCTGCTCGGGGGGTCGAGATGAGGCGGAAAGGCATCGCCCCCCGCTTTGGAACACACCGCGAAAAGAAGCAGTTCTGAAAACCCAGGACAAAGCAGAGGTCAAGATACAAACACCCCCCAGCTCCCTGCGCGCCAAGTAACTACCCCAGGAAAGGAAAAAAAAACCCAACCAACACTTAAATACAACCTCATAAATATTAAACCATGAAAAAATCGAAGCAGTTTTTCCCCCCCTCCCGGTAAAAAACCAAAACAACCCGGGGTTGGGAGGGGAGGTAAGAAACGAGTGTCTAATATAGACAGTGACTGCGGCGATAAAGGGTAACCGGGGGGGGGTCCAGCAGGGACGGCGGCCCCGGCTCCTCGTCCTCCCGCTCACGGGGCTCGTCGCGACGTCAAGTCGGTGCCGAGAGGTTTGGGGAGCCCTTGAGAACCAAACGGTTTGTGAACGGCGACTGCCCCGGCGCTCCGCCGCCCCGCTGGGGGTCCGGACCCCCGCGGTAAGGCCATTCCGCTCGGTCTTCCCAAACACCGGTGAGAGGATTTAAACAACAACAACAACAACAAAAAAAAAATCGCTTTTTTTCGTAAAAAAATATCGGTTTGTGTCGCATTCACTTCCAAGGCTGCAGCGGAGGGGGGGCAGAGCCTCGGCTCCGGGGCGCCAGCTACAAACAAGCCCTCCCTGCACCGCTACATTCGTCGTTCGTTAGCAATCGCTGCTAATTAGGAGAGAAACCCCCTGCACCCCCGTAAGGGCAGCCTTTAAATTCCTTCTTTTGACAGGTATAAAAAAAGGAGGATTTCAACCCACCAGCAACACTTCAGGGGGAAGAGTCACTTCATCGCGTTAAAAACAGCATTTAGTGAAAATAAACCTCAGCCCAAGCGCTGCTGGGAGAAGCCTCCGCGGCTGCCGCGGGGGCACGGCGGCCGAACAACCCCCCCTTCCAGCTTATCGTCTTTAAAACCGGACCCGAGCCGCCCCCAGGAGGCCGAGCTCGGCCCCGGTCAGGGCAGAACCTCGGTTCCAGGCCGCCGGGAGCACCGGTACAGGCGCGGTATCAAAAGGGAGCGGGGCTATAAAAATGGGGGGGGGGGTGTCCGCACGCGGGGCCGGCAGCGGGACGGGGCGGGTTTGGTCCGTTTGCGTAAGAAATACTTTATAAAAAGTGCCCCATAAAGCTCTGCCTTCCCCGGCGGGGAAGGGACGGGAGGGCCGAGTTTAAAAACCAGGGGGGCCAAAGCACGCCGAGTCCTCCCCGGCGTCTGGGCAAGCTTTGCCCGCTCAGTCCTGGGGGTGACCCCAAGCTCCCCCCGTTGCCACCGGGGCCAGGTGAGGCTCCGAGAGGAGGCGGCTCCGGCGGCAGCCAGGGGAGAGGAGCCTCTGCTCACACGAGATACCTCCTGGTGGAACACTGAAAAAACCCTATTTATTAAAAAAAAAAAGATTCCTATACTGCAGGACTAAGAAGAAGTGGTATGACTGAATCCGGAGGAACATTTAAATTAAAAACTCGTTTAAAGTACAAAACCGACGCCCACTGCTCTGTCGCCATGGCCCCCACGAGGCTTCGACACCCGCTTTCCCCGGGAACTCCCCAGAGCCGCCCGCTCGCTCCAGGGCCGCGGCGGCGGCAGCACCCGCTCCCTCAAAGTCAGGTCCCTTTGCCAGAGGGCTCCAGCCCCCGCGCAGCAGTTCCTCTTCCTCCTCCTCCGGACAGCCGTGGCTTTGCTCCCGCCAAGCCCAGGGAGAGGAGGGGCCGCAGGGTGGGCTCTGGTGCCCAAGGCTCAGCCGTGCCGGTTCCGGCGACACCGGCCACGAGGCGCAGCCCGGCCGCCGGCTCTTCGCTTTCTGTCCGGGTGAGATTACTTTTAAAAACAAATAAAATAGTCAATCAGCAACAGGGGCTGAACGTCCGTCAGACTCCACGGAGCACAGAACCATCTGCTGCCATCGTGGCGGATTCGGCGTCACTTCACTGCCAAGAGAGAAGAGGGGGAGATGCTGGGGAGGGGTCTGCCTTCCTCCCAGGGCTGCTGCTGGTGCCCCCCTAAACCTCCTCAGCCTGGGAGAGCGCGAAGCGGGCTGCTGAAGCCAAGCTCATCCCCAACCACCGCCTGGCACTGAACAGGGGGGTCGGGAGCATCTCTCACCCGCCACAGGGAGGGCGAGATGGGCCCGCCAGCTTCACCCTGCCATCAGACCCGCTCTGGGCGCCCACCAAAGAGAGCGGCTCTGCTCCGCCTCCCACTTACCCAGCTCAGGGCTCATCGCTAGGGCCACCAGCGGCGCCCAGCCCCGGGCGGGCTGAGCCAGAGCGGGATGAGATGGTGAGCTCACCCACCCCGCCCAGCGCCCGTCCCTGCACAACCCGCAGCTCTCCAGCCCCCCCCAGAGCTGCTCTCCTCCTCCTCCTCCGCAGGGAAGTACTCACAAAGCTTATCTCCGTCTCTTGCAGGTCCTCGAGCTGCTCTCTCAGCTCTGCGGAGCGCTCGGGTAGGGAAGGGCCCGGGGAGCCGCTGGGGAGACAGAATGGGGAGACCTGTAAAGCAGTTTTGGAAGAGAGCTGTCGGCACAGCCCATCTCCAGGGCTGCCCCCAGCCCTCGGACCGGCCCAACGGCAGCTTTAACACGGAGGCACAGGCAAAAAAATATCACCCCTCCCAGTCTGACATGACTTCAGACCTTAGGAACGAGGATCTTCTGTCCAGCACCTCTGTACCTCCTCAGCTGGTCCTGGGTGCGAACAGCCCAGGGACAAAGAAACCATGAAGCACCAGAGCTCAGCAGGTCTCCGCCTTTCCAGAGAGGGACTCGTGTTTGAAACAGCCCTGGCAACCTACAAACCTCCTGTGCTCAGCCACAGCCCGCCCGCGGGGTGTCCGCCGTGGGTATGTCGCCAGGGAGGAAAGGTGGGCGCAGAACAAGCCCTGCTTTGGCCGAACACCCCGTTATTTCCCCGCTTCTTTGACGATCCTACAGCTAAAAGGTTGCGACCTGCTGGCTGAGGAACTCCAGCTCCCAGCGAGGGCCTTGCCCCGCTTCCTGCTGAGGATATGGTGACCACGGCTTCCCTCCAGCCCCTCTCGGGTCCGAGAGGGCTCACCTCACCCAGGCCAAGCGCTCAGGCTCCACGGTGAGCCTGCAGAACCAGAACCTGCATTTTCACCAAGAACGGTGCTCAGCGCCATGCGGGGTGAGGAGGAACCACCTGAGAGGTTTCACCATCGAGCCTTATGGCAGCCGGACACGTGAGGGACTGCGGAGCCTCGGCACAAGGGCACACCGTGCTATAGCACCGCATTTGGGGAGCGAACTGACTGCACAGGGGCTCTGCACCCGCTGGCACCAATGAGCGTGGGGCCAAAGCCCGGGGTCAGGCGCCCTGACACCCGCTGGGCAGGAGAAGGTTGCGGGCACAGTCTGGTTCCTCCCCTCACCTAGGCAGGAAGATGCCGGGAGCTGCTCTAGTCAAGTCCTTTGCTGAGCTGTCAGCTTTATGCACTTGGACGCCCACTGACCTACGTGGAGATCGAAGGAGAGAGACCCGCGGTTAAGGAAGCGAAGAGAACCCCTCGGGCATGCCGACGCGCTGGAAGGAGCAGCTCTGGTGGAGGATCCCTACCAAGAAGTGTCCTCGTCTTACAGAGGCACTAAGAGGCGTTAGTTATGACTGCACCTCGCTCCCCTGCGGCTCGGGGGAGAGCAGGCGCTCCCACCAGTGCCACTGTGCCGGCAGTGGGGCAGGAATGGGGCAGATGGTTTCCCATCGCCTCCAGGGAGAGAAGGTAACACCTTCAAACAGCTTCCACGGAGGGGATCGTCCTCTGACCACAGCTCCTCCTCGTCCCTGCTGCTCTCACCATGGCAGCAGCAAAGGAACATTCACAGGCAGCCAGCAGCTCCCTCGGGCTCTCCATGCAGGTCAGCTCCCGAGACGTTCGGAACCGCGCTGCACCCCCCTGCAGCCTCCCTTCCCAGGAGCTCGGCCCTAACCCAGGCAGGAAGGTGCAGGAGAACCCAGCCCTCTGGGGAGAACAGTGGGAAGGTCGTGGCCAGCATCAGCCATCACCACAGCAATGCTCTTCACGGACATTTCAGCAGTGACACCTCCACGGACTCACTTTAACAAGCACAGTGACCTCGACTCCAGAACAGACTCGCAAACACAGACCACACAAGGGACTGGAAACGACTGGGACCCTCCCAGCCCAAGCAAACGGTGCAGGATCATGTCATCCACCACGGGCTGCACACAGGGACAGCGACACGATGCTCCCGCCTTGCACATGCTCGAACCGGCAGCGCCGAACTTGCTCCCCCCCAACACGGACCACTGAGCAGGCCAGGTCCACAGCAGGCCCGAACCAGAACACCCAGAGAGCATCACCGAGCCCTCCCGCGGCTCAGGAACCCGCTGCCCGCCGGGCGCCTCGACAGCCAGGGCCTCACCTGTTAGCGGGCGAGTTGAGGCCGCCGCTGCCCAGCGAGGAGGTGGAGAGGGTGGTCGCGATGGAATCGCTGTTGGCTTCATCTACCGGCAGCGTCCTGGGCAGGAGATCTGGGCGACCAAGGTGGGAACCTGAGTTGAAGCACAGACTGTTCCGTCACCAGCACAAGCGGGATCGTGCGGCATGAGCTCCCACGCTTGCCGGGGGTGGGGATCTGTGCTGGACCCCACCCGGGACGCCCAGGACCACAAGACAACGCGAGGTGTCTCGCGGTCAGGAGGCAGCAAGCTTCGATTAGTCAAACACAAGCTGAAAATTAACTGCTCTGGGGGTTTTTTCAGCCCAGACACCAACCTTGCTCTACATCCGCCTCTGCCGTTACTTGTGCTCTTGTCTCGCAGGACACATGTGCCTGGGCAGGCACTCCCCCCTGGCAGCTCCGCCGGGGAACCGCCAGGCCAGAGCGGCTCTTCTTAGAAGGGGACGGCTTCACTGAAAGACAAAAACCACAAAAAAACCCACTTTTCTAACACGTTCAGGGAGGAATAAAACACCCGACGCAGCAACTTTCCAGGGCTGTGCCCCAAAGGAACCAGCCGATGGATGAAACGGCTGCTCTAAGGTCACAGCTGTGAGGCAAGATCACTCTAGGAGGAAGGAAGAGGTGACACAACACACCAGACTTCCTAAAGCTCTCACTGTCGTCCACCTTCCCCAGCCATGGCTGCCAAGCAGAGAGAAGCCAGAAACCGCGGCAGCTGCCACGGCTACCGTCACGCCGAGGCACTTACAGGGTATCTTCTTGAACGCCGTGTTGCACATGAACCGCTGGAACCTCTCGGCGTAGAAGCTGGGTCTGTGCACAGATACGGTGTCCTGCAAGTCCGAGGGACAAACGTTAACATGTGAATCCATGTGAGGGAGCGCAGAGGGTTAACGGGGGCTCAGCTACAAGGAGCAGGCGTTGGACACGAACCATCAACGCTCGTTCGTGATGACCAGCATTAACCAAACCAACGCTTCTGAGAGAAATAGTTACAGAAGGGGGCAGACACACAACACGCCTTCGAAACCCAGGGTCCTGCGCCCAGCGGGGACAGCAGGCACGGTTTACTGCTCCACAAGTTGAAAAGATATTTTTCTACTTACCCCATCGTGTACAAGGGCCTTCCAAGAGTGCTCCAGCTTCTTGACGAACCTGACAAAGGGAAGAGTTGGGAACAACTGTCACAGCAAGCCCCCGCTGCCGGTACCAAGCCTGGCTCCTGGCCACAGCGGCCAGCACACCCCAAACACTGACGGCTGCAGGTTCCCTTCGCTGCCCCCTTTTCCCAAGCCCGCTGCTCCAGGCTGGACACCAGGGCTGTCTGCACGGTGTCCTCTGCCACAGGAGTTTCTCGACACCCAACCAGGGGCAGCCCTCGCTGCGAACTGTCAGTGCCCTGAGGCGATACCCAGCTGCTCTGACAAGTCCCTGACCTGTAGGACTGGAGCACGTCGATGATGCCGATGTAGAGCAGCAGCCGCTCCCCCTTGGCATTGCGGGCCGGGATTCCTCCCATCCTGGAAGAGGAGAGGGCACGAACGTCAACCGGGCTGTTCTCGCAGCCCGCTGCCTCGCTCTCTCGCAGCCTGGCACGGGCTGAACGCCACGCGAGCTATTTCACAAGCGTCAACACGCGGGAGGCTCCTGCTCCCAACTCGCGCACGAGAAGAGACCCAGCAGCTGTGAAGAGCATCCAACACGGACTTACTGGTCGTCTGTTTCAATGGTGCCACCTCGCCGGGCCTCTCCCTGGATGGACTCCATGGCCGTGGAGTAAAGGGCCTTCTGGGCAGCGGGTCGCCGCGTGTCGGCCTGCGAGGTCCCGTCCGCCATGGCGTGCTCCCTCTGTGCCAGGTCGATGTTATGGATCGCAACCAGCAGACTGTAATCCATGATTTTAAAGCTCTGCAGGACCTGGGCAGGAAGTCAACAACGGCTGGTTCAGCACCGCGAGCCCAGAGAAAGCGCCGGCGCAGGCGTTTTCGGAAGCGCAGTCAGCAGTTTGGCCTCGAGCCCCGGGCGCAGCGAGGGGACGGCTTTTAATCCGCAGCTCCTGCACCGTCAGCTCATCCACCAAAGCCACCGGCGCCGGCAGGGACCCCAGCCCGGGGAGAACACGGACTGCCGCACGGCCGCCCAGCGCGAGGCCGGGCTCGCTCTGGCAGCTGCCGGCTCCTGCTCAGGAAAAGGACACGACTCTCTGCTCCCCCCTCCACCCCTCCGCTTACCAAACAGTCTCTCTGTAACGTTTTGCACAGAGCGTTGTACATGTCACAGTCCAAGAAGAGCCCGTCGGGGATGTCCTGCATGAAATCCAGGTCCTTGTACGTCGGGAAGACCTTCTCCCGCTCCTTCTGGGAGGCCCGGCGTTTGTAGGTGGAGCCCTTCAGGTCGTATTTCAGGTGCATTTTGACGGAGCGCGGCAGCAGGTTGTTCATCACGACGATGCGGATGTTTTTGCCTCCGGCCTGGACACAGTACAAGCCATAAAACTTTGGCAGCAGCGTCCTCGGGTTCTGGTTCAAGTTCTGAAATGCCAAAGACAAAGAAACACCTTCGAAGCTGCTCTTGTTATCCCCGTGTCAGTCACAGGAGTTGTCTGCTCCTTCCCGAAATGGAAAGCCGCCGCCAAAGCAGTGGAGATCGAGGGCAGGTGAACACGGGGCACAGAGGGGTGATGCCCACGGTTGTGAAGCTGAGCGGGTCAGATCGAGGGAAGGAAGGAGTTTGCTGCTCATCCACACAGAAGCCAGGATGGGGAGGTTTCAAAGCAGAGGAAGAGCTTGAGCTCAGTCTCCCGACACTTAGGCCAGGCTCATAGCCCAGCACAGGGACGGGTCTGAACTCTGGCATCCGCAGCGCCCGTCCCCAGCCGGCAGAGAAAGCCTCGCCCCAGCGACTCACCATGTAGTAGCCGGGCAGCAGCTTCTGCAGGAACTCAGCCTCTTTGTGCTGAACCGTTTTGATGATGAACTCGTCGTCGCCGGATACGTAGAAGAGGGACCCACTGGCCCCCGAATTTGAGAGTTCAATGAGCGGCTCATTGCAGAGCGAGTACTGAGAAGGAGGAGGGAGACACAGAGGTGAGAGTCGCATCGACAGGGAACTGCAGCATGAAGGCTCCTCCTCTTCCACACTAAGGGCGGCAAAGCCTGGGCTCATGTACAGCATCCACCGCTGAGCTCCCGGAGCTGCCGCGGGGCTCACAGCCCTCCAGAGCTCCCGGGGAAGGGGGCAAACACCCATCACAGCTTGCCAAGGGACTCACAGCCCTCCAGAGCTCCCGGGGAAGAGGGCAAACCCCCGTCACAGCCTGCCAAGGGGCTCACAGCCCCCCAGAGCTCCCGGGGGGAGAGGGCAAACCCCCGTCACAAGGAGCACGCAGCAAACAGGGCCTGCTCCAACCACCAGCTTACCAGGTAGTCGTCCGGCCGGATCCCGAAGAGCTCCCGGAAGTAGCGGAAGGCCACCGGAGCGTAGGTCTTGAACCGAAAGTCGTTGTAGTGATGAGCTGGGGTCAGGTTACTCCCTTCGCTGAGAAGAGAGAAGTATTTGAAAAGTTTCTTAAGAAACCACCCTAGAATCAACACCCACTAAAAGCAAACACCACCCCGGGGGGCCAGGGAGCACCCACCAGGAAGGGACATGCGTAGGCACCCAGCCGGCCGGCCTCGCCCGAGCGGTGGTGGGCAGGGGCAGGGGACAGCCTGGGCTCTTCAGCAGCCGCTCATGGGCAGGAGCCAGAGCTGGGCTAAGCAGAGCAGCGGGACCTGCGCCCCCTGCCGCGCTCCACCGCGCTGCTTTGGGGGAGTTCCTCAGGCACAAGCAGGGTTAGGGACTAGTGCTGCTTCCTGCTGCCAAAGCGCCAGAGAGGAACGCGAGCACCCACCTTGGGAAGAAAATGCTTTCTACTACGTAGAAATCTTGCATGAGAACGTCTCTTTCGGGTTTGGTGCTCAAGCTGCCAACCGTGTGGGTAATGCCCAGCTGAATGGCACCTTTCAAGGCAGAGGAGGTCGTCTGGAGGGGCAGAGAGAGCGAGTCAGACACGTGGAGCAGTGGACTGGCGAGAGGACCGAAGGGAGTTGAAGAGGCAGAGCCCCCTGTTTAAAACAGCACCCTTAGCCGGGGCATTTCACACCTCAGCTCCAGCTCCCTGACATCACCCTGGCACTGGGAACACTGGGGAACACCCCGACAGCATCCTGCTCCTCCGCGCACCCTGGTGTGCCAGCAGGAAAGGACTTGAACTGGAATCAACATCCCTGGCCCTTAAAAGGGCTGAATTTCGCTGCACCCTGCAGTTGGAAGGGGGACACCCAGGGATGGATTATCTGGTGTCCCCATGAATAAACACACCTTTTGTCACCCTGGACCCGGAACCACACGCTTTGAAGTCTGCCCTTCCCCAGCTGGCACATAGACTTGGGTCTTCTTGAAGGCACAGCCAGCACCCAGCGCTCGCCCCTGCTCATGCTACCATGCTCCTCCACCGGCCTCTCCGGGTCGGGGCTCTTGAACCCAGGGAGTTCACTGGAGAAGACACGGACCCCGCAGCCTCTGCGCCGACCGCCAGGACAATGCAGGGCTGTGTTCCGGTGACAGCTACCACCCAGGAGCCCTCCGCGTGATCTCATCTCAGACCACTCACGCTATGGGCTGTGCCTTCCTAGAACGGCCGGGGCGAGACCTGCCCAGCACCCCCATGTCACACGGCCCGGCAGCTCCCGGGGCGCGGAGCCGTGCTGGAAAGCCGGCTGGAAACGCTGAGGCTGCCGAGCAGGTGCGGGGCGGATTTGTGCCCTGCAGCTCGCTTGGCTCGTACATAAAACAACTGGACGCAGGGGGAGATCCAGGCTCACGATCCAGCTCATCTGTGTTTGTTCCCTTCAGCTAAACAAAGCCCTGCCACACGCAAGGGACCGCTGCAGATCAAAGCGTCTGGCAGCATCCGGGGGACAAACAGGTCACGTTTTTTTCCCCTGACACATCCTCCACGAGGCCGCGTAGAACATTTCTCCCTCTGAACGGGTTTTCTGTTATCGTAGCTGCAACGAGACCTGCTCGTGGTTCCCTGAAGAGAGCAGCAAAAACTGGCCGTAACTCCAGCTCGCCGACAACGTCCTTTTTGTACCTGAGCTTTACTTCTCCATCGAGAGAGGAAAGAGAAGGAACTGGACTCTGTTTTCCTTCCCTGCCCTCTAAAGTGACTTGAAAACACTCTCGGCTCGGCTCACCTGGCCCTGCCGGAACTCCCAGGACAGCCTCACCGTGGAGAGCCAGAACGCAGCCCCTTGTTTGCGAGCAGGGAGCCGCGGGGCCGGGTTGCCAAGGAGCGAGTCTGTTCCTCTGCTATTCGCCAGCACCAGCAGCTGAGCAGCCGCCTGCCTTTTCACAACCGCTTTTACAGCCCACGGAATTCTAACAAACAACTCACCCTGGAAACGGAGGGGACGGAAAACAGACCATCCATGAGTCTCACCCCCAGATAAATCCCGTGTGGGGTCCCACTAGGGACCCCTGAAAGAAACACCTCGGCATTTTCCACTGACTCCCACTTTTCTCTCCTATTGCTGCCAGTAACCTCCTCCCTCCGAATTTGCTGGGCAGCTGAAAGCCAGATCCCGACCCTGAAGACAGGAGCGGTTTCAGGAAGGGCAGCAGCACAGGCGCAGGTGAGTTGCACCCCGGTTCCTGACCGACGGAGGTGCCTCTGGATCGGAGCCTCACACAGAGCGGGGAAACACCCCTGTCAAGCCATCACCCCCACCCCCATCCCCATCCCAGCAGTCGGAGAAAGCCGGCCCAGTCTGATGAATCCAACACCCAGGAAGCGCCATCCACGAAGCACCCACATTTACAGGCGTTGTAAAGCTCCCCAAACAATCTCCCCTTTGTAAGGCAAATTCCAGCAGTGCCACAAGATCTACAGAAACCGCTGCGCCCAACAGCAGGGGAAGCACCCAGGGGGCCCGGAGGGGCCAGGGAAGGGCACAGTCTAAAGAGAACCCCTCTGTCGAACGCTGAGAGGGGTGAAGCAGCACGTATTCAGCCCGTTGGTTTCCCTCCTTTGAGATCTTCAGCCTGTGAGGTGTCTGCCTGACAGGGAACCTCGTGGGACGCGCTGCTGCCCGTTGCGGAGAATGAAAACAGTCAGACGAGTTGTGCAGGCAGCAGCTCACCTTTTTATAGGTAGTTTCGCCCGTGGAGTCCACTCCTCTGTGCCCTTTCTTTATGGTCTGTGAGCCTGGCTGCCCGGAGGAACCCGGCATCTAGGGTTGGAGAAAACCAGGGTAAGAACCAAGGAGGTGAAACCCGACGTGCCCAGAACCACAGCTGTGCTCTTCTCAAAGATGGAGCCGGCGCCGAAGCCCCGGGCCCCTGCCTGCATGCGAAGGGAGGACAAGGTCCAAGCTGGCCTCAGGGACAGCCCCAGCACCGAAATGCCTTCCCAGACCCGACTGACGGGGGTGTGCCTGAACCAGGCAGCTAATTCCAGAGGAACGCCTTGGGGCGAGAGCACCCGGGTGGGTTTGCTTTTCCCGATCACCGTCATCACAACCAGGGCAGCGCTGAGTGAGCCTGGACCAGCCGCGGCCCATCACCGCGTGCGCTGCCGGTAAGGCCAAGCCTTTGAGGGAACGTTTTGGGAAGGTGGCAAGTTCTGCTCTGATTCATGCCGCAGGAGCTCGCTTGACTCATCGTCCTCTAAACACACGCGGCTCTTAAACGGGGCTTCTCAGCCCAAACGAGCCGAGCGTCTTGCTCGTGGGGTTTTGGTGGCACAAGAATTGCTCGGGTCCAGGTCAAGCTGGGTTTTTCATGTGGATTTCCTTAGAAAGGAGAAATGCTCCCCAGGGGTACCTGCAGCTCGCTCTGCTTACCGCTGCCCCGTCACCCCTAACTGGGGCGAGACTGGGAAAACAGCAAACGCCTCTGAAATTACACGTTCCCTCAGCCAGGGAACAAAGAGCTCCTCGGCCAGAAACTTACCTCAGGGGTGAGCGATTTTTTGAAAGTCGATGATCCTGCCAAAAGAACAAAGCCACGCTCAGAAAGGGTTAATCGTCATGATGCACCCAGTAAGGCCTGACACACCGCCCCGCTTCCAGCCTCTGACAGGCACTGACTCACGGCCTGGAGCCACCGACAAGCTCTTTCAGTTTGGTTTTTCTTCTGCTTCAGACTCCGCACCTCTTTTTTTTTTTAAATGCGGGAGCCACGGCCACAGCCTTGTAAAACCACGCGACACCCCCACGGCCCGGCGCAGGGTTCCTCCCCCCGACACCCAGCAACCGTCTGAGCAGACGAAGCATCAGCCCTGGCGGCGGCTCCGGTCCAGCCGCTGCAGCCCCTGCCTTCAGCCGGAGGAACCGAGGGCTTTCGCAGCAAACCCAGCGGCCCCCTGAGCCCCTGATCGAGGGATCAAAGCTCCATCTCAAAGCGGATCAAGAAGAAAACAGAGATCTGTGACAGGCACTTTGCACTGAACAAAGCAAGCGCAGAGCGCCCGGCTCCGACCACCCTCCGCCCCCTCCAGCTCTCTTTAAAGACCAAGTTTGTCCCAAAAGCTCTAATTTTTGAGTTGAAGTCCCTCTTGGCCAGCTCTCCATGGAGCCAGCACTCGCTTCTCCTCTCACAGAGTCATGTTGGGTGGAAGAGACCCTGACCCTCTCACAACCCCTGCCCTCGCCGCCGGCCGGGGCTCGGCAGCGTCTCCAGCCAGAAGGGAGCTGTGGTGACGTGGTGCCTTACGATGAGTCCGGTAAAGCCCGACCCCACCACCTTGCCTGGAGGCTTTCGAAGCTG
The DNA here is from genome assembly GCA_009769605.1 of Bucorvus abyssinicus. Lineage (NCBI taxonomy): Eukaryota > Metazoa > Chordata > Aves > Bucerotiformes > Bucorvidae > Bucorvus > Bucorvus abyssinicus. The sequence goes on along the minus strand of CM020061.1, from coordinate 397,522 downwards.
CCAGGATCCGTGGGACCCAGGGACAGAGGAGACGTCCCGGCACCCCAGCACCCCAGCACCGCACCTGGGCAAGAGCGGTTAAGCCTTTTTTAAGCCAGTATCTGTAATTACGTAAATCAGCCCCGTGATTTCCACCATCCCGCAGCAGCCCCGCCAGCCTCCTCGCCTTGGAGATGTGCCATGTTGATACTGAATCATCCCTGCAAACCCCTGCTCCACCAGGACACGCTCACCAGAGGGCCCGGCAGGTCCTCCCTCCCCATCACCACTCGGTGAAAGCAACAGGCCCAGGCTGGAGGCACCACCGGTTTGTGGCTGCTCCCCTCACCTCGGAGGATTTCCCTGATTTTAACAGTGTCTCCGCACAGAGCAGAGCGCCCCCTTCCCTGCCTCCTCTCCCCCCACCGCCCCAAGCCCGCAGGGTTCATCCCTTCACGCAGCGATTTGGGAAGCGACAACGTCGACCCTCCCGATCCGGCCGGTCACGAGAAAGGGCGAGTCAAGCCGGGGAGCTGCAGCCGGCGGTCGCAGCGTCGCGCTGGTCCCAGCACAGCCAGTTTCCGCAGCAGGAAGCTCCCCCTCCCTCCAAACGAGTTTGCTGCTGATTGGGAAATCGGTAATTCCTGTTTGACCGTGACAAAAAACACTCATTCGGGCCCGAGCACGAGGGCACACAGGCAGCTGATGAGGTCTGCCAGGCTCGGAGGGAAGCTACGGACGGGTCCTCCTGCGAAAACCAGCTCTCCCATTAGCAGCGCGTCACTGGCTGAGGTCAGAGAACAGAACTCGGAGGTTACATCTGAAAACGTTGCGGTTATCTCCACCTCTTCTCGGCGCCGTGTAAAGGCAGGTTTGGGTCATCCCACACAGACGCCGCCGGGAGAAGCGAAGGTGTTAAATTCAACGGCACCAACGTCACAAAAGGGAGTAATTTCAAAAGCAGCTGCTATTTCTGGAGCTGTTCAAACACCTCCAGAACAACAGAATTCACCAGCTACCATCGGACCCAGACGGACGACTGAAAAAACGGCCCGAGACACCTACACAGTGAGTTCTGGCCAACGGAAACACACCGGGCCCGGCCAAAAGTGAACTCATCGCCTCCCAAAACGTTCCCCTTTTCCTTTCGGTCCCCCGTGACTCTGGGAGCAATTCCTGCGGGCCACTCCAGCGCGTTCCTCAGAGCTGTTTACTGGAAGCTGAACCCCCTCAACACATCGCTGCCAGCCGGGATTATTCTCAGCCAGTGACAGCCAGGCTGCTCGTACCGGCCGTGCCGCGACGCTGGGGATAAAACCGGATCGTGGTGACGACGGCACCTGGGCAAAGGGCTCGGATCATGCACTGGAAGGAGCGTGTGACAGCTCCTCCCTCGCCCAGCAAACGAACATGCTCGTTAGGGACAGCAGGAGCAGCGCCCGCTCGGCTCCGGTTTTGGAGCTGCTCACTCAGGCTTCAGCTTTGAGGGGAAAATTAGCAGTGAGGAGGTTAGCCCACCCCAGCACACCACGGAGCTCAGCTCTGCAGCGGCCCAGCAGGGCGAGGCGAGCGCCAGCACCCCCCACAGCGGCATTTCTTAACTCTGCCTGCAAATCCGCCCCCTAAAAGAGTCTGTGGGGGTGAGTCGTGGCCCCCCCGGCCCAAGGCCACGGCTGCGAACAGGAACAGCGGCGAGATTCCTGTGCTGCAAAGTGCAAACCAGGCAGCAACCACAGCAGAAAAGCGCCGCTGGAACAATCCTGTGGTGCGCCCAGGGAGGCAGAGCGGTTCGGGCAAAAGGAGAGCGCTCACACAACACACCTCAGCACAACGGCAGCAGCTTATTTAGGGGGAAAACCACCCAAACGCTGAGTTTTGTCAGTCCTCAAAAGCCAAGAGGGTTACAGGGCGTTCTGCTGCTGGTTACTGGGGAGGCCAAACCCATGCTGTGCTCCGTAAGCAATTCATCTACCTCTTCGAAACGACATCACCGAGCAGCACAGAAAGCTGAGATCTGGATAAGGAAAAACAAAAAGGTTACAGGGCTGTCGCAGGGAGGGTTTTCCCCAAGAGGGTTAAAGAAACACAGGAAGAAACCCCAGGGATGAAAAACAAAGGTCCAAACTTCACGAGCAAAAGACCTGTGAGCCGGCACCTCAGCCCCTCTCAACAGACACCTCCTCGGAGGTCAGAGCCTCCGTGTTTCATCCGCTGCTCGCGGGGAGCTCTGACGGCAGGAGCCCGGCCTGGGTGGCAAGTCCAAGCCAAGGCTCTTAGTCACCGCGGCTGGACGCGGAGGAAAAGCCGAGAGCTCAGCAGCCGGCCCTGCTGAGGGGCCCTTCCTCGAGAGGGAGATAAACCCCTCCCGAGCGCTCCAGCCTGGCCGGGCGGTGAGCAACGATTTCAACACTCTCCGCATCGACAGATCCCATAAATGACGTTAAGGACATTGAACCAACGGGATCGACGGTGCCGTAAGAGCGCCGTGAATTCACAGACGTGTTGTGGATCCCTGCTTGGGGTTCTCTTTCCCACCCCCGGAGGTTTCCCTGTCCCCCCCCGCTACTCCCCTGCGTGTTTCAGGAGGCTGCTGACGGAGGCGAAGGAGGGGACGCTCCTGGGAGTCACTGGACACCGCTGACGTGTCCCCGCCGGCCAGCGGTGACGCGCTGGGAAGAGGCCCAGGGCCGAGAGGAGACGCAATCTCGGTAACGTTATCTCGACACTTTGGCTGCTCTGCAGAAACAGAAAACCCTGCCTCACCTCTCCTCAGCGGCCAAGCGCTCTGCGGGGAGGGCAGCGCTCCCAGCACAGTGAAATAAAGCTGGTTTTTAATCCACCAGGCTGGGGTGGACGCATGAAGCCACCAGCATTTTCTAAGTACCCCGAGGCCAGGCAGAACATCTGGAAATCTATTAAAGCAGCCCAAAACGAGCCACTTCTCTGCCTTGGCAGAGGAGAGCAGAGAGGGGCTCACCAGGGCAAGGAGGTACCACCGGGGAGGGGGTTCGGGCGTTTTGGGCAAACTGCTCTCTGGAACATCTGACGGCAGCTCCTGCCCCCGTAACCCACAGCAAAGCTGGGGAGACCCTCCCTCCTCCCTCCCTGCGGCAGCTGCGCCCCAGGTTCTGCCATCGGAACATGAACCCCACCGCTGGCCGAGGACCCGCGGTGGCGCAGCTGGACCTGCTCAGAACCAGCCCCAGCGGGAGCTGGCGATGGGGAAACCCAGCTCGGGCGCTGCCTGCTGGGCCGCCCTCTTAACTCGGGGAAGACAAACAGCCCTCTCCCAGAGGAGCCAGATTTAGGTCAGCTGGAAGGTAGATTCCTGCCCGGGGAGCGCTCTGCCGCTTAAACAAGGCAGAGTCCGTGGGGACGCGGGAGATAATACCTTTAATCACAGTGATGGAGGGCAGGAACGGGGGTGATGTCTCGTCTGGGGGGAACGGAGCCCCGCTGCTGGAGAAGGGAGCTCTAGTCCAGTAGAGGGAAGGGTGGCGTTAATTCACCTCCACCCCAAGGGAAAAAAGGCTTTGGGACCCCACAGGTTCCCAGGGAAGGGAGCAAAACACCGAGCGGCCCCTTTCAACAATACCCGGCACAGCCGGAGGAGGGAGGAGCAGCTTTTACTTTCCAAAGGGAAATCAACTGTAATTCAGGAAACGGTCCAGCTCTACAGTGGCCCCCAAAACCGCACGATTCTCACTCGCTTTCTAGCCACCACCCCGCCGAACGCCTGCCCTCCGGCAGATGGATCTGTCGGTTTTCTGGACAAGGCCATGCCCCAGCCCCACTCCCCCGGCACCAACAGGGACGGCGAGAGTTTGGGCGACAGGACCCCACTGACGAAACAGCCCCACAACACCCCCAGAGATCTCCCAGCCGATGGCTGCGAAAAGGAGAGATTTTTCTATCAGGGCTGGGGCTCGGAGTCACTTGACAGCCCTATTTTAAGCCGTTCAGACGTTGCTGTTTCATAAATTCATCTCCCCTCCTGCGCGCTTGGTCCCGGCGAGGTGGGATGGAGAAAGCTTCAGCCTCGTCCCTCCGGCAGGAACTGGGAGGGGCGGGCGAGTCTCTCTGGGTGTTTCGCACCCACAGGGAGGGCTCACAGCCGGGACCCTGCGCTCGGCTTGTGATTTTCCTGCGCCCAGAAGTGACCGAGCCATTCTGAGAGCAATTCTTTTGTCTGCGGACTCCAGGGAGGGGCCTGGAGCCAGGGTGACAATGAACTCGACTCCCTCGGACCGGGAATCATAAAGCAGCCATGACACCCAAGACACAAAGGGCCAAACAACTGAAATCCCACATTAGCATTTTGGGGCAGATGCTGCTTCAAAGCGAAAGCAGCAAAATGAGAAAAAACCCTTTGGGTGTTTCCCCAGAGAGTTAAACCCGGGTGGAGGCAGGGACTGGGGGAACTGCCACCTGCCTGGCCCAGGGCTTCAAAACCATCCCCTTTATCGATGCCAAAATGGGGTAACGGCCTCCGGGCCAAACTGCGCCGAGGGCGCCGGGGCCCCATGGAGCCGTGGCAGAGCCCGAGGTGGCTCCAGGTTTCCCACGCAGCAAAGCAAAACCTCGTGCCTGAAACAACCGGCCCTGCGCTGAGCTACTCCCCCGGCCCAGAGCCCTCCCAGCGCCTGCTCCCCCACCGCTCGGCTTGCAGCTCTCACCCCCCGCCAGGAGCTGCGGAGGAACCAGGTCCTGCCCCAAACCAGAACACTGCGCGGGGCAGAGGGTGACCACCTCAAGAGGCCCCGAGGCTCGCAGAGGCGGGGGCTGGAATCGGAGGGTTGAAGGCTGCGCGTCAGGGATCAGCTGAGGTGAACGCTCGTCACGTATCGCACACGTCCGGCGGCGGAATCCAGATCCCAGGGGAAAGGCGCGTCGGCCGACACCTTGCCAGCCCGAGAAGCAAATGACAGCCACTACCCAGCCCGGGGGCAGAGACCGACTCCTCCACTCATGTATTTTCTCTCGGGTATTGCTCTCAGAGCCCTTCAGGCTTTCTGCAGGCGACTCCTCCTCCCCTGCTCAAAGGCAGCATGGGAGAAGATCAAGACCTCGAAGGAAGCCCCAAAGCAGCAGAAAAAGGGCCCAGGGCTCTGGCCCCGGGACGCTCAGCCTTGCGCTGAGGCACCACAGCTGCCTACAAAGGCCCAAGCGCGCTCCTCTTCCTCACAAAACCGGCTTTATCGGACCAACAGGTACGACTGCCCCCACACCTGCTCACACCGAGCGGGTACGTTGGGTGTCTGTGTTCAAACCGGCCAAGGGATACGGCCAAGCAGCTGGTAGATCGAGTACAGACGGACGTCCCCGCCGGACGACACCACCTCAACGCCTCTGCAACCATTACATAACTCTATTCCACAGCGGTGCTCAGCAATCTGGCCCCAAACGCTTCGAGAATCAGGGTGGTGGGGCTTAAGGTGAGGAGCGCCAACACCGAGAGCCCCGAGCGAAGCCAGGGTTCAGCTGGGAGTTCCGCCTCTCCTCACTGGGACTCGGGGGACAAGCACTGTCCCTCAGGCCGGGCAGCTCCAGCCTCTCGCTCTGTCCTGACTAAGAGCCCGGCCTCGCTCTGCCGGAGCCACTCAGGGAGGCTGGCTGGGCCTCGCCAAATGCAAATTTCAAGGCTTTGGGAAAGCCATTTTGGTTTTCAACCACAAACTAGTGGTTTGGGGGCTGTGGAAAAGGGAACATGGCTCTCGACTGCCCCCAAAGCTGTGAAATATCGGGAGGAGTCACAGGTTTAAGGACCAAAAGTGCCCTGTTTTACCCCAGCCGAGGTTTCCACCCCCTCTGCAGGGAGGAGGACGGTGCCCAGTCACAACCCTGTGCGTTTCTGCTTCAGCTCACGCTTTAAACCAGCGGAGCAAGAGAAACCTTCAGCTGTCAGCGACATCAGGACCTTCCCTCAGTTCTCACCAGCTCGAGTCTCCAGCCCAAACCTCACCACAAGGTGTTTACTGCACTCCCACAACATCTCGCCTCCCACACGTGGCAAATGGCTTTGACGCGCTCCCTCCGCCTTGCCCAGCACCAGCTGCAGCAGAGAGGAGGGTGGCTCTGCCAGGAAGATGCCATCCTCCCCCTCGCCTGGCTTGGTCCTGACTAAAGGAAGATATTTTGGCTACCCCCCACCCCCCTGCGCCCCAGCAGCCGAGTTCGGGGACCCGCTGCCACCCCCGAGGCAGGTGACCTGACTCATGGCTCTAGAAATACAAGGGAACAGAGAGTCAAGTTTCCCTGGCACCAGCTCTCTGCTCCCCCCACCCCATCGCAGCCCCCGCTCCAACTACCCTTTTGGAAGGGGTTTCAATCCCCTGAACCCCCCCTTTACACCCGGAGGGTCCCCGCCACACACCCACAGCCTCCTCCTCAGGAAAGGGTCAGCCCTGCGCCCAACTCCGCCAGCGAAAGCTCAGCCCCAGCCCCCGCCACGGAGCCCCTGCCCCCCGCCCGGAGCCAGTTGGACTCTGCGAAGCCCATCCCACTGGGCCTCACTGGGCCCCCTCGGCCCATAACCCTCCGGTGCTCACTCCCACACACCCTCCGCAGAGCTCAGCCTCCTCCTCGCCCTCGTCCCCCCACCCAGAGGCCTCCCCCACCCCCAGCTTCACCCCAGGGCACCGTCCGACCTCCTACGCTCATCTCCGGCTCATCCCACCACCAGAACCCTTCCCCATCCCGCCGCTCTGCCCAGCCCCGGGCCTCGGGCCCCTTCCTGACCCCACCCGGCCCCACGCACCCCACAGCCCTCCCACCCCCAGAGCTCCCGCCGGCCCCACTACCGGCCCCACGCACCCCACAGCCCTCCCACCCCCAGAGCTCCCGCCGGCCCCACTACCGGTCCCACCCGCCCCACAGCGCGCTGCCCGGCCCCGCGCACGCCGCGGCCCTCAAGCCTTCAGAGCCCGCTCAGCCCCACAGATCCCCCTCAGCGCTACCGCCCGCCCCCAGACCTCCTCTCGGCCCCACAGAGCGCCCGGCCCCACAGAGCGCCCGGGCCCGCACAGCCTCCCCCGGTGCCGGGCCCGGCCCCGTACCCGCCAGCCCGCCGCTGCTCCCGCTGCTGCCCCCCGACTCGGGCCCCGCCGACGCCATCTTGGACCCTTCCGTCCTCCTGCGGCGGCCGCCGGCTCGCGCGCGGCGCCCGCGCCCCTCCCCGCTTGGCTCCGCCCACCCGCGCTAGGCCCCGCCCCGCCGCTCCAGACCGCACCATTCGGACCGGGGGAAGGGGGGGAGGGAGACGGCACAGCACCGCAGAGCGCACGCGCAGACCCCCCCTCCTCCCGCTTGGATTCGCCCCCGCGGACCAGACCACCCCCAGGGCGCATGCGCAGAGCGCGCCGTGGGCCACGTGACGAGCCCCGCGCGACCAAAACAAAGCCGGGGGGCACGTGCCGCGCGGAACGTCACGGCAGGGCTTGCCGTGACGTCACGCGGTGACGTCATTTTCCATATTCCCTCCCCAGGGGCGCGACGTGGCCGTGCCGAGGGGCGGGGAGACCCAGGGGCGGGCGAATAGGCATTGGGTGGGGTGGTCCCGTGACGTCACGGTCCCATGACGTCACGCTGCTGCCGGTCCGGCCCCGCAGTGACGTTGCCCCCCGCCCGGTGCCCCGTGGCGCAGCCCCCCACCGCCCCCTGCAGTGCCCGCTCCGGCCCGCAGGGGGGCGCCCGCCGCCATCGTCAGCTCGGCGCTCGCTCTCTCCTGCCTGGCGCCGGCGGCGGCGGCCCGAGCAGGACGCGCAGCCGAGCGCCGAGCGCGGCGGCGGCGCGATGAGCCTGGCAGAGGGCCGCGCCCCGCGGCGCACGGCCGGTAACCGGCTCTCGGGGCTGCTGGAGGCCGAGGAGGAGGATGAGTTCTACCAGACCACCTACGGTGGCTTCACCGAGGTGCGGGGACACCGGGGGCCCGGGAGGTCTCGGGGGCCCGAGGGCGAACGGAACCGAGGATGTCCCGGAGCAGTGAGGGACTCGGGGGCGGGTGTCTGGGGGTCCCGGAAGGGTGGGGGGGCCCCGCAGGGGATGTCTGGGGGTCCCGAGAGAGCCCCGGGGAGGTGGGGGGGTCCCCGGGGGGGAGATGGGGATCACCGGGGGGACCCAGGGAGTTCTCCCCGGGCGGGGGGGCCCCGGGCAGCAGGAGGGCCCGAGGGGATGGGGGGTGTCCAGCCGTCAGCGAAGCCGCCCCCTCACCCCGTAGCGACGAAGCCCCGGGGCCATGGCGCGGGGAGCCGCGGGGGGTGACGCAGTCCCTCTGTCCCCGCAGGAATCGGGCGATGACGAGTACCGGGGCGACCAGTCGGACAGCGACGACGAGGTGGACTCGGACTTCGACATCGACGAGGGCGAGGAACCGGCCAGCGACCAGGACGAGAGCGAGCCCAAGCGCCGCCGCCGCGTCGTCACCAAGGCGTACAGGGTGCGGGCGGCGGGGGCTCCGGGGGTCGGGGTCCCCGTCCCTGCACCGCGGGCAGGGCGCGGGCTCCCTGTTAGGAAGAGCCGAGGGCGGAACGAGGCTGAAGCCAGGTCTGGGGCCGGGGGTTTTTCCTCCCTCCTCACATCCTCCACCCCACCCTGCAGGAGCCCCTCAAGAGCCTTCGCCCCAAGAAGCCAGACGTCCCCAGCGGCAGCGCCCAGAAGCCCCGAGAGGTGAAATCCGTCCCCTTGGAGCTGCAGGATGACGCAGGGGACAGTGAGTGCGCACGGGACGGGCTGGGAAGGGGCCCCCACGGTGAGCCGGGCCGGCGCCGGTGCTGAGCCCCATCCTCCCGCCACAGGCCGAAAGCACATGCGACAGTCGACGACGGAGCACACGCGCCAAACCTTCCTGCGCATCCAGGAGCGGCAGGTCCAGTCCAAGCGGAAGAAGGGCGGCCCCAACTACGACCGGCCGCTGACACAGGAGGAGCTGCTGGAGGAGGCCAAGATCACCGAGGAGATCAACCTCCGCTCCCTGGGTGAGCCCGCGGGCCGCCTGCACGGCGCAGGAGTGGGGGTGAGGGGGCTGGGGAGGCGCTGAGCCCCCCTCCCCGGTTTGTCGCTGCTTTTCCAGAGAACTACGAGCGCCTGGAAGCCGATAAGAAGAAGCAGGTGCAGAAGAAGCGCAAGTGCGTGGGGCCGGTGATCCGGTACTGGTCCGTCACCATGCCCCTCGTCCCGGAGCCGGGCAAGGAGGAGAACGTGGATGTGGAGGGGTAGGTGGGGGTCACCTCGACGTGGCCCTGCGGGGTTTTTCTCCCCCCAGCCAGACCCTGGCTCTGCTCCTGCTCCCTCCCCGGGTTCTGCTCCACCGTGGTGAGGGAGCACCTCGGGGCCCCCCAAGCCCCACGCTCCAGTCCTGGGGGGTGGCGCGAGCAGATTTGGCAGCTCTTCCCCACCAACAGCTCTCCCAGTGTGTCCCCCCATCCTGGGGGTCTCCTGGGCGCTGACTGCGGCTCTTCCAGGTTGGACCAAGACCCACAACAAGCCGAAGCGGCTCCGACCCCAGCTCCACCTTCCGCCGGGAAGTGCTCCCGCACCTTCATCTCCTTCAGCGACGACGAAACCTTCGAGCGCTTCTTCCCCAAAGTGAAACCTCCACGGCTACCGGTGCGGGAGATCTGCCCCGTCACCCACAAACCGGCCGTTTACCGCGACCCCATCACCGACATCCCCTACTCCAACATCCGCGCCTTCAAAATCATCCGCGAGGCCTACAAGAAATACATCACGGCCCACGGGCTGCCCAGCGCTGCCACCTCCGCCCTGGGGGCCGCCGCTGCCCCCGGCCCCGACCCCGGCGTCCGGCCCACCCGCCAGAAGATCATCATCAAGCAGAGCGTCCCCACGACCTGAGCGGGGTGTCCCCGGGGGCTGCTGCCCGCTGCGGGTCAGGGCCTCCCCTCGCTGCTGCGGGCGACGGTTTGTTGCTCTATTTATCTCCTTCCAATCTTCTTTTTTTATACAATAAAGAAATAAATCTGAGCGGCCTGCGTAGGACCGGGGGGTGGGCTTGGTTCTGTCTGACGCCGTGAGACCCCCCAGCAAACAGGGGGTCCGTAGGAACCCTCGTGCTCCAAGAGACCCTACGATAAACACCCAGAGCGTTGCCGCCCCCAGAGCAGCGCTGCTGCAGCAGCCCCGATGTTGGTGGCGCCCCCACACCCCCTAGATGCAATTTTGGGGGCTGGGGGGCACCTGGGAGCAGAGTCACCCAGACAGTCCTGGGGTGAAGGGCTATAAAATGCCCCTGGGGGGGTGGGCAGGGGGGCCCAGGGTCTCTGAGGGGCGGCGGGGCCCCGCGCACGAGGCTCAGCCCCTCTCTGCGGCCCCAGCCTCCCCACCGCCCCCCGGCCGGGGCACCCCGAGGGATGACGGGGAGCCCCGGTGTTAGGAGGGGCCCCCCAGGGCAGGGGGGTGCTGGGTGGGGCCGGCGCGGGGCTGGCCGGGCTCGATAACGCCCGGGGATATGTGATCTCGCCCCTCCCCGCCGCTCGCAGAATAAAACGCTGATCTCATGCCCTGCGCGGCCGGAGCCCTTGGCTCAGCACCGGGGCTCGCACCCAGGCAGGCTCCACCACCCCAGCCAGCGGCCAGGTAGGACCCGGGGTGGGGGTCACCGGGGTGGGGGGCCCCGGGGTGAGGGTTCCTGGGGTGGTGGGGGGGGCATGTCACCCCTGGGGACACCAACTGCGGGGGCTCGGTGCTGTCGGGGATCCCCTCTCCGAGGGATCCCCCACCCTGCAGCCCCCCAGCTCGCACCTGTCCTGGGGGCACTGGTTGCATGTGCCCCCCCCCAGCCCACACTGGGGACCCAGGTTTTGGGGGCACATGCCAACGCGGTTCCTTGGGGGGGACCTGACCCTGGTGTCAGGGGACTCACGTCCCCAGTGTTCACCCCTGCTGCCCCCCCAGGGAGGAGGGGACCTGTGTTGGGGGACAAAGGGGTGCTGGGGGGCAGGCTGGGAGGGACTGGGGCTGCTGAACTGGGGACCTGCCACCCCATCAGTGCAGGAGACGGGGGGACACCGGGTCCTGGTCTTGGGGAGCACCTCGGGGGTATGACTCAGTTTCCCCAACCACACCACCCCAGACCCCCCACCCTGGGGTGCCCCACGGCCCCCCCAGCCTGGTGGGACCCCAATACCACCCCGTGGCACGATGACGCCCTGCAGGAGGGGGTCACCGTGGCAGAGGGGTTCCCCTCACGGTGTGGGGCATCGCCCAGCCCGGGGAGCCTCTCACCGGCCCTCAGCGCCCCCTGTCCCCCCCCAGGCCGCCCCCCAGCCCCCCGCCATGACATCCTACCGGCAGGAGCTGGAGAAGTACCGGGACATCGACGAGGACAAGATCCTGCGGGAGCTGTCGGCCGAGGAGCTGGCGCAGCTCGACATGGAGCTGCTGGAGATGGACCCCGAGGTGGGTGCCGGTGCGGGGGGGTCGGCGGTGAGCGGGGCGGGTGCCCGTTGGGGTCCCCCGCGGGTGACACGCTGGGTCCCCAGAACGTGATGCTGCCGGCGGGGCTGCGGCAACGAGACCAGACGCAGAAGAGCCCGACGGGGCCGCTGGACCGCGAGGCCTTGCTGCAGCACCTGGAGAAGCAGGCGCTGGAGGCCGGCGAGCGCGACGACCTCGTGCCCTTCACCGGCGAGAAGAAAGGTGCGGGGACCCGGGGGGGACCCAGGGGGGACGGTGGCGGGGACCGGGGGGGGACAGGGCCCCGCAGCACTGGGTATATTTAGCTCGGCAGAACGGTCCTCGCCAGCGGCTCGGGTGTCCCGGGCGAGCTGGGTCCCCGCCAGCCCCGGGCATGGCCACCCCCTGGCAATGTCACCCCCCACATGGCCACCCCCTGCAACGTGACCCCCAGCACAGCCACCCCTGGCACGGCCACTGCGCGGCAATGCCACCCCCTGGCAACGTCACACCCCACACGGCCACCCCTGGCAATGTCACACCCCCAGTACGGTCCCACAACCGCGCCCGAACCATCACCCCCGAGCTCCCAGTGTCACCCCCAGGCACGGTCACCCCTGCGCCAGGCCACCCTCTGGCCACCTCCCCGGCCCCACACGGTGCTGCCAGCCCCGTCCCTGGGCCACCTCGGCCAGGCAGGCTGTGACCCGCGTCCCCGCCCCAGGGAAGCCCTTCGTGCCCAAGAACCCGACGCGGGAGCTGCCGCGGGAGGAGCAGATCACGCTGGAGCCCGAGTTGGAGGAGGCCCTGGCCAACGCCACCGACGCCGAGATGTGCGACATCGCCGGTGGGTCTCGCACGGGGCCGCGCCTCGACGCCCAACCGCCCGCCATGGCCTCGTGCCGCCGCCTCGCACGGCGGTGGAACACAGCACATGGAGGGGATCGCAGCACACGAGGGGAACGCGGCGCACGGGCGGAACGCGGCGCACGGCGGGGAACGTGTCACCCACGGATAAGTGTCACACGGGGGGGAATCCTTGCACAAGGCCAGCGTGTTGCACACCCACCCGGTCCCCATGTTGCACCTGGCGTGTGCCGGGTCCTCCCCGGACCCCCGCCAGGACCCAGCTAAACGCAGCGCCGTGTCCCCGCACTCAGCTTTCACCACTCGCCCCCGGCACACCCGCTCCCCACAGCTTCCCCGGGAAGGGACAGGGAGGGCTGTGGCCACACCCGAGGGTACATGAAGGGACACTGCGGGGTCGGGGGTCCTGGGGCACTCCCTGACCCCCCCGCCCGGCCCCGCAGCCATCCTGGGCATGTACACGCTGATGAGCAACAAGCAGTACTACGACGCGATCTGCAGCGGGACCATCTCCAACACGGAGGGCATCAACAGTGAGTGACACGGGGACACGGGGACAGGGGACAAGCCCCCCCGGGCAGGGGACACAGGGATGAGCCCCCCAGGACAAGCGACACGGGGTCCACACGGCTGTTTGTGGAGGATTTGGGGACTAAAACCCCTCCAGGATTGCCCGTGGTGACCCTACACCTGTGTGTTCCTGCGTGTCCGCGCCACCATGCACGGTCACGCATGTCCCCATGCACACACGTGCCCCAGGTGTGGTGAAGCCCGACACGTACAAGCCGGTGCCAGATGAGCCCCCAAATCCCACCAATGTGGAGGAGACGCTGCGGCAGATCCAGGCCAACGACGGGGCTCTGGAGGACGTCAACCTCAACAACATCAAGGTGAGGGACCTGGTGGCGTGACCCCAGGGTGTCCCCAGGGGGCCAGTCCCGGTCCTGGGGTGCCAATCCCCATCCCCTCAGGGCTGATCCCTATCCCAGGGTGTCTCCAGGGCCCCCCAAGGTGCTGGTCCCCATGCTGGGGGGGCCCAGTCCATCGCAGTGGGGCTGGTCCCTGTCCCAGAGTGTCCCCAGGTGCCCCCAGATCTGTAAGGGTGATGGGTGCCACCCTGAGGTGTACCCGTGGGGTATCACCCTGTTCCAGGGTGCTGCTCGCTGTTCCAGGGTGCCCCTGTGCTGTTGGTCCCTGTCTTGGGGCATCCCTGGGGTGTTTGTTCCCATCCTGGAGTGGCTCCAGGGCACCCCAGTGTGCTGGTCCTCATCCAGGGACATCTCTGTCCCTTTGGTGACATCTCCTCAATGCCACTTAAATCCCTTGGGTGACATCCAGCACCCTCTCAGGGATTCCTCTGCATCCTTGGAGACATCTACACCCCCTCGATGCCACTTACATCCCTTGGGTGACATCCTGCATACTTGCGGACATCCCCAGCCCCCTGGTGACACCCCGGTCCCCTCGGGGATGTCCCCCTGCCACAGGACATTCCCATCCCCACGCTGAAGGCCATCTGCGAGGCCATGAAAACCAACACCCACGTCAAGAAGCTCAGTCTGGTGGCCACCCGCAGCAACGACCCCGTGGCCAGCGTGAGTCCCGGCCCCGCATCCCCCATGTCCCCAGGTGTCCCCCGACAGGGAGGGGACACGGTCCCTGGCTCCCCGCTCCATCCTGGGCACCAGCAAGGCCAGGTGACGGTGGCTTTTCCACCATCACCGGGGCATCAGTGGCCCGGGATGTGCCGGGAGGGTGGTACCAGCCCTGGGCGACACCCCGAGGTGACGCCCTGAGGTGACACGCAGGCCGTGGCCGAGATGCTGATGGAGAACAAGACCCTGCAGAGCCTCAACATCGAATCCAACTTCATCACCAGCGCCGGCATGATGAGCATCATCAAGGCCATGTACCACAACACCACCCTGAGCGAGCTCAAGGTGGACAACCAGGTGGGGACCAGCACCCACGGGTGCCCCGGGGAGGAGGACACGGGTGTCCCCAGCTTCCCAGCGCACCCGGTCTCACCCTGTCCCCACAGTGCCAGCGGCTGGGCGACACGGTGGAGATGGAGATGGCCACCATGCTGGAGCGCTGCCCCTCGGTCACACGCTTCGGCTACCACTTCACGCAGCAAGGCCCCCGCGCCCGCGCCGCCATCGCCATCACCAACAACAACGAGCTCCGTGAGTGCCTCCGCAGCCCCTCCCGGGGTGGGGATCAGGGTGACGGGGATGGGGGCGGCGGGTCCCAGCCCTAACCCGCCCCCGCCCCGTCCTCTCCCCCCAGGTCGCAAGCAGAAGAAAACTTGAGGGTCCTCCCGGGCCCAACTGAGCTCCGGCTGTTGGAGCCGCTGTAAATAAAGAGGCCGGAGAGATGCGACTCTGGGACCCTTCGGGATCCGCTCGGATGTGGCCGGGGCAGGATTTTGTGCGTGGGGCCGGAGTTGGGATCATAGGGATGGGATGAGGGAGGGGGATGCAGCAGGGACACCCCCCTCCCACCCCATTGTGGGGCTCAAGGTCCCCCGTTAATCCACGGGGCTGAGGCGGAGGCCCGAATCCCCCCGGGCAGCAGCAGGGTTGGGGTATTTATACCTGCGGATTGGGTTATGGCACCGGGAGGGGTGGGGGGAGCAGCAGGGTGCCCCCCGGCACAGAGCTGGGCACCCAGGACCCGCGGAGGCCAGCACCCACAGCCTGGTGAGGCAGGTGGGCGGGACACAGCATCTATTTATAGGTCCCAGCACCTATTTATAGGCACGAGTGGGTAAATCTGGTGCCCAGGGGTAAGCAGCGCTGTCCCCCAGGGACAGGATCCGGCCCCAGGGGCCCAGAGAGACCCTCGGGGGGGAGGGGAGGTGCCGTCCCAGGGGGGTGGATGCCGGTTCAGGGCGCAGCCCCATGAACAACAGTCCCATGGGTGCACCCTGACACAGGAGCACCCGCAGTCACCCAAAGGCTGGCAAGAAAAGGTGGAAGGAGGGGGAAACTGAGGTGGGGGGGGGGAAACTGAGGCAGGGGGAGGGCAGCATGGCCAGGCACTGTCCGAAGCACCAGGACAGCTGCCAGGGCCGGGGAGGAGGGAGGGAACCCGGCACCACCACCCCTAAAGGCCACGACCCGCAGGCAGCTGCCAGCATATGAGAAAAGGAGCGTGACTTGGGCCAGGGAGGGGAGGGGACGGGCCCAAACCCACAGGGAGATTGGCAGCACCCACAGGGCTCCGGCCAGGGTGGGGACACCCTGCAAAGGCACAGGTTGAGCCCCCCATGGTGGCAGAACACTGGAACCCCCCAGTATCACCCCACCCCACCCTGAGAGCAGCCCCAACAGTTCAGACACCTCCATCCTCTGCAGCTGCCTCTATTAACAGGGGCGCTCAGGGACAGCCAGGGGGGCCTGTCCCCACGGGGCAGAGGGGCCTCAGGCCTGCGGCAGCAGGGGTGGCTCGTCCTCGTCGGAGTCGAACTCGGCATTCTCATCCTTCACCCACTTGCCGGAGTGGTCCTGGATCCAGCCGGCGCTGGGGACACACAGACACATGGACGGGGTGGGTCAGAGGTGGCTCATTGCAGGTTCCCAGTGCCGGCAGGGCCCAGACTCACCTCCGCAGCTGCAGGTACCGCTCCAGCGCCTGCCGCCGCTCGGGGCTGAGGGCTTCGGGCCTGCTCGGCGCCACCGATGGGGCTTTTCCTCTGCCGCCGCGCTGTGTCTGTGCCGGAGCCACCTTTGATGGGACTGGGAGGGCAGAGAGGGGCTGCCGAGACCCGCAGAATGGGAGCGGCCCAGCCAAGAACCCGGGATTGCCACCCCGCCAGCACTGGCACAGCCCTGGAGCCACCATTTGGCTCTTACCCACTCGCCCGCTGTGGTGTCCCGGCAGCAGGGCTGCGGGGCTGGCGTCCACGGTGGCTCCCGCCTTCCACGACGGCTCCGGCAGTGTCGGGGCAGCGCTCAGCCCTGTCCGGGTCACACCAGTTCGCGAGCTGCTTCCCTCCACCCTGCAATGGGAGACAGAGTCAGAGCCTCGTCCCACAGACGCCCAGCAGGAGCGAGGCCCCGGTGCTGCCGATCCCTTCCGGGAAGGCCAGAGCCTTCTCCATTCTCCAGCTTCAAACCCAAGGGCCTCACTCACCCGGTCCTGCGGCAGCAGCTGCTGTAGGGAGCAGCTTTCAGCAGCGCGCTCCGGGCAATCCTCCGCGTCCGTGCCAACAGAGGGGCCGGGGAGCCCTGGGAGAGGGGACAGAGCTCAGGGGGGTCCTGGTTGGGGGGTCCAGCAGGGTGAGGAAGGGGCGTCCACACCAACCTCCTCCTCCGCCTGCACCTCTTCCTCGTGCCGCTGCTTCTGGGCCGTGTCCTGGAGCGAGTGTTTCCTGCCGTAGAAGCGCTGCAGGCCTGGAAGGTAGCGAAGGGGACGAGGGGCTGCGCTCGCTGGGCACAGCCCACCCCCCCGCCAGCCCCCACTTACTGCTTGTGTGCTTTTTGCCGGCCCTGTGGACCGTCAGCACGTCCAGGGTGTCAAAGACAGGGCGGTGGGCGCACACGGTGCAGGCGTACCTGTGCCAAGGGCAGGGAAAGCTGCTGTCAGGACCCCGCGAGCAGCCGGAGAGTGAGGGGCTGCACTCAGGGGTCTCACTCACCTCCCGCTCCTCAGCAGCAGTGCCTCGTCCTCAGGGATGTAGTTGGCCAACAGGTCCGCGACACGTCTTTTCTGGGAGAGGCAGAGGGGGCCAGGTGAGCGCTCGTCCCCCCTGCACCTGCTGCCAGAGGAGGAGGGGAGGTCTGCCCCCGATTCGCCCCACAGGGAACCAGCCCTTCACCCCCAGCCTTGTCCCCGCTCAGACCAGGAAACCTTGACCCCCTGGAGCCCCCGCTCTGAGGGAGCAATGGGGGGCGGGTGGGGAACTGGGGTGTCAAGGCTGGGGAGAAAGTGGGGGGGTTTGGGCCGGGGGACAGGTTGGGGCAGGGGGTAATTTGAGGGAGCGGCCTGGGCCAAGGGAGATATTTGGGGCCCTGGGAGGGAAACCTTGAGGGTGAGTCAGGACAGGTCAGGGCTGAGGGACAGCTGGGGGGGCAGAGGAGTATTTTCAGGCAGGAGGACGGCGGGCGGGGCGAAATTTACGGGCAGGTGGGAGCGGGGAAGGGCTGGGGGGAAGCAGGGCGAGGGCAGCCCGGGGCAACGGGGGGGAACCCGGGGTGGGCATGTGGGGAGACTGCGGTCGGGGCGGCCCGGGGCGGGTCTGGGGGATTCGGGGGTAGGTTGGGGGGCCCTGGGGTGGGGCCGGGACCCACCTGCAGCACCCCCAGCTGACTGGGATCGTCCCCCTCCCGCTTGAAGGACATGGCGGCTCCGGCGCCGGCCCGCGGTTACTATGGGAACCGCCCCCGGCCCGTCCAACTTCCGGGTGGCTTTTCCCGGCGGGCAGCGCGCGGGAGCGCCAACCAATAGGAGAGCGCGAGGGGCGGGGCGAGACGTGAGGCCCCGCGGCATGACGGGAGTTGTAGTTCCGCCGCGCAGCTTCCCGGGGAGGGGGGGCGGAGGCCCCCGTCCGGGGCGGGGACCGGGGGGCTGGTGGTGTCCGGGGGACCGGGAAGACCCCGGGGTGTGTGGCGGGGGGGTCGGCATCACTGCCCGAAAGGGCGGCGGGGTCCGCCCGTCCCGTCCCGGACTACAAATCCCAGAGGCCTCCGCGAGGGCGGCGGGATAGAGCCGGCCTCCGTGAGCGGCGGCCGGAGCGGCGGGGCCCTGGGCCGGTCCCCCGCCCGGGCCGGGGCTGTTTGTATGAGCCCCCCCCCACCCCCGCGCCGGTGGGGGCCGGGGCTGAGCGGGACCGTCCCGCCATGGCGGCGGGGAGCGGGGGAACGGCGGGGGCCTCCGCCCGGGAGCACCGGCTGGAGCCCGGGGACACGCTGGCGGGGCTGGCGCTGCGCTACGGCGTGACGGTGAGCGGCCACGGGCACCGGGGGACGCGGGGGGACAGCGAGGGGGGGGACACGACACATGCGGGGGTCTGGAGTGGCCGCGGGGGCAGGGCGGCCCCGGGTCCCCCGGCGGGTCCCCCGGCGGGTCCGCGGTCCCCGTGGGGCCCTCCCGGCCCGTCCCCGCCCTCACCCCGTCCCCGTTCTTGTCGCCGTTCCGTCCCGCTCCCGGCCCCGGCAGATGGAGCAGATCAAACGCGCCAACCGCCTGTACCCCTCGGACACCATCTTCCTCAAGCCCACCCTCCTCATCCCCGCGCCGGCCCAGCCGGGGGGACGCTGCCCCGAGCACCGCGACGCGGACGCGGCCGTGCCCGCCCCCTCCGCGGACACCCCGCCCCGGCCCGCCCCGGCCCACCACGACCTCTCGGCCACCGATTTCCTGCGGCGGCTCGACGCCGAGATCGGGCGCTCCAAGGCGGCGGCGGCGGCGGCTCGGCGGCCGAGCGCAGGGTGAGCGCGGCCCGCCGGGGCCACTCGGGGCCGTCGGGCGAGCGGGGCCGGGCCGCGGGGCGGGGGGGGCGGGCGGCAGGGCCAACCCTCAGTGCCACCCGCCGCGTCCCCCCGCAGCTCGGCCCAGGCCGAAGGCACCCGCAGCCCCGACGCCGGGCGCCCGCCGGCCCCCCGCGGCCCCCGCCTCGGCCCGCGGCCCCTCACCCGGACCCCGCGGGCGGCCGCCCTGCGCGACGCCGAGGACGAGATCTTCATGCTGTGACGGCGGGGACGCGACGGCCACCCCGCCAGGACGGGGACACCGGACACACCACCGGGAGGGGGGCACAACGGCCACCCCACCGGGACCGGGACACGGCAGCCACCCCGCCGGGACCGGGACACCGGACACCCCCAGCCCTGGTCCCAGGAGACGGAGGGGACCCGAGGGGGGGACACAACACGGTGTCCCCTCCCTGTCCCCTCCGAGGGACCTTTCCTGCTGCAGGGACACCCAGCGCCTGGGTGCAGAGCCAGCCCTCTCGCAGGGCTGCTGGGAGGCACTGGGAGGCACTGGGAGGCACGGGGACAAGACACCAGCTGACGTTTCTCCTCTGGTTTATATTTATTTGTACGTCGTTGCTCTCGCGGGGGGGTGGGACCCCCCGGGATCCCCCCACGCCAGTGCCTGGACCCCCACGGGGACGGGGACGGTCACCTCCGCCCGAGAGCCTGTCAATAAAACGGAGCACTGTCACCCGGCTCTGCCTTTTGTCACCCCTGGGGACACCGTGACCCACCCCCAGGGATGCTGTCACACGCCCCCGGGGACGCTGTCACCCCCCTGGGGACATGGACACCCCCCTGGGGACACCATCACACGCCCCCGGGGACACTGTCACCCCCCTGGGGACATGGACAGCCCCCCGGGGACACTGTCACCCTCCTGGGGACCCTGTCCCCCCGCCCCGAGGTCCCCCGTGGGACCCGCGTGCCGCACCACGCGGTGCCACCAGGTGTCACCCTGTGCCCGCACCCTTGGGACCCCCCGCGACCCCCCCCCCCCCCAGAGCCTCGGGGGTCTCCCCAGGGCCACCCCGTGCCCCGGTGTGTCCCCAGGGTCCCCTGTCGTCCCCTCCGGGGCGGGGATGGGTGCTGGTGACACTTGGGGATGGGGCCCTGAGTGTCACCTGGGGGGGACCCCAGTGCTCCCAGTGCCTCCCAGTAGCCCCCAGTGCCTACTGGCCCCGCGCGGGTGCCGAGGTCCCCACCCTGGGGGGGGGACACCGAGGTGACAGACCGCCCTGTCGCACACGGGCGTGCAAACCCCCCCCCCCCGCTTGCACACGCGTGTGCAACACCCCCCCCCCCCCAGCAGCTAATGAGGATCATCCCGTTAACGGGGATTAACGACTATCTATAGGGCGGCCCCGGCGGGGGGGTGGCCTGGCCCCGGGGGGGGTCCCTCGGGGGTCCCCGGTCCCGCCCCCGGCCCCGCTGCCGCCGGCCGGTCCCGGCCCGTTCCGGGGCGGAGCCGCTCGGGGCCGCTCGGAGCCGTTCGGGACCGCCGGGGGAGCGGAGCCGGTACCGAGCGCGGGGGGTCGGGGCGGGGGGTTCGGGGGGGTCCGGGGGGGAGGGACACGGGGGGGCGGGGTGGGCTTGGGGTGGTTTGCGGGGGGGGTCGGGAGGGTGCGGGGGGGGTCGGGGGGTGCTGGGGGTGGGTGCCGGGGGAGGGGGGCTGGTGCCGGGGGGTGTCCGGGGGAGCGGGGGCGCGCACAGCCGTGCCCGCCGCACCCGCCCGTGCCGCGCGGGGCGTCCCGGCGGCGCTGGCAGCCGGTCCCGCGGCACCGGGACCACCGGGAGGAGGGTACTGGGGGCACCGGGACGGGCGCGTTGGAACGGGGCTCTGGGGACCCTGAAATGGGGGCGCTGGGGACACTGGGGTGGGGGCACTGGGGACACTGGGGTGGGGGCGCTGGGGACACTGGGGTGGGGGCACTGGCACCACCGGGAGGAGGGTGCTGGGGGCTCTCGGGAGGCGCTGGGAGCGCGGGGAGGGGGCGCTGGGAGCGCGGGGAGGGGGCGCTGGGAGCGCGGGGAGGGGGCGCTGGGAGCGCGGGGAGGGGGCGCTGGGAGCACCGTTCCCGCCGTCCCCACGACCCCCCTCCCCAGGGCCGCCCCCGCCCCGTGCCTCAGTTTCCCCCCGCTGAGCTCAGCCCCGTCGCAGCCCGGGGTGGGGTCGTCGCCCTCGGCCCCGCGTCCCCTCCGGGCGCCCGCGGCGATGCCGGGGGTGCCGCTGCCCTTCGTCCTCCTCCTCCTCCTCCTGCTGCTGCCCCTGCCGGGGGGGGCGGCTCAGGCTCAGTCCTTCCCCCGGGACCTGGTGCCCCGCAGCACCGTGGGGCTGGCAGGTGAGCTGGGGGGGGGGTCCGGGGGGGCGCCCAGGGGTCGGGGGGGACCGGCGGGGCGTCACGGCGTGCCGCGCTGTCCCCGCAGCCACCGCCGCGTACCCCCGCTTCGGCGGCCTTCGAGGGGACGACGTCTCGGCGCGCCTGGGGCTGGCGGTGCAGCACGTGCTGCGCCTCAACCGCACCCTGCTGCTGGCCGCACGGTGAGCGCCGGCGCTGCCGCGGCACCCGTCCCGGCACCCGCCCCGGCACCCGCCCCGGCACCCTGCACCGGCACCCACCCCGACACCCCACACCAGCATCCCGCACCAGCACCCGCCCCGGCACCTGCCCCGGCACCCCGCACCAGCACCCCGCACCGGCACCCCATCCCAGCACCCGCCCCGGCACCCGCCCCGGCACCCGCCCCAGCACCCCGCACCAGCACCCCATCCCAGCACCCGCACCGGCACCCGCCCCGGCACCCGCCCCAGCACCCTGCACCGGCATCCCACATCAGCACCCCGCACCAGCACCCCACTCTGGCACCCCGCACCGGCACCCCGCCCCAGCACCTGCACCGGCACCCCGCCCAGACACCCATCCCAGCACCCCACCCTGGCGCCCGCACCCACACCCGCACTGGCACTCCATCCCAGCACCTGCGCCAGCACCCCGCCCTGGCACCCACCATACTGGCACCCGCCCCGGCACCGTGCACCAGCACGTTGCCCCGGCACCCGCCCCAGCACCCGCCACACTGGCACCCGCCCCGGCACCCCACCCCGGCACCCGCCACCTCGTGTACCCACGTCTGCTCGGGCACCCGTGTCCTTGTGCACCCGTGTCCTCGGGCACCTGCGTCCTCGTGCGCCCGTGTCTGATTGTGCACCCGCGTCTGCTCGTGCGCCCGCGTCCGTTCTCACGCACCCGCCTCCGTCCTCGCGCACCCGTGCCCGTGCTCGTGCCCGCTTGCCCGTGCTTTGCACTGGTACACGCGTCTACGCGCTTCTGCACGCTCACGGGTGTTTGTGCACCCTTACCTGTGCTTGTACACGCTTGTTCACGCTTGTTCACGCTTGTGCACGCTTGTTCACGCTTGTTCACGCTTGTGCATGCTTGTTCACGCTAGTGCCTGTTTCCGGCAGCGTGCTCTCCTGTGCCGCCCTGCGTGTGCTCACTCAGGCCGTGTCACACTCGCCCGCGCTTGTGCCGCTTCCACACGCTCCGGCACGCGTGTCGGATCCGGCGCGTGATCGTGCCCCCGTGTTCCCTCCCACGGCCCCCCACGCGTCCCCGCGGTCCCTCGTGCTCGCGCGTGGCGTGTGCCCCCCGCGCGTCCCCGCGCCCCTCGCGCGCCCCGGTGCCCCCCGCGCTCACGCTGCCCGCCCCCCCCCAGGGACCACGTCTACGCCTTCGACCTGGGGCAGGACAAGCGGACGCTGTACCCCGAGCGGGTGAGGGGGGCCGGGGGGCACCCTGGGGGTGTCCGGGGTGGGGTGGGGGGTCCCCGTGGCCAACCCCCACCCCGTGTCCCCCGGCAGCACCTGACGTGGGAGACGCGGGACAGGGAGAACTGCGCCATGCGGGGCCGGCGGCAGGTACGGGCCGGGGGGCGGACGGGCTGGGGGGATGCGAGGGCTGGGGGCAGGGGCGGGGGTGACAGCGGGGTCCCCCCCGCGCGTCCCCCCGTGTCCCCGCGCAGGACGAGTGCCACAACTACATCCGGGTGCTGGTGCCCCGCGACGCCGACACCCTCCTGGCCTGCGGCACCAACGCCTTCAGCCCCCTCTGCCGCACCTACCAGGTGGGGGGCGGGGGGGGCACGGGGCGGGGGGCTCAGCCCCCGCCGGGGAGTGCGGTGGGGTGGGGGTGAGGAGTGTGAGGGGTCTCAGCCCCCGCCGGGGAGCATGGGTGGGGTGTGATGAGTGTGGGGGGTCTCAGCCAGGGACATGGGTGGGGTGTGATGAGCACGGAGGGTCTCAGCCCCCGCCGGGGAGCATGGGTGGGGTGTGATGAGTGTGGGGGGTCTCAGCCAGAGACATGGGTGGGGTGTGATGAGCACGGGGGGTCTCAGCCAGGGACATGGGTGGGGTGTGATGAGTGCGGGGGGGCTCAGCCAGGGACATGGGTGGGGTGTGATGAGTGCGGGGGGTCTCAGCCAGAGACATGGGTGGGGTGTGATGAGTGCGGGGGGGTCTCAGCCAGAGACATGGGTGGGGTGTGATGAGCGGGGGGGGGGGGTCTCATCACCTCGTTCCCCCCCCGCAGGTGAGCAGCCTGGCGCAGCAGGGCGAGGAGGTGAGCGGCCAGGCCCGGTGCCCCTTTGACGCCAAGCAGAGCATCGTCGCCCTCTTCGTGGGTGGGTGCTGGACGGGGCGGGGGGGGGTCCCCAGGGCGGGGACGGGGCTGACGCCGCTGTCCCCCCCCCGCAGACGGCAGCCTGTACTCGGCCACGGTGGCCGACTTCCAGGCGAGCGACGCGGTGATCTACCGCAGCCTCAGCGCCGGGCGCCCGCCCCTGCGCACCCTCAAGTACAGCTCCCGCTGGCTGCAGGGTACCGGGGGGCCGGGGGGCGGGCTGGGGCGGGGGGACCGGGGGGGTTCGGGGCTGGGCTGGGGGGGGATGCCGAGGGGCCTGGGCGGGATACGGGCGCTGGGAGCTGGGTGCGATGCTCTGGGGTCACAGAGGGGCAGGGGAGGGGGCGAGCTGGGGGCGCGGGGTGGGGGACGGGGGGGTGGCGGGGGGCGGCGGGGGGCTGACGGACCCCCTCCTCGCCCCCCCCCCCAGAGCCCCACTTCGTGCAGGCGCTGCCCTATGGCCCCTACGTCTACTTCTTCTTCAGGGAGGTGGCGGTGGAGCTCAGCGCCCTGGGCAAGGTGGGCACGGGGCTGCGGGGACGGGGTGGGGGCACCCGGAGCCCCTCCCTGGGGCGGCTGCTCAGGCCGCGGTGCCTCCCAGGGTGCTGCTGCCTGTGGGTGCCCCTGGGTGCCAGCCCAAGGTGCCAACGCCCCTGGGTGCTGATATCTGGGGGTCCCTGGGTGCTGGGTCCTGGGGTGCTGACACCCCTGGGTGCTTGGGTGCTGATGCCAGCAGGTCCCTGGGTGCCGATGCCGGCAGGTCCCTGGGTGCCGATGCTCCTGGATCCCTGGGTGCTGATGCCCCTGGGTGCCCGTGTGCCGATGCCAGTGGGTGCCCATGTGCTGATGCCCCTGGGTCCCTGGGTGCTGACACCCCTGGGTGCCCGTGTGCCGATGCCAGCGGGAGCCTGGGTGCTGATGCCCCTGGTTCCCTGGGTGCTGACGCCCGCGGGTGCCCATGTGCCGATGCCGGTGGGTCCCTGGGTGCTGACGCCCGCGGGTGCCCATGTGCCGATGCCGGTGGGTCCCTGGGTGCTGACGCCCGCGGGTGCCGGCACAGGTGGCGGTGGCGCGGGTGGCACGGGTGTGCCGCAACGACCGGGGGGGCTCGCCGCGGGTGCTGGAGCGGCGCTGGACGTCCTTCCTGAAGGTGCGGCTCCAGTGCGCCGTCCCCGGCGACACCATCTTCTACTTCGACGTCCTGGAGGCGGTGACGCCCCCCCGGACCCTGCACGGGCGTCCCGCCGTCCTCGCCCTCTTCGGCACCCAGCCCAACAGGCACGGCGGCGGGACAGGGGGACACGGGGACGGGGGGGACATGGGGGGACGGGGGGACGGGGGTGGCCGAGGGGACACGGGGCCGTAGGCACACGGGGCAGGGGGGGACCTGGGGATGGAGCCGCGAGGGGACACGGCACATGGGGACGTGGGGACACGGGAGGGACAGACACGGGGACGCAGACACGGGAACAGGGTGTTGGCACACAGCGGGGACGGGAGGGGACCCCAGCACCGCTGCCACCACCACCCCCCCGCTGTCACCGCAGCATCCCCGGCTCGGCCGTCTGCGCCTTCTACCTGGCGGACGTGGAGCGGGCGTTCGAGGGACCCTTCGCCGAGCCCCGCGGCGCCGCCGGCACCTGGACCCCGGTGCCCGAGGACAGGGTGCCCCGACCCAGGTACCCGTCCCCAACCCCGACACCCGGGTGTCCCCCCGGCCCGGGTGCCCCCCTCCCTGGGCTGCGGTGGCTGCCCCCACGCCCGGGTGCCCCATGCCCGGGTGCCCCACGCCGGCCGTGCCGCAGGCCGGGCAGCTGCGCCGGGCTGGGGGCGGCCGCCGGCGTCGCCACCTCCGGAGACTTCCCCGACGAGACGTTGGCCTTCGCCAAGGAGCACCCGCTGCTGCACGGCACCGTGGCGCCCGCCGGCGGGCGGCCGCTCTTCACCCGCACCGGCACCAGGTGCGCCCCGGGGCACCGACGGCGGGGGCGCGGGGACGGCGGGTGGCTGGTGCCAGGAGGGTGTGGAGGGGGGCGAGGGGGCACCCAGCCCTGTGGGTGCTGCAGGGTGGGGAGGGCTCGGGAGCGGCTGCAGAGCCGCGTGCCAGGCGGGTGCGAGGTGGGTGCCAGGCGGGTGCGAGGTGGGTGCGAGGCAGGTGCCAGGCGGGTGTAAGGTGGGTGCCAGGCGGGTGCGAGGCGGGTGTAAGGTGGGTGCCAGGCGGGTGCGAGGCCCCGTGCGAGGCGAGTGCAAGGGTGTGCTGGGCACAGGCTGACGCAGCTGGCGGTGGACACGGGCGCGGGGCCGGGGGCGAACCAGACCGTGCTCTTCCTGGGCGCCGAGGACGGGCGGGTGCTGAAGGTCCTGGTGGCCACGCGGCACCCCGGGGCCACCCGGCGCCCCGGTGGCACCCCAGAACCCGGTGACGGCCAGGAGCCCGGGGACACTGGGGACACCGGGGACACCGGGGACACCGGCTCCGAGACGCTGCTGCTGGAGGAGATCAGCCTCTACGACCCTGGGCGGTGAGTGCCAGGCACTGGGTGCCCGGCGCTGGGGGCGCTGGGGGGCTCATTGGGTCTGTGGGTGCTGGGGGGCTGGCGGGGGCCATGGGTGCTGATGGGTGCCGGGAGGCAGAGAGCACTGGTGGGTGGGAGGGTGGTGTGGGTACCATACAGGTGCTGGCGGGTGATGTGGGTGCCACAGGGCATCGATGGGTGCTGGGGAGACCAGGTGGGTGCCACGGGGAGCTGATGGGTGCCACGGAGCTGCAGGGTGCTGCGGGGGTGGGCTGGGGCTGCGGGCGCTGGAGCAAGGTCCAGTGACGATGGGTGCCGGGGTGGGGGTGCAGGTGCCGGGGGCCGCAGGGCGCCAGCCGGGTGCTGGGGCTGGAGCTGCACCCGCCGGGCCAGGAGCTCTACGTCGCCTTCGCCGGGTGCCTGGTGCGGGTGCCCCTGAGCCGCTGCGGCCGGCACGGAGCCTGTCGCAGGTGAGCGGGGCTGGACGGGCGGGTGGGGGCACGGTGGGGGGGCACGGGAGGACACAGGGCACCCGCGGACGCGGGGGGGCACGTGGGGCACGAGGGCGTGGAGACGTGCGAGGTTGGCACCCGCCCGCCTGGTGCCCCCCGCCCCGCAGGAGCTGCCTGGCCGCCCGGGACCCCTATTGCGTCTGGGTGCCCCCCCGGGGCTGCGTGCCCTTCTCCGAGGACCTCCCGTAAGTGTCGCCCGTGGTGGTGGGCTTCCCTGGGGGCTCCCCCCACCCCGCCCCATCTCCCGGGTCCTTGCCTGGCGGGGTGGGGGGACGCCGGGGACGGTGGGTGATGTCGCCCCCCACCCCGTGTGCCCCAGGAGCGGCTTCGAGCAGGACGTGGAGGGACCCCCCGGGAGTGCCGGGACCTGCCGAGGTGAGGTGGGGGGGTCATGGGGGGCACTGAGACACGCGGGGGACACCGGAGGACGTGGAGGAGGTTGGCGGGGACACTGGCGGTCCCAGGGGACGCGGGTGGCCTGCCCTGAGCCCGCTCTGCTCCCACAGAGGTGCCACCTGCGGGGGACGGGGACGGCGACGGGGACTTGGCCCATGGTCAGTGACACCCTGTCTGCCCCACTGGACACGCACCGGGAGGGACCCCTGGGACCAGGAGGGACCCCTGGCATGGGAGAGGGATTGCAGGGGTGGGGGGACCCCAGGGACAGAAGAGGGACCCGGGTTAGGGGGACCCCGGCGAGCAGGAGGGACCCTGGGGATGGGAGAGGGACCCCAGGGTGGGGGGACCCCAGGGGACAGGAGGGACCCCGGGACTGGGGAGGGACCCTAGGGTGGGGGTCCCCAGGGGGCCCATGGTGGGCTGACGGCTGCTCCTGCAGGGGTGCGCCAGCCCGAGCCGGGGGCCGCGGCGACGGTGCCGGTGCCGGTGCTGGTGGGCTGCGTGCTGGGAGCCTTCGTGCTGGGGGCCCTGGCCACGGGGCTACTGGCCACCTGCTACCGCCGCCCCGCCGCCCCCAAGAGCCCCCCGGAGCCGCCCGCCAGCCCGCGGCCCCCAGCCCAGCCGCCGGCCCCCCGCCTCTACCCGCTGCTGCCGCCCCAGGGAGGGGCCGGGGGCCCGCGGGAGCCCCCCGAGCTGCCCACCCCCGAGGCCACCCCACAGCCCCCCGCCAAGACGCCCCGGCAGCGGGCGACGGAGCCCCGGCGCGCCCTGGCCACCCATCTCGGCACCCCGGGGTGCCCGGAGCCCCCCGGCCCGGGACCCCCGCCCAAGGCCACCGCGGAGGAGCGGCTGCAGCGGCTGCAGGGGCCGGGGGGCTCGGGGTGGCCGGTGACCCCCCCGGCTGCCGGCTCCTTCGCCAACCGGGTGCAGCCGGGCGCCCCCTTCTGCAGCCTGCCCCCAGCCCCCCGCGACGGAGCCCCCCGCCGCCTGGACGTGCCCCCCGACAGCCCCCCGCCGCCCCGGCGGCCCCTGGCACAGAGACACTCGCTGGGGGGGACCCCGGCGAGACCCCCCGGGCTGGCCCGCGGCCTCACCCGCATGCACTCGCTGGGGACCCCGGGGGGGCCACCCTGGGCCCCCCGGCCCCCGGCGCTGGAGCGCTCCCTCTCCATGAAGCCCCCGCTGCTGCCCAAGCCCCCGCTGCTGCCGGCGGCCCCTGGGCGGCCCTGAGCCCCCCGCCCCGGGGACACGGGGACCGCCTGGTCCCCAGCACCCATGGGATACCCCTGCCGCAGCGGGTGGGGGGGCCCCGAGCCATGCCCTGCCCTGGGTGGCAGGGTCCCCGCATCCCCAGGCTGGCCCCACCGGGGTGACAAGGTCCCCATGTTGGCCCATACTGGGGTGACAAGGATCCTTGTGTCCCCAGACTGGGCCATACTGGGGAGATGAGAGTCCCCTGTGTCCCCCACCGGGGTGGCAAGGTCCTCGTGTCCCCATTTGGCCCATACTGGGGTGAGGAGGGTCCCTGTCTCCCCAGACTGGCCCATACTGGGGTGAGGAGGGTCCCTGTCTCCCCAGACTGGCCCATACTGGGGTGAGGAGGGTCCCCATGTCCCCAGACCGGCCCATACTGGGGTGAGGAGGGTCCCCGTCTCCCAGGGTTGTGGGTTTTCTGGTTTTTTGATGCTCTCTAATTTAATTTATTTGCTGCGTTGGGGTGGTCGGAGCCGCCGCAGCCCCCCGGGCAGGACGTGGGGACGGCGGTGGCTCCGCGCCAGAGCTCGCCCCGTCCTACCGTGTAGGACCAGGGCTCACCCATTAAAGCCGTCGTGGCTCCCGCGCCGGTGCCCGCCTGGTTCTGTCTGGGGTGAGGGGGGACAACGCGGGGGGCCGGGGCGGAGACTCACCGAGGTCCTGGTGTTTTATTAAGAAATATAGCACCAAAAAATGGGTAAAAAGCCTGAAATTCCCGCATTTCCCAACATCTCCCCTCCGGGACGGGGGTCCCGAGCGCTCGGCTGATGGGCGCAAGCCGCGGGAATCGCCCCGGCACCGCGCCTGGCACGGTGGGGAAAGGAGCTGGGGAAGGCGAATTACCGGAATAATCTGATTTGGCCCCAAGAAGGGGCCGGCGGGCAGGGAGGGGGGGTCTGCTCTTCCCCTCGGTGGGCGTCCGGGGAGGCTGGCGGCGGCTGCGTTTCCTGCTCCGCCACGCCCGGGATAGCGGGCAAGCGCCAGCCAAGGGGGGGGCGCAGCCTTTAACCTCCTCGAATGCCGTCACCGGCGTTCGAGGAGGTTAAAGGCTGCGCCACCCCCCCGAGAGAGTGCGGCTGACCTCGGGGGGGTTTTTTTTTTTTTCCTCCTCCTCTGAAGGGGAAGTTTGTTTAAGAGCCTTTTTGGCAAGCGCGGCCCTTTCGGAGGGGAAACGGCGAAGGCTGCAGCTGGCCGGCGCGTCCGTTCGCAGACGACGAGCCCGGGCTCAGAGCTGAAAACGCTGCCGGGGGCTGGAAAATCCGCCGGGGTTTATTTTAGTGCCGCCTTGAACCGCCCCGGCGCGGGGTTTTTTCGATCCCAAATCGGGAAGGTTTTGGGGAGCAAAAGGAAATAAGTTGCCGGGTGCTCAGCGAGGAGAGGCTGAAGGGAGCGAGTCGCCCCAAACGTCCAGGAAAATGATGGTTAAAGCTGCCCTCGAAACAGTTTAAAAGTCTTTATAAATAGAGCTGAAGGGGTCATAAATAAACCAAGCCCAGCAAGTGCCGCGAAGGCGTTACAGCACCATCGACCTTCCCCCGCCGGGGACCGGGGGAACGAGGCCGGAGGTGGGATCGGGGCAGCCCCCACCGGCCCCAGCGCCAGGAACCAGCTGCTCGGGGGGCGACGGGCCGTTTCCTCCGGGTGCGGCTCCGCCAGAGCCGGTTCCTCGGAGCTCGTCAGGCCAGACGGGCTGATCTACGGGCGAAGAAACGTTAACGAAGGCAGAGCCTGAACCCAGAGAACTGGGAATTACAGGGAAAAACTAAGGCAAGGACCGGGAAACCCAGCTGTGACCTGAACCCTGCCGCCGGGCACGGAAAAAACGCCAACACACCCCAAACCAGTAAACCATGGGCAGAAAGAGCCGGAATTTCTGCCCTGGGTGAAGATGCAGCCACTCCTCGCCCTCACACCCTCCCCGCGCCTGACGGCGCAGCTCCGGGACGGTGTTTTTCTGCCCTTCCCTCGTTTCTAGTGGGTTTCTACACCCCTCTCGCTCCTCCCTCATTTCCAGCTCCACGCGATTACTCGGGACGCCGCCCCACTGCCCTGACCTCCCCGATCGGGGTCCCAGCCGGGTCCCTGCACGCAACAGCCCCGAGAGAGCCAAACCCCCAGACGTTTCAGTGACAGGAGCAGCCGCTGGTTACGAACGGGTGTAGGATCTTTAAAAATAAAAACTTCAGTAGAAAAGGTGGTGTTTGTACCCGCCGAGAGAGCTCGGCTCGGCCCGCGGCCACGCTGCTCCGCAAACGCGGCTGTTCACACCGGCCGTGGGACTCGACGTCCCGAAATCCAGGGGGGGGTTTCGCAGCAACTCCCATCTCTGCGCGGGGACTTCCCACGGCTCAGCGCTGACCCAGCGGCTCTGGCACTGAGGGATTTCTGTCCCACCCCCACGTCACCCAACGAGCCGCCAGGTCACTCACTGGCTAAAACGTCGTTGAAAAGCTTCTGTTCTCTCGAGGTGAAGCTTTCGAAGCACCTTTTGGCCCAGCGCTGAGAGCAGCCGGGGGGCGAGCGGCTGCAGACGCCTCTACCGTGGCGACGGGGCGGCTCCGACAGCCCTGCAGCCCCCTGCCCTCAGCGCCGCCGGCCAACAGCACCTGGGTACAAAACTACTAACAGAAGACAGCGATCTTCCTCCCCAAACACCGCGGGTTAGGAGGTGACGGTCTCCACGGCGACGTCGGCCGGCTGGTCCGCCTCCAGCACCGACTCCTGGATGTCCTCGGAGGTCACCACGAGCGGGTCCACCTCGGGCACCTCCTCGAGCGCCGCGGCCTGGTCCCCGTCGGGCGGCTGCCTCGCCATGGCCGCCAGTCGCAGCCGGTAGCCCTCCGCCTCGCGCTCCTTCTCCAGGAGCTGGCTGCGATACTGCTGCGCCTTCCGGTTCGCCTCCTGCAGCTGCTGCTGCAGCACCAACCTGGCGACGCCGTCCTACGGGAACGAGAGGTGAGAGGGCCCGCGCTGGAGCCCCACCTGCCACGGCAGGGAACCCGGGGGGCATGACGCTGCGATGGTGACGAGTCACCACAGCAAACCGCTCTTGGGTTGGCTTCTGTTCAACCGGGCCGGTCACCACCGGTGAGCAGAGCAAACTGGGACGTGGGGAGGCACAGAGTGGCTGGTGCAGGGAGGAGGGCTGGGATGTGTGATGCCCCCGGGATGGTTTCAAAGGCTGGCAGCGGCTGTGACCAAGAGGCAAGGGGAAGAAACAGCTGTCGCTGCTAGAAGTTGAGGGGCAATGGGGAAGGCTCTTCCTCCCACCAGCGCGCTGGGAGAGCTGGTGCTGCTGTACTGGGAAGGGCCGTGACTCGGCCGAAACCCAGCCGCTGCACTGGAAACCCCCACACCCTCCGCAAACAGCCACGATCCATCCGAAAACCCCCAGCACATGCAGAACGGCAACAGGTGGCCGATGGGCATCGGTCCTGCAGCATGGGCAGGGCTCGGTACCGATC
This sequence comes from Bucorvus abyssinicus, assembly GCA_009769605.1. Classification (NCBI taxonomy): domain Eukaryota; kingdom Metazoa; phylum Chordata; class Aves; order Bucerotiformes; family Bucorvidae; genus Bucorvus; species Bucorvus abyssinicus. The sequence goes on along the minus strand of CM020061.1, from coordinate 365,964 downwards.
CCCCGGGCTCGGCCCAGCCGGGCATGGCTCGGTTCTGTCCCGAGGGGGCTCTGGCAGGGCGGGAGCCCAACACCCCCAGCACGAACACGCCAGGGACGCCGGCAATCCAAGCCTCGAGCAGGAGTGTCTACCTTCGAGTCATCTAGGCTTTGTCCCACTTTCTGCTTCTTGGCCTCCGGCTCTTCCTCCTTCTCTGCGTCATCCCCAGTAACAGCCTCTTCTGCCACCTGACCAGCAGGCACAGTTAAAACTGGAAAATTAGAAGGTGACAAGTTAGACAGCGCGAGACACGCGCTGGCACAGATGCGCCCCCAGCCTCCAGCGCGGCTCTGGAGACAGCAGAGACCTGCGGCTCGGCACCGCCAAAGCCCTCGGGGGGAGGAAGGAGCTCTGAGGCAGGCCCCCGTTTTCTTTATTCAGGCCACTGAAACACCCGGGTGTTGCACCACGACGGGGCTGACAGGAGACAACGCGTGAGGTCAGAACCACCGCCCCGCAGCCTCGGTGGCGGGTAGGCAAGAGGAAGAGACAGCTCTTCTGGAAAGTTCCCAGCCCGGAGCCAGAGGCCGAGCTCCGGCTCAGCTCTAAGCACAGGCAAGAGCTGCAAATGCTGCTGAGAACAAACACGTTTTTAATCTGCAGACACAGGGTTTCACTTCGGCAGCAAGAACTGGGCCAGCCGAGGAGGAGGAGGAGGAGGAGGACGGCACCACGTGAGCCTCCGACGGGAGCGGCACCTCAACAGTTCCCCCTTTGTCTTCCCCGGACTAAGAGCGGGGCCAGGAATGAGGAGTGACGAGCCAGGAATGATTTGTAGCAATTTGGCAAATAAATCTGAATAATTAACAGCTTTAGAAAACGGCTTTGCTCCTAGGGAGTCGGTAAACAGAGCGGACTGGTGTAACCGCTGCCGCGCCGCAGCTCGGGACGCGTGGTACGGCAGAGCTGCCCCGCTCCCTAATCCTCTTGTTCTGCAGCCCCGTTAATCCCAGCACCCGAGCGTCCCTGGGACAGGCTGCAGGAACGGCCGGTGGCAGAGGAGGATGATGAGTGACGGCCCGTGAGGAAACAAAGATCCACGGCACGAGGGCTGCGGGGGTCCATTCCGCTGTGCCCAGCACCGTTCACATGTGCCCTGTGAAACTGGTAGATAACACTGGTAGATAATACTGGCAGAACTGGTAGATAATACTGGTAGAACTGGTCGATAACATTGCCCCAGGCAGCCTCACTCCAGTCAGGGGAGGAAACAGCGTCTTCAGCTGATACTGACGGCCCAATTCCCAGTTTCACAGGAACGAGGGGGCGACTGCTAAAGGACACAGGTCGCAGTCTCCCCAGCTGAGTGATCTACTCCCCGACTGGGAAGTTCCCCACAAGGGACAGTCTTGGCCCGGCCGCAAAGGGCTGACGCTCACTGGGCACCCCCCTCCCACACCCTCTGCTGAGGGGGGCTGGTTCGAGGCAAAGCCGTGGCAGCGCGTGTTAAGCTACAACAAGCCGCTGACGTCAGTGGTGCACAAGGACGTTTTAACTCCTCCCGGAGCCCGCAGCGCCGGGAAGCAGATGGCACCAGACGCCAGCCTCGCCGGGCTCACCGGGCTCCGCAGGCGGCGGCTGGTTTGTTCTCTGTGACGTGCACCTCAGCGTGCGGCTCCTCCTTACCTTGCTGCCCGTCCTCCAGGGTGAGGAAGAAGGGCTGGCCGAGGCCGCTGCCGGGGAGGGCTGTTTGCAGGCTGCCGTCCGTGACAATGGCGATGACGCGCCGCCCTCCGCTGCCAAGCGCTTGCTGTAAGGCCGAATCGACGGAATTCGCTTCCACCATTTCCTCCGTCTTACCTTGAGAAATCAAGTGCCAAAGAAAAGTCAGCGTTTCCTCCTCTCTCTTGAATAGAAACCAAAGTCTAGTGGAAAAGCTCGAGAATGCACGCGGCTGGAGGCTCCTGGGGAGCTGTGGAAAACCACCTGGAAACACGGCGGGCCTTGGCAGCGGAGAGAAAATAGAATCCACTAGAACACGTCTCCTCGGGTACAGCCGATTTCACGGTGTAAGCTAGTCAGCACACAAGCGCATTAATTAAATTCAACAGCCCGGAGCTGGAGGTTAAGCAGAGCCGGCTCGGCAAAGCCGCTTTCCGTGCCCCTTCCCCCAGCTCTGATGGGGACACACCAGGTGCCCAGAACCTCCCTGCACCTCGAGAGCCCGGCCAAAGCCCCAGAGGGGGTTTAGTTTGGCCGGACGACCGTCAGCTCCCTGGGACTGTGTGTGACTGAACCAAAGACTTAGGCTGCGACCGGCGGCTGCGTCCGGCTGCGGCGCAGGAAACAGAGGGGACCTGACCTGCCGCGCGCTCCCAGCCAGCGCCGCGGGCCCAGGACCTGCTGGGGTGGCACCCGCAGCTGGAGGAAGGCAATCGGCTCCTCTCTGGATTCTAGGAAAACGCTCAGCTTTGGGGAAGAGCAACGAGTCCCCAGGTGGAGGGGTTATATGAACTTCATCAGGTTCCTAAAGTGAAGTTAATTACAGGTCAAACACTGCACTCCACAAACTTCCGAGATCTCGGAAAACCCAAACACAAAACACGCCCAGAGCTTTCCGACAGAAAAGCTACTGGAGCCCCCAGGGACCCTGCCCAGCGGCTGATTCCCAGCAAGTCACAGCAAACTGGGAACAGAAAGCGTTGCAGACCACTTCCTGCTTTGACAAACCCGCACCTACGTTCATCTGCGACAGTAAACCCACCTTCCAGGGTTTGGGGCAGCTTCCTTTGTACAGAAACGTGAAAGCTTGTCCAGAGCAACACGCGGTGAGGCAGGGTCAGACAGACGGGTTAGAAAACATTATTTCCATTGGTACCAGCTGCTGGGTTTTTAATTAAGGTTGACCTGGGACTAAGTAAATAAATCACCAAACAACATCAGCCCAAGTGTTTACTGTCACCTCTTCCCTGCCCTGAAGGAGGGCAAATGCACTTCCGCACCTTAATTCTCCCTCAGTTCCCAGGCAAGACGCTCGCAGGCACTGCCCAAAGGCGAAGGGGCACCCAGCCCGTTCCCCAACCTGCGGCTTGGGGGGCGCCGGAAAGCGGCGCCGACGCTTCAGCCAGGGCGGCAAGCGTGGCGAGCACGGAGGTGGAAGAGCTGGAGCACTGCACCGGGGAGACCTGCGAGTCGCCTGGATGGGAAGGACGAGGACAAACAAGGGGCTGTCAGGAGCTGCCGGACCTGAACGCTGAGTGAAACAGCCAGAACTAACCACTGTCACCCAGAGCCGGACCAGCAGGTGGGAGGCATTTCCTGGGCTCCCACCGGAGAAAGGAGGTGGGACAGGTCATTTGTCACGAGAGGGGCCTCTACCACCGGTAAAAAGGGCTTTGATCAGCTTTAGGACAGGCTGGACCCACTCCAGATGTTTTATAGCAGTTTTAAGTATTTAATTTTTTCCTGAATCATGGATGACCAGAGACACCGACGGCTTTTTGAGGAGCAGCCGCGCTGCAGCCCGACGACCCGCCCGGACGAGCCACAGTCCGACCGCGCAGAGCGGCTGCTGCCCGCGGGAGCATTTGGCTCCGCGTCGTACCACAACTTTCAAAAATGGCAAAAATTGAGGAATCTAATAAACCTATCAGCCATTACGAGTGAATCGCAGCACCTCCACTCCTCCTGAGCTGGGAGCCTCCGAGCACGGCCCTCACGGACCAGACGGTGGTGCAGCACAAGCCTCATGCTCGAACGCCGAGACCGGCTGCGTTCGTCACTTGGTTTCAGCGCCCTGGGCATGCCGGCCCGCTCTGCCTCCCCTCTCCGGGCCAGTGATGGGAAGACGGCGGTTCCCGCGATGGGGCATTGATTCAAACAGGATAAACACGGCTTCTCGGTTCCCAAAAACAATGTTTCTTCCTCCAATTGACCCCAGTGATTCCTGTTCAAAGCAGACTGAGTAAGAATGGAACAGGAAATTCGCTGCACGGGCGCAGACTCCGCGCACACAACCCACAATTCCCCTGTAACAATAACACAACCCCAGAGCTCCCGTCCCTGCTGCCAGCGTAGATAGCGGGGCGATAAGCACACAACGGGAAGTTCACCTCCCGTTCCCCTGCGACCCGCTTCCTCTCTTTCTCACCGGCTCCTGATTTTTTGAGGGTTATTGAGGGACTTATCGTAAAGAACGAGACTTGCAAGAGGCCGGGGGGAGGCAGGTGAAACACCCCAGCGACTGTTTCCAGCGGCTTGTGACCAGGTTCCTTCAGACCGGTGGAACATACTTGTTCCTGTCTAAAAACTTCTCCAATAGCGGACGACACCGTGAGTTTAAGAGAGGCGACAAAAATCATCAGCCGTAAATGTTAAATCAGAGACTGGTTACAGTGACGGTGCAGCCGCTGATGCCCTCTCGTGGGAAACGGGAACAAAACCTCCCGCCGTGGCCTGGAGCAGGGGCCACCCGCTGTCCTCATGCTGAGCAGCTACCACCAAGGGAAAACCCGGGGTATTTTAGTCCTGTCACCGCCGTAAAAAAGGTGCTGACGCTGCAGGGTACGAGCAGAGGCGCGGTGAGGGACGGGGATTTACGAAGCCGGTGCCAAGAGCCTGTGGCCGCTCACCCACGTGCCATGGGGGGTTCAAGGGGCTCGGGTCTCGCTTAGCCCAGCGAAACATGGGCAGAGAGGGGCCGGGATCCATTTCTGCATCACGGGGGTGGAGGGGATGGAAAAAGAATGACTGAAACTCCTTTGCCAGGAGAAGGTCTGAGAGTCCTACGTGGCTTCCAGGCAGAGCCGGATCCTGCTGAGACGGTGACGCTGACCCTGGCCAGAGTCACCCAAGGTATAAAACCCCCGTGTTTTACGCCCCCGAGTTTGTGGAACATCCTCGACTGAGGACGCTGAGCACCAGCTGCACTGTGTTTTCCTCATGGGTGGAAGAGGAACGCTCCGGGTCACCTCTTCCCTCCGAACTGGGGTTTGACAGCGCCCCAAAGCTGCGAGCAGCCCTAAAAGCTTTGAGCACCAGCCTGGAGCTGCAGCGGGCAGGCAGAGGGCTGGGACTGCAGGGCTGGGGATCCGAGGAGCGCTCTCCGCTAGTAAGGAAACATTCACCATGTGAGCAGCCCCACCAGCCACAGCGGTACTTGCATGCAGAGGGGTTGGCAGGAGGAGGCCAAATGGCTTCACCAAACACGTATTTGTATTTAGAGCCTCCTCGAGACTGACAAGAAACAATGGTTTGGACTTCCCCACGTACAGAAAATTCCCTGAAAGAGTTTGACGAGAACTGGAATTTCACAAAAAGAACTCGCATTTGGCCTTAAGTTCAAAGTGTTTCCCCTTTTCCAAAGGGTTTCTTCCCAAAACAAGGCTCACAGGACAACGGGGTACCTGATTATTTCCACCTAACAGGAGAAATAAGGAGTCATCTGCATACCCAACAGACCCACTCGCTCTGCAAGGTCCTGGTCAACATTCACATATCACAAAACATTCGCTCGGCTCCTGCAGCCACGGAAGAACCGAGCAAGCCGTCCCCCAGCCGCTCTGCAGCGCGCGGGACTGGGCACAGGCGACAGTTCTCATTATGTCCATGGTACAACCAGCCAAATCCATTCTCTCCAGCTCTGCGGCTCGTAACCACCCCGGAGCAGCCCCTCGGCTGAGCTCTGCCGCTCACAGAGGAACCCCCTCGATTCACTACAGCTAGAAAGCGGCTTTGGTACCTCCACAGCCAACATCTTCAGGGGCAGGAAGCAGCTGGGCGGCTTTGGCCGCATTTCACCCCTTCTCCTCTACTAAGTGACCATCTGCCCTCTACTGGTGACCAGCCCGAGGAGCATCTTCCCCAGCCATCCCGCTCCAGGCCACACAAAACCTCACCTGAGGTTGTTTTGGTGTTTGCTGAGGAGACGAGGTTAGTGAGATCGAGAACTTCCCCCGGCGCCAGGAGGAACGGTGAGGCGAGAGTCACGGTGCTGGTGACGGGGTTGGCCCTCTCTGGAAGAGGGCTGGCCTGGTTCTGCATGGCCTCCTACGAGAGAGACGGCGTCAGGCACCTTCCTCGCGCTCGCGGTGGCATTTAGCATCCTTGAAGCCTTTAGAGGCAGATTATTTCTCTCCGCAGCACGTTGAGGACACCAGTGCGAAAGCTGCGACAAAACCACCACCTCAACGTGGCACCTTACACGAGGCCCGTGCAGGACAGGGCAATCAACCCCGTTTTGACGTCTACAACCCCCTGGGTGATGTAGGAACAAACCAAAGCCCACCCACCCCTCTGCAAACAGAAAATGATCCATCGCGCCCCGCCACCCACCTGCAGCATCACCAGCGTCTCGGGGTTGTTCTTGTCCAGAGCGATATCAAACGCCGATTTATCGAACTTGCTGAACATGTGGACGTCGGCCCCGTACTTGAGGAGCAGCTCCACCACGTCTCGGTGGTTGTGCTCTGTCGCCCAGTGCAACGCCGTCATCTTCAGCATGTCCTTGGCGTTGACGTCAGCCCCGTTCTGAAAGAAACGAGCGTCACTCGTCTCCTCTCGACGTCTTCAGGGTGGTGCCTGCATCCACATTTAAGCGGGGGCATCGCCGCTCAGCTCCACGGGTGATTCAGAGCAGCCCTAAAGCGACTCCTGAGGTACCGCCCTTACCCTAATGAGCAGCTCGACGATGTGAGTGTGGCCGTCGGCCGCGGCCATGTGCAGCGGCGTGCGGTCCACCTTCGTCCGGGCGTCCCTGCTCACGCCAGCGCGCAGCAGCACTTCCGCCGTCGAATAGTGGCCGTACTGGGCGGCGAGGTGGAGGGGCGACGTCCCGAGCTGCGGGGTAGGTTAGGAGAGTTAACAGCGGCTCGCAGCACCAGAGGACAGGCCCAGCGACCATCTCGTGTGTGCTGGCAGGAATCAGAATGATGAAGCTGCTGGAAGAAACTCATTTCTTCATTTTTTCCTCCTCTGCTCAGAAAAAGGAGGCTGCACATCCAGCAATTTTAAACGTTTCAGGGATCTCTGTGTTATCTGATCAGCTGAAGAACAAACACGCTTTTACTCTCTCTGCTGAGCCATCCACTCGTCCCCGAGCTGCTTTTCCAAGGCACACAGGACAGCTCTGCCCTACCCACATCCGACAGATAGCACCAGACCCGTCCAGCCCAGGACGGGCCGGTGTGTTTTCAGGAGTTTGTTTTTTTAAGGAAACAAATAAAACCCCAAAGATGAGCTTCTTGACTGAGAGAGTTTAAACAATGAAATAAAACACCCTTAGAACTTCCTATCGCGGAGAGGTTTAAAGCTCTTCCACGGTGACCCTCGACCGCCCCCCGACGTACCCAGTCGGTGGTGAAGGGGGCTCCGCTGGCCATCAGCTTCCGCACTTCGTCATCTTCGCCCTTGCGAGCCGCTTCCAGCAGCCTCTTCCCCAGGTCCACCAAGGACATCTTCACGCATGGGAACGAGTATTTGCCGAAAGCTGCTGAAAAAGCAAGGAGTGGAAAACAAACGGTCACTCTGCGGGGAGGCAGAGACGGTTTAACACCGCCGCACAGCTACAGCCCACCCGGACGCCCACCTGCCCACACAGAACCAGGCCCAACACCAGCAATAAACAGGCAGAAATATTTGACCTATTTCTCAGTTCCACGCCCCGAAACATCGCGAGGAGGCGGCAGCCGCAGGGTGGGACACCTCGAGCCCCCGGAGCTCCTGCAAAGTCCCGCTTACCTCAACAGCGCCGTGCACGGACACAGGGACTGGCCCATGTGGACCCCGTTCCAAGGGCAGAACCTAGAAAAGCAACAGCAAAGCTGTTCACAGCATAAACTGGAGTTTTAAAGCGCTTGAGGAACATGACTGAACCTCCGACACTTTCCCTGACCCCAGCACTAGCAGCTAAACGTGGGGGAACTACCCCCGTTCGCTGCTGGCAGTGGATAAACAAACCTCCCGTGGCTGGTTCAAGGTCACAGCGGGAGCAGAACCCCAAGGGTGCGCCCAGCAGGATGGACAACAGCGTCTCCATTGACTTCAGGTGACATAAACCATCGAATAACGATGGCGAGAGCGAACTATCGCCTCTTCCTCCACGTCAGGGTTACGCTGCCAGGCCAGTCCTACCAAAGACTGGCTCGAGAGCCCATCCCTTCACTCAGCAAGCAGCTACAAACGAGCCTCTGTGCGGGCGGGCACCGTGCCACCCCAACTGCCCCCCCAGCAGCACCGTGGCCCGCGGCCGACGCTTCTCCTTCAATTACAGCTCTGCGAAGTGGGTGCAAAGCTCCTTTTCCTCCTTTCTCACTCCTTGTTCTTTCCAGAGGAACGTCCCTCCTCGTCCCGGGTGACCAGCAGAACCAGTCACCCGTAGCAGCAGCCCTTGAAAGCGAAGGCAAACACCAAACTCGCCCCCACAGCTCAGCGGGACGCGCCGCCCCCGTCATCTCCCTCCATCTCCCTCCATCACCGAACTCCTCGCGTGTTCCCAGCCCGGTCGTTCCACGCTGCAGCCGGGGCTCGGCCGCTCCCCAGCGCTCAGCCTGCACCGTCCCCTCACCGCACGGTGTCCGACGGCCACAGCCCCCCTGCCCTGCGGGACCTTCCACTTCGGGGGGGTGTTTTTTCTCCCTTTTCTCACTTCTTGTGTGACAGAGAATATTTGAACCCTCCGTTCCTCCGGTACTCAGCCAAACTGTCTCTCCTGGATTATTTGGGGGCCTCTCCTCGCACTCCTGCTTATCCCCGCCGCCCACTGTTGGGGGGGGGGCTGAAGTTTGAGCCTGTTTCTGAAGTCCCAGCCCGTTCCCGAAGCCGTTTCCAGCCGCCCCGCTCCTGACAGAGCCCTCCGCTGCCTCCCGGCGGGAACAGCCGGCTTCGGCGCCCCGGCCCTGCCCCGACCCGCCGCTGTGGCCTGAGCGCTGCAGACCCCCAAGAGCCCCGACCCGCCTTGTAGGAGGCAGGAACCCCCCACGGGGGTCGAGGACCGCCCCCCGGCTCCCCCTGAGAGGGGACCGTCCTCCTCCTACGGCCCGCCCGGGGCAGGGCCCCTCCTTCCCGCGCCGGGACCCCGCTCGGGGCCCCTCCTGCCCCCTCCCCAGAGGGGCACCCCAACGGGACCCCCAAAAACCCACCCCTCAGACCGGCCCGCGGCACCGCTCCCGCACAGGGCCCCCCCCCACCCCCAGACCTGCCCCCGAGCCGGCCGCTCATACTGGACACCGGACACCGGACCCCCGACCCGACCCTCCCGGGGTCCCTCCCCGGCGTCCCCCCCGCCACCCCCAGCCCCACTCACGCGGCGGCTCGGGCCCCGCCCCAGGCACGCGGCTGTTCCCGGCGCGCGGCACCGCCCCCCCGCCCGCCCCTCGGCGGCTGTTCCCGCCCCTCCCGCCGCGGCCGCACGAAATGGCCGACCCGGAACGAGGCGGAAGGATACGGTGGCGGGAACTAAAAAGTCCGCTGCCGCTCGGCGCGGGAAGGGCGGATCGGACCTTCCCTCGCTCTGTCGCAGAGGCCACGGGGCGAACTTCTCCTGCTTTCCCCCCTTCTCTTCCCCGAGGAGGGCAGCGAGCAACGGGGGAGCCCTCAGAGGGGAGTATTTTCTCGAGTGGAAGGGTAGCGAGAACAGCGCCGACGTCGCGCCGCTGCGGATGGGGGTGATGCGCCCCTGAATTTAGTCCCGGCAGAGGCGTTTAGGCGCCAAGTCTAAAGGGCGGCGGCTGCCCCTGACGGGGGTGATGGGGCTGCTCCTCAGGCCCCGCAGAGCCCTCGGCCTTTCGGTGTGCCTGTGGCTATAAATATATATATATATAAAAATATATATATACGTGAGTAGTCTGAGTGCCTCCCTTCCCAGGACTGGGCCCCCACGGGGTGCCTGAGCGCCCCCTCAGCTCCCCCGGGTGTGTTTTGGGAGGGGAATGGGAGGCCCCGGAGCCTCTTTCCTCTCTGGGGTTCCTGTGAGACCTTTTCTTGTGGGGTTTGGGAAAGCTTAAGTTTAAATAATGTCCTTAATGTTCTCAAAAGCATCCCTTGGGCTGAGCTTTTCCACGCTTCGATCATCCGCGGCGTTCGCGGAGGCGCCTGGGTGCGTGTTCTCGCCCCAGTCCTCAGCTCACCCTGAAAAGATTTAAAACGATTTAACGGCAAATCACAGAAAGAACATGGCGCCGGTCTGCGTGCGTTTATGAAGTGTCTGCAGGAACGTGTACGTTTTTAAATAATTTTATTTAGAGTTTCGTAATAAATACTTCTCCTGCAGGTTTTTCCAATATTTGCCTCTGTTTTGGGCACCTTTTTCGTGGTGCCCCAGCCACGTACACCCCCCCAACTCTTAGGACAGTTTTGGGATGTTCCACATCACTTTACTCCAATCAAACCCAAAAAAAGCACATTCAAGAAGACAAACCAGTCGTATTCACTCTCCCAGAACACAATCTAGGGAAAAAAAGTATTCAAAAGCCAAAAATGATCCAGGGTTGGGGTTTTTTTCCCCATTTTGAGGTGATACTCAGAAAACTCAGCCCAGGGAGAGTGCAGGTGAAAACCTCTCTGAGGAAAATGCAAGGCTTCTGTTTGAGACAATGCAGCATTTTTTGACTGATGTTTTTAAAGGGGTTGATTAAGTGGGTGGGGAACCAGAAAGGGTTTCATTTTGGGGTAAGACCAAACTAAATTCTGCATCTTGTCTTTCAGCTCAGCCCCCATTACCCATCTGGACCCCACAATGTACCCGGCCTCTCCCAGTGAGGAGTCGCACCTGGGATAAAGCATGTGGGGAACAAAAAAGGGAGGAAAAAATCAAATTTTGGGCAGTGAACACCCGGCCTTGACCCTGCCAAGCCAGGTCAGAGCATTTCCATGTGGATTTACGCTCCTGACTGCCATTTCTCCTGCTTGGCCTCAAGCTACAAGGCTCAAGGAGAGGATTTCTCTCAAGAAAGAGGTTTGTGCTCATGTCCTGGGCCCATCCCTGCCCTTCCCATCTTGCTTTCTCCAGGGGAAGGTCAAGGAGCGAAGCGGCTTTTGGAGAAACTGGGCCAGGCAGAGTGTCCCTGCGGCCCCGGGAGAGGGACGGAGTTTTCTGCCAAACGAAGACGATTCCCATCGGTCCTGCGCCGTTCCCGTTGCACAAATGAGTTTCTTAAAAAAGCACAGGAGCAGTGAGCTCAAACCCCGTCCCAGGGCACAGGGACGCCCACTGTCACCCAGCCGCAGGGTGTGGGGCAGTGGGAGAAACCCCCCCAGCACCTCCTGCACCCGCTGGCCTGCAGACATGGGGCGACAGGGTGACTGTTTCTGCCCCCTCCCTCGTATTTGCCCCCTGTGCTGTTACCCCATCGTGGTGCTTCCAGCGAGAAGGGAAGAAAAGAGGGAGAAGGTGGAGAGAGGTGGAAGCTTTGGGGAGAGCCATCACCATCAGGGTGAGTTAATTAGCTGCTGAGTTAGTTAGTGACATCAAAATCTGCCCAGAAACACAAAAAACAACCTCCAAACTGACAACAAAAGCAAATCCTCGCGCGCCTGGCAGAGAGGGAGAGGGCCGGGGGTGGGAGGAGGGGCAGGGAGGAGGCCTTCAGATTAGATCGAAGTCGAACGAGCTGATGCTGGCGATAGGAGCTCTCCAGAAATTAAAGCTGTTGAACTGCAGCAGACTGTCCTCGTCTTCAGGGATGTCCCGGCTGAGCCGGTCCCGCTCGCCGCCGAGCTTGCCCAGCCCTCCCCTGGGTTTGTAGAGGGCCACGTCGGCCAGCCCCAGCCCCTCCAGCTCCGCCACGTCCAGCTGCGGGATCGGCATCCTCCAGTAGATGAAGGAGTCGTACTGGCTGCTGATGGTGTCCAGCATGTTCGGGCTGTGAAGGTGAAGGGGACGAGGGGAGAGAAGAGGAGGAGAAAAGCTCTACCAAAGGCACAGGAGTTGCCCCAAAGTGGCCAAAACTCTCAGGCATCGCCACATTGACCAAATCCCCACCCCAAAAAAGTCGGTGGGGCAGGAGGGTGTGATGTCATGGACTCCAGGCTGGGTCTAAAGGCAGACGCAAGCCCTGCCACTGATCTGATCCAGGGCTGGGTCACCACCCTGCTCTGAGGGGTGTGCGATGGGGCTGGTGGCCCCATGCCTCAGTTTCCCTACCCGCACAAAGGAGAGGAAGGCTGGGGTGGAGGCTAGTCCCTTCCCAACCGCATCTCCTGACGTCCTCGATGCCGGGGGGGTGGCATCAGCGAGAGCGGTGACAGGAGGGACAGAAACCAGCACCCTTTTTCCACCAGACCCCGCGACAATGTCTCGCCCTCTCCCTGTGCCAAGCCCCTGGCGCAGCGGGCAGCAAGGGGGGGTCCCTACGTGGCCATCCCGCCGTGCCCACCACCCCGCCGTGCCGCAGAGCCCCTCCCGCGACCCCACCCCAATCTCAGAGAGTTGGGAAAGAGCGGGAGGGGCCGTGGTTCGGCTTTTTCTGCAGCGCGGCCTGGCCTGAGCTGAGTCACTGCCGCTGACTTGCTTTTCCCTGGCAGAATTATGTCATTTGGCAACGGAGGTGGGGGAAAAAATATCAACCGGCCGACCCAAAATATCCTCCTTTTCCCACCGATCCCCCAGATTTAAGCCCTGGGAATCGGAATCCTGACAGATGATTCAGACATGCCTCGAATCACGCCCTCCCTCGCTCCCCGTCGTCGGGGCGAGGGGTGACCAGCCGCTCGATTTAAGATTCCCCACATAACTGAGGCTGTGAAAGGCTCCAGTGTCACCCCCGGGGTAAACTGAGGCACGGTGCCTCTTCCCTGGGGATGAACCCCGGGGTATCCCTCTGCTCCACAGCCACCAGTTATTTACTGGGGAGGCATGTTGCGGACAATGGGCTCTAAAGCTTCAACTGGGGGGAAAGGGAAGTTTAGCGACAAGAAACAAATTTGAACCTCCAGAGAAGGCAGCTGATATGGGTCAAACCCCCCTGTGTTACTGTCACCCCAAGGAAGAGCCTCTCCTGGGATGAGAACCCACCTTAATCCACCTAATCCCTGCTCGCTGTTGCTCATGTCCCCCCAAAAAAAAATCCTGGGGTGCCAACGCCCCCCTCCACCCCAATTTCATCCATCAGAAAAGCATCCTCATCCTCTCGCTTTCGCCCACATCCACCCCCCTTTACCTGCCGCGGGCGGGCGGGTGGCTCGGTGGATGCTCTTTGTGCCGGGAGCGTCGCGGCGTCGCTTTTGTCTGCTGGCACGGCTGGGTCTGCAATGCAGCCCCTCGAAGCGAAGCCGCTCGATGAATTCCCCTTCGCCGGGGGTGGGTGGAGGGGGGGGACGGCGGCCAGATGAGTCAGCGGCTCCCACCCACGCCGGGGAGGGGGAGGACGGCGGCGCGGATGCGCAGGAGGGGATGCTGCACGCTGGACCCCCCCACGCAGGGATGTGTTAAACCTGCGGAGGGTGGGAGGGTTCCCGCAGCGGTTCCTGAAGCAGCAGCTCAGGGCTGGGGGGGATGATGAATCGTTTTCGGCCTCTGAGGAGCTGGCAAATGTTTCTCTTTACCTGCGTGAGAAGGATTGGGGTGCTGCGGTACCCCCAAACCTCGGGCTGGAGGAGGGTCAAGCGCGGGGAGGTTTAGCACAAAAAAACCCCAATAAGGGGTTGGTTTTTGTGGCGCTGCTGAGCCTGGAGGTGTTCGGTCCTGATGCCACACGGCAAAAATATCTTGGCTTTGTGTCCACAGCCAGACATGGAGCTGGAAATAGCGGGGAGCCACCCCGAGCTGGCATCGCTGCCAGGGCCCAGAGAAGGGCTGCGTCGAGGGCAGGGCTGGGGGGCACCTCGTGCCCCCTGCTGCCCCCCGCCACAACACCCATGGGTGCCAGGCCATGACCTCAGCCCCCGAGCCTGGGTGGTGTCGGAGTGACGGTGACCCCAGGGAGCGGGACAGCAAAGCAGCCCCCTTGCGACCCCTCTGACCGGCGGGTCTGCCTCCGCTGAGCCCCGGAACACCCTTCTGGGGGACGCAGGCCGGGTCCTTGCACCCGAGAGGCGGAGGCAGCCCTCGCCCTCCTCCCCTGGGGGATTTGCCGGGGATCAACGTTCCTTTGGAGCTTTAGGGGCTTTTTTTCTCCCTTTTCCTCCCTGTTCCCCGTGTGTGGCTTGTTTCTGCCCGTGCCAAGTCCTTTTGCCAGTGCTCAGCTTTCAGCAGGGCTATTTCTGCCTCCTCCTCCTCCTCTCCCTGTAGCCGCCGTGAGCCAAGAGGATCCTGTGTCCCCTGCTCCTGAACGAACCCGGCCTCAGCGCGGCCCCGCCAGCGCCCAGCACTGGGAAAATGCCGGCCGGGGGCTCGGCGCAGGATGCTGAACCCTGCGAGGGGTCGAGCTGCTGTTTTTTGGGGATCCCCAAGGCCACGGGGCACAGCCCGACTCCGTAGGGAGCTGGATGTGACCCACACCTTCCCCAGTCCCTTCGCTTCGGGGCATCACCTGCTGAAACCGGTGGCTCAACAACCCAAACGTGCAACATCCCTCCCCGAGAAGGAACCGGGGAAGAGGGTGGACGCGGCGACGTGGGCTCCCACTGCGCGGCAGGGACCGACCTCGCTTCTCCGTGATGCCTTCGGACCCAGTGGTTTCGGGAGGGCTGCCCTGGGGCAGACGCATCGCTGGGGGGGTCTAGGGGAGGACAATGTCCCCCGGCAGCACAAGAAGCCAGAAAAAAAAGCCTCTTCCACTGAAACGGGGCCTCCAACACTCGGGGTATCATCGGCTGGGGACAGGGACCCGCCGGCGTGGGGCCAGCGCCACCGCCTTCGGGCTGTCTGCAGTGGGAGCGATGGGGCCGGTTGGGATTTGGGGGCTGACGCGGGAAAGGGACCCTCTGGGGCTCACCCAGGGGTGTCCCCTGCGTGTGTCCCTCTGGGCGAGCTGCGGACCAGCAGGAGGAGATGCCCCGGAGGTGCCGGTCCAGCTCGGCCAGTGGTGATGGTGGCGGTGGCGGTGGCAATGGCGGTGGCAGGACGGTGGTGGGTGTTCGTGGTGGTGACAGGTTCGTGGCGGGCGTTGTGCAAGCGGAAGGGGCCAGAGCGGGAAGTGGTGCAACGCGGCTGCCGGACATTCTGGGCCTTTCCACCCGTCGGGTGCTTCGGGCCCCCGAGGGCTCTGGAAAACGTGGGAATAATCCATGGAAAAAGGGGGACTAAGGCTGGGGAGCAAATGGGAGCATAACTGAGCCCTGGTGGGGACCCCCAGCCCTACCAGCACCCCTGGGACCATCCTCCAGAGCCCCTGGGACCATCCTCCAGAGCCCCTGGACCCCCCAGCTGGGGACCCCCAGCCCTATCAGAACCCCCAGCCCCGCTGCAACACCCAAACACTGCTCTAGACCCAGGACCCCCAGCCCTTCTGGGACCCCCCAGCCCTACCAGGACCCCCAGCCCTACAGGGACCCCCTCCAACCCTGCCCAGACCCCTCAGCCCTTCTGGAACCCCCAGCCCTGCCGACACACTCAGGACCCCCCAGCCCTTCTGGGCCCCCGGGGACCCCCGCCCTGGCCGCGCCCCCGCCGGCGGCCGCGGCCCCTGCAATGCCGGCGGTGTCCAGGGTGGGAGCTGTGCGCGGGGCCGGGCCGGGCCGAGCCGAGCCGGGCGCCGGGGAGCGCCGCGTCCCGCACCCGCCGGGCCACGCCTGGCCGCTGCGAGCGGGGCACCGGCACCGGGAACCGCACCGGGAGCCGCACCCGCACCGGGAGCCGCGCTCTGCGGCGGGGCAGGTAACAGAGCCGCCACCGGGACCGGGACCCCCCGCCGAGGGGTGCGACCCCGCAGAAGAGGCCCCGAAAGCGCCGTGGGAAGGTGGGGAGGGCAGCGGGGGCGGCACCGGGACGGGAGGGGGGCGGCGGGAGGACCCCCCTTGCAGCCCGCTGGTCGAACCGAGGGGTCCTGCCGGGACCCCTCAACCCTACCGGGACCCCTCAACCCTACCGGGACCCCCCCAAACCAGCCGGGACCCCCAGCCCTGTCCGGACCCCCCAACCCTACCAGGACCCCCAGTCCTACCCAGACGCTGCAGCCCTGCCCGGACCCCCCAACTCTACCGGGACCCCCCAGCACTGCTGGGACCCCCCAGCCTTAGTGTGACCCCCGAGGCCTCCAGCCCTTCTGGGACTCCCCCAGCTCTACCGAGCCCCACCGGTCCCCCCCCCCCATTCCGGCACCCAGCACCCCCCGGGCGGCAGCCGCCACCGGCCCACGCAAAGGGGGTTCTCCCCCGACTCTGCCGCCCCTTCCCGGGGGTCCCGGGGCTCTCACCCAGCACACCCCCACACACCGCCCTCCCTTCCAAGCGTAGGGGGACCCCAGAGAGCACCCCCTGGGGTGGGTGACCCCAGTGCTGGGGGGCCCGCGGCGGCCCCCCTCGAGAAGCCTCGCTGCTGGTGACGCAGAGCCGCCGAGCGAGCGGTGGTTTCCCAACAGGGAAGTCATTTTGTGCCTGCCGGAGCGGGCCAGGCCGTGAGCCGCCCTCCCGGGTCCACCGCGGGGCCAGGCCCCTCCGCCCAGGCGGGCCGAGACCCGACACAACTCATTGCACGGGTGGGCAAGCAGTGAAGCGGGTGCTCGGGACCCCTGCGACAGCGGGGAGCTGGGGCAGCTGCGGCCTCTGGGACCCTCTGCCGAGAACCGCCCGGAGCTGGGAGAGCGGCCGGAACCGACCCCCGCCGTCGCCCTGTGCTGGGTGCGAGGACGTGAGGCCCAGCGGGTCCTGGGGGGTGGTTTTGGGGGGAGGATGGAGGGGGCTGAGCTGGGGGCGGGGGGAGCGCGGCGGCTTGAACCCCTGGGGGGTTCGCTGCTGGCTCATACGAGGCTGAGCCTGCTCCTGGGGCTCCCCGCAGAGGCTTTTCCAGCACCCTGGGGGCTGTTTGTGATGCTGAATTTGGGGGGTAAACCCCCCCCAAGGCCTTTCCGCCGCGTTGCCGGAGCCGGCAGTGAGCCGGGGCGTGATGGGGGGGGCCGGCTCCGGCAGCCTCATTTCCTAAGGAAATCAGGCAAGAAAGAGGCAGTCCCCCCCCCCCACCCCGCTCCGTCCGTCCGTCCGTCTGTCCGTCCACAGCCTGGGGCAGTTTGGCCGGGGGGTGCCGCTGTGCGGGTCACGCGTGGGCACGGCTCCTGGTTTACGCCACCCCGGACGTGTCACAACCTGCCTGTTCTCAGCAGCTGCGCTCGGGTGCACCCACCCCCTGGCTGCCCTGACGCCACGGGACGGGCTGCGGGTGCTGCCCAGCCGCCGGGTCCTTCCCCAGGGCAACCGGGTCACCCCGGGGCCTGATCCTGCCGCAAACAGGGACAGCACCAAAGCGATGCGACGCCACGGGTCAGAGCACCCCTAGGCACCCAAGTTGGGCGTTAGCACCCTGTTTTGGGGCCACCGAGCACGGCAGCCCTGCTCCTCCCGACCGCCGGCAGGAAGCACCCGCCGCCGCTGCCGCCGCAGACTTTGGACCCATCCGGCGTCGCCGGCGCAGGGGCAGAGGAAGGGACTTTTCCTGTTTGCCGGTGTGGTGGGGTCCGGCAACACTTGGTTTTGCCTCGGCGCAGCCGCTCGCTGCCCCCGCGCTGGCGTGGGGACTCTCTGGCGGCTGATACAGGGCTGCGCTCAGGCCGCAGCCCTTCGTGGGTGGGTGAGTTTTGTGTGCGTCGGCTGGTGCTTTTGCAGCGAAAGAGCTGGCTCTCCTTGGGGTGGGGAGCACCCGCTTATGGGGGTGAACCCCCTCTCCGCACCCCCCTTGGCTACCCCAGCTGGGTCTGGGGGTGTTTGGGGCACAGGCCCGCCAGCCGGGCAGAGCCCCTCTTGGTTTTGCCCCCCGTCTGCTTTCCGAGCCGGACCGGAAGAGCTCAGCCTCCGGCCCCTCTTCGGAAGGGCTGGGATATTTATAGCTGCCTGGCTCAGGGAGTTGGGATTTGCCGTGGCCGCCTCCGTCCGCCCCCCATCCTGCCGCAGCATCCCTCAGCGCATCCTGCACCGGGGCCAGGGGATGGGCCGGATCCTGCCCTGGCCGTGGGGACAGCTCTTGCAGGTGGCTGTGTCATGCCCAGGGTCCCTCAGCGGTCTGTTTGTGATGCTTGGGGTCCCTCAGGGGTCTTTGTGCAATACCCACAGTCCCTTGGGGGTCTCTGACCCCGTTTGGTTGGTGGGAAGTGGCTTTGGGGTTGCTTTAGGGGTCAGGACTGCAGGCATCACCCCTCTCTTCACACCCACAGCCGCCTGCTCCTCTCCACGCCGTGCCACCCCGACCAGGACCCCCATCCGTCCCCATGGAGTGACCCCGCGCAGGGGTCTCTGCACTGGTGTGGGCCCCCCTGGCAGCTGGCCCGGCCCCGGGGGAAGCTGGCCACCGCCACCGCAAATATGAGCGACTTCTGGCACAAGCTGGGCTGCTGCGTCGTAGAGAAGCCACAGCCCGTGAGTAGCCACAGCCTGGCTAGTTCGAGGCGGGTTGGGGTCCTGGGTCAGCGGGGGCTGATGGCCTTCATGCCCTTGCAGAAGAAGAGGAGGAGACGGATCGACCGCTCCATGATCGGGGAGCCCATGAACTTCGTCCACCTGACGCATATCGGCTCTGGCGACATGGCCGCGGGCGAAGGCTTGCCCATGGTACCCTACCCACGCGCACAGCTGGGGCACTGGGCTCATGATTGGGTGCTGGGTGTCACTGTTGGGGTGCTGGGTCTCATGGTTGGGTGCTGAGTATCATGGTTGGGTGCTGGGTGTCAGTGCTGGGGTGGGAGAGTCTCACGGTTGGGTGCTGGGTCTCGTGGTTGGGTGGTGGGTCCCAGGGCGGGGAGGAGCGCCCTTATGTTTGGGCGACAGGTCTTGTGTGGGGGTGATGGGATGGCCCAGCTGGGTGCCGGGTCTCGGGGTGCTGATGACACGTCCCTGCACCCTCCCCGCAGACCGGCGCCGTCCAGGAGATGAGGTCCAAGGGCGGACGAGAGCGACAGTGGAGCAACTCCCGGGTCTTGTAGCATGTGAGTAGGTGGCCGTGCAGGCGGCCGCCACAGCCCTGGGTGCCCACCGTCCCCCTCCGAGAAGGCGCCGCTAATTAACGCACCCAAACGAGTGGCCGCTGCTCCGGTGACCCGGCCTCTCGCCCTTTGCAGATTCCTGGCTTTTTCAGCCCAAACTTGAACTGCCTGATCCCCAACACCGGCGGAGAAGCCGACTTCGAGCGCTTTAACCCCGCAGTAATTTATGCAGAGTGACCCTCGCCCAGCTCCAGCGGCTGGTGGTCGTCGCCCCCCAGCAGATCCTTCCTTCCCGGAGGCAGCGGGTTGGTGACGTGGGGAGGGAGCAGGGGCGGCAGCCCCGACCCTGCGCCCGACCGGCACTGCAGCCTCAAGGACGCAGCCGCCCTCTTGAAGCGCCCGGGAGCTGCCGGGCGCAGCCGAGATGTGCCAAATCCTCCCGGGTTTCCCTTTTTCCACGCTGGCGTCTCCCATGGGCCCCTCAGTGCCAGGCCACGGTGCCTCAGTTTCCCCGGGGAACCGCGGCGAGACCAGTCCTGGTGCGGAGGCTGACTTAGTTCCCTCCCGGAAAGGCGTAGAAGAGCAAAACGGGGATTAAACCCCGACACTTTGGTGCAAAACTGGGATTAAACCCCGACACTTCAGCGCCAACGCCACCACGGTGCCTCCAGCCGGCATTTCCACCGCCGGCAAACTGCCACCTTCCTTCTTTTTTAGGATTTTTTTCTCTTTTTAAGCTCCAAAACAACCCAACTAGGCAACCGCCGCCTCGGCAGCAGGACCACGGTGGGTCACCTCCGCCACTGGGCTTTCACCAGCACCGGCCGAGGCAGGACGGGGCCCGACCCGAGGAGGACTCGGGCTCCCGAATTCGGGCGCGGGTGTACATAGTTTAATTAGCGCCGGGATTAACTGTTAGTAGCACGTGCCGGGCACCGGGGCGGGCGGCAGAGTCTTCCCCCTCCGCCACTCTCCCCGCCACGCCGGGACGCTGCCGCGCGGTGCCGGGTTCTCCCAGCCCCGTGGCGCGCTCGGCCGTGGGGCGCAAGTGCCGATGCTTGGCTCGGTTTTCCCTCCCCGGGGAAAAACAACCCACCCTTGAAATAAAACCCTTGTGCTGGCCCGAGGAGTGCGTCCGCGAGGCTCCGCACCTCCCAGGGCACCGAATTCACCGGGAAAGGGCGAGACACTCCCCCGCCTCTGGGCATCTCGATGCCACCAACGTCCTTTATTCCCTCGGGCACCACTCTGGGCACCTGTGTTACCCCGGTGGGAGGACGGGGCTGCAGGGCTCCACCTCGCTCAGATCCACGCTCGCCTCTGGCCACGTGTCTTCCGTGTCCGGCACCCGCCGGCTGCCAGCCCCTGCGGCGGAGCCCCGGCCGTGCGGCCGCTCCTCTGCGGGCAGCCAGTTAGCACGGCACCGAGGGCAGGCGGGAACCGGGGGGCCCCCTGAGCCCCCACCCCGCCCGGGTCTCCCCCTCCCACTTGAAGCCGTCACTGCCCAACGGCGTCTGCAGCGGATGCAAACGGGTGTGTCCAGCCGGAGGCTCCCCAGGGACCCCCATCACAGCCCTGCTCAACCCTCTAAGAGACCTCAGAGTCTCCCGGCACCACTCACCTCTCAGGGAGCCGCTCTCACCCTGTCCTCCCCACCAGTGACGGCACTGGTGGCTCATCCGAACTGGTTTGGCCGCATTCGCAGCCGGCAGAGGCCACGGCTCGTCACAGTGCAGCCGGTATCCTCCGGGCTGGGCTGAGCTTGGGGGTCCAGCTGCACCGGGCCCCCCCCTCGCCTCCCCGCTATGGGGCTCCTCTGGCCCGGGGAGTGTTGGCAGGGGGGTGCACCCCAGGGAGAGAGGGGGTCACCCCGAGGGGAGGGCAGGGCAGTGCCGGGCACGTCACGGAAGAAGAGACAGAGCCAAAAGTGGGAGAAAAAAGGGAAATTTATTCCTGGGAGCACGGGGACAGTCTGGGGCTGAGCCACCACCTGGACCCCCGCAGCCCCCCAGGGCAGGAGGCTGCAAGACCTCGTTAACCCCCCCAGCGCCTCCGTTAAGTGGGTGCCCTGGCCCCGCTGCCCGCAGGGTCCCCGAAAACTCACCCTGAGGGACCAAACCCTGGCGGGAGCCACATCGCACCGAGGACCCGACCCCGGCAGGAGCCGAGCCCTAATGACGGCGGCTGCAGCCCCCTCACCTGAGCACCCCGCCGGGACCCGCCCAGGGCGCCCACCTCCTCCTCAGCCCCCCCAGAAGCCGCCGGGCGCCCACTCTCACTTGGGGGAGCCGGGGGGCTGCCCGGCGGCGATGCGGCTGACCCGCTCCAGCACGTCCTGGGGACAGAGCGGGGGCACGGCCTGTGCCAGCGGGCTCTCCTCCACCAGGCTGTTCATGGGGGTGGGCGGTGGGACCACCTCCTCCTCCGGCCCCCCGGCAGCGCTCGGCCCCCCCAGGGCTGCCCGCACGATGGGCAGAACCTTCTTCCGCGAGGCCAAGGCGTTGCCCTGGGCGTAGGCGCCCAGGCAGGGCCAGGGGCTGGGCAGGGGCCGCAGGTGCAGGGACGGCGTCGTCGCCTCCTCCAGCGCCTGGCACAGCTGCGAGGGAGGGGGCAGCCCTCAGCGCCCCCGAACCGGGGCCTTTGGGGGCACAACGCAGCTGAGAACTGCCCGGCTCCCCCCGCCAGACCCCGGGGTGGCCGGGCCTCCCCACTCACCGTGCTGCGGAGGGGCTCGCTCCGGCTGTAGACGGCGAGCTGCCGGCAGGGCTCGTAGCGCTCGTTAAAAGAGATGGTCATGGCCACCAGCCCCGCGTAGCCCCGAGCCTGGCAGAAAGCATCCAGGTCCTGCAGCAAGCCGGGCCGGCGCAGGAAGGCCTGGAGGGGGGAACAGAGGCCGGCATCACCTCGCCGCCCCCACCGTGCCACCCCCTGCCTCAGTTTCCCCGCACCGAGCTTCACCTCCAGGTCCATGTAGATGGCGCTGATGGCGACGACCAGCTCATCGCCGGAGAGCACTTTGAGGTCTTTCCGCAGCATCTGCTCCGTCGTCAGCCCTGCGAGGCGAAAGGGGCCGAGGGTGAGCCCTGGGGACGCGTCCCTGTCCCCAAGGAGAGGGGTCTGTCCCCGGACCCGCTCCCAGCGAGACCCCGGAGGCCCCCGGCGGACCTGAGACGTCAAACATAGCCGCT
This sequence comes from Bucorvus abyssinicus, assembly GCA_009769605.1. Lineage (NCBI taxonomy): Eukaryota > Metazoa > Chordata > Aves > Bucerotiformes > Bucorvidae > Bucorvus > Bucorvus abyssinicus. The sequence continues at coordinate 343,796 of CM020061.1, read as the reverse complement.
TGCAGGGGTTCAAAGACGGCGTCGCGGGCCGGCAGCTCGGGGAACCTCGCCTCGAGCAGGGAGACGCACGCAACGTCCCGGGGCGTCGCCTTGCCGGCGGCCGGGCTCAGGTTCACGCAGTCCAGCAAGATGGTGGCTGCGGCGGGGACAACCGGGGGGCCGTCAGCCGGCCCCCGTCCCGCCTCGGCTGGGGTGCAGCGGGGGCCGCCCGCCCTCACCGTGCAGCAGCGCGGCCGTCAGCCTGTCCAGCACGCCCGGGGGACCCTGGGCGATGCGCTCGGTCACCAGCGTGGCACAGGAGCCCACCGGCTCTGCCGTCACCTGGCAGCGGGGAGCCCGGTCCCGTTCCAGCGGCCGGTGATCGAGGACCTCCACCACGGCCTCTTCCAGGGCTGCGTCGGCGCTGGCGGGCGGGACGGGGAGGGTGAGACCCCCGGCACCTCCCCGGGGTGCGGCCGCCACGCGTGACCCCCGCCGCAGAGCCCGCAAACCCCGCCGCCATCCTCGCCCCGCGATCCCGAACACGCCCCGGGAAGGGAAAGGTTTTTACCCACCCTGGGCCAAAACCGAGCGAGGCTTCGGGTGGGCGGCCCCGGTTGTCCCCGTGTGCCCCCCGGCTCACCCGGGCAGGACGTGGTGATCGACCAGTGTGAGGGCGAGCAGCCCGGCGCGGTGCAGCCCCGCCAGGTCGATCTCGTCGCGGAAGACGAGGGCGGCGGCGGGGACGCCCTGCTCCCGCAGCAGGAACGCCGTCTCGGTCCGCAGGGCGAAGTCGGCGCGCGGGATGTTCAGCACCGGGACGAAGGCGGCTTTGGGAGCCGGGGAGGTCTGCGGCAGGGCGGCGGGGCGGGGGCGACGGCCGGTGAGGCGTCCCCCGAGCCCCCGCTTGTCCCCGAGCCGGCGGACGGGCCTCACCTTTGCCAGGAAATATGCCAGGGCCAGGGCCGAGACGGTGGAGTCCAGGTCACAAGCCTCGTTGCCCAGCACCACGTGGACCTCCCGGTGACGCCGGACGTGCTCCTGCCGGGGCGGGAGGCGTTAGGCGCGGCGGCCACGCGCCCCCACCCGCCACAGACCCCCCAGCCCTCCACCACCCTCGAGGGGACGTGCCGGCGTCCCCGGAGCCGCTCGTCGTGGGTGCCACCAGAGATGCCACCCGCTGGCACCCGGATCCCCGGAGCGCAGCCAGCCTGGCACCCCGGGGACCGGACCCGGCCGGCGGCCATCTCTGGCACGAAAACCTCACGTTTTGGGGCACGCGCACGAAACCAGGAGCACCGGGGCCCCGGGGAGAGCGGGAGAAGCCAGCTGGGCCGCCAGCCGCCGCGGCAGCGGGGACAGGGACGTCCTGCCCCGGGGACACGCCGGGAGCCTTCAGCACGGTCACCCCGAGCCAAGAGCTTTGTCCAGAGACGGCGAGTTGGGGGCCGTCGCGTGCCACCCCGCTTTTGTCTTGCCTGCAGCAGCAAGAAAAAACTGTCCCCCGTGTCACCCCGGTGCCCGTCCCATCGCGCTCCAGGAGCCGCCCTGTCTCCGGGCCCCTTTTCGGGGACAATCGTTTCATGCCGTAACCCAGATGCGCTCGTTTATTCGGTGGCAGCCGAGGAGGTAAACAACCGGCAGGCGCCTGCGGCAGGAGCCCCGCAGCCGGGCGGGGGTCCCCCTGCGCCCTGCTCCCCCGGGCACCCCAATGCCCCGGGCACCCCACATCCCTGGGCACCCAAATCCCCCTGGCACCCCAATCCCCTGGGCACCTCAATCCCCCAGGCACTCCAATCCCCGGGACAGCCTGCTCCCCCTGGCACCCCAAAACCCCTGGCACCCCAATCCCCTTGGCATCCCAATCCCCCGGGCACCCCAATCCCCCGGGCACCCCACACCCCTGGGCACCCCAATCCCCCTGGCACCCCAATCTCCCGGGCACCCTGCTCCCCTGGGCACCCCACATCCCTGGGCACCCAAATCCCCCTGGCACCCCAATCCTCTGGGCACCCCAATCCTCGGGACACCCTGCACCCCCGGGCACCCCACATCCCTGGGCACCCCGCTCTCCCTGGCACCCTGCTCCCCCTGGCACCCCATTCCCCCCGGCACACCGCTCCCCCGGGCACCCCATCTCCCCGCCCCCCCGGGCATGCAGTCCCCCTGCACCCCGCTCTCCCGGGGCACCCCCGCACCCAGCTCCCCCGGGCACCCCGTCCCGCGGCACCCCGAGCCTCCTGCACCCCAGTCTGCACGGACCGCGCTCCCCTGGGGGCCCAGCTGCACCCCGCTGTCCCGGGCACCCCGAAGCCCCGGGCACCGGGTGCCCCCCCCCGCGCCCCCCCGGCCCCGCTACCTGCAGAGCCGCCCGGTTCCCCTCCACGAACCGCTCCATAACGGCGGCGATCCGCGGCCCTGCCCGCCCGGCACGGCCCGGTACCTCCCGGTACGGCCCGGTACCCCCCGGTCCGGCACAGCACCCCCGTGCCCCCGGCCCCGCCCCTCCCCGGGGCTGGGGGCGGTGCCTCCCGCGCGGGCTGCCGGGAGGGGGCGGGGCCGGGGGTGACACCCCGGACACCCCCGGCACCCCCGAACCCCCTCCCAGGGACCGTGCCCCCCCGGCTGGACTGTGCCGCCCCCCCGTTATTACCCCCCGGTACGGGTCACCCCATCCCGACTGCTCTCCGGTGACCGGGCACCAGGGACCCCCCCGCGGGCTTGCCACCGGGGGGGCACCTGCCGCCCCCCCCCCGGTCCTGCCCAGCGCCGAAATGGGGAAGAACGTGGAAAAGGGGCGGTTTTCGGTGCCGCCGCCGGGACCGGGACCGGGGCCGGGGCCGGGGCCGGGGCCGGGGCGGGGTGGGGGGCGGCGGCGGAGGCGGCTACCGGCTCTCCCCACCCCCCCCCCGCCGTCAGCTTCCGCCGCCGCCTCCGCGGGCGGCCGTAAATCCGCCTTCCCGGGAGAGCGGCGGGGCGAGGGGGAACCGGGGGGAACGGAGCGGAAAAAGGGGGGAAAAAGAGCGAGAAAGGGCTAAAGAGGGGGAGAAAGAGGGAAAAAGGAAGGAAGGAGGAGGAGTAAAGGAGGAAAAAGGAGAATAAAGGAGGAAAAGGGAAAAAGAAGGGGTGAAGAGAAAAATAGAGAAGGGACCCGGAGAGCCGGAGGAGGAGAAGGACGGCAGCCGGCGGAGCAGGGGCCCGCGGGAGCCGCCGGCCCCGGGGCGGCCGCACGGTACGAGCGCACCGGGGGGACCCCGCGGCGGGCGGCCGGTGACAGCGGGGCCGGGGGGGGCAGCGGCGGAGGCTTGGAGCGGGGGGGGGGTCCGGGTCCGGGTCCGGAAACTGAGGCACGGCCCGTCCCGGCCCGTCCCGTCCGGTTTTTCCGGCTGCCGGCGGCTCGCCGGGCGCCGACCCGGCTGCGGGGGCGGCGGGTCCGGGCAGCGCCCGCAGCTGCCCCCGGAAAGCAGCGGTTTGAGTTGGTTTGATCGGATTGACTTGAGTTATTTTATTTTACTCCGGTTTGTTTGACGCCGGCCGAGCCGGGGTCGTTTCCGCGGAACCCCGCAGGCGTTACAGCTCGGAATACCGATTTATTTCGTTACGAACGGTCTTCCTCCCCCACCGCTCCGCCGGAACGCCTGTTCGGTCCCGACACTTGTTCACCACCCGCCACTCGAGGGATCTGCCGGGAACGTTTATTTGTTCTCGCAGCATTTCCTCTCGCAGCTTATTTGTTTATGGGTTTATTGATTAAGAATATGAATTTATCCATTTCTCTATCAATTGCCTATTTCTTTACTAATACCGATTATTTATTTACCTGGGTGCCTGTTTACTTCTTGAGGATGTTAATTTGCCTATTAATGATCTCTGCATTATTACCAATAGGTATTATTCTGTTTATTAACGATTTATCAACTTCTTGACCATCTATTAATTCCTTACTCATCCCTGTTAATTATGTATTGATTATTTATTAATCATTTATAGGATTTTAAACAGTTCCCCACCTCCCCAGAACGCCCGTTTTTCCCCCGTTCCCGCTCTTCCCCGGGGGAACGGGGCTGTTCCGCCCCGGCTCGCCGGGCTCCGGCTCCGCCGCCCCCCCGGCTCGGTTCGGTGCGGACGGGTGAAATCGCCGCGTTTCGCGGTCCGGGGGGGGCCGGAAGGCGTCGAAGCGCGACGAGCCGTCGCTTGGGCTGACGTCGGTGTTTTCCCTCGCAGCAGCCTGGTTTTCCCTCCGAAGGCACGAGGTTGGGATGCGGCAGCTGCCGGATGGAGCCGGAGCGTTCCCAGGGCCCTGACGCGGCCCCGCTCGAGGCAGGACGCCGCGGTGAGGGGCCCGCGGAGCTGCCGCCCCCGCGGGACGGCACCGACCCGGCCCCCGCCGGCGGCCAAGGGACCCACCAGCCCCCGGAGGAGGCCGTCGGCACGGAGGAACCGCCGGCGGGTGGCCGGCAGAGCCCGACACCGGCCAGACCGACTGCCGCACCGCGCGGCGGGGAGCGGGACGCGCCCCCCGGCCCCGGCGAGGGGCGGCCGGGCTGCCCCCCACAGCCGCCCCCCGACGGGAACCCGACAGGAGATGCCGGGCAGAAGCCGCCGGCGGAGGGTGGGGGGTCCGCGGCGGGTGCCCCCGTGGCCAGCCCAGGCACCGGGGCGGCGGGGTCACGGGCTGAGCCACCCCGGGCGCGGACCCCGAGTCGGGAGGCGGATTTTTATTGCGTGAAGTGGATCACCTGGAAAGGCGAGCGGACGCCCGTCATCACGCAGAGCGAGAACGGGCCCTGCCCGCTGCTGGCCATCATGAACGTCCTCTTCCTGCAGTGGAAGGCAAGTGGGGCGCGGCGGGTCCCGGGGGGCTCTGGTTCGGCTCCCCCCCCCGGTGGTGAAGGGAAGGGGCCGGGGGCCCGTCCCCAACCTCCGGGTGCTCCCAGGTGAAGCTGCCGCCGCAGAAGGAGGTGATCACGGCCGAGGAGCTGATGGCACATCTGGGTGAGCTCCCGGGGGACCCTGGCGCCGTGCCCCCTTTAACCGGCCCGCCAGGGCTGACCGCGCGGCCGACCGGCGCCGTGCCCCGGTTAACCGACCCGCCGGGGCTGACCGGGCGGCCGACCAGCGCCGTGCCCCGGTTAACCGACCCGCCGGGGCTGACCGCGCGGCCGACCAGCGCCGTGCCCCCATTAACCGGCCCGCCAGGGCTGACCGCGCGGCCGACCGGCGCCGTGCCCCGGTTAACCGACCCGCCGGGGCTGACCGCGCGGCCGACCGGCGCCGTGCCCCGGTTAACCGACCCGCCGGGGCTGACCGCGCTGCCTCGCAGGCGATTGCATCTTGGCCACCCAGCCGCGGGAGCCGTCGGAGGGGCTGCAGCTCAACTTCCAGCAGGTGAGGAGCGAGGCCACGAGTGGTGATCCCCCCCGCCTCGGGGAGCGCCGGTGGCCTCGGTCTGCCGCCCCCCGCCCCAACGAGCGCCCCCTTGTTTCTTCCCCCGCTCCCCAGAACATCAGCGACTCCATGACGGTTCTGCCCAAGCTCTCCACGGGGCTGGACGTCAACGTGCGCTTCACGGGCGTCTCGGACTTCGAGTACACGCCCGAGTGCATCGTCTTCGACCTCCTCAACGTCCCGCTCTACCACGGCTGGCTGGTGGACCCCCAGGTGAGCCGGCCCTGCCGCCCGGCCGGGGGCTCGCGTGGGGCCGGGCATCCTTATCCGAGGGCTGGTGGGACGCCGGCCCGGGTTGCCCGGAGAGGTGGAGGAAGCCCCGTGCTTGGGAGCGCCCGAGGCCAGGCTGGACGGGGCTCCGAGCGACCCGCTCTAGTGGAAGACGTCCCTGCCCGCCGCGGGGGCTTGGCCGAGAAGACCTGTGAAGGTCCCTTCCACGCCAAACCCGCCCGTGAGGGGTCCTGCCCCCAGGGGAAGCCCCCGGCTCGGCTTCTCGGAGGTCCCCGTGGCGGGGCGGTGGCCCGGCTGGTTGAGGAAGGTTCATCCCCGCCGCGGGTGGGAGGGAGGGTCCCCCCAGAGCCGGCGCTCCCCCCTCCCCGCAGAGCCCCGAGGTGGTCCAAGCCGTGGGCAAGCTGAGCTACAACCAGCTGGTGGAGAAGATCATCACCTGCAAACAGGCCAGCGACTCCAGCCTGGTGAGCGAAGGTAACGGCCCCCCGCCACCCCGCCGCCGCGGGGTCCCCGGGGGCGGGCGCCGCGACGCCCCGGCCCCTCTGCCACCCCCCGCCGCCCCCCCCCCAGGGCTGGTGGCGGAGCAGTTCCTGGAGTCCACGGCCTCCCAGCTGACCTACCACGGGCTGTGCGAGCTGACGGCCGCCGTCCGGGAGGGCGAGCTCAGCGTCTTCTTCCGCAACAACCACTTCAGCACCATGATCAAGCACAAGGTGCGGCCGCCGCCCCCTCCCCGGCTTCCTTCCAGCCGGCGGACCCCCCCCCCCAACCCAACTGTCCCCTGTCCCCAGGGCCACCTGTACCTGCTGGTGACGGACCAGGGCTTCCTGCAGGAGGAGGGGGTGGTCTGGGAGAGCCTCCACACCGTGGACGGTGACAGCTGCTTCTGCGACACCCACTTCCACCTCAGCCACGCGCCGGGCAGGGAGGGGGCCGCCGCCGCCCCCCAGGACCCCCGGCTGCAGCAGAGACAAGTGGACCAGGTGGGGGGCAAGCGGGGAGGGGACCCCCCGGTCCCGTCCCGGCTGCCGGTGGGGTTTGGGTGTGCCCTGCTGACGCCCCCCCGCCCCGTGTCACTGTGCCCCCCCAGGACTACCTGATCGCCCTGTCCCTGCAGCAGCAGCAGGGCCGGGACCCCGCGGCGCTCAGCGACCTGGAGCTGGCGCGGCAGCTGCAGCAGGAGGAGTACCGGCACCATCCTCCTCCTCCTCCTCCTCATCCTCCTCCGCAGCAGCTCCCGGTGCAGGTAACGGGGTGACAGCCCCCCGCCCCCAGACCGCAGCAGGCTGCGGGTGCTGCTCCCCTCCTCACCCCCCGGCTCTGCCCGACCGCGGGGGTCCCCCCCGGGATGGGGGGCCGTGTCTCCGCGGCTCCCCCCAGGCCCCCTCTTGTGCCCGCAGGGCCGCGGGCGGCCGGCCGGAGAGCGGAGGCAGCGGCACAGGCCGGACCTGGACTGCACCCTCCTGTAGCACCCCGGGAGCCGGCACCCGTCGGGGGGCGCCCAGCCCCGCCATGGCCCCCCCGCCCCAGTCCCGGCCGAGGCGGGGGGTGGGGAATCCCGGAGGGTCCCTGGGGAGGGGACTGGGGCCACCCCCGAGCGGGGCCACCCCCGAGAGGGGCTTTCCGTCCTTCCCCAGCGCCGGGACCACCCACATCTTTCCAGTGGCCTTAACACGGGGGGGTCCCAGCCGGGGGGGGTCCCATTCCTCGGTCCCTGCCCCGAGACACGGGGGGACACGTGTCTGGCGGGGGGACACACGCACCCCCGTGCCCGAAACGCGGCCTTAGCCCTCGGCGAATAAAGCACTTGTCCCCGAGCACGCGGGTCCGGCCCTCTGGCACCGGCGGGGGCCTCCGCTCCCCGCGGACACGCGGGTTCGCTCCCTCGGGCTGCAGCGGCGCGCCGCGGCCGGCAGGGGGCGGCCCATCGGCGTCTCGGCGATGGATTGCTCGAGCCTGCCGCCCCCGCCCTGCCCCGCCCCGCCCCGCTCCCCTTCGGGCCCTCGGCGTTGGTGGTGACGTCACTCCCGCCCGCTGCCTGGCGCGGGGCGGGCGCGCGCGGCCGCGGCGCGGGGGGGGGGGGCTCGCGAGCGGCAGCGCGAGGCGGCGGCGGCGGCGGCTCCGGGCGGCGGCGGCGGCGCGTGAGTGAGGGGAGGGGGCGGGGGGGGCGGGCCGGGCCGGGGCCCGCGGTCACCGCCGGGAGCCGCGTCGGAAGGGTCGGGCCGGGGCGGCGGCTGGGGCCGGGCCGCGGGGGAAGGGGCGGGGGGGTGAGAGGGGGCTGGTTCCCCCGTTCTCGGTTCCTGGTTCTCTGGTTTTTCGCCCCCCCCCCCCCCCCCCCCCCGCAGTCCTCTGGGCTTCCCCGTTGTGGCGGGCCGGGGCTCGGTGAGGGCCTTGCGGAGCTGGCCCCCGCGGGGCGTTCCGCCCCGACCCCCCCGGTGCTTCCCGGCCGCCGCCCGCGGGCAGCCCCGGGCCTCGATCCAGCCCCCCCGCCCAGGGCCCGGTGGGGCCCCTCCGGCTCCTCCGGCGGGGCGGGCCGGGCCGGGGCCGGAGGGAGGCGGTGCCCCCCCGACCCGCTGCGAGGCCCCGGGCCCGGCCTCCGGCCCCGCCGGGCTGGGCTGCGGCCACCGCGGCCTCCCCCGGGTCCCTCCGGCCGGCGCTGACCCGCTACCCGCCGGGATTCGGTGCGCAGCGATGGCCCCGGCCCCGTTTTTTTTTCCCTCCGTGACCGAAAAGTTCCAGGATTTTCTCACCTCCCGGGGGGCCCCGGCTGGCGGGACCGGCCCCCGGCTGCGGCTCCTCCCTGTCCCCGGGACCTCAGCCGGGCCCCGGCGTCCCCGCTTCTCCCCCGAAGGTGCCGCCAGCCCTGACCGGGGCCTCACCCCGAGCCCTCCCACGCTGCCCGTTACCTGCCCGCGGCCCGGTTGCGGCCCCGGGTGACTGGGGCACGCTCCTGCCTCGCCTCGCCAAACCGGCCCCGGCGGTTCCTCTTTCCGCCGCCCGGAGCGGAGCCGCCTCGTCCCTCGCCTAAACCCCTCTGCCCCACCCCGACCCCCGTCCCAGCCCCGCGGAGCCCGGGTTGGGCGCCCCGAGGGGGCGAACACCGGCTCGTGTCCGGTGCCGGGGGGTGGAGGGGAAGGAGCAGCCGGGGTCCCCCGACGCCCCGGCCGGGGTGGCGGCGGTGACCCTCCCGGTGACCCTCCCGGTGCCCGGCGGGAGCCGTTTTGAGGCACAAAGGTGCTTATTGTGCCCCGGCAAATCCCTAATCCTGCGTCGCGCGGTCCGGCTGCGCGGTGGGCTCCGTGCCTCAGTTTCCCTTCCCGGTGCTGGGCTCCGTGCCCAGGATCACCCATCAGCCTGGGAAGAAACCCCTCTTTGGGGGCTCCCCCCTCCTCTTCATCCCAGGGCTGTGCCCGGATGCCAGCGGGGACGTCCCGGGGCCCGGTGCCGGGGATCGGTCCCGGCCCCGGTTAATCATCACCCGCTGACCTCTCCGCCGCAGGGAGCAAAGTCCCTCAGTGCCGGCGCCCGGCGGCACCAGGGGGGTTTCGCCGGCCTGGCCGGGAGCTCAGGCGGGGTTCAGGGCGCCGGGTCCGGTTCGTGGTGGTTCATGGCCCCCTCCTCACCTCGGCCCCTCTTCCCCCCCAGCATGTTTCAGACCCTGTACAGCTGCTTCTGGTGGGAACGGCTCTGGCTCCCGGCGAACCTCACCTGGGCCGACCTGGAGGACCGCGATGGGCGAGTCTACGCCAAAGCCTCCGACCTCTACGTCACCCTCCCCTTGGCCTTCCTCTTCCTCCTCGTCCGGCACCTCTTTGAGACGTGAGTCCCTGCCCTGGGGCGGGGAGGGGGGGTCCCTGCTCCAGCCTCCCCTGCACCCCGGGCCTGGGGACACCCCTGGGACGTGTCACCCTGTCCTCAGCCCGGCTGGGGGTGGCCGTGGCACCCGGGGGGGGGTCCTGCACCCCCCCGGACCATGTTTAGGGCCAGGGTCCTGCGGCCCCGCACAAACCCGGCTTTGTGCATCCTCTGCCGCCCTTACTGCGGCGCGGCCGGGCGCCGGCCCTGGCATTTCAGGGGCGATTTGTTGGGCAAACAATGGCGAGCCCGGGCCAGGAACAGACGTGGCTTTGTTGGGATGCGAGAGGGGGGGAGGCTCCGCTGGCTGGGCTGGACGCGGCCCCGCCGCTTCCCGGGGGAACGGCCCCCAGCCCTGGGGTGACAGAGGGACCTGGGGGAGTCCCCCTGTGGTAAAACCCACCGGCAGGGTGGGGAAACTGAGGCACCGAGTGGCTGCAGGGCCCTGGGTGGCTTCGATGGGGCTGCGTCAGCCGGGTGACAGAAGCGGGGGCGTTTCGTGTCCCCCCGCCCCTTCCCCAGGTACGTGGCCACCCCCCTGGCCGGGCTGCTGAACGTCAAGGAGAAGATCCGGTTGAGAGCCACCCCCAATGCCGTGCTGGAGCAGTTCTACGCTGCCACCACCAAACACCCCAAGCAGGTGAGTCTGGGGGGGGTCTCCGAATGGGGCTCGACGTGACCGGGGCGGAGGCGGCGAGCGGCCAAGCCGGGGCCCCGCGGCGTGACGCGGCGCTGCCGCCCCCCAGGCCGACGTGGAGATGCTGTCGAAGAAGAGCGGCTGCACGGTGCGGCAGGTGGAGCGCTGGTTTCGCCGTCGCCGCAACCAGGACCGGCCCAGCCTGCTCAAGAAGTTCAGGGAGGCCAGGTGAGACCCCGCGCCCGGGGGCACCCGCTCGGCCGGGAGCTGCCCGGGGAGGGCGGAATGCGGGGCCGGTGGGTCCGTCCGTCTCCCTCCCTCGCCCCGGAGCCCCTCTGAGGACCCTCTGCTTCCTTTTTCCAGTTGGCGATTCACGTTTTACCTTCTTGCTTTCATTGCTGGCATGGCTGTCATAGTGGATGTGAGTATGGGCCCCCGCCGCGCGCCCCCGGAGCCCCCCGCCCCTCTAACACCTCCCTCTGTCTCTCTCCTCCCGCAGAAACCCTGGTTCTACGACCTCCGGGAGGTGTGGAAGGGTTACCCCATCCAGGTGAGCCCAGCCTGGCCGCCCTCGCTGAGCCGCACGGGCGAGCAGAGACGGGAACGGAGGCCCTGGAGGTGCGGGGGGTCTCTCCAGGGGTGCTGGGGGGTCTCTCCAGGACTGCGCAGCCTCCCTGGAGCCCTTGGCTGACGGCCAGAGGGGCTTTGCCTGCCGTGGGGCGCAGATGGGTCCCAGCACACCCCCCCGGAAGGGGGTCACACCCCACAGGGGCGCATGGAGGGTCCCCCCAACCCGTCTCTTGCCTTCCAGAGCATGTTGCCCTCCCAGTACTGGTACTACATGATCGAGCTCTCCTTCTACTGGTCCCTGCTCTTCAGCATCGCCTCCGACGTCAAGCGCAAGGTGGGCAGCGACGGGGGGGGGCAGGCGCGGGGACGTCTTGGCGGGGTTTTCTCGGCCCTCGTTGGGCAGCGGGCTCTGGGGGCTGCTGTAACCCGCGGCTCCCCCTTCCCCGGGCGCAGGACTTCAAAGAGCAAATCATCCACCACGTCGCCACCATCATCCTCATCAGCTTCTCCTGGTGCGCCAACTACGTCCGCGCCGGGACGCTCATCATGGCCCTGCACGACTCCTCCGACTACCTGCTGGAGGTGTGTCCCCCCCCGCACTGCCGCGGCCCCCGCCACGTCCCCCGGTCCCTCCCCGGCTCAACCCCCTCCCCTCCCGCAGTCCGCCAAGATGTTTAACTACGCCGGCTGGAGAAACACCTGCAACAACATCTTCATCGTCTTCGCTGCCGTCTTCATCGTCACCCGCCTGGTCATCCTGCCTTTCTGGTGAGCCCCGGTCACTGGCGAACGGGTGGGGAAACTGAGGCGCAGGGCGGGGAGACCCGCTGGGGGTGACGGAGCTGCTTCTCCGGCAGGATCTTGCACTGCACGGTGGTTTATCCGCTGGACCTCTACCCGCCCTTCTTCGGCTACTACTTCTTCAACGTCATGATGGTGGTGCTGCAGTCGCTGCACATCTTCTGGGCCTACCTCATCATCCGCATGGCCCAGAAGTTCATAACTGGAAAGGCAAGAGGGGGACTGGGGACGGCCCCGCAGCTGGGGGGTTTGCAGGGGAGACCCCCAAACCGTGAAGCTGGAGAGCCTTGGGGAGAGGAAACCGCGGTGGTTGCGATGGGGGAAACTGAGGCACGGCAGGAAAAGGGTGACGCTGACTGAGCCCCCTCTCCCCGCCCAGGTCGTGGAGGACGAGAGGAGCGACCGTGATGAGACGGACAACTCGGAGGAGGAGGAGGAGGCGGCAGCGGCGGCGAAGAACGGGCCCCTCTCCAATGGTCACCCCGTCCTCAACAACAACCACCGTAAAACCGACTGAGCGGCCGCGCCCCGGCCCTGCGCTGGCGGGGGCCGAGCCCCTGAGCTGCCCCGTCCCGCCGATGCCACCCTCGCGTAGCGCCGGGGTCCCCGGCCCCTCCACCCCCTCCCCGGTCCGGCAGAGCAAAGCGGGACCCCGGAGAGCCCGGCCCGGCCCCCGGCCCCTCCGTCACCCGCCCCGGAGCGGGGCCGCGGCTCCGGTCGCGTCCCCCACCTCGCGCTCGCCGTCGGTGCCGTTTCTGCCTTTCACCCGCTGCCTTAATGCACCGCGGTGCTCCGGGACGGGCAGAGCGAGGGCGGCTCCTTCCCCTCCCCGCGGCCCCCTCGGTCTGCTCTGGCTGGAGAGCCCGGCCGCGGCCCCTCGCCCCCGTTACTGCCCCGTCTCGCGCCCATCCGGGACAAGCCCCTTCCCCAGGGCGAGGGAGGGCTGAGGGGGGCGCGGGTGGACGGGGGGTTGTGGTGGCTGGAGCCCGCGGGGTCCGGCCACTACCCGGCTCTCACGGAGCAGTTTGATCCCGTTTTTCTCTCCTGTAAAAGGGTTTGAGCCTCTCCCGGTCCCTTCCCGGCTGTAACAGGACAAATTTGCAACTGATTTTTCTTTTCTTCTTTTCTTTTTGTTTGTTTCTATTTATTTGGAAGGCGGAAGGAGCCGGGCTTGGCTCTGCCTCCCGCGTCCACCCGCGACGCGGCGAGACCTCCCAGTGCGGAGGGGTGGGGGAAAAGGACCATTAACCAACGTCAGACCAAAACGTTTTGTTGTTTTTGTTTTTTAAAAAAAATATAAATAAAGGTTAAATATATTAAAAGTTAAAAAACTAATAAACTTCGGTATAAAAAGGAAAGGGTTCGGGCATCTTCTGTGGCCGCCGCGGGGGCCTGGGGGGGTCGCTTTGGCCCAGCCCCTGCGGGTCTCACCTCGGCGGTGCTCCAAGGGGGCAGAGTGGAATATTTTGGTATTTTTATCGGTTTTTTTTTTTCTCCCCTGAAAACTCGCAGCGTCTTCAGCAGCAGCCTGGAGCGTGGGCTGAGCCGCCCGAGGCCCCGCCGCCGCCCTCCTGCCCGGCTGGGATGACAAAGCTGCTATTCAGGTGGACGCTAAGGATGGAACTGGAGCGTGCGGAGGCCCCAGAAAGGTTTTTTTAAGAAGAAAGAGAAGGTTATTTAGTGTGGAAAAAAAAAAGCCGCCCTTGTGTGAGCGTGGAGCGGCCCCGGCAGCTCCCGCCTTGGGTGCCCGAGGGACGGGGGTGCTCGTTCAGGGCTTTTTGCTGCAGCTGAAGCTCAGGACAAATTTTTTTTTTATAGAAAACCCACATTTTATTGCTTTTAGCACTAAAAAGATTCTTTACAACATGTCACAGTTGAAGATGCTTTTTTTTTTGACTCGAATTTAACCGCTACGAGCCCGGTAAGAGTGACCAGGCTGGGTTCGTCCTCCTGCCCTCCCTCCGGTCCCGAGGCCGCAGCCACGCTGACGGCTCCGTCCCAGCCGTGAAACCCTTCCCTGGGGCTGGGGCCGGGGCCAAGCGTTTCCTGAGCTGGAAAACTGAGCAACACCCAGAGCTTCGGGTCTCAGACGGGGGGGAGAGCGGGACCTGCCGCGGGGAGCCGCTCGGGCAGGCGACGGCCTGGCCGGTCCCTGTGGCCGGAGAGAGGGACCGTCCTGGCGCGGGGCGGCTGTAGCCCCTGGGACGCGGTGGAAGCAAAACCCGCAGCGTCAGCGTTGGGCATCGCCCACCGCGTTCACATGGGCGGGAGGACGCGAAGCCGCTGCAATGGCTCCTGGCTCCTGTTCAACAACCGACTCCCGAGGGGGAGCTTCACCCTCCCCAGGGAGAGTCAGCCCTGGCCTGGGGCAAGAGGGGCCGGCGGCAGCGCGGGGGGCTCACAGCAGCCGCCCTCGGCACTCGATGGCCCCGCAGCAGCACAGCAGCTCTTTGCCCTCCACGCTGCCCACTTCGTAGTTGTAATCCCAGGTCAGCTCCGTGCCGGCTCGGATCCTCCTGCGGAGGGAGAAACAAAAGCACAGGCTCGAGCAGAGGCCGCTGGATCCTTCCGGCAGAGCAGAGAGCGACACCGACGTCTGACCTCGCTGGCCAGGGCAACGTGCTTGGGCTTCCCCTGGGGCCAGGGGGAAGCTGCCGGCACGGCAAGGGACAAAGTTCCCCCCCAAATCGCTCCCGTGGGGCTTCACAGAGGAGCTGCCGTGCCGGCGGTGCCCGGGAGGCGCGTGGTGGGGATTCACCCCTGCCCCGGCACTGCCGGCGAGGTCTGCGGGCAGGCGGCTGCTCCGTGCTGAGCTCTCGCCTGAGGAAAGGTCCCGGCACAGGGACACCCTCACCCGACCTCTCCAGCTCCGGCTGGTGTGAAACCGGGGACGGGGGTCACCAGGAGGAGGAAGCCCCCGGCCCCAAGGAGCCCCGCGGCCCGTCAGCCCTGGCCCGAGCGCGGGGCGCACTCACTTGCTGGCGAAGAAGGCGACCCAGGGGAAGCGGAGGTCGTGGGTGTCCACGAAGACGTTCTGCACGAAGAGGTTGGGGCTGCAGCTGTGCTGTGAGGGGAGAACCGCGCTGAGCCGGCACCCGCGGCGCGAGGCCATGCCTCCGGACAGCGGCGGCGTTCCCAAGCTGCTCCCGCCAGGACCGGACCCGCGCCCACCCCCGCCTGCGCCGCCCGGCTGAGTCACGCGAGCCGCGATGGCCCGCCGAGGTAACGGGGCTGGCCGGGCCCTCCCCGCGTCACGGGGCCGGAGCAGCTGCTTCACGCGGGGGTGGCTCGTCCTCCTCTTTCCCCGCTGTTGTTTAGGGGAGGAGCAGCCCAGGGGTCACCCCAGGCGCGTCCCTTCCCCTTCCCGGCTGCGGCGGGCGGTGACTCACGTTGAGGTAGCGGCCCAGGTTCCCCTCCAGCTTGGCGTCGATGATGTAGCAGGACTCCTCCCCGTCGTAGAACTGGCGGGTGGTTCTGCGCACCGGCGCGCTCTCGCCCTTCTCGGCCGCCGCCATGTTGGTTGACTTGACGGCGATGCCGTGGGTGGACTTCAGGGCGAAGCCGCGGGTGGATTTCACCGCCACCTGCCTCTTCACGGGACCTGCCGCGAGAGCAGCGACCGCCGCCGCGTTCCCCTCCCGCTCTCCGGGAGAGGAGCCCCACGGGAGTCACCCCCAGGGGGGCAGCTCGGGGCTCAGCCACCACCTGGGGGTCTCCCAGCTCTCCGCCCGACCCAGCGCGGCTGGAGCCCCACCGTGAAAAGCCTTTTTCTGAGCCACAAATACTTAGTTCTCGAGGCCTGAGCTTTGCAGTTCTGACTCTGGAGGACAGCCCCCGGCCGAGGGACAAGAGCGGGAGCAGGACGCACGGCGCTCGCGGCTGCCGCAGCCTCCCCGGCCCTTCCCGGTGGTTCCTGGCCAAAAGGTCTCGGTTCCTGCGCTCACCTGACCCGGACGAAGCGTTCTTCTTGTCGTCGCCCTCCTCCTCCTCGGAGCCCGAGGAGATGGTCTGGATGTCGTCGCTGTCGTTGGCGGTGCCCTGGGCCTGCGCCGCCGCTGCCTGCCCGTTCTCCCCGTCGCTCTCGGTGCTGCTCGACAGCGTCAGCACGTCCTGCGGAATGGCACCAGCAGCTCCAGAGCGCAGCTCAGCCCAGGCAGAGCCTCCTCCGGTGCTTTCCAGGGCTCCCTGTGCGCCCCGGAGGATTTTGCTCTCCTCCAGCAGACCCTCAGGGCTGCCCAGGGCGCCACTGGGTGCTCTGGGTTTCACAAGGAAGGGGGAAGACCCCAAAACCCCCAATCCTGGAGCACGGAACCACGAGAGACCCCCCACTGCCCGACGAAAATCAACTGCCCCCCTTGGAACCACCACCGCGAGCCGCATGCCCTGCACTGGCGCTCAACTGGGAATGAACGCGGCACAGGAACACCCCGGAGGTTCCCGGGCTCCGTCCGCCCAGCCTGGAGCGGAGGCAGGGCCCGGCCCCGCTCACCTCCGTGGTGGGCTGCGGCGGCAGCGAGTGCCGCCGGCTCTGCAGCAGCACCGTCCTGCTCACCGGCCGGCGGATCCCTTCCAGTTTGGGCGGACTGGGGTTGTAGCCGTACATCCTGCCCACGTCGCTCAGCCTGGGGGTGAGGACAGGGGCGGGTGACGCCTGCGGCCCCGGGAGATGGGGCCAGGCTGAGACGGGGCCGCTGGGGAAAGCCGAGAGCGGGCCGGGGAATGGCCCAAACCCCTCCGTGACTCTGGCAGCAGCTTTACGGGAGCTTAGGGGCAGCCCCAGAGCTGCAGCGATCCCTTCGGAGCGACTTTGAGAAATAAAAGCAGGAAAATACAATTCGATGAACCTTACCCGGGAATTTTGGCCGGATCCTCGGTTTCCTGCAGAGGGGAGAAGGACACAAGATCAGACCCTCTCCCTTCAGGAGCCCCCGTCCCCGACTCCCTCAGCCCTCCCTTACCTCCTTCTTCGGCGCCTTCCCCTCCCCGTCCGGGTCGCCCACAGCGGCAGCAGAGCCCTTCTCCCCGGGCGGCTCCGTTTTGCAGGGTTTGGCCTCGCCGCCTTCGCTCATCTTGAAGGCACAGGCGCTGTCGGTGTCCTGGAAGCCCTCGGCCATGCTGTTGGAGCTCAGCCACGAGGCCACTTTGTTCTTGGAGGTCTCCTCGGACACCGGCAGCTTGCAGGAGGCGGCTGCTGCCGCCGCCGTCTCGTCGTGGCCGATCTGCCGCGTGAGCCCCGAGTCCTTGGAGGCCGTTTCCGAGAGCCCGTTCTCCTTCTGGCCGCGGGTCTGCCGGCGCGTGGCGTAGCTGCGCCACACCGAGCTGGTGCTGAAGTCCTCGTCCTTGCAGAAGTTGTCGTCGGAGCTGTCCTCGTTGGACTCCTCCTGCTCCTCGGTGCCGGTGTTCTCCTCCTCCTCGTCCTTGAGGTCCACCCCGCTGCTGTCCGAGGAGCACTTTGCGTCGCTCTCGTAGCCCTCCTTGAAGTTCTCCACGCTCTCAATGTGATCCAGGTTGGCAAAATACTCGTCGCCCATCTCTAACCCCTCTTTGTCGGCAAAGTCGTCCGTGAGGATTTTCCCTGGGGGTGGGAGTAGAAAACGAAGGGTGAGTTTTGCCAGGGACTAGTTTTACCCTCCCCGAAGGCTGCTGGAGGAGCAGACAGGACCGGCACCGTCTCCCTCCCCAGCCAGCCGGGGACACGGCCCTGTTATTGCCCCGATACTGGAGGTGACGACGCTCCGAAGGGGCTGGAGGCCAGGGGTTAAGGCCAGGAACCCGCAGCAGCCGCAGCAGCGCTGGGGCAACGCCCGTGGCGAGTCTCCTCTCGGAGTTAACGCAATCATGTGGTGCAACCTCTGCCTTTCCCTGGTTTGTGCCGGCGGTGGTTTGGTGGAACCGGGGCGGTGGGGTCTGTCCGTTCGTCCTCAGCGCCCAGAGACCACACGGGGGATCCCAGCACCTGATCCCGATGTCACAGCGTGGTTTCAGAGCCGGGCAAGGGAGAGGCATCGAGGGGGAACCCACGGGGCTGCAAGTTCATCACCTAGGTCTTCCCTTTCCTGTCCCCGTCACGAGCGCCCGCGCCGCTGGGTTTGGCCAGAAACAGCGCCAAGAGCTCCAGCCTGACGCTGCCAGCTCTTTCCCCACTCCTTGCCCAAAGCCAAGCAGACTCGGGCTGGCTTTTCCTCCGCAGCAGGAGGGTTCCGAAGCCCCCAGCAGGGCGAGCTCCTACCCGCGTAGATGCAGACGAAGGAGCCTTTCGCGATGTCGTCGAGGCAGCGGATGCCCCAGCCCTTGTTCTGCGTCTTGAAGAGCTGCAGGCGGACCTGCAGGCCGTGCTGGACCAGGCGGTTGGTGCACATGTTGACGTTGCACTTGCACCTCTTGTTGCACTCGTAGACTCTGGAAGGAAAGAGAACGGTGACGTTTTCCTCCCCAAAACAACAGCCCAAGACACAGGGTTGCGCAAGTCACGACGCGACGGGACTCGCGGCAGCGACTGACAGCTCTCCGCCGAGCTGGGCAGGGAGGGCACCGGGCGGCGCATCGAGGACGGCGGCGGGTTCCCGGTCCCGCAGCTCCTTGGTGCTGCCTCTGGCAGCCTGGGAGGAAGAGTCTGGGCTTGGGGAGGAGGAAGGGGAGCGGCGGCGCTGCTTACCCTGTCGGGAGACACTCCTCCAGCCGCTTGTGCTGGTAGCCGGAGTTGGGGTTGATCTGCCCGCCCGGCGTGCAGCCGGTCGCCTGGACCGTCAGCTGGTGGCAGGCGCATTTCGATCTGGAGAGAGACAGAAGAGCCCGCCCGGGCCCCAGCAGTCGGGATTTACACGGCGGTTTTGGCACAAAGGAAAAGAAACGGCATCTTTCTGCCGGAGCAAGCGCACGGGGGGGACGCCAAGGGCCCGACCCGGCGCCACAGCCGTGACCCCGCGTGAGCCGGGGGCGGGCGAGGAGGCACCTACTTGTCCCTGCAGCCGTCCTTGCAGTCGCAGCCCACGAGGAACTCCCAGCTGGTGTTGATGTAGACGCCCTTGCCGGGGATGCGCTCCTTGCTGTAGGCCACCTGCGGCGGCGGGGTGCTGTCGATCTCGTTGACGCAGGAGAGCGGCACGTCCTCCTTGCCCTTGGTGATGTCGGCGATGTAGTAGTAGGGTTTGTAGGGCTGGAATTTGCGATCCACCAGCACGTAGGGGTCCAGGCAGAACATCTCGAGGAAGAGGAAGTCGCAGTCCGTCTCGAAGAGGTAGCGCTCGATCTCCTGCATGGTGCGCAGGCTCAGCCCGCACGGCGTCTTGTAGAGGACGTGGAAGCCCATCTTGCGGTTGACCCGCCGGCGGGCCGTCATGCGGCGGAAGTCGTAGAGCAGCGGGATGAGCAGCGGGTTCTTGCTGCGGTACTGGTCGCTGCGGATGGGGCGGACGCGGGACAGGCAGGCGTAGCTGCAGACGTGCGGCAGGTAGAAGAGCTTCTCCAGCGGGGCCCGGTACGAGGGCTCGTTGGGCACACGGTCCATCATGCCGTGGAAGGTCTGGGCCGCGCCCCCGCCGGCCGGGCCGCCGGAGAGCCTGTGGCAGGAGAGGGGACGCGCTGACGGTGCGACCGAAGGGAGAGCGGCGCTGTCCCCTCATCTCCAAAGGGGTTTGAGCTCTTAATTCCCAGCAGAGCAGCTGCTGGTGACACTGGGACACAAGCCCCAGCGACCCCGGGAGCGAGGCCCCGCTGGGAGCATCGCCAGCAGAGAGAACTCAAACCCCAGAGCAGAACTGGGGAAGCAGAACGAGCTGGATGTGGGGCCAGAACTGGGATCGGCGGTTTCTTCCCCAAAGCCTCTGCTGAGGAAAAGCTACTGCAGCTCCCCCCGGCCCCTGAAAACGGGCAGGAATGGGGCTCCCCGAAAACGAGCAGGGTCAGAGGCTCTGGCCAGGGTCACGCTGGGGTAAGTGCTGGTCAGAACTGGTGAGGGACCCTCCAGGCCCAAAGCGCCACCAAATCACAACCAGCAGTGGTCTGGGAGGGACCGGACGAACCTGCCCTAAGGCACACAGCCCCCGAGCTGCAGCAGCACCCCGAGCCCTCACGAGGCCATGGGGATTTGCCAGGGATCAAAGACCAGCTTCACTTACCGGTGCTGCTGGGCCGCCCCGGCCCTTCCCGCCGACGGCGCGTCACTGAGGACGGGCGAAGAGGGCGACGACTGCCCGGAGCCGACCGAGCTGGGACGGAAGGATGTGCTTTTCTTGGCCACCTGCTTTCTGGACTGGGCCAGCTGGCTGTCGGAGCATCTGCACGGGGCAAGAAGGGAGGCGGTGGTGAGACGCTCGGGCGAGCGGCAGGACTGAGACGGGGAGCAGCCACCGCGCCTCCTCCAAGAGCAACCCAGGCGGTTTTTCTCCTAATGCATGTGAAAACTGGCTCATTTCTGACTCCCTGGGCAACAGCGATCCCGCACCAACCCCACCAAACGCCAGAATTCATCTGAAAATGGTGTCTTACATAAAGCAGTGTCTGTGGAAGTGAGACACGGGGGTGAGCGGGAGCGCAACGAGGATGTCCAAGGCCTCTGTTGCAGGAAGCCGGACAAACCAGTTGATGAAGCCAGCCCCGCACCAGCAGGAACAGGAGCTTCCAGAGGCACCAGCGGTGCCACAGCTCTGAGCAGGGGCAGGATTCTTCTGCCCGTACCCAGTAAAGAGATGGTGCAAGGGAATGTGGTAACAGCCCTGACGAAAGGGCGGCAAGGGGCTCCCAGAGCCCTCGGCAGCCTGAGGAACAACGCGGGGAGGGTGGAGGCACCTGGCAGACCCCACCTTCACGCGGAGAAAACAACAGCGGAGGGTTTCAATCCATTTATACCGATTACGTAAACAGCAAAACACCCCAAACCAGCCACCGGTTTTCCCCCCAGGGAAAGAACAGAGTGAGGTTATCAGGGCCAAACAGGAGGAGACGATAAGAGCAGGAGGGGGTGACTGTTGCTGCCAACATCTGCCTTCAAAGCCAAGCATCAACACTCTGCAAAACTGGAGAGCGAGAGCTCAACGAGTCTGCCAAAGGGCTCAAACAGCCCCAGACGGCTGAGAGCAGCTCCCGGGCCCTTCCTGAGAGTCAAGAGAACACCAGAGGGAGGGAATCATGCACCCAGTTTAATAAGCTAAACCCGGTGTGGTCTGAACCCCGCAGCGTCCCGCAGGACAGCGGGGACAGGGCGCTGCCTCCAGCCCCTGTGGAGAGCCCGCTGTCTTTCCGCAGGGGCCGGGAAACGGCCGTAGTGTCTCTGCCTGTATCGGATCTGAAGTCGAGACCCTAAAGCCAACGCTTCCGTGGGGAGGGGAGAGCCAAGGGTTCCCTGCAGCCCCGCTGGGGACTGTCAAGACGGAGAAGGAGCGATCTACAGGCAGCGACGGGCTGGCCCCTCGCCGCAGCCCAGCTTTATCATCTTCATGCCGTGTTGTGGCGCGTCCTCTGACTCCCTCGGCAGCTCGGGGTGCCCTCGCAGGGCGATGGCCTGGCTCTTCCTCTGCTCCCATGGGTGGAGGAGCCAGCGCTGCGTTTCCCACGCTGGAGCCGACCTCCTTCGGCACCAGCCTCTCTCCTGGGTTACGCACGAGGCGAGGAATGCAGCCACTGTGGCTTCGACTCTCCGGTCTCGGTCAGGACGGCACAGCAGGAGCATTTCCAGGTTCCCCCCAAGTCCTGGGATCATGGCACACTGCGCTGGGAGCCCACTCCCCAGAGTACAGGCTCTCGGAGGTGCTGCTACGCCTAGAGAGCGTCGGGCACGTAAAGGCTCACGTGCTGCACAGGTTCCTCGCAGCGGGGACATCTCCTCTCTCCCTCCCATCCGTGCAGCACGGCGCAGTCCCAGCAGAAGATGTGCTGGCAGGGGGCCAGGCGGCCACAGACCCGGATGGGAAATCCACAGTGCTGACAAAACTGCACCGGGACAGCAGCTCTCTCCCCTAGACAGTCAGGGAAGTCCCAGAGCATGTGCTCGGGTAACCCGGTGCTCTCCGACATGCTCCCTTCATCCCCAGGCCGGGCTCCTCCTTCATTCAGGCCTCCTTCAGCATTGGCCGGCACCTCCGAGAACGTCCCGCTGGCAGGAGGCGCATGGGTGACTGGGCCGTGGCTTAACTCGCCCGGGTTGGGTCCGCGGCCACCAAGAACAACCCGCGATCCCGAGTTCTCAGCGCCTCGTAAGCCATCGAGGTCTGCGAGCCGGTCGGGCCAAGTGGAGGGACTCAAGGCAGCCGGGGGCCAGCGCCTGGATCGTGACACGAGGGAGCAATTCAGATTTGCAGAAGAGAAGGAGCGAAACGTTCTAACTTGGAAATACATCAAGTGTGAAGCTTTAGCCCTGAGTAAGGCCACGGCGTTTGGCTCGGGGAGTGCTGGGCTGTCAGCTCTCCCATCCCCAGCCACTCCTCCAGCAGCTTTTGTCTGTTTCTCCCCCAGAAGCGCGACTAAAACCAGTCTGTGTAACCAGGACACGAGCCCAGTCCTGGAGGAAACGCCCCGGGGGGCTCCCCTGCACAGAGCGGGCCGAGCACTGGCGACAGGGAGGCAGAGGAGGCAGCAGTGGGAGCAGAGAAGGGGCTCCAGTACTTACTCCATCTCAGCAGGCGGCGGCGAAGCGGGCTGGGCAGCCAGCGAGGTGGCCTGCATCTGCTCCAGCAGCTTGTACTGGGTGCCAGCTCCCGTCAGGTCCTGCGTGTACTGCACGACGGGCCCTTTGCTCCTCACAGCTCCTGGTGGGGTGGGGGAGAGCAAAGCATCAGCAGGAAAAGTCTCTGCCGTGGAGCACGGTCGGTTGCACGAGCCGCAAAGGGTTGGTTTAGTCCCCACAGGCACTAAAACGGAGGCGTTTGCCACTAACGCCGGGTGCTGGCTGAGCTCCCGCTCTCAGCCCGTCACCCCAAACGGATCCCGGCCCCTTCCCACACCCACAGCCTGGGTTTGTGGCACCTTTAATGGAAGGAGAAACAGCCCCCCGAAAACCATCCATCTCCGGGAGTGCCGCTAAACAACAAACCCCTCCGAACCCAAACGGACCCCAGACGACCACCCCCCAAGCTCCAGGACACCCGCTAAAGGAAACGCCACACACCGACGTTGGGACGAGTCCTGGCCTGTCCGCTTTGCTTCTTCTCCTGGGTGGAGGCCGTGGAGGTTTTCATGCTGAACATGGGCTCGAGGCGCGTGGAGCCGCGGTAAATCCACTCGCAGCGCTTGTCGTCCTGCAGCGAGGGGGAAGGCAACGCTCGCAGCACCGACGGCAAAGCTGCCGGGGCTGCAACACGGGCCCAGAACGGCGAGCGGAACGCGACGGGAAGGAGACAAAACAGCGACCTGGAGGCTCCGGAAAGACCGCGGAGCCAGGAGAGAACAAAGATAGCAGTTCACCGTGTCTGGGGAACGCCGAACCACCAGGGCTACAGAAAGGCCAAGACCCCAAACCTCAACTTCTCTTTGACTCTGAGCCCGACAAGGTGCTGCCGGAGAAAGGAGCTCCTCGGCACAACCCCAGGCTGCTCTGGGACAGGGAAGGGACACCCGCACTGTTCTGTGCTGCTGGGGAGCCAGGAAGGGCCCGGGATCGCTCCCTGCCCGCGACAAGCAGCATCTGAGCACGCAGAAACCCGCGGGGTCTGCTCCTGCTTCTCAGACCAGCAGCGGGACTGGGACCGAGGACACGGCTGGGGGGAACGTCAAGAGAGGGGCCAGGACAGAAGATGGAGGTGGGGGGTTTGTTTCTTATTCATCCACCACTTCCAAGTTGCACACACAAAATGCTCTAAGAAGCTCTGGAAGCTTTTGTCAGGCAGAATAGAGTCACCTTCACAGCAACACTCTGCTCCAGAGCCACGAAACCGGACGTGATCAGCCCAACAGCCAGACCCCCCTGACTCAAGCCCATCTGCCCGCTCTGAGGGGCGAAGGGAAATTCTCCTACCAGGAACAGGATCTTGACCAGGCTGCCATCCACTTCTTCCACCCTGGACTTCCACCAGGTCCCCTCCCACTCCGTTTTGATGAGCTGCCCGTTCTTCAGCAGCACCATGGGCCGGTTGGGGTAGGCCGTGATGTACTCCTCGACGAAATCGCGACAGGAAATGTCCTCGATGTCTTCCCAGGTCTTTTTCACTGTTGGGGCAGCGAGAAAGGGAAGAGGAGGAAAGGCTCTGAGCAAAAGGCTCTCCCCAGTCTCAGCGGCGGGAGCAGGAGAGGAGCGATCACTCACGCGGCCGGCAGATCGGGTACAGCTCCCACTCCTTGACGTAGGAGGCGTAGCCATCGTCAAAGAAGATCAGGAACCTGGAGAACAGCGGTGTCAGGGGGTGGAATTAGGAACGCAGCTGCTCCCCGTGACCCGAGGAGCACGGGGAGGGAGCTGGGGGACCCCTCCAGGGCTCTGCGTGCAGACGGAGATCACAAGAGCCCCCAGTGCCTGCGGGGGACTGGGAGTGCGGAGCAGGGACCCGCGGGTGGATACGGCACCCGCTCAGCGTCGTCTCAGGTAATCGCTCCAGGACACGGAGCCGCACGAAGGCTCAGCCCTGCCGCTGGCCCCGCCAGGAGCAGTAAATGTGCAATACAACAAAGGCGGCTCGTGTCCAGCTGCTGAACACGGACCAGACAGAGCCTGACCCAGCGGATCCACATGGTGACCGTGTCCTTTACGGACCTTCTCGGGGAGCCCACGAGCCTCAACCCCCGCATCAAAGGAGCCCGGCCTCTGGAACGGCCGCTCCAGGCCTGCCGCTGCTTCTCCTCGAGCGCTCCGGCAACACCGCGGGCACCCAATGCTCCCAGTGCCCGCGTTTCCTGCCGCTGGTTTGATGCCTGGAGCAGGCACTCACAGCCGTGTGATAATTGGAGTGAACT
Source organism: Bucorvus abyssinicus (assembly GCA_009769605.1). NCBI lineage: Eukaryota > Metazoa > Chordata > Aves > Bucerotiformes > Bucorvidae > Bucorvus > Bucorvus abyssinicus. The sequence goes on along the minus strand of CM020061.1, from coordinate 319,396 downwards.
AGCAGATAGAATTTCTGACTCAGGGATATGAGGAATGGAGTGAGAGCTCCACCCAGAGCTCTCGGAGATAAGAGAGACTGTGGAAACAAACAGAGCTGTGTCCCCGGGAAGGGCAGCAAAGAATTTAGCTCCCACAAGAGCAAATACACAAATATAGCTGCTTTTTTCCCTAAACTACCCCCAATCAAAAACAAAACGGAATGAGGGGAGCACGTGGCTGTGCAGACTCAATACCTGTCTTTATTTTTCACATTGGGGGTTTCGGCCACGATGCCGGCGTAGAGCCAGACCTGATTCCCGTCCTTGTACTTCGCCACAACCCGGCTGCCCACATAGTGCTTCTCGGGCGAGGGGTGATAGTCGTAAGCGATGTGATTGCCCGAAAGCAAACTCTTGCCCTTGTTGTCGAACTTCACCTTATACTTCTTCCCAGCACCTGTGGGACATTCCGCCACAGCAGAAGAAATAAAATTCGGGTGCTCTGAGCCCGCCCGGCTTCACCCACCTGCAGCTCAGCAACAACCACAGGCACCACGGCCCCAGGGTGGGACGTACCAACTGGCTGGATGGCGATCAGCGTTCCTTTGTGCCACGTCTTGGTTCTCTTCTTGCCCAGGATCGTCATGCCGACATTCAGGTCGCCATCACTGCTGAGACTGCTCCCGGCCACTGCTGGGCCAGCGGGCTGGACGGTGCCGGGAGCTTCCTGAGGGGTTTGTGCACCTACCCGAGGAACAAGCACAGAAGGTAAGACAGAGATTGCCCCGAACTCCCTCTCTGTTGGACACAACGGGGAGAACGTCTGTGGGATCCGAGGCAGGAGGTGTCTGGCTTCCTTCTGCCTCAGTCAGTCTGAGTGCCACAGCTTTACTGGACAGAGGGATCAGCAGTGACGTTTAAACATCAGGGAAAAGGTTTAACGTTATGGAAACGGCACCACATGCATCTCCTTTCGGAGAGCGCTTAAAGGGAAATGGGAGTTTGGAACCTGTACGTCCCGGCGGGTCCTTCCGGCAGGGGAGCAGCGCGGGCCGGGGTGAGGGCACACGGCGCCACTGGCACCTCTCACCTTTCTGGGCTTCCTGGGCGCTCGCTTTCTTGTTCACAGCGTCCATGAACTTCTGCACGTCCTGCGCTGACTTCCTCATGACGGCCATGGCGTCCCGCAGCTGCAGGGGAGCCACGGCAGGGAAAACGTGAAGAACCGGGTGAAATGTGAAGAAAGAGAGAAAATGTGACGTGGTCCAGCAAAGCCTCGCTCCAGCAGTGCCCCACGGACAGGTCCGTCCCGACTCACCAGGGTCTGGTTCTTTGGGATCCGGGGGTTACTATCGCCTGCGTTTAAAGAGAAAAAAAAAGTGGTTTGAAACATTTTGGGGAGGAGAAGCTTGACGCTAGTGAAGTCACCAAAAGAAGAGGAGACAGAGAGGAACCGTCTCTGTCCTGTCTGGAAATCCGCCCAGCACGGCTGCTCTTAAGCCGCCCTTTCCCTGTACAGGCAGCGCTGGACAGGGACAACACTCAGGGCAGTGGGAGGAGGGAGAATTCCCAGTTTGGGTCTCCAGCCACCATGGAACTGTGGTGGGCCCTGGCAGACCATGCAGGCAGGGACGTTCCTCACAAGCTAACGGTGTTTCCTGCCCGACCCTGTCCTGCTCAGGGCCCAGCATGGCTTAAGGCCGAGTTTATGATGCCTTTATCCTGATCCCTCACCCCCAGACCCCTCTGGGACACACTCAGGTCCCCATCCCTCCCCACACGGCGCCATGAGACACTGAACTGTGCTTCCAGCCCACGTCGATGCTCATGACGTCCTCGTCATCCTCATCAAGGATCTCAATCACTTCCATGGCCTTGGCAGCCGAGTCCTCATCCTCAGAACTGCTCTCCCGGTACTGGAGGCCCAGTTTGGCGTAGAGATCTTTCACCATCAATTCGCATTTGTCGATGGCTCTGGGGAAAAACAGGGCAGAGGCGGGGAAAGAGGCGGTGAGCCCGGCTGAACACCCCCAACACTGCAGAGATCACCAGGAACTGACCACCAGCGAGCTGCTAATTAACACACCCATGATGAGCTGAGGGAAGAGGAATAATTCTAATTATCCCTCAATAACTGCTCACAAAGGAAGTGATGCAGAACCACAGCGTCAGTCTGTGGTGAAGGGAAAGGGGCAGCACTCGCCAAATGACATTCCCCCGCCCTGCGCTGACCCGCGGCTGCGGCTCCGAGCGCTCCCACCTCGAAGCGTCGTAGGAGAGCTGGTCGACACGAGCCACCTCTTCTTCCTTCTGTTTCACACGCTTCTCCAGCTCCTCCAGCTGCTGCTTCCTCTGCTTCACCCCCTCGAACTTCTCCAGCTCTCTGTCGATGATCTCCTGCAGCTCCTCCATGGAGATTCCCAGCTCCTCCATCACCTCCTGCTGCAGCTCCTCCAGCTCCTGGGAGTCCATCGCTGCTGCACCTGACACCACAAAGAGGAGGGAAAGGGGGGTGAGCCCCCGCCGCTGCAGCCCGTCCTGAGGCACAGCGCTTGCACGAGCGGCCGCTCCAGGGTTTGAAAGCCGGTCAGGAAACAAATGTTACATATTTTGCTAAGCTGAAATCACAAGGAGCCAAAAATAACCAAAGCAAACGGGGGGGCCGGGGGGTCCAGGACAGCCCTGACCTCTCCCTTGGTTTCAAGCCTGACCCCATCGGCAGTGCTCACAGGCACCGTCCCTCTTCCAGCTGCCAGGAGAGCCCACAGCGCCCGGACACCTCCTGGCTGCACTCCCCACCCCGGTGACCACACACCTCCCAACCAGCCCCACCAGCACCCCATCCCAGTGCTGCCACAGGCCCCCTGCAGCCCCGAGCCCGCTCCGCGCCTCACCCCCTCACTGACACCCCATAGTTTGTTGTCTTTCCAAGTCTCCATCAACCCCTGGGGCTGCCCCACAGCCCCCCCAGCACTTCAGAACACACCCCGCACCTCCCGCCCCTTCTCACCCCGACTCCCCCTGCCCTACAGCCCCCTCCTCGCCTCAGTGCCCCCCTCCCCGGTCCCCCCACACCTCTCTGCCCGACTCCCCCTGCCCCACAGGCCCCTCCTGACCCCGGTGCCGCCACCCACCCCCCCAACCCTGACCCACAGCCCCCTCTTGGCCCCCGATTCCCCCCCCCCGCCCCGCAGCCCGCCTCACCCCCGCTGTCCCCCCACGCCCCCCGGTGCCCCACAGCCCCCCTCGGGCAGCCCGCACTCACCGAGGCCCCGAGGCCGGGGCCCGCCGCGCCCCCGGTTGTTGGGGAGAAGGAGAAAGGAGGTGAGGAGGGGTCCGAACCGGAGGCTGCTCGACGTTACTTCCGGTAACAACCGCCCCCTAGAGGCCCAACTGGTCCCCGCCGGCCGGCGCGGCCCCTGGGGTTGGGACTGCGCATGCGCAAGAGCGAGGGCCCGCACAGCCAGGATGAGGGCGTGGACAAGGCGCATGCGCGGAGGGGAGGAGCCAGAGCTCTAAAGAGGCCGCGCGCCCCACCCCCGCCTGAAAGGCGCGGTGCTGCCGCCTATAGGAGACGATTGGAAGGGCAGGGGGGGCACTGAGGGCCGGGTAAACCCTGAGGGGGTGGGTAGGGCCGGGGGGGTCCTGGGGGCCCGGAGGTGATGGTGTGTCCAGGGAGGATGGGAGGGCCCTGGGGGTACAGGGGAGGCTGAGGCGGTGAGGCCTGGGTGGCCCTGGGCCGGCTCTGAGGTTTCTGGGGGGGTCCTGAGGTGCTGGGGGGTGCTGGGGGCCTGGCAGTGCTGGGGTTGCCGGAGGGCCGGGTGTCGCTGGGGGGCCCTGGGGGGGCCTGGAGCACCCTGTGGTGAGGGAGGGCTGGGGGGCCTGTGCTCTCGGGGCGTCCCTGGGGCCAGGCTCAGCTGATGGGCTCCTCCTCCCAGGTGGAGGTGGGGATGGCGCTGTAGGGGTCCACGAGCAGCCGGGCGCACCGCACCACCATGGCCAGGAGGAAGAGGCCCAGGAGCACCACGAAGGCCACGGCGAAGCCCTTGTCCACGTCGACCGCCGGCAGCACCGTGGCGTTCTCCATGGCGGGAGCCCTCAGGTGCGCAGCCCACAGTGCCCGGCTGCCAGCGGCATCCCTGCGAGGCAGAGACGGGGAGATTCACAGTGGGTCAGGGTGTCAAAACCAGCCGGAATGGGGCAAAGCGTGGCCTGGAGACCCCTCTGCTCCTTGTCATGGCTGTTGGTCGTGGCTTGGGGGGCACACAGTGTCTTCCCCCCCAGTCCCTTGCCACAGGGATCTTCCCTGTCTCACCTCGCAGCTTCCCTGCCCTGCCCAGCTGCCTCATTTCGCAGAAAAACACAAGTTAAAACACCCCTAATAAATTGTTCTGTTTGTTTTTTCCACAGGACCCTGCTGCGGTAGGCGCAACGAGCGCGCCAGGGCTTGGCTGACCCCCAACCGGACAGGGGCAGGAGCCAGGCAGGAGGAAAAGCTGCCAGAGAGCAGCCAGGGCTGGAGCAGGAGGGGTTTCTCCTGGCTGAAGAGGGAAATTCCGATTTTTACAAGTGTGGAGGAGAGGTGGAGGCTCGTGGAGCGGCGCCACAAGGACCGAGCTGGGTGTGATTAGGTGGGTGCCAGAATATATCTATATTTATTTTAAAAATGAGTTTATAAAGCTCCGGGAGTGGGTGCCCACAGCTCCCACCACACCAAGGCTGGCACATAAACCCCCAGGCCCAAGTCCTGCTGCCCCGAGAGACAGCTGGGGCTCAGCCCCGTCCCACATGGGGCAGCTCCTTACCTCCCCGTGGACGCACGGACGGACAGACAGATGCAGTGCCCCTCTCCTCGGTGCCGTCGTCCCCGGCCATGCGGCACCGGGGCTTCATGAATAGTGCAGGAATGCGCCGGCGTTGCCTTTCAGACGCTCCCAGTAACGGGAAGGAACGACCCGGCGGATTAAATTCTCACCCGCTCTTTCCAGCCCCCCCTCGGCCACGGGGCGAAGGCTTCGGGTCCCTTCGCAGGGGCCCAGCGCGGGTCAAGGGGCATAGGGGGGGATTTATCCCCAAAAGGCAGCAGGAGCCACGTCCTCTCCGGCCCCCGAGGTCGCTTGGAGCCCGTCCTTGGCTCCTTTTGCCCCAAAACTCTTTGAACCGGCGATGTTTTGGGCTTTGAACCGAGGCACCCGCTTGGCACTTGCGAAACGGCCCCGAACAGCTTAAACACCACAGAAATCCACCTCCCGCCCCGCGATTCGCTGGTTTTGTCCCCAAAAAAGACAAAAATCGATCACTTTGAGAAGGAGGAGGGTTTTAGGCCGCTCCCGGGGTGGGGGGGTTTGGCTGGGGGTTTTGGGGCAAAGGCTGAGGTTCGGGGTCCTGTCCCAGGGTGCCCAGCAGGACCCCGGGGGTCCCCATGCCCCATCTTGGTCCCCGCTGGGATCACGGAGTGAGCGGGGGCGAGACCATCAGCCCCAGTTAATGCGTTACTGGTGCTGTCCCAGTGCTGACCCAAAGCCCAGTCCCAGTTCCTCATTTCCAGTATGAATCCCCACTTCCAATCCCCACCCCAGGCTCAATCCCAGTCTCAACCCTAATCCCAGTCCATCTTTCCCATAATCCCAGTCCCAACCCAAACTCTGAGCACGGTCTGAATCCCCAGCCTCCACCCCAGTCTCAACTCTCATCCCAGTCCCCACCCCACCCTGATCCCAGTCCCAACCCTAATCCCAGTCCCAGTCTCCCCCCCAGTCCCAACCCTAATCCCAGTCTCTACCCCAGTCCCAATCCTCACCCCACCCTCCACCCCAGTCCCGGTCCAATTCCTGCCCTCCGACAAAAAACCCCGACACGTGACGTCACCGAACCCGACCTTTAACTCGTCCCGCACACCCCCGCCGTAGCCACGCCCCCTCCAGAGCCACGCCCCCGCGGTGAGGGGCGGGGCATGTCCGCGCTCACCCTACCCTGCTGGCTGCGCCCCTCGCTCCGCCCCCCGTCTCCTGTCTGAGCCAATAAGAGCGCCGCGCCTCGCCGCCGCCCCGCCCCTCCGGGCGGGCGGGTTGGGCTGCGCGGCAGTGCAGAGGGTTTTCCTGTGCCGCCATCTTGGCCGTGGCGGGAGGCGGGGGGGCGGTTGCCTGCACCGCGCCGGCCATGGCAGCGACCGCCGCCAACCCGGGTGAGCGCCGGAGGGCACCGAGGGCCCGCCTGGTCTGCGGGAGGCTGGGAGGGTCGGGCCTGCGGGTCGGGTGTGGCTGTCCCCGGGGCCGGAGGGAGCCCTGGGCCGGGCAGGGGGTGTCTGAGGAGCCGCGGGGCGAGAGGGCCGGGCTGGGGCTGCCGGTGGCAGGGGCTGAGGGGCGCGGGGAGGAGCCCCGGGCTGAGCCGCAGGAGGGCTGGGCTGGGTCGAAGGTGTCACCCGCGGCCGGGGGCTTTGGAGGAGCCGAGCTGGGTGTTTTGGGGGAGCCGAGGGGTGTTGTCTGGGGGTTGGAGGGTTTGGGGCTGGGTCAGGAGGGGCCTGTGGGTGCTGGGGCGGTGGGGGACACCTCCGAGAAGGAACGAGGCAGTCAGTGTGGGGAAAGGGTGCTGAGGGACCCGCTTGGGGTGCTGTGGGAGGGCTCGGAGAACAGCGTGGTTGTCAGATGGCAGAAACTTCTGAAGGAAGCACTTGGCTGAGCGGCTCTTCTGGGGAGAAGGTGAGCGGGAGGTGGAAACGCTGTGGGAGCCGCTCGCGGTGGGGAGGAAGAGGTTCGAGCTCCTCTCTGCTCCCTGAGCTTCAGTGCTTGGCCCTGCCCACGCCTGCTCGGGGGGACCCGCTGCTGGGGTCTGGTTTCCATCATCGCCCGCCCGGGAGGGAGCCAGGGCCCGTGGGGCCGCCCTGCATTTATTGTCCTTAACGGTTTATGGTGGCTTGAGACCCTTTTTTTGCTGTATGCTTCACTGAGCCTAAACGCAGCGTGCTGTTTTGGAGGGGATTTGTACAAATCTTTACCCTGCTGCGCTGAAGGGCTGGGGCAGAACCGGGGGTGCGAGCGGCTCTCAGCAGAGAGCACAGTGTTCCTTCCACTTCTGCTCCCTCACATTGGTAATCGAGGGGTGACTCCGTGCTTCCCCAGTGAAACAGAATCGGTATTAGATTTCTGGCGAAATTGCTCTGAAATTGGTGCGTCTCTGGAATAATGCGGTGCCTGGGGAGCAGGGGTGGATTTACAGCGTGGTGACTGCCATCAGAACTAGAGCTTTGGTGTTTCTTGGTTTGTCTTTTGGCTTGTGGTTTCTGCCTGCTCTGGTTTGTGGCTGGCGAGGTCTGGGGTGGAGTGACGTGCTCAGGTTCACCGAGGGCTGCTCAGGGTGACTTCTGAAGGACAAGTTTTCATTCGAAGGTTATAGGAAACTTTTGTGGCTTTAAACATTGAGGAAACCCGCTGGGTCGTTTGTCTGTGGGGATTCCGAGGCTGTTGCTTGGGGTAAGAACAGAAAATGTAAGTCCTGAGAGTCCGAAGGGTGAGGGAGGAAGATGCTCGTGGCTTTAGGCTGTTGGTGGAAGGGTCCTCCTTGGAGCTGCACAGCCTTTTGCATAATAGGAAAGTTTTAAACAAAATCGTGTGGAAAAGAGAAAGAACTTTAACTATCTGTGTTCAATATTCTGAACCATGGGCAGACTGACCAGGGTGGACTTGGCCCTTTTAAACAAAGTGGGGGAAAGCTTATGGTCCACACGAGCATTATGTACACTGAGATGATTGGTACCAGAAACGACTTGTGAAAGTTCTGCTTTAGAACCTGAGGACTGTTTTCCTTGGTGTTGAAAATCTGCTGAACATCCTCGCGGTGTGAGCAGGCCATGGCGGAAAGCGGGAGAACCGACCGCGAAAGTAAGTTGGAACTTATTAGTGCGTTCAGACTTGCTGGAAAAATAAGTTGGAATTTATTTTAAGTGTTCAAACCACAGCTTGGGTTCTGTGTCGTGCCGTCCTCGGCCTTCTGTCCTGCCCCGAAACGCCGCACGGGCCATGTGGGTCCCCTCGGACCTGCGGGAGGTGGGTGAAGCACTTCTCTGTTCCCAGCTCAACTCCTAGAAGAGGAACGTGCAGCCCCTTCCTGCTCCCTGGCCTCGAGGGCGAGCAGAGCCACCACACAGGTTCTGGGCTTATTTACCTGCAAACAACCTAAACTGGGACAAGGGCCCGACTGAAAGCTTCCCTTGTGCCAATTTAAGCCAGTTTTACGTTGTGACAAATCTCCTGGGTAGGAGAAAAAAGCAAACAGCAGCCACCTGCCGGGAGGAACCTCAAGGAGGGATTAAAGGCAGAAAAGGGGCTTGTCTGGCATTTCTTGACAGGTTTTCACATTAACTGGGGTTATTTGGACACTCCTAGCACTGCTGGGGCGCGCAGGTGATTGATCCACTTCCCTTCGAATGTTTACTGCCATGAAGGGGCCATTTCGAACCCTGGGGATGGAAGAGGCTCCTCTCCTCTGTTTTCTCAGTTAATTTCTGGAATGCTCCTTGGAGAAGGTTCCCTCGGGGATGAAAGTGCTGAGCTGGTGTTGCACAGGGAGTTCAAACACCCAGGAAAAAACTCCTTACGGGATAAACCTCTGCCCCACTGGAGAGGCAGGAACTGAGACGTGGGGAAACCCAACGGCACGTGCGCTGGGCAGAGCGCAGAGCGAAGCGCAGGACCAGTTCAAGGAGTTCACTGGTTTATCTCTGTGGCTTTTGTCTGCTCTGAACTCCCTCGGCTGTTCGGGGAGCTCACGAACGGTTAAGTTTAAATTAAATCTGGCTGTGCGAAAACGTGCTGGCGGAGCCTGGAGAACAACCATATGCTGGAACACTCCCCGCAGCAAGAGCCAGCGGTTTGGCTGCGCTTCCTGCAGCCCCTGGCTGCTGCGGAGCAACGGGACGAGGAGCTGCAGCAGCCCCCGCTCGTAAATCACAGCTCGGGATATTTCCTGAGACCTGATTTCTGAAGCTGATCCATGTCAGGATGCCAGGGGCTGTGACTGAGCCATTCCCTGGAGAGCGGTGCTGAGCGCTGTGAGGGTGATGGTCCCTTCGCCCGCACTTGTCGGGGTCCAGCTGCCGGCTCCGCTGTGGCCATGTTTGCAGATTTGGGTTCGTTAGCACCGAGGATCCGTTGTTTCTTTAATTAGCTGTAAGGCGAGCGGGGGTTGTTCTGGGCAGGGCTGGAACCGGGACAGCGCTGGCTGCAGCAGCGACCTGTCGGAACCCACCCAGCACCCTGAGAACGCGTGACCAGGGCTCTCGATGGCCCATCTGGCTTTTAAAGAAACCAGATTCAAACCGAACACGAACGTTTGTCCCAATTAACGCTGAGTGTGTTCGGTGCGTTCACGGCTCCTGGCAGTGCTGGGGAGCAGCTGGACACGGTGGTGGGTTGGATTCCGGTGGGTTGAGTCAGAGCGGAGCATCCCGAGAGCTGGTCGCGGCATTGACCAGCAGCTCTTCCGTGGGTTCCGTTGTGAAACGGGTGCGTCGGTTATAACGTCCTGGGTGTCCCTAGAGCCAGTGACCCCGTTAGCAGGTCTCTGGCTCTCGGGAAGGAGCACACAACCAGGCTGATGCTCTCCCTTGGGGCGCAGAGCAAAGTAGTACCAGTTTACCTCCCACAGCTCAAGATGTCTTATTGTGTTCCTCTGGTGAAAGGGCGCGTTGTCCGACGAGAGGGATACGGTTCCGAGGAGGAAGCTGAAGCACGAGGTGAAGCGGTTTCATCACGGCATGCAAGTCTGGGCCTCTTAGAAACAGCAAAGGCTCGGATGGGGCCTCCAAAAACAAACAGAGCCGCCCTCCCTCCCCCGCAGCCCCCTTCCAGAGCTGGTTTGCAGAGGAGCAGCCCTGTGTCACTTCCTTCCCCTGTCCCCAAGCGGAAATTCCTCTCCCTAATAAAACGATGATCTGCTGCGCTCCAGCAGCTTGCCTCTGCCCAGCCCGAGGTGCTTCACTGTGGGTGGAAGAGCCGCAGGCTCCGGGGAAAGGGGGTGAACCTCCTGACCCGCTTTACTGGCGCTCGGGGCCGTGTTCTGCTGAACAAAGACCTTCGGTGCCGGCCCTTTCCACAGCTTGAGACTTCCCATGGGAGCAAGGGCAGGAGCCCAGAGGTGTCCCTGCGACCCGCGGTGCAGCAGGGAGGAGGTGGGGAAAAGCCTCCATGTATTTTACGGGCATCACATCAGCTGACTTGGCTTTATGGCACAGGGACCGAGCTCCCGGCAGAGCCTTCGCACACGCGAACCTCAGCTCGTCTTCTGTCTTAAAATCAGATCTGTGGAAATGGGCTGTGCTTGCTCACGCCGTTGTCCGGGGCTGGTGGTGTGGGCCCCTCCAGCTGCCGAGCGTCGAGCTGGGTGTGTTCTAGCCGCCCCTGGGAAACGCTACGGGCTGGCGAGGAAGAACCGTGGCCAGCGCAGCGATCTTACTGTGGTTGAGGAGGTTTGTTTTTTTTTAGAAGAAATAGCGGAAGTTTTGGAGTGTGTTTCCTGTGAGCTGGAGCAGCTGCTCTGGGCCAGCCACACCGCCGAGGTGCTGGGGCTGCTGCTGCGGGTGAAGCACCGTCCGGCTCGAGAGTCAACAGCTGTTGGGTGAAATCTGGCTGCAGGAACTGCAGGAACGCTTGTGAACCCAGAGGTGTCTGTGATGGTGAGAACAGGGGCCTCATCACTGGTTTAAAAACTCCTGTTCTGCAGATTTTAGAGCGTTGATCAGGGTTACTGCTGCTCCTGCAATGTTTCTACCTGTAGAACACGAGGTTTTAGCTGCCAGTGCCTGTGCCATCGTGCTGATGGAGGCTGGGTCGGTTCTTCCCCACAGTGACGTTCATTGGCTCTGGGGCGTGGAGGAGCGTGGGCAGGGTCTGCTCGTCCTGCCTGTGGTGCCCAATACACCAAAAAACATGAACGATGGTAGTTTTCAAGGTGCTCTACAGCGTCTTGGTTCGTTCTTGGCGTCTCAGATTGGGAAATAAACCCCTTGGAGAAGCAGCATTAACGGCATTGGGTGAACTCACAGCTCTCCTCCGCTCCGCGTGCTCATGTGGCTGGCGCAGGAGAAGGCGCTCAGCCCGGAGGTGAGCGTGCCAGGCTCCTCCTCCCTCTGAGAAGGAGACACATCTTTAATTTAGAGCTGAGCTGTGGGGCTTAGGGAAACAACGTGTGCTTGAGGCTGGAAACAGAAATGGACCCTCAGCGCAGGCTCTGGGGAGGTGGGAGATGTAGGGGCTGGGAAGACACGCACTGCGCAGAATCCGTCCCCAGCAGATGCTGAAGTCGCTGTAATGGAGCCGTGTGTGGAGAACACCCTCTGAACTAGAGGGGCTTTGACCTGACATGGGTTCCTTTTCTTTTTTCCGCTCTCCTGTTTAGAAATGGCATCAGATGTTTCCTCGCTGGGCGCAGCCGTCAGCTCCGGGACCCCTGGCCCGGGCGCGCAAGCCGGAGCAGCTGCCGTTCAGAGAGCCAACAAGAGGCGTCCTGGGTGAGCATGCGCTCGGCCGCAGCTGGGGTTACTGGTCTGGAGGACATGTGGGGGTGTGAGGCGTGTTTTTGAGGAAATGTTCTCTCGAAAGAGCTGTCAGCCTCATGGTGGGGAAATTGTCCACTTCTGAGCTTCCCACGTCCTCCAGGTGCGTTTTCCCCAGCCCCCTCGCTGCCTCCATCACCCATGTTAAAGCCAGGCTCTGTGTTACCTGTAAAACGGGGATCAACAAGGTGCAGCTCACCAGGGCTTGAGGGTGAAATGGGAGTCGCTGAAGCAGCGGGACCAGCCAGTGGCTGCAGGAGAGGCGGAGGAGCAGAGAACCCAAACCATGCCCTCCGTGGGCGGGGGGAGCCACGTGTGCCTGTGGCTGGCTGTTTGTTGGCTCAAAATGCCTTTGCAAATTCAAAGGATAGCGCATGGCTGCTCTTAAATTCCTGGCACGAGAAATTTCCGCTGAATTTTAAATCTCTCCCTACCCCCCCAGTCACTCCATGTGCTGGTGCTTTGCTCCTCGCAGCTCCTCCTGTGCTGCCCGTGCCTCGTGCTTCGCTCCCCGCACGCTGCCGAGCTGCCTCTCCATGCCCGCTGCCGGCCCCGAAGGCGTCTGGTGAAAGGCCCTTCCTCTGGCCTCCCACACGCTCATTACAAACGGGGTTTGGACCCGTCAGAGCAAACCGTGACGCTCTCTGCTCTCGAGCCAGCAACGCGGGTCACCGGCCTGAACTTTAACTCTTGGAGTGTTTTGCCCTTCCCTTGTTTTGAAACCGCAGCCGATCCCCGCTCTCGGGCTGGGCATGCTCCCTCTGGGGGCTGCTGGTGGGTCCCTTGGGTCGCTGCTGCGAGATCCAGAGCCTTTGGGGCGAGAGGTTGTGGTGCTGCAGGTGCTCCAAGGCAACTTCGATTTGAGCTGTTTCCTTGCTCTGTTTCTGCCAGATGAGTAAAGGAAACTCCGTTTAAACTTGGTGGGTTGTTCTGCGTTGCCCCGGAGTTATGTACATCTTCCTTTCGTGGATCATCCCTGAGGGGACAGATGGAAAAGTGACCTGCAAAGGAGAAACTGCCTGGTCAGTAACGATCTCCTTGCTTCTGTTTTCCAGGCTCGATTTTGATGACGATGGAGAAGGGAACAGTAAATTCCTCAGGTGAGGGAGAGCGTCGCACCCCGCGGTGGTCACTGTGTGTCTGGACGTTCCCCCTGAGCAGCACCTCGCTGCTCTTGTGGCTTTTCCCCTCCAGCAGCACGGAGGGAAGCTTCCACCGTGTTGCTGCTGGCCAGGCCCCTGACTGCAGAGAGAAAATCTTCTGCCAAAGAGCTTATGGGCACCCAGCAGGATGCTGAGCTTCCCGTAGTGCCTCGGGCACTGCCGGGAGGACGCTCCGGTTCCAGGACCGTCCTTACTGCCGAGGGGCCAGCGAGGCCACAGGCAGCTCCTCTCACCATCCATACGGAGCACAGCAGAGTTGGGAGATCTCGTGTCGTGTGTTTGTGGTCTGGCTGCGTGGTTGAGGGTTGGGAGACTCAGTCCACATGTTCCAGCCTCCTAAAAAGGCTCCGGAACGGCTTCGAAGTGCTGGTGGGCATAGGACTTACCCACCGAGACCCTGGGGACCAGGGTCTTGATTTGGATCTTCAAGGTGAGATTTAACGCATTGCTTGGTGTGTGATTGTGCCTAAAGGGCTGGGCTGGGTGTGATGCCGCTGTCCATGCTATGAGTGTGGAAAACACCATTGAGGTGGTAAAAATAACGGAGCTGCGGTCTGTGAACTCGGAGAATGACGAGCCTGGCTCTGGATTGCTGCGCGCAGCAGCTGGCCTTTTGAACACCACTTTTGTCAGGCTTACTAAACCTTGTTCTTCTGCCGGTGCCTTTGAGAAGGAAGCACTTTGAGAACTCTTCTTCCTTTCCTAGGTGCGATGATGACCCGATGCCAAACGACAAGGAGAGGTTTGCCAGGTAAGCCCCTGCTGCGATGCAGCTTTTGAAGCTTTTGGTGCCAAACCACCCTAATGGGGAGGTCCTGCGGCCCCCTCCTGGCGTGGGGTCGGGTGTTCTCTTGGAAGGAAGGTGCACCCGAGGATCCAGACGTTCTCCTTGATGCCTTTGGACCGGTTTGTTACAAGTGCGATGAAATGACATTCCTCTTTCTCAACATTTCTTTCAGCTGATGCCTTGGACTCTCGCTGTCATCTCCTGCTTGGGGAACCTGCAGAGATACAAGTTTTGTGCTTAGTTCGAGCTGTGCTCGAGCGGGTTTCCTGGCCGACGCTGAGGTTCGGGCGTTTCGGGGCAGTCAGGCAGGAGTTTTCTCTATAAACAGGCGATTTCCTGGAGGTCAGAGTGCGCAGGAACATCACAGGCACCTTTTGACTCTGGTTGTTGGTGTTGAAAGTTGCTCTGCGCCATCGAGCGCTGGGACTGACCTCGAGGTGTTTTTACAGCTTTCTGAAGCCCGTGGGATGCCATTTAAATCACTCGTGGGTTTATTTTGTGTCGCTGTGTAATTTTTTTTTTGCCAAGGGGAGGTTCTTTTGTGTGTATTCCGAGTGCTGTGAATTGCAAGGTGTCCCCTCAGCGCAGAGGCACATCATGCCCTGTCTTGCTGATAGGTAAAACAAGCGAACGCAGGGTAGTGGCCAGGACCCCCTGCTCAGTGCAGAGTTTGGCTGCAGAAATTCCTGAAATCAGAGATAAAATGCAGGTGATCGAGGCCGTGGGGAGAAGGGCAGGGGCCTGACCCTGTCCCTCCCTGAGGTCCCTGGACCACAGAGGCCTGGAAACACTTTTCAAACTGTGTCCGTTCTCAGGTGCTTTGGCCAGAGCTAGAAACGTGCGTCAGAGTCGTGGTGCAGAGAGACCACACCACGGCAGAGCCAGGGCCCCATCCTGCGGTTACCTGCTGGAGGACTGGCAGGGGTTTCCCAACTGGGCCCCTCCGGGGGTTCGAGTGGTTTGGCTTGTGCTGAAGTCAAGCAAATGAGAAACACATTTGCCAGCCCACGTCAAAGAACGTTACTCCCTGGCAGAAGTCGTGACCTCTGTGAACTTCAGGTATAGCAGACCCTAACGACGCACTTCAGTGCGAAAATAATGCAAAATACCCCCAAAAGCACGCGCTGTAGGCAGGCACTGCGGTGCTCAGCAGCTTCACGGCCCTTAAAGGAGAAAATTCTCCTGCTTAACCGTGTCCCGGCTCTCCGTGACCACGGTGTGGCCTTTGGTTGCGCTGGTTAGCGCACACGTGGCAGGTGAGGAGGGAGAAGACGGGAACATCCCTTGGGAGCGGCTGTGGCCCAGAGCTGCGGCCCTGCTGAGGTGCCAGCAGCGCCTGCACACTTTGGCGTGGGGGTTCTGGTGACAGTGTCCCCGGGACGGCCCCCGGTGCCGCTGGAAGGGGAGCGGGGCACAGCTCCCCTGGGCCTGCCCGCGGCTCCCGTGTCGGTTTGCTGGGGCTGCTCCTCTGGCAGCTCTCTGGGACGTCCTTCCCTCTCAGGCAGGAGACACAGCAGAGCCTGGAAGCGGACACAGCTGCTTTATCTAAGCGCTGTCCTAAAGCCTGTCAGAAGCGGGAGGTACCACGGCTGCTGACACCAAACCCCTCCTCACGCCATGAATCTGCAGAGTGTCGTAGGTGCCCGAGAGTGCGGGCAGGGGGCGGGAGGTCTCTGTGCCTCCTGGAGACGACACACGTAACGTCTCCGCATGCTGTCCGTCGTGCAGCCGAGGGCTGTGGTGTCCCAAGCGGTGTTTGCGTGGCAGGGTCACGGCAGCCTGTGGTGGTAGCTGCGAATCTTCCGCTGTTTGTGTGCTTGAGGCGGGGTTTCATCTGCTTTTCTGATTTGTTAATGCTCTCAAAAAGGCTCCTGGTTTATTTTTTGCCTTTAAAGAAAGAGTAGTTTAATGTGGCTGGGACTCTCATTCCCAGTTCTCCCATTAACCTTCGGATCTTGCGCAGAACAGTCTGTTTCATGTAGCGCAGAGCTACCCTCGGCCCATCTCACTGTCCTGGAAAGCACCTTAAAACTCCAGCATGACGCCGATGGCGGCCCCGCTCCCCGTGTACCGCTGCGAACCGACGGTGCCGTGCGTTACGGCACGGCTCCTCTGCCACGCAGCCGGGGCTGCAGCCTCGGTGTCCTGGTGCATCTGCCCGTTTCTCACTCCTTTCAACTTTTTTCCATTTTAGCTTAGATCGCTGATTTTATTTTTAGGTCTGATGATGAGCAGAGCTCAGCGGATAAGGAGAGACTTGCCAGGTAGGAGAACAGAGATCTCAAGCATGGACAAGCAGAGTGTTTCCTTTCCTTAACGTCTCTCTAGGCCTCCCTTCTCTTTCCCCGCTCCTTCCCTCGTGCTGCACTGGAGGACGTGAAACCAAGCAGCCTTCTGCGACGGGGGTTAGCTGGGGAGAGGCATCAGTCCCCTGGTGAGAAGGGCTCGGGGAGACGCACCGGAGGATTTGTTTGCCAAACCGCAGGGCAGAGCGTGGCCGGGCCGCTGCTTTCCCGAGTGCTGCAGCTTCGCTAACCTGCGCTAAACCCAGTTCCTCTGTGCTGCATCGAGGTGCCAAAGGGCCCGTTCTCACCTCGGTGGGGGTTTGTCGGTTTTGTGCTATGAGAATGCGTTAGAAACTGCACGAGCTCAGGTTTTGTCACCCCTTCAAAACCTGCAGGGAAGGTGGTGTCCTGCGCGTTACGGCAGCTCGAGGTCACTGAAACAGGGATGGGGTTTCTTTCCCCAAGTTCCTGTTTGTGGTGACTGAGGAGCTGGGCTGCAGCGCCCGGAGCCGTCGCTTTGACCGCGGTGCCATGAACACCGAACCGTACCCCAGAAGGGCTGCGCTAGGGGCGGCTGGTCAGGACCCCGGGAGTTTCCCCAGGGAGAACCACCACAAGACGCGCCCTTCCCCGTCTGCAGCGGCAGAACAGCGGCCACAATCGCCCCGAGGTTTCTGCCGCTCGTCTCTCTTGGAGCCGCAGAGCTGAGGGTCGGTGCTCTGCGAGGAACGGCCTGTCCTGTGGTTTGCCGCCTTGCAGCCGTACTCTGTCTCTTCTGAGGGCTCTTCCACCCTCGGCTCGTTCCCGAGCAGCACTCTGGACTGAAAGGGCTGTGTGGGTGCCACCGTTCTGGTCAGCTCCTGGCTGCTGGCCGGTGTTAAACCCAAACCCGCCCCCCGAGTGCAGCCCCTCCAGGGGCAGTGTGGCATAGCTGGAGTGTTTGAGGAGATAAGGAGACCCCGGAGCTGGGAGCGCAGCTCGGGGTGGGGGTTCTCCTCCCTCTATCCCCCATGGGCAGTTGTTGCTGTCACACAGGAGCTGGGAGTAAATAATATTTGGCAGTGGGGCAGGACAGAGGTTCCCAGTCACTCTTGTGGTGAGGGCAGCTCCATGTCACACGGGCGCGTGTGGGTTTGGAGATGGGAGTTAAAGGTGAGCGTGAGGACTGAAGCGCTGCTTTTTCTGAGGATCAGTTTCTTGCAGCGAGGAGCGGGTTGCTGAGTGAGTGCACGTGCCTGGGAGTGATCAATGCTCCGGTTTTGTGTTTATCCTCTTTAACTCACTTGCCTGTCTGTGTTCCTTCCCCTCACTTCCATCTCCTGTCACGTCCCACCACGTGCCTCCTTCCTTCTGTCACCCTCCTGTAGAGGAAACCCGGCTCGTAAGCTCTGTTTTGAAACCCCCACCTTAGTAACCCAGAACTGGCTCTAAACCAGTGACGTTCTGATCTCAGGGGGCTGGTGGGGACTGTGCCCCGTGAGCAGACTTGCAGAAGGCCTGTGAGGACCCTCTCGAAGGACTGTGAGTGGGCAGTGTTTGGTGTGGTGCCTCTGGAGAGGTCCCAGGGGCGTGCTGGGGAGGTGGCCTGCCCCCATCAGCCTTGCTCTGTCCAGAACTGAGGTGTAGCTCTGCTCCGAAGCGTCCCCCTGCCGCGATGCTGTAAAAGGCTCTCAGGGTAACTCAGAATTACTTTCATTAAGGCACTGTAAGGTGAGACTCATCTGTTGTCACGTAGATGCCCAAGTCGTAGCTGCAGCCCCGGCCTCCCCGCGTGGTTCTTGGAGACACGGAGGTGTCTGCGGTGCTGTGGAGGGGGTTGGGTTCATCACTGGACAAGCAGCGGGTGAAGCTCCTTTCCCTACTGCACCAGCGCAGCCTAGCCCGTTGCCTTTGCCAGATTCCAGGAACCCGATGTGATCCAAAGCAAAGAAGGCCCAGCTGTAGCCTCTCCTCCTTGCCCTTGTTCCTGCGTTCCTTCGTGCACGCCCAGCATGAGGCGCTTGTGGCCCCTCTAACTCCTGACGACCCTGACGCATCTCTGTGTGTTGCACTCGGGCCTGGTGGAAGCGTTGAACGTGGGGAAGCGGCTGAGGCTGCTGGCCCCTGAGTAACTTCCATCGTCCTCCTCTCCTCCCTGGCCTCTTGCAGGGAAAACCACAGCGAGATCGAGCGTAGGCGCAGGAACAAGATGACCGCCTACATCACGGAGCTGTCAGACATGGTGCCCACCTGCAGCGCCCTGGCGCGCAAGCCGGACAAGCTGACGATCCTGCGCATGGCCGTCTCGCACATGAAGTCCCTGCGCGGCACCGGCAACACCTCCACCGACGGCACCTACAAACCCTCCTTCCTCACCGACCAGGTCTGGGCTGGATGCTGCTGTCTGGGAAATACTCAGTCACGGGGGGAATTAAGTAGGGGGAGATGGGTGCCCAGGGAGGGTTTAGAAGGTGTTGCCTGCTCGGCTGTGGAGTTAAGAGCGTGTCTGTCTGTCTGTGGACACAGGAGCTCAAACACCTCATCCTAGAGGCAGCCGACGGCTTCCTGTTCATAGTGTCCTGTGAGACCGGGAGGGTGGTTTACGTCTCTGACTCGGTGACCCCGGTCCTGAACCAGCCGCAGTCCGAGTGGTTCGGCAGCACCCTGTACGACCAGGTGCACCCCGACGACGTGGGCAAGCTGAGGGAGCAGCTCTCCACCTCGGAGAACGCCCTGACAGGTAGAGCAGTCTGGGAGGGGGCTGGCAGGGGCAGGCGGTGCGGAGGACGCAGCTTAAAACCTTCCCTTTGTAGAAGGAACCAAATCCTGGTGCCTTTCTAACAAGGATGCTGCAGCCCCCCCTGAGAGTGCATCTAAAGGTACCACTGGTGGCCCTTGTGTCTTGCTGGTTCCCGAATACGGTACCCGGTGTCTGTGCTGGTGGCGAAGGGACTCGCGTCACAGCAGCATCTGGGCTTTTCCTTCTCTCTTCAGGCCGCATCCTGGATCTGAAGACGGGGACTGTCAAGAAGGAGGGGCAGCAGTCCATGAGGATGTGTATGGGCTCCCGAAGATCGTTCATCTGCCGCATGAGGTAACGGGGAGGCTCCTCGGGGGAATCTCGTCTGAGCCTGAAGCTGAACTTGCCCCCGGCCCCTTCGAGCCTTTATTTCAGCTTTTTTTGGCTCGTTCTGACATAGCCATGATCTGCCCTGGCTGAGCTTTCCACACTGCTCAGGCGACTTCTTGAGGTTTCTCGTTGCCCTGTGCCGAGAGCTCTCACCACTGGTGGTGGTGTGAAGATCCAGTTTCAAATAACAACTTGTTTTGGCCCACTGCATGCCCTCCCTTCGTAGCATGAGGGCTTTTGGAGATTCAGAGGTTCATCCCTGCCCGTAGCACATGTCCTCTTCCTCAGGATTGTCCCAAAAATAAAGATAAAAGCCTTTTCCCTCGGGTTTGGTTCCGATACAGGTGTGGCAACAGCTCGGTGGATCCCGTCTCTGTGAACCGCCTCAGCTTCATGAGGAATCGCTGCAGGTAAAGACCACAAGAGGAGCGGCAGCTCCTTCAGAGTCGGGGGACAGGCTGTGGTGAGGTGTGGAGGGGGGCTGGTAGAGCTCGTGAAAGAGCCGAGGTGGTGGAGGAGCCAAGCACCGTGGTGGTGAGGAAGATGATCCTGAGGAAGATCAGTATCTCCTCACTCCAAGGTTGGCTTTGAAGTCAGTTTGACACCACGTGTTCTCTCCAGCGGTGGTGCTGGGCAGTGGTGTGCACTGTCCTGTTTAATTTGGGACTGAGATAGAGCCCAGCCTATTCTGTCCTCCAGCCTCTTGCATTTACGTCAAGTCTTGGCTCATTTTTACCCTGCGGCCGTTCTGTGGCCCCTTTTTTAAAACCCAGGTCGAGACCTCGGCTGCCCTCGCCCTGTCTAACCCTCAGCCCAGTCAGACCCTTTCTCTCTCCCCAAGGAACGGCTTAGGCGCGGCTAAGGACGGCGAACCCCACTACGTCGTGGTGCACTGCACGGGGTACATCAAGGCCTGGCCCCCCGCAGGTAACTCCCCAGCCAAGGGGCTCTGTGGTGGCCGGGTGTCAGGGCGTGGGGGCCGAGGTTGGCCGTGCTGTGAGCCAGATGGGCCAGCAAAGGCTCTCCAGGAGCATCTGTCCCCGTGGTTGTAAGACTGGGCTGGGTGTTGTGGCTGCTGGCTCAGCTCTGGGTCTCCGGACAGCAGAGATCCTGCAGAGGGTAAAAAGATCCTTTCACTGGCTGGTACGGCAGCTTGGGCTGGGAGAGACAGAGAGCTTTAGCCTGGTGAAAAAAGGGAGGGGGAGGCAACATAACGGACCAGATCCCTTCATGGGAAGGGATATTGAGTTACACATGGGGAGGGGGCTCTGCTGAAGGCAGAACCGCCTGATTCTCCCTCTGCGAGTAGCACTTCCCCTGTGTGAACCTGGCTGGAATTTTTGGCACCTTCTCAGGTGTTTCGCTGCCGGACGATGACCCGGACGCCGGCCAGGGCAGCAAGTTTTGCCTCGTGGCTATCGGCAGGCTCCAGGTGGGTGGCGGCTTCCCATGCTCCTCGCCCTGAAAGTCCGCAGAGTGAAACCCGTCCGAAGAGGTTCCCGATGGCCCCGAACCGGAGCACCGGGCGGGCTGGTCGGGGCAGAGCCGCTCTCGCAGGGCTCGGTGACACCGGACCTGCCTTGCCTTGCAGGTCACGAGCTCGCCCAACTGCACCGACATGAACAACGTTTGTCAGCCAACAGAGTTCATCTCCCGCCACAACACCGAGGGCATCTTCACCTTCATAGATCACCGCTGCGTGGCCACCGTCGGCTACCAGCCGCAGGTGAGGATGGTGGGAGCTTTCGAGGGAAGAGCTGCTGTTCCAGCTGCCTTTTCCCTCCTCCCTCCCCTGTACAGTCGTGGCTCTGCTGCTCTATCAGATCTGACCAAACAGTACCCAAGGCCTCCACCAGACACGTGTTTCTCCTCCACCAGTTGCTTTTCCGTGTGCTTTTCCAAGTCCTTTGATCACTGGAAGGGCGGGTGGCTCTGGGCTGTGTCTAATGTCAATTAAGCTGGGTTTTGCCTCCATTAGAGTTGGAGATCAAATGTTAGTTGGCCGCCGTGGTGCTGCTTTTCCAAACGCAGCCCGGTGGCTCCTGCGCTTGGTTTGGGTAACAGCGAGGTGGGGGGCGGCACTAACGACCCGTCCAAAGCAGAATTAATGGGAGCCCACCCGCCCCATGAGCTGCTCCATCTCTCCTAATCCCTTGTAAATTAGGAGCTTCTGGGGAAGGACATCGTGGATTTCTGCCACCCGGAAGACCAGCAGCTCCTGCGGGACAGCTTCCAGCAGGTACAGCCCCTCAGCTCCCGTTGCCGCGCAGGGCGTGGGGGTCAGGCCACAGCTTGCCTTGGTGCAAGGACATTAATTGGCAAACCAAGAGAAAAACCAACCCTAGCTCCTTCTTATCCCTCGGCAAACAGTGACGGGTACAGTCAGGTAACTGTAAATGTGCAGAACAGTCCCGGAGCGTCCGATGTCTAACTCTCGAATTCGTCCTCTGGCTGCGAGTCCAGCTGCTTCTAGGGCCAGAGACGTGGCTACTTGAGTGCCATGGCTGAAACCCCGGTTCGTCTCTAGGGCCAGCCCAGTGCTGCAGAACCCGAAATGGAGGCGCTTTGCTTGCCCCGTTGTCGTTACTCTCATTTCTGAGGGCGTTGGACTTGGGGCAGGGCAGGTAAGGCTGCCCTGGCGCTTTCATGACTCCAACAAGCAGCTGCTCATGTCCATCTGTCCAAATAGCTGCAACCAGAAGCAACAGCATGTGCTTCATTTACCAGAGGCTTTTCTCATACATCTCACCCGTGCAAAGAGATAGGACCAGCGGAGCCAAAAAGGGGGCGTCAGGGCCCAGAGAGTGGAAGGGAAGAGCGGCAGCGCTGTTGAGCTGGGGAGGACCTCGGGCTGGTCTCGCAGGCGTTGAGGCAAAGGGCCATCACGGGGTTCTGCTGGGGGTGGCTTGTGCTCAGAGGCAGGTTGCTCTTCAGCCCCGTCCTTCACCCGGTTCCACTGACAGCGTTACGTTTTTTTAGGTGGTGAAGTTAAAAGGCCAGGTTCTGTCAGTCATGTTCCGATTCCGATCCAAAAACCGGGAATGGCTCTGGATGAGAACCAGCTCCTTTACCTTCCAGAACCCCTACTCGGATGAAATCGAGTACATCATCTGTACCAACACCAATGTCAAGTATGTACATGGGGATCACTTGCCACCCACCGGTGACAGCACATGGCCCCCGTGGGACCTTCTCCCAGAGCAGCCAGCAGCACAGAGCCGCGGGCGCTCTGGCCACTCGCCCGGCGCAGGAATTGCCGAGTCCCGTGAGCGCTCCTTTCCCGGCCAGGCAGGCTCTGCAGAGTGCCAGGACTGTCATTCCTTTGGCTGCTGTGGTGGCGGGGCTCAGCGAGCTGCCAGAGCTCTGCTCCAGCAGAGCCGCCCTTAGCTCCGGTTACTAGAGCGAGGCCCTGTCCCTGTGTTTGCCTTCGAAGCTAAGATTAGCGAGCTCCGCCCGCCGACGTAGCTCTGGGACCCCTGTCCAGGGGTGCGGCCGCTCTGGAGAGCGGCTTCGCACGTGAGCAGGGCTGTCTGCAGCCGACGGGAGGAAGTGAACGCTTATTGTTCTCTGCAGCTGTAGTTTTGTCCCTGGGTTCAGAGACGAGCTCCTGTGGGAGCAATCAGAGCTGCTCGCTCTTCCCATGGGGAGCCCCAGGCCCTGGACAGGAGAGCAGCAACCGAAACCGTTTAACGCCAGAGGCACCTGCGTGAGGTTGGTCACTGCAGGCTGTGGGGCACAGCGAGTGGGGTCCCACCAGCCAGGTGAGAGGGCTCGTGGGCTGAGACATGCCGGGTTGTTTGGCAGAGAGGCAGAGCCCTAGAGCACAGGGAGCGCTTCTTCCCCCGGCTTTGCCGGGGGAGTACCTGGAGCTGGGCGGTGACAAAGCCCTCCGGCCATAGTGAGCTGTGCCCTGAGCACGGGGCCGGAATCTGGTGGGCGTCTGGCACGGGCCGCAATTCCCGCCCGACGTTCGAGCTATCTCTTTGAACTCGCTCATTCCACACCATCCATTCCCACGTCCATACTGCGCCTTCCCAGAGCACCGCAAAGCGTCAGGCTGGGGAGCAGTGAGCCGTGTCCGGGCGGCTCTGGGGTGCGGTGTGTCCAGGTACCTCTTTGCTGGGTTGTGGTGTTCCCGCCTGGAGATCGGGTACCACCAAACCAGCAGCTTGCCAAAGAGCTGTTGAAAACGCGGGATTTTTATTCCTTTCTTGTGGGAGTTAAATGTTAACTGACTCCTGACGCTTCGCAGAGGAGCGTAAAGAACTCACTGACGTCCTGGGCTTAAAACCTGCAGCCGCCGCTGGTCTCTGCGGGCTCTGGAGTGTCTGACAGAGCTGGGTGGGAAACTGGGGGGGGGGTTCAGGTTCTGCCTGTGCTTTGAGGCTGCCAGAGGTCTGGCCGTGCTCCTGGGGGAGGCTATTCATTGCCCCCTGCTCGCTGAGTTGAGTGGGAGCCCTTTGGCTTGCAGCCGGCAGCGTTAGCTTACACGACAACCCCTCCCTGCTTTGGGAGGCCGCAGGGGCCGAGTGGAGGGGTCCTTCACTCGCATTCCCATCCTGCCTGAGACAGGCACATGCGGCAGCCAACCGCTCCCTTTCGCTTGGTACTTTTTAAGGGTTTTTTTTGTCTGTCTGTCTTTGCTTTAAAGGAACTCGAGCCAGGAGTCTCGGCCTGCCCTGTCCAGCTCCGTGCAGAGGCCCCAGCTGGGGCAGAGCGTGAGCCTCCCCCTGGAGATGGGCACGGCCCCGCTGCCCGCAAGGTCAGGAGGGGCTCCGCTCCCTTTCCCGTGCCTCCCACGCAGGCTCTGCCCTCCTGTCATGTAGCCTTCCTCCCCAAACCTTCCTCTCCGCAGCAGTGAACTCCTCTCGGTCACGAGTCAGTGGCGTAACCCCAGGGTGTCCGTTCCCTCGGCAGCCGGCCCCGGCAGCCCGTGCTCTGCTCTTACAAAGACATTCTCTTGCAGGCAGCAGCAGCCACCACAGCAGACGGAGCTGGAAGTGGTCCCGGGACGAGAGAGCCTGTCTGGGTACGACCACTCGCAGGTAAATCCACCAGCAGGGCTGGTTCCTCCCTGTGGGGCCGCGGCTGAGGCCGCTCGAGGCACTGACAGCTCACGGTTGTCCCCGCTCCCAGGTTCCCGTCCAGCCGGTGACCGCTGCTGGCCCCGAGCACAGCAAGCCCTTGGAGAAGACTGAGAGCCTTTTTAACCAGGAGAGGGACCCGAGGTTCAGTGAGATCTACAGCGGTATCAGCACAGGTAGGGGAGCGCTGGGCCGGGTGACCCGGCCAGGCCCATGTCGCCTCTTTATCCCATTTCAGCTGCAGTCGGGTGCTCTCTGCTCTCCCCAAAGTCACCCCGAGCAGCTCTGGGTGACTGCGGAGTGGCAGCCCAGGGCTTGCGGAATGGAGCTGGCTTGGTGCCGGGTGGGTGATTCTGTCTGTTGGGCGGGGAACTGTCCTCAGCCGCCGCTTCGCTGGGGAGGGAGCGGGGGGCGACCCGGTGTCTCCTGCCTTGCTCTGACCCCTCCCATGTGTCCCCAGAGAGCGGCTCGCTCTGTTCCTGGGCCGAGCTCTGATTGCGGTGGCTGCTCTGACCCTGGAGGACCTTAATGCGAGTTGATTAGCAAATGGGGAGGAAATCAAATTAAAGAGGCTCTTAGGGACGTGTCTGGAGCATGTCTGGAGACGGAGCGGTGGTGTTTGCTTTGGCTCAGAGCAGTCCTGCTTCGCACGGGCATCTCTGGCAACTGGTTCTGTCCCCATCCCCGCTGCCCAGGCAGTCCCGCCCCTAAGGTGACCCCCTGCTCTCCCCACAGACCAGAACAAAGCCATTCCTGCCAGCACCGTGCCTGCCAGCCAGCCCCTCTTCGCCCAGGGAAACACCTTCACCCCGGCGCGGCCTGCCGAGAGCTTCAGGTGAGGCCCCTGTTGGTTAGACCTTGTCCTGCAGGGTCTGTCCTGTCTGTGTGTCCTTCTGCAGCAGCCGAGCGGTGCCAGCCCCTCCTTGCACAGCAGGGATCGTCTGTACTGGGGTTCCTACACCGCAAATACTGGGGGAGCTCACCCAGGCGTCGGGTTCTTTGAGGGATGGGGGTGAGGAGGGCTCCTGCTCAGGGGCACAGAGCTTTGAGGCTGAGCCCAGAGCCATGGGCCCTGGCACGTGAGCACAGTTACTCCCGTGTCCGGGCTCGTTTCCCCCCACCAGTACCTCGCTGGGGTGGTGGTGGCTGTGCCTCCACTCCTGAGAGCAGCTCTGTGTCCTGCAGGAGCAGCAGCATGGTCCCTCCGGTGAACATCATCCAGCAGCAGCCCTCCTCGGCGGGCCGCATCCTAGCACAGATTTCGCGCCACTCCAACCCAGCTCAGGTCAGCGGAACCAACTGGGCACCGGGGACGCGGCCGGCGTTCGCACCCCAGGTAGCGAAGCCCGAAGCCTCGGTGCTGGCCCCACGTCCCCGCTGCCTTTTCCAGCCCCTTCTCGCTGTGGGGAGTTGAACTCTCCGAGTGACGGGGTGGGGCTGTGTGCCCGTGAGCTTTCCCCTCTGGGCCAGGCCAGCAGCTCCTCACCTGCTCCTCTTCCTCTCCCCTTTCTTGCTCTCTCACAGCAAGTGGCCTCCCAGACGGTGAAGACTCGGCCCCCCTCCTTCAGCATGGGGACCTTCCAGGGCACCCCGTCCTCCTTCAGCCCCATGACAGCTGCCAGCTCGACGGCTTCTCCCACCGGCACTGCTTACCCAAACCTCGCCAGCCGCAGCACCGGCTTCAGTGAGTGCAGCCGAGGGGCTGGGGAGGGTGGGTGGCCCAAAACCCCCTCAGGGGGAACGGGGAGCATCGGCCAGAGGGGTGCGATACGATCTTGGGGTGTGCTGGGAGCACCCAGAGGGGGAGAGCGCAGCTCGCTCCCCCCTCGGGCTGACACTGCCTGGGTCACCTTTAATCGTTGTCCCAGCACCAGGAGTTTGGGACCGTTTTAAGGCTGAGCAGGAGGACACACCCCCCGGGGGTCTCCCCTGCCTCACTGCCCACAGATGGGCACCAACAACTGCCTTGGTGCCTGTGAGAGCTCAGTGGCTTTTCATGGAGGGGAGCTCCCACCCCCTTAGCCACGAGCTGTGCGCTTCCCCGGCCCCTTCGAGGGTCCCAGAAACCGCCGAACCCTTCCCTGACCCCTTCTCTGTCCTGCAGCGGCGGAGGCAGCGCAGACGCCAACCCCCTTCCCAGCACGGGCGGCCGACGGCGTGGGGATGTGGCCGCAGTGGCAGGGGCAGCACCACGGCCCGGCGTCCGGGGAGCAGCACGTGCCGCAGCCGAGCCAGCCCGAGGTCTTCTCAGTAAGACGGTGCTTTTTCAACCTCCTGAGCAGGGGCTGGGGGGGCCAGGCGCGGGCAGCAGGAGCTCGTCCCTCTAGTTAAAGAACCTGCTGAGCTCTGGGGCTTGGGAGTGACTGGTGGAGCTGGGGCAGAGAAGAGAGGGTGGGGAGGCCTCGGCGGAGCTTTGCGTCTCCTTGCTGTGAAGCTCCACCAGCTCCGCAGCTGAATTAACCCTTTGACCTCTAATTAATAACAAAAAAAGCCAACCCCTCCGAGTCCCGTAAGCGAAGGGGCCTCCTCAGAGCTCCAAAGGAGTCAGAGCAGTCGCTGCTCCTGGACCAAAGGACCTTTAGAGGTCCCTTCCAGCCCCAACCGTTCTGTGATTCCACAATTCTGTGACTCTATACCATCAATTCACGGCTCTCCGGCAGCCTTGGACCCAAACCCCTTGTGCCCCGGGGAGGGAAGGGGCTGTGTTGGGGTGCGGTGCCTCCCTTGGGGATCCCCTCCATGACTAAATCCCCATCGCGACGTCCTGCCTGGGGTCCTGGCTCTGGTGTGGTGATGTGGTGACGTCCTGCCCCGTGTCCTGACTCTCTCCTTTTGTCCTCGCAGGACATGCTGACCATGCTGGGAGACCAAGGACCTAACTACAACAACGAGGAGTTCCCGGAGCTGAACATATTCCCCTCTTTTTCAGAATAAAGTAAGCCCTAGAGGGAAGCAAATTATAGCTCTATACTACCCATGTGTAACGGAAACCACCCACGTCTTTTTTTCAAAGACCGCTGAACTCTAAACACTTCCCACCTCCTGGAGGCCCAGCTCTGCCCCACGGCCTGGAGGACGGACAGATGGACGGACAGAGGGTGGGGGACTGTTCTCCTGGAGCCTTCAGCACCCGGGTGCGGCGGGAGCAGCCACGCTCGCCCACCGCAGACCCCGTGCCGCAGGGATCCCCGGCCGCAGCGCCGGACCCCCTCCACAGGCGGCAGGTGGCTCTTCCCGAGGTGACTTCACTCTTCTCCAGTGACTCTTTTTCTATAAAACACCAAGAATTGTAAATTTTTAAAGACTGGAAGAAACTTCCCGGCATTAACCCCCTGCGACACGGTTCCAGAGGATGCTCACAGGAGGATCCCGCTCGTACACCAGCTCTTTCCTCGGGGGATGCCCGGTGCCTTTGGAGGGTCTTGGCTGCTGTCAGAGACGCCTGGCTCGGGCTCCCCTGTGAACCGGGCGACAATCAGGGCCCCGTCGCCTCCCTGGGGGCCCCGTCGCGTGGGTGACGGCAGTGTTTTGAGCCATAAAACTACAATCTGGGTCGCTTCGCTCTCGACGCGTCGGTTTGGCAGCGGGGGGGCTCTGCGCTGCCACCAGCCCCTGGGTGAACAGGTTTTATGTCACCTTTGAGGGGGAAACTCTGCCCTGCGCCCTCCCCGCGGTTCTCCCACGTACGGGTGGATTCCTCGCCTGAGCCGGGGGGTCCGGCCGCCCCCTTCCCCGCCTGGGGCGGCCCTGGCTTCGCCCGGGCTGTTGTCACTCCGTGCTCTGGGGGTGGTGGTTGCTCTTAATGCTCACCTTGGGGAGCACCCAGGCCGCAGGGTGATCCTGTGGCCACATGGGAGGCGAGCGGGGGACAGCGGGGACAGAATGTTGGGTTTTTCTATATATAATTTTTTATTTTTAAATTTTAAGCCTTGACTTTGACTTTTCTTGCTCCTTCAGTGAAAAAAAAAAACCTCACGGCGCCTCTTCCTCTGCTCAGGGTTTTGAGTGAGATGGGGGCTCTTCTTCCTCCTCCCCGCCCCTTGGTGGGGCTGCTCGGGGCTGGGGTGGGGGAATCGTGTCCCGTGATCCACCCTCATCCTTTACTCGGGGAAACCGGCCCGTGCTGGACCCGTGGTGGTCCGCAGCAGTGTGGTGGAACCAGCCCCCCTGGGCTGCCAGGGCCAAGGGCCCTGGAGCAGCGCTGAGCGTCATAGCTGTGAGCTGGAGCCCTGGGTGCTGCCTTCCCCCTGCTCTCTTCCTCTTCCTCCTCCTCGTGATTACTGGCAGCGTGCTCTGGAGCAGCCCCTCATCATGTTCTTGCCCCCAGTGCTCCCAGTTCAGCTTGCTCTCTGACTGTGGCTCCCAGCGGTTTGGTTTCGGTGGCCACTGGGTCACACGCGGCCGAGTCAGGGCCCCGTGCTCGGGGCGATGACTCTGCAGAGCCCGGCCTGACTCAGCCACCCCCTTCCTCTGGGGTGGGGAGGGGGAGCTTGCACCCAGCGTGTGGGTCCCTGACCCCAGGGACCCCCCTGGTGACGCGGGTGCAGTTTGGAGGTGGCTCCAGCCACCCCCTCAACGCTGCCCCTCCCTCCCTGTACCCTCAGCTGGATGGTGGTGATGATGATGATGATGATGATGGCCCCAGCTCGGCACAGGGGGCTGACGCCACCAGGACCTTCTGGGAAGTGAACAAGGTTTTCTGGTGGGAGCCACGTGATGAGGTTCCAGTCACCGCAGAAACCCCCGTCTGGCCCCGTGGAGCCATGGCTGGTCCGGACGAGCCTGGACGTGGCCGGGGAAAGCGGGTCCTGGCTGGGGGACGCTGGGGACAGAGCCAAGGTCCCATCCTCTGCTCCAGATGTCACACAACGCCCCTGAGTGGCTGGGGAGGGTCTAATCCTGCCTCTGCTGAAGCAAGTGGGTGCTCAGCCCTCCCCGGGGTGTTGAGGGGGGTTTCCCAGGAGCACCATGGGGCAGGAGGGTGTCCCCAGGGCGGGGTGCTGGGGCAGGGGGACATCCCGGGGGCAGGAGGGTGTCCCCAGGATGGGATCCAGCGCCCTGACCCGGGGCTGACTCAACTCTGCTCCCAGCACCACGTGAAGCAGGATGGAGCCGCTGCTGCGTCCCCCCCGTCTCCTCCTTCCCTCCCACCCTGTGCAGACCCGGGTGACTGCCAACATTTTCCAGCTGCCTCCAAACTTCCTCAATCCAGCGGCATAAAAGAGCTGCAGCCGCGGCACCGGCATCCCCCAGGCCCAGCCTGCGCCCTCCTGCCACCGACAGCTCGATCTGGGGTAAGCGAGTGGGCGAGGGGCCGACGGGTGGGAGAGGGGCTGGCGGGTGGGCACGGGACCTGCCGAGGCGCGGCTGGGGCCGTCGGATGGGTTTTCCCCTGCGAAAAGGGATCCCGGTGGGAGCTGGGGGGTAAACAGGGCCAAGTGTGAAACGTCGTGAACCGTGCTGGAGGTGTGAAAGGGGAAACTGAGGCATGAGGCAACGAGCGGGGCTGTGGGCAGCAGGCTGGGGCCAGCATCCCTGTCCCTGGGGACTGGTGAGAAAGTGGGTGCTGGGGGCGAGGGGGTAAAGCGAAGGAGGGGTCAGCATGGCTGGGTACCCCCTGCCCACGCCCCCTGCTCTGGGCACCCCCAGAATTCAGTTTCCCTGCTGCTGGGACGGGGCCAGCGGGGCAGCAACGGGAACCGGTAATGGGAACCAGCTGTCCCAGCTCATGTGACGCCGGCACGCGGCCAGCGCTGCCTGCGGCGGGTCCCGGCCCCGGAACGGGGCGGCAGGGGGTCCTGGCCCTAAACTGGGCCGTACTGGTTCCCGTGGCCTGGAAGTGGGGTGGGTTCAGGGTCCCACGAGGGTGGTTGTGGGGTCCCTGTCTCTCACGGCTTGATAACGGGGTGGGCACGGGGTCCTGTCCCCCGTCCCCCGCCCGCTCAGCCTCTGTCCCCCTTCCCCAGCATTCAGCCGCTCCCCAGGATGTGGTGGCCCGCCCTGCTGGCCCTGCTGGTCCCCGCGGCGCTGGCCCAGCGGCAGCCCGAGCCGGAGCTGGACGCCCAGTGGGAGCTGTGGAAGAAGACCTACCGCAAGCAGTACAACGGGGAGGTGGGACCGAGCCCCGCGGGTTACCGGGGGGCAGCCGGGGACCACCGCGGTGCCCCCGGGGGCATCCCCACGGCGGTGGCGGGCGACGCGGGCAGGAGCCCTTTGCCCAGCGCCGTCTCGCCCCCGCGGTGCAGGCGGACGAGGGGACGCGGCGGCTGATCTGGGAGAAGAACCTCAAGTACATCAACGCCCACAACCTGCGGCACGCGCTGGGCGTCCACACCTTCGAGCTGGCCATGAACCACCTGGGGGACATGGTGAGTGTCACCGGCGGGGACCAGAGCGGGGACAAGAGCGGGCGCCGAGCCCCCTCGGGTGCCGCGCCCACCCCGGGCTGCACCCACCCGCCCCGGGCTCCCTCCCCAGACCAGCGAGGAGGTGGCGAGGACGATGACGGGCTTGAAGGTGCCCCGCGGCCGCCCGCGGCGCAACGAGACGCTCTACATCCCCGACTGGACGGAGCGAGCCCCGGCGGCCGTGGACTGGAGGAAGAAAGGCTACGTGACCCCCGTCAGGAACCAGGTGAGAGGGGGCTCCCGGAGGGCGCCCGGGGCGCGGCGGCACCGCCGCCTCACCCCTCGCGTCCCCGCAGGGCCAGTGCGGCTCGTGCTGGGCCTTCAGCTCGGTGGGCGCGCTGGAGGGGCAGCTGAAGCGCAGGACGGGGAAGCTGCTGTCCCTCAGCCCCCAGAACCTGGTGGACTGCGTGGCCAACAACAACGGCTGCGGCGGCGGCTACATGACCAACGCCTTCGAGTACGTGCGGCAGAACCGCGGCATCGACTCGGAGGACGCCTACCCCTACGTCGGCCAGGTGCGGGGCTGGGCGGGGGGGACAGGTCTCCATCCGCTGCCCCCGCCGCTGCTCTCCCGTCCTCGTCTCACCGTGACCTCGCTGGTCCCGCGCAGGACCAGAGCTGCAGGTACAACCCCACCGGGAAGGCGGCCAAGTGCCGTGGCTACCGGGAAATCCCCGAGGGCAACGAGAAGGCTTTGAAAAGGGCCGTGGCCAGGATCGGACCCGTCTCCGTGGGCATCGATGCCAGCCTGCCCTCCTTCCAGTTCTACAGCCGGGGTGAGGCGCTAGGGTGCTGCCCAGTGACCGCGGGGCAGCTTGGGGAAACTGAGGCACGGCCAGGGCGGTTATCTGGTGCGTAACTGTCCCTCCTGACCCCTAGGCGTGTACTACGACGAGAGCTGCAACGCCGAAAACATCAACCACGCGGTGCTGGCGGTGGGCTACGGCACGCAGAAGGGCACCAAGCACTGGATCATCAAGAACAGGTACGGCCGGGCGCCGGGGCCGCGTTCTGCCGTGCCGGGGCCGCGTTCCGCCGTGCCCGGGGCCGCTCGTCGCCGTGGTGGGGTTTGCCGGCAGCTCAGGCTCTGCCTTTCCTCCCCGCAGCTGGGGCGAGGAATGGGGCAACAAGGGCTACGTCCTCTTGGCGCGCAACATGAACAACGCCTGCGGCATCGCCAACCTCGCCAGCTTCCCCAAGATGTGAGCCCCCGGCGCCGGTCGCCTTCCCCGCTGCTTCCCCGGGTTCCCGCTCGGACCTTTCCCCCCAACCTCCAACGATGACATCGCTCCGGGGGGGAATTTCTGCCTCCCCTTGAGAAACCTTGCCTGGGAGAGGGGAGAGTCCCCCCGGTCCCGGGCGCGATGGGCTCCCCCAGCTCGTTTCCCGTGGGTGCCGGTTCCGCCGGCCCGTGGCCGCAGGTCCCCGGGGCTTGGCCGGTTCCGGAGGCTCTGATCCATCCGGATCCCCCACCAGCCAGCAGGACATTCCCTGCGGAGCGCGTGGGTCTGTCCCCCCGGACCCCAGCGGGGGCTGCGGAGAGCGACACGACGTTATTTGTGAAATAAACCCTGCGGGGACCGAGCGCCGGGGCTGGTCTGTGCTGTCCCGCGGTAGGACGGGGCGAAGCCGGCGGGGAGAAGGCACTGCCGGGTCTTTTGGCCACATCCCGGCCGGTTTTGCGGGGCCCCCGGAGCAGCGTGAAGAGCTGCGGGCTGGGTGGGGAGCGAGGGGGCAGAGCGGAGCAGCAAATGAACAGCGCTGGGTGCTGGGGGCGGACGGTGCCCGGGCTGGGCGGCGTTTCACAGCCAGAACCCCCCCATCTCCCCCAACCCCAGCTCCAGGTGTCCCTTCTATGGGACAAACGGAGACCGCCCCGCGGCAGAGCTCGGTGCGTGCCCCGGCGCGGGGGGAGCGGGGTGGCGGCTCCAATAATTCACACATAAAAGAGTCCGGACACCTACAAATAAGTTTATTTCTCCCGCTTGCGGGTGGCGAACGGCCCGGCCGGGCGGCGGAGGGGGCCAGAGACGCCACCGGAGCTGCCGGGACGCGCCGTCGGGCTGTCGGCACCGGGGCCGGTTGTCCAGAGCCCAACGGCCCCCACCCCGGGTCCGTCCCGAGCTGCTCTCGGGGAGGGGAGCGGAGCTGCTCCGGGCTGGGGTGAAGCCCCCCAGGGGTGCAGCCTGCGGGGCTGCCCCTCGCCCGAGAACGGGTCCGTGGAGCTGGTTTTTTTGAAACAGCCGGTGCTGCTGGGTCGGAGCCGGCCGGAAAAACAAAACCTGCCGCGTCAGCGAAGCCGCGGCCGAAAACCGCCATCCTTAAACCAACCCAAATCCCCCAACCGGGGGCAGGGCCCCCGGTAAAACTCCGTCATCCTCCCGTCGGAGCTGGGCGAAGCCCCGCCGGTCTCCTCCTGTCCCTCAGCCCCGGCCTCGGTGGGGTTCAAAATTAAAAATGGGGCTTTTTAATAGACAAAACTAATTCGTTCCCCTTTGCCCGGTATTTCCCGGGGGTTTTGGCTCGCTCCAGCGCAGAAAACAAGCGATTTCCCTCTGCCCCCACCTCAAACGGCAGCGGCACCCGCCAGGGGAGCGGTCAGGAGGTCCAGATTTGGGCCGAAAGGTGAGAATTCGGCCATTCCTGTGGCTGGCGGGGAGGAAGCAGGAGGTGAACAAAAAAAATTCAAAAAAAAAAAAGGGGTGGAGAGAGAAAAAGAGAGAAAAATGACGGGAGGCTCCAGCCGTCCCGGCAGCGACGGCCGCTGCCCAGTTCAAGCGTCTCCTCGAGCGTCGCGGCGTCGCTCGCCCTGCCGGGAGCTTCTCCGCGGACGCGGGAATTCGGCTCGCAGGTTCTCGGCGGTCACCGGCGCCGCTGTGGAAAATGCCTCAGCTGCGTCCGCAGAGCTCCTCAGACGCCGTTTGGTTTCCTCTTCCCCTCGACGCCGGTTTCTCGCGGGGGGCGGACGCGCGCCCTGCGGCGTGGGGACCCGGGGAGTGCCCCGGGGCGCGGCTGGATGGAGGGAGGCCGGAGCCTTGGCGGGCGGTAGCGGTGTCTGCTGGTGCCCAGGCTGCCAGCTCCTCTCCAGCCCATGGCCGGGTCTAAACCATGCCTCCCCACCGCGCTTCCCCACCCAGCGGTGAATAAATGTGGGGTTTTTTCCCCAAGAACCAGCTTTGGGTTGGCCAGGCTCCGTGATGGCGGGGCGGGAGCTCAGGTCTACCCTGCTCCGCGCAGCAGCGAGGCTCCGGGTTTGAGCTCACCCCGTCCCCTCGCTCAGCACCGAGTCCCCAAGATGCCACCCGAGCAGCGTGGCCCCGCTGCTGCCCGCCGGCCCCGCAGAGCGCCCCGAGAGCCTCGTGGACGTCTTTGTCGTGCGGGAAGAAGGTGACGGTCTCATCCGCCACCGGTTCCGGATGGCACCGCGGGTCCTGCTGCGGCGTCCCCCTGCAGGGGCACGGCCAGCCCCGTTCCCAGCAAAGCGAAACCAAAATCAGAGCGTTTCCTCATTTCCTGGCTCGTGATTTACGTGGGGCGTTGTGGCTGCCGTGAGCCGGAGGTGCCGGGCATCACGGCGCAGGGGACGCGCTGGGCTTGTCCGCGGCATCCCCCCTCAGCCCGCGCCGCCGGGGAGCCGAGCATCGGTGCCCACCAGCGGAAGAAGCTGCGTCAGGTACGTCGGGTGCTTTTGGGTTTAACACGCCTCCGGGAGGTCTGAGTTTTGAGGAAGTAAAACTGCAGCAACAATATTTTTATGCTGACTCGGGCTCCATCTTCCCTCAGCTCTCCCCCGGCCCTCGCCGCGCCGGCAGCACCAGGCAGCGGCGCGTCCTCGGGAGCCGGCGGAGGTCGGCCGGACGAAAGCAGGATTGGTTCTTGGATTTTGAGAAAACACAGGTCCGTCACCCCGGCCGCTCGCCCAGGCGGCGCGTAAAGCTCCTGGCGGAGGGTTTCCCGGGCAGGGTGGAGCGGCGAGCCCGGGCGCGTGCCTGGATGTGTCCCTGCGTGTCCGTGTCCGCGCGGGCAGGGCTGGGTCCGGCTGACCTGTCCCCCCGAGGGAAGTTCCTGAGGCCTGGGTGGGATTTCGCTTCCCACCTCATGGGAGCCGGGGGTCCGCGGCGGGCAACGGGGGCCGGCGGTGCCGTGGCGGGGCGCCAGGCGGGGGCTGTTGGCATCGCCTGGGGTAGAAACCCCGCACAGGGCTCGACGCCAGGGAGCGCAGGTCAGGGATGTCATCACCCTTCTACCGCTCTGACCAAACCGGATTCGTCACCAAGGGGTCAAGCGCGGCTCCGGCTCCGAGCCCTCGGCTCCCGGCGTGCCTGTGTGTCGCTCCGACTTCCCGGTCCCAGCGGAGCGGGATGAAGCTGCTGGTTCCCATCGCCCTCCTGGCCGCGCTCGCGGCGGCAGCGCTGGGACGCCCCGACCCCGCGCTGGACTGGCACTGGCAGCTCTGGAAGAAAACCTACGGCAAGGAGTATCGGCACGAGGTAGGGACGCGCTGGGGGTCGGGGCGGCGCGGGGCGCCGAGGTGGGCGCTGCTCCGGCGCCCGCGGCACCCGGCGAGGAGCGGAGCCGGCCGCCAGTTCCCAGGGGTGGTTTGGCGGGGGCTGCCCACGGCCCTCGGGGGTATAAACCGGGCTGGAACGGCCGCGGGGGCTGTCGCTGCGTCTGGTTGCAGGCAGAGGAGGGGGCTCGGCGCGCCACCTGGGAGAAGAACCTGCGGCTGGTGACGCTGCACAACCTGGAGCACTCGCTGGGGCTGCGCTCCTACGAGCTGGGCATGAACCACCTGGCAGACATGGTGGGTGCCGCCCGCGGGGGGCTCCTCTTCCTCTTCCTCTTCCTCCCTGTTGATTTCACGGGGAACGTCCGTGGGTCGGGGTGGGAGAACTCCCGACCGCCCGTCCCGGCCTCGCGGGCTCCGGCAGCCGCGGCCAAACCGCCGCCGTTCCCGCGCTCGACCTGCCGGCCTGAGGCAACGGGGCGTGAGGAAATCGCCCCTTGGCGCCGCTCGGGGACCCGAGCCCAGTCACGACCCGTCCGCAGACGGTCCCTCCTCAGCGTGCCGAGGTCGTGGTGGGGTTTGGTGACCCGCGGCAGCTCCTGGGCAGCTCGGGTGCCGGAGTCAAGCTTCCTGTTTTCTTCTTCTTGCCCTTTCCGCTGAACGGCTCAAAATTAAACGCAGAAAACCATGAAGGCGACGATTCCCCAATCCCGCCCCGCTCCCGGCGCTCCCGCTGTCGGACGGACCGGAGACGGGGCGCCGCGAGCCGCTGTTTTCTCTCCCCCCCAGACCAGCGAGGAGGTGGCGGCGCTGCTAACCGGGCTGAACGTGGCTCCTCGGCCGACCGGGGGCTCCCGGTACCGCCCGCAGCCCGGCAGCCCCGTCCCGGACGCGGTGGACTGGAGGGAGAAGGGCTGCGTCACCGACGTGAAGAACCAGGTGAGAAGGTGGCGCGGCGCCCCTCGGCGCCGGGGGCCGGGCTCGCTCTGAGCGCTGCCGGGGGCGTTCCGTAGGGCGCCTGCGGGTCGTGCTGGGCGTTCAGCGCCGTGGGAGCCCTCGAGGCGCAGGTGAAGCTGAAGACGGGGAAGCTGGTGTCCCTGAGCACCCAGAACCTCATCGACTGCTCCGTGACGTACGGCAACAGGGGCTGCAGCGGCGGCTTCATGACCTACGCCTTCCAGTACATCATCGACAACCACGGCATCGACTCGGAGGAGTCCTACCCCTACACGGCTCAGGTAGGCGCCGGACCGCGGGAGCCGCGGACGGACCCACCGGCGTGGAGGCGGCGTGGCCGTTCGCTCTGCTCCCGTCTCCGTCCCCCCCGTTTCCTTCTCTCTTGGCTTCCCCCAGCCCCGCGTCATCTCCTCAGCCTTGGCGGCCGGTTCCTTCGAGCCCAGAGAAGGGACCTGTAGCTCCTCGTTTCTCACGGGGGCAGGACCGTGCCGGGCGCCAGGGCTCCGGTGGAGTTCTGTCCTCCCTGAGGGACGAGGCAGCGGAAGGGGAAAACGGGGCAGGAACCACGGAGCCTGTTCCCAGCCCTCCACGTGGTGCTTCTGGGGGTTCAAGGGGGCCGTTGACGTCCCCGCAGAGGTTTGGGTGAACGAGGCTCAGGCCGTTGGTTTCAGGAGCTGCCAGGATCGTGAGGAAAACAAAGCTCCTCGTGGGCACTCTCGATGGCCAGCGGTGCCCCGAGGTGACCCAGCGTCGGGCGAACGCCCTCGGTGGACACCGGGCAGAGCGGCAGCAGCAGGGGCCGAGAGAGGACAGCGGGGTCTGAGCCTTCGGCGTGCCCAGGGCAGCTCCGGAGACGAGCGGCGCTGCCCTCCGCGTCCGGGGCGGCAGGAGAAGCCCCGGGCTGGCTGCGCAATAGCAGCAGTTTAGGTTAAACCCGGGGCCCGGGGAGGGAGGGATGGGGAAGCCGGGCCGGTTTCGCTGGGGAAGTGGTGGAGGTGTCGTCATCGGAGGCTTCTAGAAAACAGGCAGAGAGTTCTGCTGCAGGGCTTTGGCTGCTCTCGGTGCGGGGACGGCAGATGGTCTCCCCGCGTCCTCCCGGCCTCTGCGGTAGCCCTGTGGCTGGAGGAGCGGGGCTGCACGGCGCGGAAGAGGGATGGTGGAAACCACGCGCCCGCAAGCCTGGGGACGCCCCTGGTGGGCTCCTCAGCTGCCCCGTGTTCCCACCAGAACGGGACGTGTCAGTACAACGCTTCCGCACGAGCTGCCACATGCTCCAAGTACGTGGAGCTCCCGTACCGCGACGAGGCGGCCCTGAAAGACGCCGTGGCCAACGTCGGACCCGTCTCGGTGGCCATCGACGCCACCCAGCCCACCTTCTTCTTGTACAGGTCAGGTACGTCGCGGCGAGCGTCGCCACGGGCCGTCTGCTCGCGGAGCCGAAGGGCTTCGGTGGCACTGGGCAAGCGGGCGCTCGGCTCCGGCACGACGGCACCGCCAGGGCAGGACCTCGGCGCTGAAGGTTGGCTTCGGCCCCGGGGCGAGCCGCGCGGGACCGCGACGCGCCGCCCGGCTCCTCTTTTGCAGGCGTGTACGACGACCCCCGGTGCACGCAGGAGGTCAATCACGGCGTGCTCGTGGTCGGCTACGGCACCCTCAACGACAAGGATTACTGGCTGGTGAAGAACAGGTAACGGCGCCGCCGCCCGCGGCCGGACCCGCGTTATCGCACCGAGAGGGCGCCGCCGCTCCCGGGGGGCCGTCCCAGCGCTCGCCCTCGCGGCTCCGGACCCGCCGGCGTTTCCCAGACCGGGGCGCGATCGGCCGGGCGCGTGCGCGGTGGGGGCCGCCGTAGGGTCGGAAGGCGACGCCGGTCCTGAAGCTCTTCCCCGAGGGCTCACGCTCGGCCCTGGCCAAGCGCTTCCCTCCCCCTTCACCCGCCTCCAGTCCCCGCGAGGTTGAGGGGCGTGAGAAACCGCGCGAAGCCGCCGGCGCCGGGCCGGGCGTAGAGCCGCCGCTCCGCTCGCGGACGCAGGAATTAGAGTTTTTCTGGTGCCTTGATTGTCGTTTCCTCTCCCAAAAGCTGGGGTGTGCGTTTCGGCGACCAGGGCTACATCCGCATGGCCCGGAACCACGACAACCACTGTGGCATCGCCAGCTTCCCCTCCTACCCGCTGCTCTAGGCGCACCGTCCGCTGCCGGCACCTGCCGGGAGGCACCTTGCGGCTCTCCCACGGGCTGCGAGGGAGCGGAAGGATGGAGGGGGGTGATTTACAGGCACCTGGTGACCTTTCGGGGGAAAAAGGTGGGTTTTTTTCAGGGTAAACTCGTGATGCCCTCAGCCGGAACGGCAGCATCTTCTCCCTGCCCCGGGCCGTTTCAGCTCTGTGATGAAATGGCAGAAATTGGAAAAATAAAAGATCGGTTTCGCTGTCTGAAAACGCTGGTGCCGGGAGGTGGTGGAGGGAAGTCCTCCATCCCCGCTCGCCCGCCCCAGGACCTCCGCGGAACCTCTCCCCAAGCGACGGTTTGGGGCTGGGGAACGTGGACCACGGCCGGGCTGGTGGCGGGGCGGGGGGGAAGCGGCCGGTGGTTGGGGTTCCGCGTCGCTCTGTGGTCTGGTGAGGATGACACCGGGCGACAGCCGCCGTCACGGGCCCTTCGCCGCCATCGCGCCCTCATGAGCCAAGCCGCGGTCGGACGCGTTCCCGACGGGATCGGCAAAACCAGTTCTGGAGGAAACAGGTTTTCCCGTCGAACCTTTTGGCTGAGGCTGCCGCTTCACCAGCGCTTCAAAGGCTCCGAAAGGCGTCTGCTGGTTGGCGTGGGGAGCGGGTCT
Organism: Bucorvus abyssinicus; assembly: GCA_009769605.1. Lineage (NCBI taxonomy): Eukaryota > Metazoa > Chordata > Aves > Bucerotiformes > Bucorvidae > Bucorvus > Bucorvus abyssinicus. The sequence goes on along the minus strand of CM020061.1, from coordinate 280,734 downwards.
GCTGGGCAGAGCCAGCGGGGCGCCGGGCCGCGCTGCCACCGCCACCCAGGGGGAGCGGGTGGAACTGAGCTGCTCGCCACCCCGGCGGCGTCTGAGGAGTCACCCACGGGAGCCACCACGGCGTTCCGGCCGGGGGGTCACCGGGGGGTTGAGCCCTCTTGCCCACGCCGCCACTCTCCGTTCCAAGCCCGGGGCTCCCGGCAGCCCGCCGAGCTCCCGCTCTGTCCTCGGCGGGGGGTCACACCCCATGGGGTCTGCAGCGGGACCACCCACTGGCCAAGACCCTCCTGCAACAGAGCCAGGAGGAATATTTTCGCTAAACCCAAACTGGGGGGCTCTGGGAGGCCGTTGGGGGGGTTCTCCTGGCTACTGGGTGGGTTGCTGGGAGGGTTACTGGGACGGTCTTGAGTTGGCTCTTGGGGGTTCTGCAGAGCCCTGGGGTGCACTTGGGCGCTCACCAGGAGTGCTGGGAGGTTCTGGGGTGGCCTTGGGAGCTCTGGGGCGTTCTGGAGGCTGGGGGGGGGGGTAGGTGGGCTCTGAGGGCGTAGGGGGGGCACGCAGAGGGTCTCTGAGGGCTCTGGAGGCTACAGGGGGGGTCTGGGAGGGTACTGGAGATCTTGGGATGACTCTGGGAAGCTCTTGAAGATACTGAAGGGCTCTGGGAGGGTCCTGGGGCAACTGGGGGGGTCGTGGCGGGGCTGTGGTTACGGCGCGGGAGGCAGCTGCCGAAAGCCCTTTGCTGGGTCCGTCCTCCCTGCTCCGGGGCTGGCGCCTTCCCGACCGCACCGGGACGAGGTTTCTCTCCACCAGTAAATCCCAGCGTGGGCCTGGAGCCGTGCCCGGTCCCTGGGGAAGGTGGTGGCCCACCGGTGGCACGGCTCGGGGGACCCGCACGCGGCGAGATTCGGGCAGGGGCTCCCGCAGCACCAGCCAGCCCGTCCCAGCTCCACACCGGACCCCCCTGAGCCCCCACCCCGCGAGTGCCGCGTTGGCGGATAGCAATCCCGGGCCGGGTCGGGCGCACACTGTCCCTTTGTCACCAGAACAATGTCCCGAGCCGGGATTCCTCGCCCCCTCGCCCCAGCGCTCGCCGCCGCCGCTCGCACCCTTAGTTCCGCCGGGCGAGCGCGAGGGCCCCGGGCGCTGTCGGGGCTCCCGGAACTGCCCTGGAGGGTGCAGGGGGCTTCGCAGCGGCGGCTCCGCCCGGGGCACCCCCCGGCCGTGCCCGGTGGCTCCTCGCCGGGTGGAGGTATGGCCAGGCGGGGGGGTGGTGCCGGGACCAGCGCGCTCGGTTCGGGGGGTCGAGGGTGGGCTGGGGGGGGTTTGGTGGGGGACGGGTGTGACTGACTGCCTGTGCCTCGGCCGCGCCGGTCTCTGAGCCTCGAATGGTGCCAGCGCTGGCGATACTGGTCGTGAGGGCGGCTGACACTGGGAGAGCCTCAGGGCTGGAGCCGGGGACCGGCCCCGCGGCGGCGCTGACCGGGCTGGGAGCCCCGGGGACGCTGTGCCCGCTCCCCTCGCGCCCCGCGCGGCTCCTGAAACCCCCCGGAGGCACCGACAGCCGTTCGGTGCCCCGCTCCCGGCCGCCTGCAGGAGCCGAACCCGCCGTCGGGCTTCCCCCCAAACCCGCGAGTGCCCTGAGGGAGGACCCGTCCCGCCCGTCCCGCTCCCTCCGCAGCCCCGACGGCTCCGGGAAAAACCCCCCGGGGCTCCTCCCGCAGCCCCGCACCGCCCCGTCGGGCAGGGCTCGGGCAGGGCTCGGCCGCGCCGGCGCTGGGCGCTGCGGGCGGGCGGCACCTCCCGGCACCTCCCGACGCCTCCCGGTACCGCCCGAAGGTCCCCGGTGCCACCCGTTTGCCCGAGCCCGGCGCGTCCCTCGCCGGCGGCACCTCCAGCCCGTGGAGCACCGAGCTGGCCGTCGGTGCCCGGGGCTCCGTCGGGGGACGTTTATTGATTCCCCCCCGTTTTCGGCGGATCGGGCACCCGGAGCCCTCGACCGAGGCCGCGGGAGCTCCCCGGCGCCCCGGGCCCCGCTGGCAGGTGGGGACCAGCCGCCGCGGGGGGGGTTCTGGCTCGCAGGTGCCTCCAGCACCGGACCCCTCGACCCCCTCCGCAGCCGCCACGCTCCGCGGTGGCGCTTCCCGGGAAATGAAACCTCGCCGCCGTCCCGACCCGACGGGCTTGTCCGAGGTGCGTGATTCGCCTGGTGGAGCCGGCGGGGAGGGGGCTCGGCCCCGCGGGCACCTCCGCTGCCCCTGCCCTTACCGGGCACCCCGCTGCCACCCCCGGCCGCTGCCTGTGCCGGGCTGGGGAAGGGCGACCGAGCCAAAGCTCCCCGGGGTGGGCAAGGAGCTGGGGAAACTGAGGCACGGAGTAATGCTCCTCGCCCTGGGGTGCTGTGGGGCCCCCCAGCTCCTGGCTGTTGGTGCAGCCGGTGATGGGGTACCCGTAACTCCCAGCGGCTGCCGTGGGGAGGGCTCCCGGGGGTCAGGAAGGGGCAACTCAGACCCCGAGGGGGACCCTGAGGCTGTTCTTGGACCCTAAATTCCATCAGCGCGGGAAATAAGGGGGTGGCTCCGTGCCGGGGGCACCCACAGCCCAGCGCAGAGCTGGGGGTGGGGGGTCAAGGAGGGAGAAACGGGGCGAGGCTGGACTGGGGGTGCCCCACGGCAGTGGGGCGTGTGTCCGGAGCGGAGGATCCGCAGCGACGCGGGGCAAAGGGTTAACAGGGAAAAGGATCTGATTTGTCAAGTGGTTCCTGGTTTATTTTGTGTGTGAAAGAGGCAGGGAGGGGGAGGAGGAGGAGGAGGAGGAGGAGGAGGAGGAGGAGGAAGAGGAGGAGGAGGAGGAGAGCGCTGGGGAGCTGGGCGCAGGGCTGGGCATCGCTGCCAGGACCAGGGTCCCATGGGGCCCACCCACTGCATCACCCACAGGTAGGTCCCTGGCAGCCTGGGGGTGACCTGGGGGGTGGCCTGAGCCACCCAGGAGCCACCGTCCCCGCTCATGGGTGCTGCGGCACCCGTCCCACCCACGGCCACCCCTTTGTCCCCCCAAGCCGCTCGCTGGCACCTTCTCAGCCCGTTGCCCCGTGCTACGGCTGCCCCCACGGGGGCGCGGGGACGCGACGCCTGGGCCCCCCCTCTGGTGCCCCCTCCCTGAGGGGCTTTGACCCAAAGGTCACCGTCATGACCCTCGAGCTGGTCCCTCGTCCCCCTGGTCCTCAGTTTCCCCATCTCGCGGTGGTGGCCGGCACCAGCATCCTCCAGCCACCCAGAGAGCCGGTGGCCGGCTGGTCCTCACCAGTGCCGGAGAAACCGGCTCTGCCTGGGCAGGAGCCGGGGTCAACGTGCCGTCACCCGTGCCCTGCCCGCAGCAGGGTCCTCCCCGGAGGCCGGACCCCTCTGTGGGGTCCGGTCAGAGCAGCTTTGAGGAGGAAGGCTTTGCTTCTTCCTTCCTGCCCTGGGAGCCGTGACTCCGAGCCGGCACTCGCTGCCCCGGCTGGGTCCAAAGTGCTGGCGGAGCTGCCTGGAATTGCAGGCTGCGTGTGCCGTGGCACCCTTCCAGGGCACCCACTGTGGCACCCTTCCAGGGCACCCACTGTGGCACCCTTCCAGGGCACCCACTGGTGCTGCTGGAGGGTCAGGAGTTGGTTCGGGGGGTGCCGCTCCACGGTGGAGCTGCTCCAGGGTCCCGTCCCCGTCCCGCCAGCTCCCCGCTCGGAAGGTGGGGTTGACACCCCGAGATTCCCAGCACCGAACCGGGAAGCTCCTGGGCATCCGGGTTGCTTTTGCGGGCACCGCCATGGCTGCGAGCCCCATAAATCACCAGGTCGCCGTGTGTGCTTTTGGGGAGAGCCGGCCTTATCGCTGCCGGCAGCGCCCAGCTGCGGGCACCAGCTTTATCCTCCGGCGCTGGCGGCGAAGCCGCCGGCTGTCCCGGTCCAGTCCTGGGCAGATGTGGAGGAAAACGGGATTTTTTCTCAGCTGACTGGGCTGGGAGCGTGAAAACAGGAAAGCAGTTGAGCTCATCCCATTTCCCTCCCCGTCCCAAGCGGGGCTGGCCCTGGCCGGGGTGGGGAGAGCTGCCCGCGGGGCTCGGGCGCAGCGGGGTGAGTCGGGGCTGGGCAGTGCCAGGGGCGGGTGTGCCAGCCCCGGGGAGCGGGGGGGCTCCTCGGGCACCGGCCCGGCCGCTGCTGGGGGGATTTGGGGGCGATGGCCAGGGGTGGGCAGCGCTGACCCCAGCCAGGGGCCGGGGCATGGGCACCGGGGTGCTCTGCTCCAGGAGAGGGGGGGTCTGCTTAATGGGGTGGGGGTAACACGGTCCGGACGGGGCTGTGCTGACGCTGCTGCGAGGTGGAGGGACTGGGCGTGATGGGGAGCCGGGCTGGGGGGGCTGCACCCCACCAGGGCCTTTTGTTGAGGGCTTTTATAGCTGCCTCGGGCAGGTGACTCGACGTGCCGGGATGCTCGGGGGGTGTCGGGATGCTCGGGGGGTGTCGGGATGCTCGGGGGGCGTCAGGATGCTCGGGGGGTGTCAGGATGCTCGGGGGTCGTCAGGATGCTCGGGGGGTGTCGGGATGCTCAGGGGGCATCGGGATGCTGGGGGGGCGTCGGGATGGTCGAGGGGCGTCGGGATGGTCGAGGGGCGTCGGGATGCTCGGGAGGTGTCGGGATGCTCGGGGGGTGTCGGGATGCTCGGGGGGCGTCGGGATGCTCGGGGGGCGTCGGGATGGTCGAGGGGCGTCGGGATGGTCGAGGGGCGTCGGGATGCTCGGGAGGTGTCGGGATGCTCGGGGGGCGTCGGGATGCTGGGGAGGTGTCGGAATGCTGGGGGTCTTCCCCAGCCTCGGTGTGGCCTTCCATGGGGGGGCACAACCAGGCTGACCCGCCCCCCCAGGTCCCCTCCTGAACCCTCGCTGGGCCCCATCCTGCTGCCGTACTGGCAGCAGCGCACGCGGGGCGCGGATGCCACCAGGCTAAACCCAGCTCCCCAAGCGCTGCAGAGCGACCTGAGCGTCCTCTCCGGTGTCACCCCAGGGAGCGGGAAATCGGGGGGGGGGGCTGTGTGTGACCGGGAGAGCCAGCTGCACCCTTGCGGGGTCACCGTGGGGCGATGGGACCCCATCTCTGCTCAGCCCCCACCCCCGGCCGAGCCGGCGAGGAGCCGCTTCCATCCCAGCCAAATTCCTGGGCGCTTAATGAGTAACCGGCGGCGCGGCCTCGAGTGGGTGTTCCTGGGTGTTCCTGCCGGCCGCGGCCCCCCCGGCCCGGCTGCGTGCAGGGCTGGGGGCCGGGGGGCCGGGAACCTTCTCCGCAGGGCCGGGGGGGTCAGCAAGGTCAGCGGCGGGCGAAGGGGTGTTATGGCCACCGCGAGCTTTACGGGCTGTTCGAAGCTCCAAGAGCGGCCGTAAAAACAAGCTGGGGGAGCCGGGGTGGCGGGGCGGGGGGTCTGCAGAGCTCGGCTGAGACCCCCCCAACTCGTGTCATGCCCCGGGCCGAGGCTGGGCCGGCCGCTCCACGCCGCCTCCGCTCCCCCCTCCCGCAGCGCCCGGCCCTGAGCGCAGCATGGACGGTGCCGACCTCTTCCCGGGTGCCCCCCGCGGGGTCCCGGCTCAGAGGCGTCGCTGCGTGTCGATGCTGGAGCCCGTCACCGCCGCCAGCCCCAGCGCCCGGGCGGAGGAGGAGGAGGAGGAAGACGAGGAGGAAGGCCGCTTTCGGGGGGTGCCGCTGAGGCGATCCTGCGCCCTCCGCACCTCCGCCCGCTCCCGCGACCCTTTCCGCCGGCACAGCTGGGAGCCGGGCAAGGAGCTGCGCGGGGTCCCCGGCTACGAGCAGTTCAGGTAGCCGTGAGCCGCCCCGCGGCCCCCGCGCCCCCGCCGTGCCCTCGCGCCCGAATCCCCCCGCCGGTGCAGGCGTCGAGGTCCCCGGGGCTGTCGGTGGGGATGCCCCGAAAGCCGGGTGCTAGAGCGAGGCTCGCCCCCCGGGTCGGGGGTCCGGGGGCGTCCCTGTGCCCCCAGCCCAGGGTCTCCCTCTCCCCGCCGCAGCATCGGCCTCAAAGGGTTGAGCCCCGACGACGCGGACTCCAGCGCGGAGCAGCTGGACGGGCTGGGGCGGCACCGGCGGGACCCCCGGCGAGCCCCCTTCGTGCACAGCAACGACGACCTGGAGTCCCTGCTCTCCCAGGACGAGGAGGACGAGGCCGATGTGCAGCGGGCGCAGGTAGGAGCCTCCTCCTCCTCCTCCTCCTCCTCCTCCTCCTCCTCCTGCTGCTGCTGCTGCTGCTGCTAACCCAGGGGCACCCAGCGCCCACCTCCTCCTGGGGACGGATTCAGGGGCTGAGTTCGGGTGAGGGCAGGGGACCCCGGGAGAGGGGACCAAGGTGGGTGCCCAGGGAAGCCCCACCCTGGGTGGCTTTGCCACCATCCTGGACCCCGCCTGCTCCAGCCCAAGCTGGGCTTTCCCCCGGGAGCAGCTTCGCTCTGGGGATCACCGGCGGCGTGGGGGGATAGATGGGTCACGGGCCTGGGGACCATCCGGCACGAGCCCGGGTGCCCCACGCTGGGGACGGGCAGCTGCCCTGTGCCACCCATCGGCCCCCGCGGGCGACCGGGCACAGGAGCCGGCGGCCCCAGCGCCAACGCCATCGCCGCTGGCAGGAGGACGCCCGGAGGTTGCCGGCGTGCCGGGCCAGGCAGAGCGCGGGCGGCTGCGCCCTCTCCAAATCGGCATCGCTCAGCGTCATCGACACCTTCCCCGACGCCGCCGGTGAGCAGCGGCCCCCCGCGTCCCACCCCCCGGGGGCCGCAGCGGGGCGACGGGCCCCACGTCCCCGCGTCCCCGTCCCCAATAACGACCCAGAATCGATGGCGCTGCCGCCGAAGTTAATTATTTCTCATCCCCCCCCGCCCCCGCGGCAGATGCTTCCCCAAGCGGAAGAGCGTCCCTCGCCGCCTTTCGGCTCCCCTTTTAATTCATCTTTTTTTGGCCGTTGCAGAATTTTCCCCCTTCGCCTCCCAGCGGTGCCTGGTCAATGGGTGAGTGGGGCAGGGACCCGCGCGGGGCTGGGGGTGCGCTGTCCCCCGCCCCGTGCCGGGGAGTGACGGGGGATGCCCAGGGACCGGCCAGCCCTTGGCGGGGGGAGGTTTCGAGCTGGAAATATTGGCCCCCATGGGGATGGTTTTGCAGAGGGGGGACGGGGCGGCGGAGACCCGACACACTTCCCTCGGTGCCGGCTCAGCAGAGCCCCCCGGGAGCGGCAGGCTGGGGGGGACGGTGTCCCCCTCGCCGTCCCCGCCGCGGCAGGCCCCCCCCTCCCGGCAGGGCACTGTGCCGGTGGCACGGGCCCCCCCCCCGGCCCCCCGCGCCTGTCACAGCCCATTCCCATCCTCATTAGGCCGCCGGTGCCCGGGCATCGCCCGCCCGGGGCTGGCCGGGAGCCCCGCGGGGGACGAGTGAGGACAGGGGCAGGGGCAGGGGCAGGGGCAGGGGCAGGGGCAGGGGCAGGGGCAGGGGCAGGGGCAGGGGCAGGGACAAGCTGCCCCCCACCACCCCGCCAAGAGGGATGGTGCTGCGTGGCCCCCGCACCCTGCGGCCGTCCCCCCTCCCTGTCCCCAGGCAGCGGGAGCAGGGCTCGTCCCCAGCCCAGGGGGTCCCCAGGGACCCGGGGACCACCCAGAAAAGCAGGGGGGGCCGTGCCCGCCGCACCCCACGACCTCGGGGCTGCGCCCACCCAACCCGGGACCCCTGCCCCGCTCCCCGCATCAGCGGCCGGGTGACACGGCGGGGGTCACCCAGGAGGGGACGCAGCCACCGCCCGGGGCGGGGGGCTCGGTGCCGGGTGGGGGCTCGGTGCCGGGCGGGGGCTCGGTGCTGGGCAGAGGGTCGGTGCCGGGCAGAGGGTCGGTGCCGGGCAGAGGGTCGGTGCCGGGCGGGGGGTCGGTGCCGGGCAGGGGGTCGGTGCCGGGGGGGGGTCGGTGCCGGGCGGGGGCTCGGTGCCGGCAGCGGGCCCCGGGGCGAACAGAAGGGGCTCTGTGCCGGCCCCAGCTGGGCGCGCAGCGGCCGCCCCGCAGGAGCCGGGGGGCCGGGGCGGCCGGTCCTCGCTCCTCCCCGTTCGCCGGCCCCGCCGCGGCCGGGGGACAGAGCGGGATTGTCCGGGCTGTTGCCTCCATCTCCTGCAGCTTCGGCGCCGGGAGCTGCGGGCAGCTGGCGGAGGGGACGGGCAGCCAGAGCCGGGAAGAGACCCCGCTGGGCCGGACCCTCAGCTTCCTCCGGAGGATGACGGGGAAGACGAAGGTACCGGGGGGAGAGGAAGCCGGGGGGGGTGTGTGTGTGTGATGGGGTGGGGATGGGGGGGGGGGGGGATGTTATTTATCGCTCTGCCCCTTTGGGGAAGCCGTGCCTCAGTTTCCCCTCTCCTGGCACCGTCCATCGCCGGTGTTTGTATTTCGGGATCTTTGAGCGGGGAGAAAAAACCCAACGCCGACTGCCCTCGGGGATGGAGACGGGGCTCGCCCGGCGGGTACCGGGTCCGCCCGGGCACCGGAGACGCGCGTTCAGCCATCGGCCCCCCCCCCCGTCCCGCTCCCCGGAGAGATCCCGGGATGGCGCGAGCCGGGATGGCGCTGGCACCGCTGGCACCGCTGGCACCGCTGGCACCGCTGGCACCGCCGGCACCGCCGGCACGGCCGCCCTCGCCCCGGCAGCGCGGCGGGGGCCGCACGGGGACCCTGCCCGTGGCGGGGTGGGGAGGGGACGGAGCCCACCGGGGCTCCCCGGGCTCGTCCCCCGCCGCCGCCGGGGAAGCGAGGCGGTCCCTGGCGTCGGTCGCGCTTGTTTGTGCGCGGAGCTGCCCGCCCTCCCCCGGGCCCCGCCGCTCCATCCCGCCGGTTTCCTGGTTTTCCTTCGTCCGGGAGATTTTCCGCCGGCTCCTTCCCAGCGGGGAGGGCGGCAGGGCGCGCCGTGCCTCAGTTTCCCCATCTCTCCGCCATGTCTGCTCGCTGGGTGCCAGGATGCTTCGCTTGGCTCTGGGTGGCCGCGGGGCAGCGAGGGGGCGAGTGTGTGTGTGGGGGGTCCTCCCCGCTGCCCCCTCCCGTGGTACGAGGAGCATAGGGGGAAACTGAGGCACAACACCACACCCATCACCTTGGGGACGGGGGGGGCCCCCGATGGCTTTATGTCCCCGTGGCATTGCTGTCCACCCCCCGCCACCCACCTCTGGGGTGGGGGGCAGCCCAAGGCAGCCCCCCGGGGTCGCGATTTGCCGCCGTGCGAAGCCGTTAATCCGCCCCCCCCGCACCGCTGCCCGGGCCCCTGATCTCATCCCGCCTCCTCCCCGCCGGATTAACCGCCAGCTGTTAACATCATCACGGGGCCGCGCTCCCCCCGGCACCGGGCCCACGGGCCACGATCCCCCTGGCACGGCCCGAGCCTCGTCCCACCCGCTGGGCACGGAACCGGGGCTGGAAATGGGTTTAAATCCCGGGTTTTTATCCGGGATATTATTATTACTATTGTTATTACGATTATTATTATTATTTATTATTTAGCAGGCGAAAGGGCGGCCCAGGCCGGGCTCTCGCCAAGTCTCGGCTTAGTAAAGTTTGTCCTAGAAAAGCTCCGGGGAGGGAAAAGTGTCCTCCAGGTCCGGGAGCGCTGGGGGTGGTCCGGATGCGGCCCCCCCCGCGGGCGGGGGGCTGGGGAAAGGGGGTCGATCCCAGGCCCAGCACGTGGCCGTTGCATCAGGCGGGGTGCTGCGGGGGGCGCGGGGGGCAAAGCCCAGCCCGAGGTGGTCCCCGCGGTGCGGGTGGCGGGGGGACGAGGTCCTGGGTCGTGCTCGGAGCATGGGGGGGGTCCCAAGCAGAGGCTGGGGGGTCCGGGCGCGGCGCAGGAGGGAGGCGCCGGAGCTTGATGGGGGGACGCCAGTGGGGTCGACCCCCATAGAGGGGACCCCGCCGGAGGAGCCCCCATGGAGGGGACCCCGCCGGAGGGGTCGGCGGGCAGCGGCGCCGCCCGGGGAGGGGGCCGCGCTGGAGCCACGCGCGGGGTTCGGGAGCGCTGGGCGCTGGCGGGACGGGGCGCGGGGAGGCCGCGGAGGGGAGGGACGAGCTATTTCAGGAAGAAATAATAATCCAGCGCCGCCACCGCGCTCGCCGCCGCCTCGGGGCCTCGCCGCCGTCCCTTCCCCGGGGAGCCCCCCGCCATGTCCGGCCGCGCTGCGCCCAGGGTGAGTGGCGGGGGAGCGGCTTCTCCCCGGGGGGTCCCGCGGGGGTCCCGGGCGTCGCCGTGGCCGCGGGTCTCGCCCGAGCGCCCCTCGACGCCGGCTCGGCCGCCGCCCTTTGCCGGGCACGGACCGCGTGGCGCTGGGGGGGCTGCGGGGCGCGGCGGGGGGGGCACCCCCGGGGTCCGGTGCCCGCGATGCCGCGGGGTTCCCCACGGCCGTGCCCGTACCCCGACGGCGATGCCCGTGTCCCCGCGGTGTCGCTTGCGCCACCCCCCCCGGGGATGCCCGTTAGCGGTTTTGGCGAGGGGCTGGTGGCGGGCGACCCCGCGGCTGCCCCCCCCGGGGGCCATGGGGGTCCCCTCTGCGCCCCCATCTCCTCCCTCCCTGACTTCTCCCGGCTGAGCCGCCGCTGCTTCCCCCATCGCCCGCTTCCCCCATCACCCGCTTCCCCCACGTGATGCTCGCGGGGCTTTCCAGTGCCACGTGGGGAGCGGCACCGGACCCCCCCACGGGCACCGCCGGAACACCCCCCCCGCCGGCCGCATCCTGCCCCGGGGTACCCGGGCGCCTGCTCGGGGTTTCCTTCCGTCGGTTTTGGGGCCGTTTGGGGGTTACGGCCGGCGAGCGGGGAGGCAGCGGCCAAGCCGGGCCGGGGGGGTTCGTGCCCAGGAGGAAATGAGCAGTCGGGGACGGGGTGAAGGGAGGAGCGCGACCGCGGCCCCACGGGGTGGCCTCGCCAGGGCTTGCTTCTGCTTTCGGGACCGTGATCGAAGGCGCGGCCGGCCTCGGCAGCGCGGCCCCCGCCCAGCAACCGGCCCGCGCCGGCCGACCCGGAGCTGCCGCCGGGCTGGGGGCACCGGGTGGGTTTTTTACGACGGCTCCCACCCCGCGTGGGTGCCCCCCGCCCGTGTCCCCCCGGGTTTGCGGGGTCGGGTTTGGCCGTTGGCCGCCAGCACCGATTTCTGCCCCGGGCGTCGAGGCAGCGGGTGTGGCGAGCGGTGGCACCTCGGCGGCTTCTCGCCGCCGCTCGTTCTGCCGCCGGCATCTCTGCCGGCCGCCCCCGCGGCTCCGTCCCCGCGCCCATGCCCCTCGCCTCGGCGGGCGTCGAGTGCGGCCGGGCTCGGAAAAGCGGAGAAAAAGGGACGTTGGGTGGCCCTGCCCCAGTGTGCCACGGGGCAACCGGGGCCGCAGCCGCAGCGCCGGGGCGGGGGGCCGTGGCGGTGCCCCGGTTCTCTTGGCAACCCCGGCGCGTTATCGCTGGCGGCGAGCGGGAGGAAGGCGGTAAATCCCGGCTGCTCCCAGCGGCCAGTTAATGTTCAACCCGGGGCGTTCGCCCAGCTCGCGGGGCCTCGCCGAGGGTGCTGCTTTAAGGGGGAAAAAAGCCAAATTTTGCCAAAAAAAGCCAAATTTTGCCAACCCCCCCCCGACAAAAGCGTCAGCACCCCCCGGAGCGGCTCCCCGGGGTCAGGGACCGGCGTCGGTTTGCTCCGGTTGGGAGGGAAAAGCCTGGAAATGACGGAGAAAAGGTGGCGCTGGGCCCGTGACGTGGGGACAGGATCGGTGCGTCCCCCCGAAACCGCGCTTGGGGGGCGCTGGGGGAGGTTCGGGGGGTCCCGCGACAGCCGAGCGATTGGGGGGGGGGGGTTGGAGCCCCACGGGGTTTTCTTCGTCTTCCGGGGATCCCAGAGCCGGTGGAGGGGGATGGCGGCGGGGCCGCGGTCCCCGAAGGTGCGGGGTGCGTGCGGGGAGGGGAAACTGAGGCAGGAGAGCAAGGGCTGGATGCAGGGGGGGCACCGAGCTGGGGACGCTCCGGGGGGGTCCAGAGCAGCTCGGGGTGGGGGGGTTTCGCCCCGAGCAGCCGCGGCGACTCCGGAGCGATGCCCGTTCCCACGCTGCCGGTCCAACCCCCCCGGGGGGGGCCCCGGTGCCGCGCGCTGCCGGTGCCGTCCCGAACAAAGGCCCGCGGGCAGCACGCGGCCGGGGCCGGCCCCCGGGGGGGCGGAGCCGGCGGGTGGCGGAGCGGGGGGGCAGGGCCCGGGCGGATTATGTCCCGCATCGAGCGGCTGGCCCGGGCCGGGAGCGATCGTGCCAAGGTGGGTCCCGGTGCGCGGCGCAGCGCCCCCCCCCCACCCCCCGGGTCCCCCCCCAGCCCCTCTCCCTTCCGGGGGGGGGGGGGCGTTTCCCTCCTCGGCTCCTGCCCGGGGAGGGGGGTGGGGGTCCCGCCCCCCGGCCGAGTCGCTGCCCCCCCCGCAGCGGGGCGTGGGGAAGGGCAGAGCCCCCCCGGGGGGGGGGGGGGGGGAGGCGGTTTGGGGGTCCTGCCCGGGGGCGGGACGGGGGTCGCGGGGCTGGGGGGATGCTCGTAGGAAGGGTTGGGGGGGTGCACTTCGCGGGGGTCGCTATCAAAGGCGGGGGGGGGGCGCAGGGACCCTCCGCAGCCGCTCCCCATTGTGCGGCGGGTTCTCCCGCGAAGACAATAACGCTGCTGCCCGCACCCCGGCACCGCACCCCGCCGCCGGGCGGGGACCCCCCGCGACCCGCCGAACATCCCGCCGGTAACTTTCGGGGCGAAGCAGCGGCCGAACTTCCTCCTCCCCCGCGCCCCCGCCCTCCCAGCCCGGTTTCCGCCGAAGCCGAAGCGTGGAAACGCTCCGGCTCCGGCCCCGGGCGGAGGAAGTCGCCGTCTGCTCCTGCCGAGGGGCTGGGAGCGAAGCGGGGACCCCCCACACCCCCGACGCCGCTTTTGTTGTCCACAACCCGGTAAAGACAAAGCCCTGCCGCGGTTTGGGCGACGGGGAAACTGAGGCACGGGGCGCTGCGGTCCGGTAGCAGCGGTTCCCCGGGGCGGGGGTGGGGGGGTGTTGACGGGCTGCCCCGAGCGTGTGGCAATCGCCGGCGTGGCGAAACGACGGGCAGACGGGGCGGGGGGAGCCCAGCTGGTGCCGGCGCTTGGCCGGGCTTTGTGCGGCGGCTGCGGGGGCGGGGGAGGCAGGTGGGGGGCGTGCAACGCTCCGCTGCCCCCGCCGTGCCTCAGTTTCCCCGCAGCCGGTGGGTTGCCGGGGAGGGGGGGAGCCCCAGCGCCGGCGCTTCGCACGTGGCGGGGACCGGCCGTGGGTGCGCTGAGTTTGCGGGGTCTGAGCCGGTGGGGGTTCGGGGGGGGTCCGGCCGCGAGGTTTGGGGGGGGGGGGGGTGTGATGGGGGGGGACGGAGGTGGCAGCGGAGTGTGTTTGGGGCGGGGGGGGGAAGTGGTTGTTGGTTCCTGCGCTGGCGGGGGGGCGGGAAATGGCGGTTTTTGTTTAAAGAAAGTTTCACCAAAGGCCGTTTGGCCCCACCCAGGGCCGTGTCCCGGGGGGGCGGGTGGCCCTTCGTGCGTGTGTCCCCCCCCCCGGGGAAGGGAGGGCTGCGGGGCGCTTGGAGAGCGGCCACCGGCCCCGCCGCCAGCTGTCCCCGCTTTAGGAACGGGGGGGACCCCCCCCATCAAAGGCACCGGGTGTGGGGGGGCGCTGCCGTGCCCCCCCCCCCCGGCGGGGATGTGTCGGTGGTAGATGGGGGGGGGACGGTCCCCCCTCAGCGCCCCACCGCGGCCCCTCCGTCGTGGGGACCCCGTGGTGGGACCTGCTTTGGGGGGACTCTTTGGGCTGCCCCCCCCCAGCCTTCCCCGGAGCCCCCCCGCACCTCGTTGGGGGGGGGTCCCCACTGTTCCGACGCTGCACACACACCCCCCCCCCCCCGGATCCCCCCTCAGCCCCCGACGTGGCTTGTGCGGCGTCTGGAACCCTCAGAGCGGCGGATTTGGGGCCAAACCAGGACTTTTGTGCGACGGGGGGGGCACCCTCTTTTCTTGGGGGGGGGTCTCACACCCCCTCTTCCCGCCCGGTGTGCCCCCCCCCCCCCCCGCCCGGTGGCATCTTTTGTTGCCGCTCCGGTGAGGACGGCGCCGGCTTTGTTCGGCGCCCGGTGGCAAGGCGGGGGGGGGGGAACCGTCCCCAGCGCGGGGGGGGGGACACCCCGCTCCGGGGCTCGACCCCCGCCCCCGGCCAGGTCAGACCTGTCGCTTTTTAGGGGGGCTGCACCCCCCCACACCCCCCCCCCGGCTCTTCGCAGCCGGGACCGACGGGACGGGGTCAGCAGTGGCTCTTTTGGGGGGGGGGGACGCCGGGGGGGGGTGGCAGGTGGGGGGTGTGCCCCCCCCCCAGCCCCTCCCGGGCTCCGGCCGGGGGCTGGGGGCTCCGGGCGGGCAGGGAGGTGTCTGGGGCTGCCGGCAGGAATAACCGCGGCCGTGGGCGTCGTCGGAAAAAAAAACCCAGAAAAAACCCGATTTCTGTTTAAAGTGGAAAAACTTGCGGGGGGGGGGTCGGGGGTGGATCGGGGTCGGGGGGCACCGTCGAGCCCCCCGGCCCGCAGGAGCTGCCGTGCCCCGTGACAGGGCCTTGGGTTGGGGTTTGGGGGTGCTGCTGGGGGGCGTGGGGACCCCCCCGGCCACCCCCTGTGTTCTGGGGGGTTGTGGGGATGGGGGTGGTGGCACACACACACCCCCCCGGGGGTATTTACAGCCCCGGGGGGGCTCGTCCCGCCGCCTCCAGCAACCCCCAGCCGTGGGGTGCAGCCCGACCCCCCTCACACCCACCGTCGGACACCAGCCCCCGGGCTGGGTGGGGGGTCCCCGACCTCGGGGGGCGGGGGGTCTGGGGCACCGTCACTGCTGCGCCCGTCGTGTGTGTCCCCCCACCTCAGTGTGGCTTGTGTGGGGTGGGGGAAACTGAGGCAGGGCCGGGGGGGCTCGGTCAGGATGAGGGACCCCAGGCAGGATTGGGGTCCGGGCGGGGGGCTCCCGGGGTGGGGGGGTCCGGGCAGGGTGGGAGCCCGGTGCCGGGAGCCGATCCCGGTGCTGGCGGGGGGGGCAGGAAGGGGAGTCGCCTCCCGCCTTTGTCTGGCGGCGGTTCGGCTTCCTGCGGCCGGGAACCCCCGGGGGGGGACAGAAACAGCACGGGGGGGGGAAATAGGGAGAATGGGGAAAAGGGGGGAAAGGAAAGAGGAGGAGAAGGAAGAAAGGGAGGGGAAAAGGGGACAAAAAGGCGAGAAAAGGGGAGAAAAGGAAGGTGAAAAAGGGGGGGAGGACCCTCCCCCCAAAAAATAGGAAAGTAGGGAAAAAAAGGGGAAAAAAGAGAAAGGAAAAAAAGCAAAAAGAAAGGAAAAAAGCAAAAAGAAAGGAAAAAAGCGAAAGGAAAGGAGAAAGAATAAGGAGAGCGGCAAAAAAAGGGGAAAGGGAAGAAAAAAGGGACGAAAGGGGAAAGAACGGGAAAAAAACGGGGAAGCAAAAAGGAGGAAAACAACCCCCCGAAGAGCGCGGCGGCGCCAGCAGGCGGGCAGAGGCCGGGGCCGCGCGCGGCCGCGCCGCTCCCTGGCAGCGGGGCTGGGGGGTCCGGGGGGGTCCCGGGGGGTCCCGGGGGTCCCGGGGTCCGGGATGTGCTGCTGCTCCTGCGCCCCGTTCCCGGCGGACGGGGAGGTGGAGGGACCCCTCTGCGGAGAGCGGGTGAGCGCCCGGACCCCCCCCCGGCTCCGGTGAACCCCGTCGTGTCCCGTCCCCCCCCCCGGCGGTGTGTTTCCCCCCCCACCGCACCCCGGGGTTTTCTCTCCCCGGGGTCTCTGCTCAGCCCCACTCCTGTCCCGTGGGCTCCCGAGGTCTTCCTCACCTTCCTCCTCCCAGGGTGGGGGGGGCCTTCGCCCACCCTCCCGGGGGGGGTGATGGAAAGCGGGACCCCCTGGGACCCCCTTTGGCGCCGCGGGGAAGGGGATCGGGGACCCCAAGCTCATCGTTTGGGGGGGGGGCTGGCGCCGAGAGGGGCTGCTTGGCGGGTGCCCCGGTGCCAGGCGCGGCTGGGCGCCGTGGGGGGGGGACACACAAAGGCGGCTCTGTGCCCGTTGGGGTGCGGGGTGGGGGGGTCCGAGGCAGCGGCCGCCCTCGAGATGCTCGGGCTAACGCCGGCTCGCTCTGCTCGTCCGGGAGCGGAAGCGCGTGGCGAGCCACCGGCAGCACCGGGGTCCCCAAGCCGGACCCCCGGACCCCCGCCACGGGGGTGCCCGGGCACCGAGCCCCCCCCTCCCCGGGGTGGGGAAAGGGGGAAAACATCCGCTCTGGCTAAAAAAAAACCGGCGGTGGGAGGGCGCGGGGCTGGCGGCGGCGATGCCTCCAGCCCCCATGGGTGCCGGGGAGCAGCGTCACCCCCCCGGCAGCGCGGCCCCCGCATCTCGTCCCCATTGGGGCTGGCGGCTGCGGTGCCGGGGGTGGGGTGGGGGGGGGGCATTTCTCCCGCAGCCTCCCGGTTGTCATGGTTATGGGATGATGGGAAGCACGAGCGAGCGGGGCGGCTTCTCCCCGGCCGCTCGGCTCCCCATCGTCCCCAGCCCGGGGTGGCGGGACCCCTCGAGCGTCGCCGGGGACCCCCGGAGCGCAGCGGGGGACCGGGGCGACCCGCGTGCCCACCGCCTTGCCCCCACCATGAGCCGCGTCCCGAAGGCGGCGGGGACCGCGCCGGCGGGTGCCGGCGGGCGGCCGGCGTGCCGCAGCCCCGTCAGGCGCCCGGCGCATCTCTCCGGGCAGGGCAAGGAGAAGGAGAAGATGAAGGAGGGCAAGGAGAAGGACGCCCGCTACACCAACGGGCACCTCTTCACCACCATCACCGTCTCGGGCATGACCATGTGCTTCGCCTGCAACAAGAGCATCACGGCCAAGGAAGCGCTCATCTGCCCCAGTGAGTAGCCCAAGCGGGCGCCGCGGCCGCGCCGGCCAGTCCCGGCGGTGCCGGGGGGGCTCCCGGTTCGGCTCCGCTGCGGAGCCGGAGGGGGTTTCTCCCGGGCGTCCTGGCAAACGCCGGCCTGGCACGGTCCTGGGCTCCATCCGGCTGCGGCGGTGCCGGGCTGGCACAGGGCACCGCGTCCTCCGGGTTTGGGCAGGGGGGGTCTCGGGGGCACCGCGGCGGCTCAGCTGCCGCCCGGCAGCTGCGGCTCCGCGTCATCCGCAGCCGGATTCCGCCCCCGCATCTGCTCCCGTCGCTCCGGCACCCCCGGGCTGGGGGTCCAGGAGGGTCCCCCCCGCCGATGTCACGGGGGTGGCCGTGCCGTCACCTCTCCTTATTGTGCGTGTCCCCCCCCCCAGCCTGCAACGTCACCATCCACAACCGCTGCAAGGACACGCTGCCCAACTGCACCAAGGTGAAGCAGAAGGTGAGCGCCCGCCCGGCTGCCACCAGTGACACGAGCTGGCCGGTCTCAGCCCCTCCAGGGCGGCGGGGGGGCGGTTCCGGGGCGGAGGGGCGGGGGGGGGAGCGGGACGTGGACAGACACAACGCGGGGACGGTGACACCCGCCGTGACGCCTCCGCTCCCGCCCGCAGCAGCAGAAAGCCGCGCTGCTGAAGAACAGCTCGGCGCTGCAGTCGGTCTCGCTGCGCAATAAGAGTGAGTGGGGTGTGACGTGACGTGACGTGACGTGACGGGGGGGGGACACACACACACACAGCCCTTCCCCAACCCCCCCGCCGTGCTGCCTGTCACCGGGGCAGGGCCAGCCCCCCGTCCCCGCTGCGGGGACACCCCCGGGGAGGGCTGGGGGGGACGCGTCCCTGCGTGGGGACGGCGTGCCGGGGTGTCCCCCGCGGCCGGCGGGGACCCCGCGTGCAGCCGGGCGGGGGTCACGGCAGCGACCCCCCCCGGCGTGCCCCCCGCCAGCCGCCATCCGGGAGCGCCCCAACTCGGCCATCTACCCCTCGGAGAGCTTCCGCCAGACGCTGCTGGGGCCCCGGCGCGGCCGCCCCTCCCTGTCCCTCTCCAAGAGCGTCTCCACCACCAACATCTCCGGGTGAGCTGGGGAGGGGGCGAAACGGGGCTGGGGGGGGGGCCGGGGAGGTCCGGTCCGGGGGGGTGTCCCCGCAGTGTCACCGCCACGCGCCATCATCCCCCCCCCCCCCAGGACGTTCAACGATGAGTCTCCCCTGGGGTTACGGCGCATCCTGTCGCAGTCCACGGACTCCCTCAACATGCGCAACCGCACGCTCTCCGTGGAGTCGCTCATCGACGAAGGTGGGGACCACCCCCCCCCCCCCAGGGCTGGGGGGGCGCGGGGCAGCGCGTCACCCCCGCCGCCCTGCCGCGCAGGTCCCGACGTCATCCTCAACCAGCTGATGAGCGACTTCGAGGCGGACGGGAAGGACTTCGAGGCGGACTCGTGGAGCTTGGCCGTGGACAACAGCTACCTGCAGCAGCACAAGATGGACGTGATGAAGCGCCAGGACGTCATCTACGGTGGGGGCGGGCGGGGACGCGGCGGGCAGGGGGCGGCCGGGGATGGAGGGGTAGGGAAGGGAAGGGGCCGCGGGGACGGGTCAGAGCGGCGGAGGTGGGGGGCGCTGGGGGCAGGGAAGGGGGCGCAGGGACGGGGGCGCAGGGACGTGTCAGAGAGGCAGGGATGGGGGGGGGGGGCCACGGGGATGGGTCAGGGGACACGGGGATGGGGGACACGGGGACAGGTCAGGGGACACGGGGATGGGGGACATGGGGACGGGTCAGGGGACACGGGGATGGGGATGAGGAGAGGGGGGACACGGGGACAGGTCAGGGGACACAGGGATGCGTCAGGGGACATGGGGATGGGGGACATGGGGACAGGTCAGGGGACACAGGGATGGGGATGAGGAGAGGGGGGACACGGGGACGGGTCAGGGGACACAGGGACGGGTCAGGGGACACGGGGATGGGGGACACGGGGACAGGTCAGGGGACACGGGGACGGGTCAGGGGACACGGGGATGGGGGACACGGGGACAGGTCAGGGGACACAGGGACGGGTCAGGGGACACGGGGATGGGGGACACGGGGACGGGTCAGGGGACACAGGGATGGGGATGAGGAGAGGGGGGACACGGGGACGGGTCAGGGGACACGGGGACGGGTCAGGGGACACGGGGATGGGGGACACGGGGACAGGTCAGGGGACACGGGGATGGGGGACACGGGGACAGGTCAGGGGACACGGGGACGGGTCAGGGGACACGGGGATGGGGATGAGGAGAGGGGGGACACGGGGACGGGTCAGGGGACACGGGGATGGGTCAAAGATGCAGAGATGAAGGATGTCGGGGCACGTCACGGGCACACCGGGCTGGGGATGAGGATCTGGGGGACACGCGGAGGCGGTGGGCACAGGGCGAGGGCGGCGCTGTGCCCCCCTCACCCGTCCCCCCCGCCCCGCCCCGCGGCAGAGCTGATCCAGACGGAGATCCACCACGTCCGCACGCTGAAGATCATGGCCAACATGTTCCGCAAGGCCATGCTGGAGGACCTGCAGCTGGACCCGGCCACGGTGCAGAAGATCTTCCCCTGCGTGGACGAGCTGAGCCAGATCCACGAGCGCTTCCTGACGCAGCTGCTGGAGCGGCGCCGCGAGTCGCTGGCCCAGGACAGCAACAAGAACTTCGTCATCGACCGCCTGGGGGACATCCTGCTCAACCAGGTTGGGGAGGGCGCGGGGCGGCGGGGGGCGGCGGGGGGTGGCGGGGGGGCTGGCTGACGGCCCCTCGCCCGCCCCGGCCAGTTCTCGGGCGCCAGCGCGGAGCTGCTGAAGAAGGCATACTCGGAGTTCTGCAGCAAGCACACCAAGGCCGTCAAGGAGTACAAGGACCTGCTGGCCCGCGACAAGCGCTTCCAGCAGTTCATCCGGGTGAGCGTCCCACTCCGGAGCGACCCCCGGGGTGGGCGTCGGGCTCCGGGCTTGGCGGCAAACCCTTCCGCTAACTCCGTGCCTCAGTTTCCCCAGAGGCGCGGCGCTCCCTAACGCCTCTTACCGGGGTTTTGAGCCCCTGGCGGGGGGCGGGAGGTGGGGGGCGGTGGGGGGGGGGGTCGGCCGGTGCTAACGGGTGCCCGGCGCTTCCTTCCCCCCGCCGCGGCCGGCCAGAGGATGACGCGGTCCCCGCTGCTGCGGCGTCACGGGGTGCCCGAGTGCATCTTGCTGGTGACGCAGCGCATCACCAAGTACCCGGTGCTCATCGAGCGCATCCTGAAGAACTCCAAAGGTAACGGAGCACCAGCGGGGAGGGGGCTGCCGGGGGTGGGGGGGGCGTGCCGCCCTCACCGCGTGCCCCCGACCCGTCACCCCAGACAACGAGGGCGACTCGGCCGACCTGTCGCGGGCGCTGAAGCTGGTGAAGGAGCTGATCTCCTCCATCAACGAGGAGGTGCACACGTGCGAGATGAACGCGCGGCTCTGGGACGTCTACCGGCGCGTGGACGGGCGGGCCAAGGTGCAGCTGCCCTGGGAGAGCCGCGCCGGCGTCTTCGGCAAGGACGAGCTGCTGCGGCGTAAGCTGGTGCACAGCGGGTGCCTGCTCTGGAAGACGGCGGCCGGGCGCTTCAAAGGTGGGGATGGGGCGCTGGGGGGGGGGACCAGGGTGCTGGGGTTGGGGGTAGCGTGTGATGCTGGGGGACCGGGGGGCCAGGGGATGGGGATACTGGGGGACCGGGGGGCCAGGGGAAGGGGGTACCAGGGGATGGGGATACTGGGGGACCGGGGGGCCAGGGGATGGGGGTACCAGGGGATGGGGATACTGGGGGACCGGGGGGCCAGAGGATGGGGGTACTGGGGGGCCAGGGGGCCAGAGGATGGGGATACTGGGGGACTGGGGGGCCAGGGGAAGGGGGTACCAGGGGATGGGGATACTGGGGGACCGGGGGGCCAGGGGATGGGGATACTGGGGGACCGGGGGTACCAGGGGATGGGGATACTGGGGGACCGGGGGGCCAGGGGATGGGGGTACCAGGGGATGGGGATACTGGGGGACCGGGGTGCTGTGGGATGGGGGGACCAGGGATGGGGGTACCAGGGGATGGGGATACTGGGGGACCGGGGTGCTGTGGGATGGGGGTGCTGGGACATGGGCTGCCCAGGGACTGGGGTACCAGGGTGCCAGGGCGTGGGGATGCTGGGGGACCAGGCGCCAGGAGACGGGGGTACCGGGGGCCTGGGGTGCCGGGGCACGGCGGGGGCAGGAGGCCCTCGCCCTCCCTGGCCGCGGGGCTCTGCGGGGTGGGACAGGGCAGCGCCTCGCGCCCCCCCCCGCCGGCACCCGACGACCCCGCGCTGCCCCGCAGACGTCCTGGTGCTGCTGATGACGGACGTCCTCATCTTCCTGCAAGAGAAGGACCAGAAGTTCACCTTCCCCATGCTGGTGAGCCCCCGGCCCCCCGCCGCCGCCGGGACGGCACCGACACGGCGTTCCCACCCGCTCCCCGCGCTCCCCGCAGGACAAACCGGCCGTGATCTCGCTGCAAAACCTCATCGTGCGGGACATCGCCAACCAGGAGAAGGGCATGTTCCTCATCAGCGCCGCGCCGCCCGAGATGTACGAGGTGCACGCCGCCTCCCGCGACGACCGCAACGGCTGGATGAAGGTCATCCAGCAGAGCGTCAGCCTGTGAGTGGCCGCGCTGGGGGGGTCCCCACGGGCCTGGGGGGTGGCGGTGATGGAGGGGAGGGGGGACGCGGCGTGACGGGGCCGGGGGGTCCCTTCCAGCTGCCCCAGCCGCCAGGACTTCCCCCTCATCGAGACCGAGATCGAAGCGTCGTTGCGCAAGATGAAAGGTGGGCGCTGCCGCGGGGGGGGGGGGGGTCCGCGTTCACCCCCCCGTCCCTGTCACCCACCCCGACCCCGCTCACGCCGCCCCCCGCCGCCCCGCAGACCGCATCCTGCAGCACGACCGGAAGATCACGGCGTTGCTGGAGGAGAAGGTCGGGCTCTTCGCCGACATGGTGGCCCTGGCCAGCGGCTGCGAGGAGCCCTCGCCCACCCTGGCCCCCCGCGCCCTCTTCCACTCCGACTCCGTCGAGGGCTCCCGAGGGGAGAAGCTGGTGCACGACGCCATCCGGGAGGGTACGGTGGGGCGGCGGCGGCGCGTGCCCCAGGCACCCGGGCGCCACGCTGCGGATGGGGAAACTGAGGCACAGGATGGCAGGGTGGTCCCTGCCGCGGCGCGGGGCTCACGCTGCGCTTCCCCGCAGTGGAGAGCCTCAAGGAGATCCTCACGGGCGCCGGACGCGACCGGGACCAGAGCGTCGCCGAGGCCGAGAGCTGCCCCAGCCCCGGCACCAGCAGTGAGACGGGGGACACGTGGGGTGGGGGGCTCGGGGACCCCCGGGGGCGCCGTGGGGCTCAGCCCAGCCTCTCCCCACAGACGGTGACGCCGGCAGCTTCAACGGCTCCCTGGAGCTTTGCAGGACGGATTCGGACGCCGGGCAGCGGGTGAGCGCGGTTGCGGGGGGGGACCCATGGGGGGGTGCGGGGACACCCCCACCCTGTGCCGGGGCCACCGCGGTGACACTGGTGACACTGGTCTCTCTCCATAGGATGGGAACGGCAACCAGCTCGTGCAGAGGGTACCCCAGGAGGTAAGGGGGGGCGGGTTGGGGGGTACCCAGCTCTCTCCCCACGGGGCCGGCGTGCCTCAGTTTCCCCACCGTGGTCCATGGGTTCACCGTCCGTCCTCCCCTCCCCAGGAGATCAACCAGCGGCTGGTGAACCTCTACAGCCTCCTGCACGGCCTCCAGGTTGGTGGGACCCGCTGCGGGGAACGGGGCGGGGGGGACACGAGCATCCCCCTGCCCGCATCCCCCCTCCCGCCCGCCCCCTGTGCCAACCGCGCCCACCCACCGTGCCCGCTGCCGCAGGCGCTGGCCAGCCGGCAGGACACGCTGCTGGAGCTGCAGCTGCAGGAGGGGCCGGAGAAGCCGGGGTGCCGCCGCGCCTCCCCGCCGGCCGCAGCCGAGCCGCCGGCGCCGGCGCGAGCGGGCGAGAAGCCGGGGGCGACGGAGCTGGCGCTGCTGCAGCGGCAGCACGGGCTGCTGCAGGAGGAGCTGGGCCGCTGCCGGCAGCTCTGCCAGGAGCGGGCGCAGGAGGCGGCGGCGCTGGAGACGCGGCTGCGGGACAGCGAGCGGGAGCGCGGGCGGCTGGAGCGGGAGCTGGACGAGGCGCGGCGGGAGCTGGCGGCGCTGCGGCACGAGGGCGGCGGGAGGGGCCGGCGCGGCGTCGAGCCGCGGCGCAGGAGTCTGCCGGCCGGCGACGCGCTGTACCTCAGCTTCACCCCGCCGCAGGTAACGGGGACGGGGCGGGCCGGGGGGGGTCGGGCGTGGCACGAGCGCGGCCGGGCTGAGCCCGGCGGGGTTTGGGGCGCGGGGAGAGTTGTGCCCGTGCATGACACGAGTGTGTCCGGGCTCAGCCTGGCGGGGTTTGGGTGTGGGGAGGTGGAGGGGGAGGCACCGAGTTGTGCTCATGCATGACACGAGTGTGTCTGGCCTCAGCCCGGCGGGGTTTGGGTGTGGGGAGGTGGAGGGGAGGCACCGAGTTGTGCCCGTGCATGACATGAGTGTGTCCGGCCTCAGCCCGGCAGGGTTTGGGTGTGGGGAGGTGGAGGGGGAGGCACCGAGTTGTGCTCATGCATGACACGAGTGTGTCTGGCCTCAGCCCGGCGGGGTTTGGGTGTGGGGAGGTGGAGGGGAGGCACTGAGTTGTGCTCATGCATGACACGAGTGTGTCCGGCCTCAGCCCTCCATGTTTTGGGGCGCAGGGGCTCAGGCCTGACACCCCCCCCCCAACTTCCCTCTCAGCAGCTGAGCCACGGCGCCCCCCCTGCCAGCCTCTCGTACCACCACCCCGCCTTCGCCCCCGGCCCCCGGGAGGAGCTGGATTACCCGGGGGGGGCCGATCCCGACCGGCTGCGGGAGGGCGAGGAGGACACCCTGGACGTGCTCCTGGAGGACGAAGGGTTGGGGAGCCGCCGCTCGCCCCCCGCCAGCCCCCGAGGTGGGTCCCTGGGCCGGGGGGGGTGGCGGGCAGGGGCTGGGCACCTGCTTTTCCCGGGGGGGGGTGTTGATGCGGTGTTTTTCCGTAGATTTCCTGAGGATGCAGGATATTCCCGAGGAGGTGGAGAACAGCCAGGAGCTGAAGGATGGCGACGGGGGGGACAGTTAGGGACCGGCTCCAGCCCCCCCCAGCACCCCAGGACACCCCCCCGCCCCCCAAGGAGATGCTGGGGGCAGGATCCAGCCGGGGGGGCTTGAGGGTGGGCATCCAGGGGGGTGGTTTTGGGGAGCTGCTATTCCCATGGGAGCCTTATGGGGCTGGGGGGGGGGTCCCGTCACCCCCTCCCCTCCTCCAAGCTGTGGAGCGGGGGGGGGGGGGGGGCAGCGGTTTGGGGCCGATGTGTGTCCCCCCCCTCCAGTTTATTTATTTATTTTGTCGTCTTGGGGTGGGAGGAGGCAGCGGGGGGGGGGCCCTGGTGTCCCCACCCAGGGGACAACGGTGACGCCCCCGGGGGGGGGGCGGGCGAGCCTGTCTCTGCCACAGCTCGTCGCCCCCTCCCCGGTTTTGGGAGGGCTGTCCCGGGCCGGGGTGGGGGGGGCCGGGACAGGCGGTTGTGATCGGGCGGGGGGTTCCCCTCGGTTTTACTGTAAAAAGACAAAAAAGGAGGAAAAAAGAAAAGGAAAAAAAAAAAGGAAAATAATTTAAAAGACCAGTTTGGACCCAAAGTGTGCGGGATGGGGGGGGTCCAACCCGGGACCGCGGGGTGGGGCCATGAAGCGGCCCTGGGGTGCGCTGAGCGCGCCAGGTCTCAGCCCCCACTCGCCTTCATCCGTGTCCCCCCACGTCGGGGGTCTCCGTCCCCCCCCATCCGCGCCGTGTCCCCCCGTGGCGCCGCGGGGGCGGGTGCCCGGGGTTGGGGTGCCCGGGGTGTGGTGGCACCCGACGGGTTCCCCAGGAGGACCCGGGGAGGTGCCGGGACACGCCCGGACCGGGCGCGGGGAGGGGACGGGGCGGGCGCGCACCCGGGGCAGCTCCCGCACGGTTCGGGCGGCACCCGCACCCCCCGGGCTGCCGGGGGCAGGGGGCTGCGGGGCGGCCCCCCATGAAGCGGATGTTCTCCTGCTCCAGCTCGCAGGCGGCGGTGAGTCCCGCGGGGTCCCCCCGGGGTCCCGGCGGCGGGCGACACCCAGCCTCGGTGCCCCGCGAGCACCCGCGGGTGCTGCCGGGGTGCGCGGGGATCTGCCCGGGACCCCCGACGGCCCCGAGCCCCCGCCAGCCGCGGGGATCAGCGGCCGCCTGGTCCCGGTCCCGGTCCCGGTCCCGACCCCCTGGTGCCGGGCGGGGATCCCAGCGCGTACCCACCGCGAGGGGCCCGGTGCCCGGTGCCCCGTGCCGACCCTGCCGCGGGTCCCGGTGCCGGTGCCTGGTGCTGATCCCACCGTGGGTCCCGGTGCCCGGTGCCCGGTGCCAATCCCACCGCGGGTCCCGGCGTCCAGTGCCCACCCCCGCCCCGCCCCGCCCCGGCCCGCGGTGGCAGAGCCCGACAAACCGGGCGGGCGGGCGCAGGCAGCGACACGTTGTGCCTCGCCTTCCCCGGCCGGTTCCCAGCACCGGGGCTCCGCCGGCGGTCGGGGTCCCCAGCTCCCCCCGGGAGCGGGGGGGGCAGGGGGTCCCGTCCCCGCAGCGCCCCCCGCAGCCGCTCGCCGCCCCCCCAGGCTGAGAGCTGGAACAAGCAGGACCAGAAGCTCTTGGACGCGGTGGCCCAGGGGGACGTGGGCAGGGTGGCAGCGCTCGCCGCCCGCAAAACCGCCCGGCCCGCCAAGCTCGACGCCAGGGGACAATCCGCGTACGTCGGTCCCGGGGCGGGGGACACACACACCGGGGTCCCCGGAGTGGGGGGGCGAGCGGGGACCTCGGTCACAGCCGCCGCTCGCCCCCTTCCAGCTTCCACCTGGCCGCGGCGAAGGGTCTCACCGAGTGCCTGACGCTGCTGCTGGCCCACGGGGCCCCCGTCAACGAGAGGAACGATGATGGTAAGTGGGGGACGCGGGGGGACGCGGGGAGGGGGGGGACACAGCCAGGGACGGGGGCCGGGCCCCGCGCCCCCTCCAGGTGAGTGACCTCACCCCAAGGCGCCTGGTCCTGCCGCGCTGGGGGTGGGGGGTCCCCTGGGTGGGGGGCTCCCCGCTGGCCGCGTCCCCCTCCCGGCTGCGCCCAGCCCGCGGGTCTCTCGCAGGCAGCACCGCGCTGCATCTGGCCACCATCGCCTGCCAGCCCCAGTGCGTCAAGGTCCTGCTGCAGGTACGGGACGGGGACGGGGACGGGGACGGGGATGCAGAGGAAGATGAGGATGGAGCTGGGGATGAAGATAGCGATGGGGGTAGATAAGGATGGGGACAAGGATGGAGCTGGGCATGAGGAGGGGGACAAGGACAGGGACAGGGATGGGGATGAAGGTGAGGGTGGGGACAGGGATGAAGGTGAGGATGAGGATGGGCACAGGGCTGGGGGCGTCAGGGCAGGACGCCAGGTCCCGTCCCCAGCTCAGGGAGGGTCCCTGCCCGCTGTCCCCCCCTCCCAGTACGGTGCCAACGAGAGCCACGTGGACAGGCAGCTCCGAACCCCCCTGCACTGGGCCGGTGAGTGCCGGGGGGGTCCCCAAACCAGGCAGGGGCTGGTGGGGGGGGGGACACACCTGACCCCCCTACCCTGCCCTGATGCGACCCCCCCCGCAGCCTCCTCGGGCTGCGCCTCCAGCGTGCTGCTGCTCTGCGACCACGAGGCCCTCCTGGACGTCACCGACATCGTGAGTGGGGACCGTGGCAGGGGGTGATGGGGCGTGTCGGGGGGGGGGGATGGGGTGACGGTCCCCTCGTGTCCCCCCCCCCAGCACGGGCAGACCCCCCTGATGCTGGCAGCGCGGGGGAACCACGCTGCCACCTGTGCCCAGCTGCTGCGGAGAGGGGCCGATGCCAACCTGGCCGACCGGGACAAGAAGTGAGTGGCCGCGGGGACACGGGGACGTGGCGGGGACGGTTTGGGGATGGCGGGGTCGGCGGGGGTGTTTTGGCTCTGCCCGCCCTTGCCCGGGGCGATGGCTCAACTGGCAGCTCCAGTGCTGTGCCCTGTCCCCGAGGGATCCAGGGGAGAGGGGGGGAAAGGGGTGGGGAGGGACCTGTGCCACCGTGCCACCGTGCCACCGTGCCACTGTGCCACCGTGCCACCGTGCCACCACGTCACCCTGTCACGGCAGGACCGCCCTGGCCCTGGCCTGCCAGCACGGCAGCCTGGAGTCGGCCGAGCTGCTGCTGAGCCACGGGGCGACCGTGGGGGACGGGGACACCCCGAACCGGGTGCTCCAGCAGCTCCTGCGCCGTGCCCGGGGCAGAGGTGAGCACCCACCTGCCATTGTCCCCACCCGCCGTCACCCACCCAGCCTCGCCTGGCTGCTGATTTGAGGGGAAAAAAGAGGGAAAAAGGGGATTGTTTCTTTTCCTCCCGGCAGAGAACGGCACCGGCTGTGCCAGGGACCCTGCGCCGCAGGTGGGGAGCCAGGGAGAGGGGACCCCGGGCAGCGACAGCGAGGAGGAGGAGGAGGAGGAGGAGGAGGAGCAGGCTGGGTGTGATGCCCAGCGGCTGCGGGAGCGGCTGGCGAGGAAGAGGCAGGAATGCCAACGGCTGGCGGCCGCCGCCGCCAGCATCCGGCAGCGGGTACGGGAGCTGGCGCGGCTCCTGCCGGGGGGCGACGCCAGGGCCGGGGCGGAGGGCGAGGACGAGGACGGCGCCTGCCTGGCCCTCCTGGCCCAGCACGTGGGCGAGCTGAGGAAGAGGACGGCGGCCGAGGAAGAGGGCGAGGGAGGGCACCCCAGCGCGGCGGGGCCCGGCGGGGCGCCGGCGCTGGCCCCGTTCCTGGCCTGGCTGGGGGACGAGTGCGCCAAGCTGCGGGCGGCGACGGCGAGCGCCTGGGCGCGCAGCGAGGGGCTGCGGCAGGAGGCGGAGGAAGCCCTGAGCAGCAAACTCCACTACGAGGTGCTGTCGGCCGATGCCGTCCGGCGCAGCTTGGCCGCCTGGGAGAAGATGGTGCTGGGGCTGGAGCGGGCGCTGAGCCGCGCCGACGCCACCCACGCCAAGATGCTGGAAGGATCCCGGGTCCTGCTGGAAAACCTCCGGCCGCGCGCCGGGGCGGCCCCGTCCGGGTGCCCAGTGAACGGCGCGGCGCCGGCGCCGGGCGGGAAGAGCCGGGAGGAGGGAGGGCGGCTGGAGGAGAAGGTGCTGGAGCTGAAGGAGAGCAACGGGGCGCTGCTGGGCGAGCTGGCCCGGCTGGGGCGGGAGCGGGAGCGGCTGCGGGAGGAGCTGCGGGCGCTGCGGGAGCGGGACCCCGGCGCCGACGCGGCGGCGGAAGGTTCCGGAACGGCCGCCCTGGCCCGGGCGCTGGCGGCCGAGCGGGAGGAGACGGCGAGGCTGCGGCGGAGGCTGGCGGGGCAGCGGCGGGAGCTGGCGGCGCTGCGGGACGGGGTGGGCGAGCAGGCGCGGGAGGCGAGCGGCGACGCCGCCGGTGCCGGCATCCTGCGGGAGCTGCACCGCAAACTGGACGGGCTGGTGAGGTCCCAGCACGAGGCCCTGCAACTCGTTGCGGAGATGGAGGGTGACGACGGCACCGCCGGGGACGCCGGGGCCGGGCTACTGGGCGAGCTGGTGGAGGCGCTGGGGGAACTGGCCGAGGAGCTGGGGCCGGCGGCGGGGCCCCGCGTGCCGCGGCTGCTGGAGCGTCTCGCCGGCACGGCCGCGGCTCTGCGCCGGCGGGAGCTGCCCGGGGAGCCGGTGGGCGCCGAGGCCGAGCGCTGGCGGGCGGCAGGGGAGGAGGAGGAGAAGCGGCGGGCGGCAGCGGCGGCCGAGCGGGAGCTGCGGGAGCTGCGGGAGAAGGCGGCGGGGCTGGAGCGCAGCGTGGGCAGCCTGCGGGCGCAGGCGGGCCGGCTCGCCACCGCCTGCCACGACAAGGAGGGCAAGGTGAGGGCTGGGACACCGGCCGGGACACTGGCCCGTCCCCATCGCTGTCCCTGTCACTGCCCACCTCACCCTGACACCCTCTTCCCATCCCCATCCCCATCCCTGTCCCCTTCCCATCCCCATCCTCATCCCATCCCTGTCCCCTCCCATGACTGTCCCCATGCCATCCCCATCCCTGTCCCCGTCCCATCCCTGTCCCCTTCCCATCCCTGTCCCCTTCTTATCACTGTCCTTGTCCCATCCCCTTCCCATCACTGTCCCCATCCCCACCCTCCCACCACCCTCCGGGGACAGCCGGGTTTGGGGACCAGGGTCCACCCAGGACCTCGGGAGCTTCTTCCCCACCCAAGCCACCCCCAGCCAAACCTGGGGTGGGGGGAGAGCAGATGGGGACCGAAGGGACAACCCCGGGGGGTGACGGGGAGCGGCCGGTCCCCAGCAGCGCCCCGACTTCACCCCCCCAGATGAAGAAGCTGCTGGTGGAGACGGAGAAGCTGTCGGCCGAGGTGCTGGGGCTCCGCGGCCAGAACACCCGGCTCCAGCTCCAGCTCGAGGTGGGTGCCAGCACCCGGTGTCACCCGCTGCCACCGCGTCACCCATCCCACGCTCCTCTTCCTCTCCTCACCGCGTCACCCATCCCACCCTCCTCTTCCTCTCCTCACCGCGTCACCCATGCCACCCTCCTCTCCCTCTCCTCCTCAGGTCCAGCAGAAGAACCATCGGGACGTCGTCGCTGTCTACAGGACCCACCTCCTCAGCGCTGCCCAGGTGGGACCCCACATCCCCCCGCTTTGGGGTGTCACCGGGTGGGGACAATTTCGGCCAAAATGCCCGAAAAGCCCAAACCCGGTGCCCGGCGCCGCGCTGGGGCCCGATCCGGCGCCACGGCCAAGCTCTCGCCCGCAGGGGTTCATGGACGAGGGGGTCCACGCCGCGCTGCTGCAGATCCTGCACACCCAGGAGGGAGGGGCGGGATGGGTGCTGGGCCCACCGCCCCCCCCCAGACATTAAACTGCGTGTCCCCCCCGTCCCGTGTCATCGTCTGCTTCTGCCTCGGGGGGTGCTGCTCCATGGGGGTAGGGGGGGGGTGGTTTGGGGGGTGATGGGGTGGGATGTGCCGGGGGGGGGCAGAGCACCCGCTGTGGTCCCCAGTCAGAGCTAGGGAGTGGTGCTGGGGGGTGGTCCCCAGGCCGCACCAGCCCCATACTGGACCAGTCCCATAGAGTACCAGCCCCATGCTGCACTTTTGCCCCTTGCTGGGGTTAAATCCTCCGTTTTCGGCCGCCCCCGGACCACCCCCCAGGCACCAGCTCTCCGCCCGGGATGGCTCCAGTTGTCCCCCAGCCTCGCTGGGGTCTCCCACAGGGCTGAGCAGAACCCCCCAACTTATTCCCCATCTGCAGGAAGACGATGGGACCCCCGGGAGGGCCCGGCCCGCCCGCCCCCTCCTCAGCCCAGACGCGCCCAGCTTGTCCCCTCCTCGCCCTTCCCGCCCAGGCAGGGCCCGTGCCCACCCGTCCCCCTCCCCTCCCGCCACCCGGGACCCCCCCAGTCCCGCTCCCAGACGGACTCAGCTCCCCGTGGGCAGCAGCGACTTTATTCCCCTCCCCGGCCGTGTCCCCGCTGCCCGCGGGTCTCCAGCCAGCGCCCGAGGGCGAACTTGGTGCCGGTGCTGACCCGCTCCACGTCCTCCCCCTCGGCGGGGGCCACGGTGAGCAGGGTCCCAGTGGGGAGCTGGGTGGGACTGGGGGAGCCGCCCCGCAGCTCCGTGATGCTGAGGGGGGAAGGCGATGAGGGACGGGGCTCCGCGCCCCAGCGTCCCCGTCCCCCTCCCCGGGGAGGGGCGTGAGGGCGCGTCCTCACCTGACGGCGGCCGGCAGCGCGCCGGGGACGCTTCTCGCGCCCTCCGCCCCCTCCTCGGTGGCCGCGATGGCCTCCAGGACCAGGGGCTCCAGCCAGGCGTAGGCGCTCACCTCGCTCTCGCTGGGACGCATCCTGGCCTGAGCGACGCCGCCCCCCCAGCCCCCAGGCAGCGCTCAGGGGAGGGGGTCACCGCTCCCCCGCCACCCCCCCCGGGGACAATCCGCGAGGTGTCCCCGGCGCCGGTGACGCGCTCACCTCCAGCTGCTGGTGGGACTCGGCGGAGAGGAGCAGCAGGTAGGCGACGATGTGGTGGCGGCGCGGCAGCCCCCGGCTCAGCACGGGCGGGTAGACGGACTGCGGGGTCACGGTTGGGGGGGGAACAGCGGGGACACCCCCAGCCCCACGGGTGCGCGGTCAGCAGGGCGCTGCCCCCACCCAGGGGTGCCCAGCTCCATCCCCAGCCCAGCAGGAGGGGGCCGGTACCTCCCAGAGGCCGAGCATCCTCCAGGAGAAGGTCCCGGCATCCAGGCGCAGCCCCGTCTCCTCCCGCAGCTCCCGCAGCCCCACGGCCAGCAGCTACGGCCGGGGAGAAGCGGGCGGTGGGTGGGGGTCCCGGTGCACCGGCACACACCCCCCCTCCCCGAACCGCTCCGCTGTCCCCACGCTGTCCCCTCACCTCTTCGTCCGGCTCCACGTGGCCACCTGCGAGGAAGGACAGCGGGTCAGGGGCACCCCCGAGTAACCGGCACCCTGTGCCCCCCGCCCCGCCCCGCCCCGCCGGGACTCACCGGGCGGCACCCAGAGGCCGGGGAAGACGCGGAGGGTGCTGGCGCGGCGGGTGAGCAGCAGGCGGCCGGTGCTGGCCTGCAGCAGCACGGCCACCCCCGCCGCCACCCCCCGGCCCCGCAGCTCGGCCGGGAGGGCGGCGGGCGCCCGGTGCGCCAGCAGCTTGGCGGGGCAGAAGGAGGGTCTCTGCGGGGCGGGGGGGGGGGGGGAGCGGGACGTGAGGGGAGGCGGTGGCGGGGGGCACCGGGGTGGGGGCACCCGCGGGGGGAACCCACCTTGAGGAGGGCTCTGGTGGAGCCGGGGAAGGGCCGGTCCGACAGCAGGAAGCGGCCGCGCTCCAGCCCGCAGCTCACCACGGCCGCGTCCTCGTGGGGGGGGCAGAAGGTGCCGGTGACGCTCTGCGGGGAGAGGACGGTGGCCGCCGCCGCGGGGACACCCCCGCCTCCCGCACCGCCCCCCCCCGCCATTTACCCCCCCCTCCCCGTTGCTCCGTGCCCCGCTTTTCGCGCCCCCCCCCCTCCCGGTACCTGCCCGAAGGGCGCGGGCCGCCCCGCCCCGCCCCGCTGCACGTGCACGAAGACGCGCGCCATCCCCGCCATGGGCTCCGCGGGGTGGGCGGGGCCACCGCGGGGTGGGCGGGGCCATTGCCGCGGCAGGAAGCGGAGGGTGCGCCCCCTGGCGGCCACCGGCGCAGCGCCAGCCCCGACGGTGCCACCAGCAGCCACCAACCCCCGGCCCCGGCGGGCTGCTGGGGGGGGACCGGGGACACCGTCCCCACCGCGGCGGGACCCCACGGGACACCCGGGCAGTGGCACCGGTTGTTTTTTTTTTTGTGGTTTGTGGGTTTTATTTTCCTCACGAGGCGCAGCGTGTCCCCGTGTCCCCCCGCCACACCCCACCCCGGTCCCCGCAGGGGGAGCCCCGGTGCCCTCAGGGTCTCTTCACGGTGCTCTCGATGAATGACTCCAGCACAAAGATGGTCTCGTCCACCTGGTTCTCACTGGCGTCGATCCTGGGGGACACGTGGGGCAGTGGGATCCCGCAGGACGGGGTCCCCAGCCCTGTCCCTGTCCCCCCTCCCTGCTGGCCTCACTTGTTGACGTTGCGTTTGAGGGTCTCCAGCTGCTGGCGCTCGGGGGCCGTGATCATCTCCTCGATCTCCTGGAGCTGCGCCTCCTCAGCGCCCGTGGCCTGCATGGAGGCCAAGATGGCTTCCACCCGCTGCGACTTCTCCAGCAGCCTCCTGCGGGGACGGACGGACAGACAGACAGGAAAACAGTGATTTGGCCCCTACCAAAGCCACCCCCCCGGCCTGGTGACGCCCAGCACTCACTTGTTCTCCTTGGTCTCGAACTGGCGCCGTTCGATGAGGTTGGCCACGCTCTGGGGGGAGGAAGGAGAAACAGGGCAGGGTCAGCCCCCAGCTGCCCCAGGGCGGGTGCTGAAATGGGGACATTGGTGCTGCCACCATCCAGGCGAGTCCCCGGGGTGGAGGAGGTGGCTGGGGACGTGCGGAGGAGGCCCAAGAGCTGGCCTCGCTCATGGGTGGTGGTGAAGAACGACACGTGGTGGTGGAAGAGGAGAACCACAGGTAGTGGCGGTGGTGGAAATGGAGGAGAACCACATGGTGGTGGAGAGCAGGATCAGGCTTGGGGAGCTCTGGATTTCCCCTGCCTTGGGAATGTCGGGGTGGATGGAGGCCATGTGGAGACCCGACAGGGCTCGGCCTGTGCCGGTGGCTCTCGGGGACAATCGGAGCAAGCAGAGCCACCGGCGGGTCCCCAGGACGCACCTTGTAGCACCGGTGTAGCAACATCCGCGCGGTGGACGGGAGGTTCACGGTGTAGAGGTAGAAGGTGCGGGACGGTGCGTGGTCGGGGGTCTTGGGGATCTCCTGCGAGTGGGCGAGAGAAGGGGGAGGACGTCACTGTCCCCGTCCCCATGGGGGGATCCCCGAGGCCCGCAGGGACGCATTCCCCTCACCTGCAGGGACACAAAGTTCTCCGAGAGCATCTTGTAGAGCATGTCCTTGGCCTCCTTGGCCGGGATCATGGCGAAATCCTCCACCTGCTTCTGCTCCAGGTGCTTCTTGCGCAGCAGCAGCCGGAATATCCTGGCACAGCGCGACCCGAACCTGCGCGGGGCAACAGGCTCAGCGGGAGGCACTGAGGAGAGGGGGGGGACACCCTGGACCAGCCGCGTCACCTCTCCTCCACGATGGACTCCAGGGTGGCCGTGGCCAGAGATGCCAGTGCCTTGTGAAGGTCTGGGTGGGGTCCAGGTCAAGGATAACGCCAGGAGGTGCTGGAATATGGTGGGTGGTGGTGGAGAAGGAGGAGAACCACACGTGATGGTGGAGGAGTAGGAGGAGAACCACGCAAGGTGGAGAAGGAGGAGGAGGAGAACCACACATGATGGTGGAGGAAGAGGAGGAGAACCATGTGTGGTGGAGGAGGAGGAGGAGGAGGAGAACCACACGTGATGGTGGAGGAGAAGGAGGAGAACCACGCATGGTGGAGAAGGAGGAAGAGGAGAACCAACCATGTGTGGTGGTGGAGGAGGAGGAGGAGGAGGACCACGTGTGGTGGTGGTGAAGTGCGGGCAGGGTGTTTTCCCTCAGAGGATACTGACAGTGAACGTGCCCCCGCCGCTGTCCCCGGCTTTACCCACAAATTCCAGCTGCAAGGAGAAAAAACGGTAATTCAGGACATGCCCAAGCATGAAAAATCCTGATTTTCCTCAAACCTGGAGCGTAAAAAGCCCCACGAAGATGTTACGAGGGGAAATTCTCTGAGCTCAAACCCTCAGGACATTGGTCACCGTTTTTAACACTTCGGGTATTTTAAATATCAGTAAAAACTCCGGTTTTCCCTCGGCGGAGGGTTCAGGCCCCGGCCGGGGAGACTCACGGGATCGTCGGCCAGCAGGGTCAGGTACTGGTCCAGCACCGGCTTGGCGATGTTGTACCCAGCCGGGAGCGCCCGGAATATCTGTGGGAGGACAAACCAGCCGGGTGGAAGCGGGGGAACGGAACGAGCGGGTTCTTCCTGCCCGAGGCAGAGGTGGAGGAATGGCCTCAGGACAGCACGAGCCCCGCGGGGAGGACACGGACCTCGTTGGAGGAGAGCGGCTGGGTGTGGGGCGCGCCCGAGGACGTGGTCACCTCGCTCATCCGCAGCATCGTCCGCACGATCTCGCTGCTCGTCTGGGGGCAGAAACAACCTGTGGGGCGGGGGAACCTCTCACCCCAACATGGGCCCCGGAGCCGGTTTAAGCCCCCCCAGCCATGACCATGACCAGCAGGACCCACCCCGCGAGGCAGGGAGCAACGGCGGGAGGTTCCGAGCGCGCCCACGCACCTGGTCCATGCGGTTGGCCACGGCGCTGACGATCCCCTGGTCGCGGAAGTGCTGGTGGAAGCGGTCGATGTTGACTTGCCAGTAAATGCCGTCGTCCAGGGGAGGCTGTGGGGGGACAGCGAGAGGGGCCACGGGGCTGAGCAGGGCGAGGGGTCTGATAGAATCCACAAAACTGAGGGTGAGGAGCCCCCAAACCACCTGCTCAGTTTCCCCAGAACGTGCCCGGGATGATGCTGGCCCCCTCCAGCCTGGACACCCAGGGGAAGGAGCTCAGCCCGTGGCAGGCCCAGGGCCAGGGCCACGTCCCCAGCCAAGGCCCTGGGTGGGGGGCAGGCAGCTGCCTCCACCCTCCCCCCACACCATGGCCCCGGTACCTCCGCGCTTTCTCCATCCTGCTTCTGCTTCTTGGCCCTGGGGCCGCTCTCCTCCTCGTCGCAGGATCGCCTCCGCTTCCCTCTCCCTGCCCAACAACAAAGGGGCGTCACAGGCCACGGGCGCCTGGCCAAGCCCTCCCCACGGGCAGCACCCGGGTCTCCCCGGGCTCCTCACCGATGAGGTTCAGCCGCGGCACGACGTACATGTCCTTCTCGTCCGTCACCAGGGTGGGCGCGGGGGGAGGTGGTGCACCAGGGGCCTGGGGGGGTTCAGGGACCAATGGGCACCTCTGGACGAAGTGTGTGTCTGCCAGGCGCACAAAGGTGCTGGAGACGTCAGCGTAATCCATCGTTTTCCCCTCTGGACCAGGGGAGAGAGATGGCATCAGGCTCTGCCGGGGGCTTTCCTGCGGCTCGAGGGCACGGGGAGGCTCTGGCGCTCGAAGAACTGCCACGAACAGGCTGCTCGGGGCCCAGCTGGAGCCCCTCTGGCAGCAAGGCCCCTTCAGGCAGCCCCTTCCCCACGTTCACGGCCCATTTTTGGACTTAACGCAGCCCAAAGAGCTGCTGGTACCACATCGACCAGGCAGAACCAGCACTGCCGCGCCTCCTCCCGCTCCCAGACCCCGGAGGGGAGCTTCCCACCTTCCATGGTCTCGGTCAGCCTGTCCGCCACCTTCCTGACCACCGCGCTCATCGTCATCTGTCCGTTGAGGAGCAGCTCCTCCACCAGCAGCTCGCCCGTGTCGCCATAGAGGGTTTTGGCGGTGTAGATGTACCGGGGGTAGCGCAGGACCCGCAGCACCCGCCGGCACTGGGCCTCGTACTCCACGTAGCCACGTTTCTGCAGCTGGTACCTCACCAGGTTGTGCTGAATGAGGACGCAAAGGGCCTTCTTGACCTGCCCAGGGCAAAGTGGGGCCAGGTGATGCCACGGGGCATTTCCTCCCTGCGCAGCCACCGTTTTCCCCGCACTGTGACCCTCCCTTCATGGTCTTTGCGCCACCATCTTGTCCCCTGAGCATCATCCCCATCGCTCTGGACTCTGGTCCCCATCTTTGCTCCCCCTGGAGAAGTCAGGGCTGCTCTAGTGAGATAACAAACCATCTCCACTGCTTCAGAAAAGCCCGGCAAGTTTTTAGCAGCAGCAACATGCTCCTTCATCCTCCTCATGGTTTCCCACCCCAGGCTCCTCCAGGAGCTCAGCGGCTGTGACCGACACCTTGGGCTGATCTCGGGGTGGTCCAAGCTGCCTCATCCCTTCGCCCGCAGGGCTGAAGCCGCCGTGAGTGGGTTTGGGACGTACCTGGTCCAGCAGCAGCCCAGTCTCGCTGACGATCATCCGCAGCGGCTGGGCGCCCGTCCTGACCAGGTACGTCCCGATCTTCTCCACGATCTCCCCGAAGTGTTCGTGCAGCAGCAGGGAGCACAGCTTGATTTCTGCCTGCGTCATCCCAGCGGCAGATCCGACACCCAGCCGTGCTGGGGAAGAGCGCTGAGGTTATCACAGCTGTTACGGGGCCCTGGTCCCCTCCCGGGGGATGCAGCCCTGTCACAGGGGGCCTGGGTCCATGGGTCCCCCTATCCCAAGGGTCAGCCATGTCAGAGGTGCCGAGGCCCCCGGGTCCCCTTCCCAGGCAGGGTGGCCCCACACAGAGGTGTGGGGATCGCCGTGTCCCCACCCAGGCGGGGTGGCCCCTCACAGAGGTGGGGGGGTCCCCGTGTCCCCCCCAGCCCAGTCGGAGGGGACCCCGCAGGCTCCCACTCACCCACGCCCGGCCTAGGCCCATGCGGCCACCATGGCAACCGTTACTTCCGGTTCTCGCTCGCTACTTCTGGTCGACCCGCACCGTCTCGTCTGGCTGCGATGGCGCTCTACCCACTCTAACTCGCTGCTCGGAGCAGACGAGCAGACGGAAGCTTTTGCTAGAAGGGCCCTTTCCGGCGGGCGCTCTAGCCGACGGGTCGCCGCCTCTCTGCCTCGGCGGAGGACTGACGGCAGGGAGCCGGCAGAGGCGGCGGACAGAGAAGATGGCGGAGGCCTCGGCGGCGGCCGCCGTGGCCCAGCACCGCTTCTTCTGCCACAGCTGCAAGGGGGAGGTCAGCCCCAAGCTGCCGGTAAGCGCCGGGGCTCGGGGCCGCAGCGAGCCGCGGGGGCAGGCCGAGGCCGCTCGGCGCCGTTACCCCCCACCCCGCCATGGCGGGGGCGGGCCGGGCCCGGGCGGCCCCGGGGGTTGAGGGTCTCGTCCCACAGCTCTCCTCTTGGGGCGGGGAGCCCTGCCCGGGGTGCGGCTTGGGGAGGGGAGGGAATCCCCCGAACCCTGCAGGCAGGGGTGACCCCTCCGTCCCCTCCCTGACCGCTCTGAGGAAGGACAGACCCCCCGAGCCTTGCAGGGAGGGGTGACCCCCCGTCCCCTCCCTGACCTTTGCGGAAGGGATGTTCCCTTCAAACCCTACAGACAGGGGAGAGACCTCCCCCAAATCACCTTGCTGACCCCTCAGGGCAGAGCAGCCCCCCAAAACAGGGTTGCCCTGCGAAGGTGTGACTTCAAACTTTCCTGAACCCCGCAGAGACCTCCCAAAATCCCACGGGGAACCGGTGGCTCTCCAGAAGCCCAGTGGTTAGGGGTGACCCCCTCCCACATGCACCAGGCCCTTCAGATCCTCCTGAACACGGGGGCAAGGTGCTCCCCCCACCTTCACTCGGCACAATGACCCTCAAAAAACCCTCTGAGGACGGGTTGAGCCCACCCTGGTGTCTGTGGGGGAGGACGAGTCCTTTCGGGAAGCACTGGGGTCCCTGTGGAAGCCCATGGAGAGTGTCTGGGGGGCTGGGGGTGACCCCCAGCTCTCACCCCTAACCCAGCCCTGAGGGGCTCTTCATCACAGTGAGGGTGAGGAGGGAGCTCGAGTCCCCCATATGTGGGGAGCCCGACACTCCCTGACCCCCGAGGGGTGAGCATGGAGGTGACAAATCCCCCACAGCTCCAGGTGGGTCCGGGCTGGTGTGGCCTCGATATCCCCCCCTGTTCTGGGGATTTGTGGGGAGGAAGGGGCTTGCTGAGCTTAGGGGGACATGTGGGGAGCAGGGGCTGGGCTGGGCTGAGGAGAATAACCCCCACCCCAGTGGGTGACCAGCTTCATTCACCCCAAAGGTCACTTCTGAGCTGGGGGTTCTGTGGGCATGCGCAGCCCCCCGTGGCTCATCCTGGCCCGGCGGGGTGGGTATGGGGTGTCAGCATCCGGATCCAGCCCTACGGGAGCCGCCAGCTTCACCTTTAGGTGCTTCTCCTCCCCCCCAGCTCCCAGGTTTTGCTCCGCTCTGGTTTTACACCATTTCCCTCCATTGCTGACTGCAGCACTCACCCCTCCAGTGTATAAAATCTACTTCCTTCACAGAACGACGGTCCAGAACCCCTCAAGCCCCGTCCGTCCCCGCCACTTGGCCTTTCCTGGTGCCTCTACCCTCTTGTTTGTCCCAGGAGTCAGACTCTGACCTGCTCCATGGAACCTGCCCACCCCCTTGGCCCCCCCAGTGCTTTCCTTCCCTCCTCCATGGGAGCCCAGGCAGCCCCGGGTCCCTCCTACATCGCAGGGCCATTAAGGAGGTCGCTGGATCCTCTGCCAGAGGACAGGGCCTTGCCCAGCTCTCCCAGTGTGTCTTGCTCCAGTTTCTATTTCCAGAGCACCCAGAAACCCAGCTCAGGGCTGAGGCCGTGGCGGAGGCTGCTTTATCTCTCTCGTTGGGTTCTGCTCTTGGTTTCAACAGGAACCAACATCCTGGACTGTTTACTGGGTCTAGAAAGGCAGGTTGTTACTCCTGCCTTTATAAAAACATGTATTTGGAGCTTGTGCCTGCCACAGGAATGAAGATTTTTGCTTTTTTTGAGCTTTCTGGTCTTCCGGCCT
Organism: Bucorvus abyssinicus; assembly: GCA_009769605.1. Lineage (NCBI taxonomy): Eukaryota > Metazoa > Chordata > Aves > Bucerotiformes > Bucorvidae > Bucorvus > Bucorvus abyssinicus. The sequence continues at coordinate 241,375 of CM020061.1, read as the reverse complement.
GGCCCTGGGCTGGGGCTGGGGACAGACAGGTTCCCCGTGACCTGCTGGGGACCATCAGTCATCCGTGAAAAAGCAGTGAACTGGGAGGAACTGGACCTGTCTGCCAGAACCAGGCTGTGCTCCTGCACCCTCGACCTCTTTCTCCCAGGCCAGCGACTTCTCTCCCAGTCCCTCAGCTCGTCCCTTGTCCCCTGGGGTGGCTGGGGTTGGCCAGGCCAGACTTGCCCTCGGTGAAGCCGTCCTGGCTGTCCTGAACAACCCCCTGGCCCCTGTGGGCCTGTTTTCCCCTGGGAACATCCCCCCTCTGCCACGGGGCACTGGGGGTGGTCGGATCCCTTCATCCCCTGTGGAAAGTCCCTTTTTCTTCCTGGACACGAGGGAACGAGGTCCCTGCGCTTGCTGACACGCGGGGGGCACCCATGGAGGGACCAGGGCTGCCCCACACATCCCCAGACCCCTCACAGGGAGGTAAGATGGGGCTCATCCCGCTCTGGCAGCTCTGAATATCCCCCCCCGCCCGGCTGGTTCCCTCCTCCCACCCCCTGTTGCTATTTATCCCAAATGCCATTTTTATCTCCTCACGGGGGCTGCTGGGCAGGACGCTGCTGATTGCCGCATTCCACCGGGAAAAGAAACAGCCCCAAAGCCCCTCAAAACCGCCCCCCAGCCCAGCCCTGCTGCTGCTGAGCCCACCCCAAACCAAAATAATCCCCAAAACCCTTTGAACGTGGCTGTTTGGGTGGTGAAAACGTTGGGAACGGAGTTGGGGAAGGAGATTTAGGCCACCTGGGTCGGCATCGCTCCGGAGCCTGGTGGGGTGGTGGGAGATGGGTGTGAAATGGGCTTTTTGACCCCCTATTTTAGTGCCCAGCTGGAGGTCCCTTCCATACTCATTCATTTCAGGGCATACCCGGCAGTCGCTGCTCCTCCACCGCTCTTTGACACCTCGGCACCTCTTGCAGGGCCTTTCCTCTCCCAAAATCTCCTTTTTTTCCCCCTGTATCACCATTTCTGTTCAGGATGGGTTGTGCTGGACCCCTCCAGCCAGGTGCTGTTTCACCCTGCGATCTGCCCCTCCGAGCAGCCCTGTTCCTCCTCCCAGTGCTCCCATCTTTCTTCGGGATCCTGCAGCTCCGAACACCCCGAATGGGGTTTTTTCCCCGTTCTATGAGCTTGTCCCCCCTCAGTTCCCTTTGCACTCAAGGCTGGAACTTGCTGGAAAATCCACCACGTGTTCGGCTGCCCCAGTGGGCCCCTGTGAGAACCTGGTGTCCAAAGAGCGCTCGGTGAATCCTTCCAGTGGGGATTTGCGGGGCAAAAGGCAAAACAAGGTTCATGGAAGTGTCTGAAGGGTCCAGGCGCCGCTGCCAGCTCCAGCGGGGTGGGGGTTTGGGGCTCTGTGGGGCTGGGCCGATGCAGCTTGTGTTCCGTGAGGAGCTGCCTCGGCCCCGGCATTGGGTTACAGGGCTCGGGGGGGGTCTCGGCTCCGGTGACACCGCAGCGAGAACCCGATCGCTGCTGGAGCTCATTGCTGGGACCAACTGGTGTGTCGCTGGGGCGAGCGCCTCCTCTTGGCTTCCCTCGTCCTCACCAGGCTCTGGCAGCAGGGTTTGACGCTGACGGCTCGAGGCGGTGGCTCGGGGTGGGGGTTTGGGAGCAGCTCCAGCTCCTGGCAGCTTTCAGACACCAGTTTAACTCACCAGCACCAGGGAGTGGGGACCCACCACCCACGTTCCGCTCCTCCGCGGGAACATTTTGAGCTCTTTCTCCTCTGTCATTGCAGGAATACACGTGCCCACGGTGCGAGTCCGGCTTCATCGAGGAGGTCACGGAGGATTCCAGGTAACGCCCAGGCGAGGCAGCGCTGTGAAAGCTCTAAAGCCCCAAAAACCTCTGGAACACGAGGAGAAAAGTGCTGGTTTTAGTGCAAATTGGGGCTTTTACCGGATGAGGCTGAAAACACAAGTGGCCATTGGGCTGGTGCCCCGGGAGGGCATGGGGAGGGCTGGGAGGCGGGAGCTGGGAGCTCAGGCTGGACCAGGCCCCGCTCACGGGTTTCTGACGCCCTTGGTCTGTCAGAGCAAAAAGCTGTATTTTATTTTATTTTGGTTTAGGGCTCCAGCCTGACTCGCAGCGACTCACAGCAGTGCTTTTTTCCCCAGCTCAGGCTCCTGAGTTCCGATCTCATGGCTCAGGCTGAGAGAAAGAAACACCTTTTCTCCCTGACCCGCAAATTAGGGGTCAAACTGGTGCCGGTTCAGCGTCTTCAGTATTTGCTGAGGAAACAGCTGGTTTTGGGGCTAGGGGCAGGCAAGCTTGAGGGGCAGCAGCGGTGACACAAATCTGAGACCTGCCGCAGTGGGAATCTGGGGCTGGGTGTCACCGGAGAGGTGATAATGTCCACCCATGTCCTCATCTTAAATATTTAACCCCATGCTTGAGGCAAACCGGAGGGTGCTCAGGGCACACTGTCCCGTCCGGTGAGCGACGACACTGCAGCTCTGACTCGTCAGAGCGCGGCGGGCAGGAGTCCGGGTCCGTCCCCGTCCCTCACTCCCGTTTCTCTGCAGTTTTCTGGATGGCAGCGGTGCAGACGACAGCCCCTCCACCCAGTTCGCAGAGGTGAGCGGGGCGTTCGGCTTCGGTTTAACTGGTTTTCCGCCCGGGCGTGGTTCGCGAAGGCGTCGCCGCTTGGTGCCTGGTGAAAAGGGCGACTCATCATCCTGAGAGCTCAAGGAACTTGGCAGGCTGTGAGGAGATCTGACTCTGCTGTGGTTTTGGGGGGTTTTTTTTGAGCTTTGCTTACTGGGCAGGGCAGGAAGAGGAGGCTGCCAGAGGGACACCCCGGCCCCGGGTGCTGGGACATGTGTTGGTGACGCCGAGGCCGTTCCCTCCCCTTTCCTCCCCACTCGCTTCTGCCTTGAGTTCCACCAGAAATGGAACTGGCTAAAAACAGCTGAACTTGTGGTAAACTCCGTGTATCGTAACGGGCCTTGGAGCAGGGACCGCTGGCAGCCAGGGCTGGAAGCGCCTTTTCTCCCCCATCACCTGAAGTCTCAGGCTGTTTCTCGCCGTGAGCAGCAGCAGCTCTCAGGCAGGGTCTCCCCAGCTCCCTTCGGGGCTCACTGCTGTCGCTCCTTTGCGGGCTGCGGTGGAGCCGCTCGGGCCAGTGCCACCAAATAGCTGAAATTCTTCCCCGATGTCGTGTCCCGCATCTGGATCTCTCCTGTGTGCTTCCCCCTGCGCCCAGCAGCTTCGCCTCCCGCTTCAGCCGGCTTTACCTCCTGAGTGAACCTGGTGCCTTGATCTCGCGCCATGCCCTGGATAGGCCCCTCTTCTCAGCGAGGTGAAGCGGCCTCGTGCTGCGGCCCCCGTGCCGGTTCACAGAGAGCTTTGGGTGCCCCCGCAGGAGCAGTGCCACATGAATTGAAATTTAAATACATTTAAACCTCTGGAGATCTGCTGGTGACCCCCGGCAGCTCCCGATTCATGTCCCTGCTGCCCCGCGGCAGGGGCAGGGAGCTGGTGGGATTTTGCCCCACCAGCAGCGGGTGGGGCCTGGAGGTGACTTTACTGGTGTGGGCAGACCCCCCAGCACAGCGAGACCTCCCAGTATCGGCCGCTTCGTGCTGCTCCGTCCTGCTGCATCGGCTATGCTGAACCAGAGACACGAAACCTCCTTCTCGGGGCCGCTCTCGGTTCTTCTGGCCACATCCACTTGTGGCTGGTGGCTGAGAGGACCCCAAGCCCTCAGTGAGCCCCTGGATGTGGGTCTGGGAGTCCAGCACGATCCCTTCCCGAACCCCAGCCCTCGGGGGGACACCTTCACGTAGGCGATGTTGGGATCTGTGTGTAGCAGGGAAGAGCCGCCGTGGGGGGCTGCTGACTCTCATTAGTCTGGGCTATAATTAAGCGTCTTTACCAGACTTTTTTCAGGCTGCCATGGTAACCGTAGGAATCTGCTCGGTCGAGGTGGCCTCCCCGGCCCCCGCGTCGGCAGCGGAGTCCCGCGGCTTAGTGACGGAGCCGTGCGTGGGTTTGTGTCTCCCCTTTTCTCCCCACTTCAGCTTTGGGACCATTTGGACCACACAATGTTCTTTCCTGACTTCAGACCCTTCCTGAGCAGCAGCTCACTAGACCAGGACAGCAGGGACAACGAGAGGGGCCACCAAGCCCACGCCGACCTCTGGGGCCCGAGCCGGCCCCCGCGGTTGCCCATGACGCGGAGGTACCGGTCTCGGGGCAGCTCACGCCCTGACAGGTCTCCCGCTATCGAGGGGTAAGTAATTAAACTACCCCCTGGCAGCGTCTCCTTCCCCCACCAGTGGAAAAGATGTGGGATCGTGGGGAGCAACGGGACAAAACGGGATCCTGGCTCTTACGATGGTGCCAGAAAACGCAGGTTTTCACCTCACACCTTCCTGCCGTTGTCCCCCTCGGCACGATGCGAGGCCGCACGGTGGGAAAGGTGGGTCCTGCCTGCAGCGGTGCCAGGGAAAGGAGGCAGCGCTGGGGTGGTCGGTCCCTTCCTCTCCCGCTCTTGGATGAGTTGCCGTCCCTCGTGCCGTGCCTCTGTCCCGGGGCTCGCCCCACTGCCCTGGCCGTGCCCGGGCAGGGTCTGGCTGCTGTCGGTGGGGCCGCGGGGCGTGTCCTGCTGCCCGTTGGGGCCAAACTCACTGCAGCCGTGGTGGGGTTTGCTCAGCTTGTTGTTTGCTTTCCCTCCCCAGGATCATACAGCAAATCTTCGCAGGGTTTTTCGCCAACTCGGCGATTCCCGGCTCACAGCACCCTTTTTCCTGGTGAGTAGCGAGCGCGGTTCACCCCACAGCCGTCCACACCAGGCTGGTGCCCGCGAGCTCCATCCTCCCCAGTTTGACTCCGCTGGGAGGATCGTTCAAACCTGGGAGTTGGCTGAAAGGGTGTCCGGGGCTCTCCGCTCCCGTCCGCAGGAGCGGGATGCTGCACTCGAACCCCGGCGACTACGCGTGGGGACAGAGCGGCCTTGACGCCATCGTCACCCAGGTGAGACCCTGGGCTGGGGCTGGGCAGAGAAAGGCCGGAGACAAGCCCTGGGGCGGGGAACACCCCATCGGCGGTGGCTGCTTGTGCCCTCAGAGGGTCCAGTTGTGGAAAACCAGCTGGTGCTGGCAGCAAAGCCGGGCCGTTTCCCCCGTGCTTTGTGGAGGGAGAAGCTGAGGCTGCTCCCTGGAAGCATCGTCTGGCTCTTCCGCAGATGGGGGGTGTCCAGCCCCCGTCCCCAAACAGTCTCTCCCAGCGCGTTGGCAGCGCTGGGAGGGGAAGAGCAGACGGGTGCTGTACCGGCAGCTAATTTGGCTGCTGCCGTCATGCCGACACCTCCCGAAGGCGCCAAGCGCAGCCATCTGCTGCCGTTGCAAGCAGCCCCCGGGCTGCGTCACACACCGATTCTGGAACCAGCCCACGCGGCCACCCTGACACCTGCCCTCCTGCTGCTCGGCAGAGCAGGGCAGGCTCAGCAAGCACCGTCCTCTGCCACCCCAGGCAGCTTAATGTGGCCTCCAGAGACAGATGAGGCTCCTCCAAATGCTTCCCTGCGCTCTCCCTGGCCACGGTTGAACCCTCTGAGCCCACCAACGGGAGACGCTGGCCTGGGTTTGGCTGCTGCTTGGTTTGGTGGCTGCTACTCGGCTAAAGCAGCTTCTCCTCGTAGCCCTGGGAGGTCCCTCTGTCCTCCTAACACCCGGGTCAAGTCTTGGGTGAGGCAGAAGATGCTCCATCTCCCTCGTTTCTGCAGTACGAGGTTCTTCCTCTTCCCGAAACGCCTCTGCAAACTCCCTTTCACTTCAGAATCCTCCAGGAGCAGCTTAGCCCGTGTCTGTGGCCACGTCTCCTATCCCTCCCCAGGCCCCTCAGGCCCTTGGAGAAAATTCCTGGCGGGGAGCGAGGTTAGGAACGGGGCTGTTGGTCGGAGGCGTGAACGCGAGGCGTGAGCACCAAACCGAGGAGGAGACCTGTGCCCTGCACATCTGAGCTGGGGCGAAATGGCCCTGGTTTGCTCCCAGGGTCAGGCACAGGGAGCTGCACCACGGTGACGTCTGAGCTTCAGGGGCTCTAGGACCAGGATGTCCAGCTCAGGGACTTCCTGCGGTCCCCATTCCTGAGTGCAGCCTCTTCTCCCTGCAGCTCCTGGGGCAGCTGGAGAACACGGGGCCGCCTCCAGCTGACAAGGAGAAGATCTCGTCCCTCCCGACGGTGACCGTAACTCAGGAACAAGTCGGTAGGTCGCGGTGCCCTGTGTCCCCCGTTGTGCTGCTGGTCATGGTCCCGTTAGAGCCGGGCTTGGCCCGTCGCTCCTCTTCCCCTTCGAGCTGCTCCGGGCAGGGCCAGCGTGTTCCTGCCCGACGGCTCCAGCAGCGTCATGGAAAAGCGGTGGGTGCTGGCAGCAGGGCTGGGGGGTTTCTCGTTACGGTTATGGTTTTGCCATTAGCTGGTCCCAGGGGTCAGACAGCCCCTCCCAGCTCGTTCAGTGCTGGAGACTAGAATGTTCCGTTAGGACAATCGGTTGGATGTGAAAAGCCGTTCCCTCCACAGACAGTTTTGTCTGGTGCTTTGTCTATCTCCGCGCTCTTCATCTCAGAAACGTTTGGGTGGGTAATGCCCTTTGAGCCCATCGAGTCCCAGCGCTCCCCCAGCACCGCCAGGTCCCCACTGACCCCCGTCCCTCAGCACCACCTCCACACGGCTGGGAAACCCCTCCAGGGATGGGGACTCCACCACTGCCCTGGGCAGCCTGGGACAGGCCAGGACAACCCCAATGGGACAGAAATGGCTCCTCAGGGACAACCTCAACCTCCCCTGGGGCACCTGGAGGCCGGTTCCTCTTGTTTGGGAGAAGAGACCGACCCCCACCCTCACTCCACCCTCCTGTCAGGGAGTTGTCGAGAGCCAGAAGGTCTCCCCCGAGCCTCCTTTTCTCCAGGCTCAATGCCCCTGGGTCCCTCACTGCTCCTCAGATGTTCTCCAGCCCCTTCTCTGGACACGCTCCAGCCCCCCAAGGTCCTGGTTGTCCCTCAGCCCAGTGGCCTCGGTCCCTCGCTCCAGTCTGGCCAGACCCCTCCAGCAGATCCACCCTCCCACCCAGCTGGGTGTTGTGTGTGAACTGAGGGTGGACCCCATCCCCTCGCCCAGATCACGGATGACGTTATTGAGAGCAGGCCCCAGTCCCGAGCCCTGGGGACACCACTTGTGACCGGCCACCAACTGGGTTTAACCCCAGTCCCCCCCACTCCGGGCCCAGCATCCAGCTGGTTTTTTACCCGGCCCCCCCAAGCCAGGAGCAGGCAGTTTCCCCAGGAGGGAAGCGCTGCCCCAGGCTTCGCTGAAGGTCTCCCACCCTCCCGCCGCTCCCGCAGACACGGGGCTGGAGTGTCCGGTCTGCAAAGAGGACTACGCGCTGGCCGAGCAGGTCCGGCAGCTGCCCTGCAACCACTTCTTCCACAGCAACTGCATCGTGCCCTGGTTAGAGCTGGTAAGAGCCGCCCCGTCCCCCCGCTGAGCCCCCGCCGTCCGGCGAGACGGACCCCCCCCGGCAGCCTTTCCCTCCACCCCCCTTTCTCTCGCAGCACGACACGTGTCCCGTGTGCAGGAAGAGCTTGAAAGGGGAGGATTCGAGCCGGCCAACGCAGAGCCCCGAGGCCTCGGCGAGCAGCGGCTTCAGCAGCGAGAGCCCCGTGCAGGAGCGATGGACTTTCTGAGGGGCGGGGGCTCCGCGGGGCCGGGGCCCACCCGGCAAAACCCACCTTGTATCATAACTGAGACACAACCCCCCCGAGTAGCAGGAGGTAGGGCGGGGGAGGGACCACCCGTGGGGTTACCGCACCCAGTGCGCTCCGTTCCCCCAAACTTTAGCAGCGAGTCGCGTCTCCGTCGCCATCGCCTCTTTAGTTCCAAGTTCCCTCTTCTGAGTGATTTGACTTGATTTTGTACCTGGGGAACCTCCACCCCGCGCCCGGCCCGGCCCAAGGGGAGGGTGAGCCGGCTCGGGGGACCCCCCGGGCCCTCCCTCCCCGGCCGAGAGGAGGTGGATTTGGGTGGGGGAAGCGTCCCTGGTGCCCGGGAGGGAATGGAGAGGAGAGTCCCGACTCCCCTGACCCCTCCACCCGGCTCGGGGAGGGGGATCGAATCCAGGAGGGTGGTTTTTTGGTTTTTCCTTGAATCCACGCATCGGTGTCGGTGAAGCAGCGCCGGGGGTTTCTCGCGGGCGAGGCAGAGGTGACGATGGTGGTGCCAGAGGGGCTTGAGCCCCTCCCGAGGCAGCTGCCGTGCTCGGGACACCCAGAACCCCCCGGTTCCGGGGGCAGGAACCAAGCGGCATCTTCTGTCCCGTGGGCTGTTCTGTTTGTTCGTTTGGGGTGGTTTTCCAGCCCTTCTCCTTGTCCCCGGGTCTGTCCCACCCCAGCTGTGTCAGAGCCGGAGCTGCGACCCCAGGGACCACGTTCGAGGCCTCGTTCGGGAACCGGACCGTGCGTGGCCCCTTCACTGGCCGCGTGTCACCCACAACCCTCATCCCCCCAGTCCGGTCGCTTCGAGGCTCGCCAGTTTTTGGGGATTATTTTTGTCGTTGCTGTCGGGTTGTTCTGGTTGGGGTTTTTTTCCCACTTCTGTCCCATTTCGCCCATGTTCGACTCCTCGTTCTTCTCGTCCTCTGTGCTAACGGCACCCACCAAACCACCCCGCGGCGACGGGGAGCCCCCGGGACGGGGCGGGAGGTCGCATCTCCGCGTGCTGCCGCTTCATTGCTGTGAACGACTCGGTTTAAACGAGGGTTTCGTTTGCTATTAAGTCAAATAAAGGCCTTTATAAAGACGAGCGGGTGGAGGAACGTTGGCAGGGCTGGAAGGGGCGCTGAGGGGCCGGGGGAGCGGCGGAGGAACCCCGCCGGGGGGCTCGAAAGGGCTTTTTTGGTGAGAAAAATCCCTTTTGGGGTGCTGGAGGGCGGCAGCGGAGCCTTCGTGTGGGCTGGGAGGGGGTGACCGGCGTTTGGGGGCATCAGCCTCGTCCCTTCTTGTACCTCTGATCCTCCGGGATGTGGCTCCGGCACCCTGACACCCCCCTCGCCGCCGGGGCGCAGAGCCCCCGGCCCCTCCCTGCTCTAGGGGTTCCCTGGGTTTATCTTGTTGCTTTTCCCCCGTTAGCATTTTGGGCTCTCCCAAAGCACCCCGAATGCGCAGGGTGAGGTTTTTGGGGGGATATTTGAGGGGTTTGGGGGATATTGGAGGTTCCTGCTGGTTCCTCCCTCTCGCACATGCTGCAGGCTCAGCCCCAAAGTGCCTAAAATCAGGTTTTTTTTCCCATGGGGCAGAATTTAAGTCGGACGCTTCTCAGACGGGACCCCGCGAGGGCAGGGGGAGCTGAGGGGCTGCGGGGACCTTGGAGGGGGGGCAGATCTGGGGGCTCCCCCCATCCCTTTCCATCTCCCGGTGTCACTCGGGAGCGTTCCGTCGTTTTGCTCCGGGCAGCGGGAATTTCGGCCGGCGGAGCATCCCCCGCCTGGGCGGCACCGCACGCTCAAGGGTCTCGGCGGGGCTCAGCTTTATTGCGGAGCTGCTGTTTCAGCCCGGGTGGTGGTTCCCCCCCTCCCTGCTGCTCCCCACTGCCGCGACCACCCCGTCGGCCTTCGGGTCAGACTCGGGGGGTTCCTTCGCCCCGAAGGCTGGACCCGACCTCACCTGCCTGCACCCCCGCGCCAGCACAGTCCAGCCCCCCGCGAGGCATTGCCCTCCGCAGGGATGGAGCTGGGGCGGGGGGGTGGCAGCAGCCCGAGCCCCTGGTTGTCCCCAGGGAGGGGGACGGTGACACGTTGCTTCCCGCCAGTGCCGGGCTCCAGGGGTCCCTGCTGGCGCTTCACTGCTCCTTCTCCTCCGGCTGCTCCTCGGGGAGCTTCTTGCGGGTGAAGAAGCCCAGCTGAGGCGAGAGGAAGAGGATGGAGGGGAGGGTGGGGGGCACATGCTCCCTGTCCCCCCCAAGCCGAGCCCCGCTCTCACCTTCCAGAGGCAGAAGCTGATGAGGGCCAGGAGGAGCAGCCCCCCCAGGATGCTGCCCACCAGCACCCAGAGCGAGACGGGCACCCGCTTCCCCTGGATGATCTCAAGCACCATCTGCGGAAGCATAAAGAGAGTCCCCGGGGAAGGAAACGGGGCCGGGGGGGTCCCCACAGCCCGGGTTTGGGGGGGCCTGGGGGGCTCCTACCTCCCTGCGCTGTGCCCCCTCCTCCAGCACCAGCACGCTGCCCCCCGGGACCCCCAGCCAGGCCGTGGTGACCACCTTCACGCTCCTGAACGTCGCCTGGCGGTGGCGAAAGGGGGGTTCATGGTGTGTTTCCCCCCAGCCGGGTCGTGGCGGGGGGGTCCCGCTGCCCCCTCCTCACCCCACGGAAGAAGTCGTTGTGGAGGGTGCGCAGGACGCGGACGGCGACCTCTCCGCCGCGGTCCAGCCGGCCTAGCCGGCAGCTCAGCTCCTGGCACCAGGCGTTGCCGCAGTCCTACGGGGACGAAACGGGAGGGTCGTGGCAGGGGGACCCCCCCAGCCCCCGTGCCGGGGGGTGTCGGGGGGCTGCTCACCAGCCTGTCCACGCGCAGGAGCTCCGCGGGGTGCACGGGGAGCACCGTGGCCGTGCCCCGCTGCCGCCGCTCCTCGGGGGGGTCTTGCAGGGTGCAGGTGGCCTTGCGGGGGGAGAGGAGCTGGGGTGAGCACTGGAGGGGGGTCGCAGGACCCCCCCAGGACCCCCAGGAGGGGCGAGGGGCTCACGTTGTCGGCCAGGACACGTGTGACAGAGAGGAAGGGGGCTCGGCGGTAGCCCAGGGCTGGCAGGGCCATGCGCAGGGTGACATTTCGCACCGGGTAGCACCCAAAATTCTGCACCTGAGGGGGGGAGCGAGGTGAGCCAGGACCCCCCCCAGACCCCCCCAGCACCCCCCTGGTCCTCCTCACCTTCACCGTGGTCTTGAATTCGGGGCCGGGGCCGTGGGGGAAGGTGCCGAGGGGGTGAACCTCGTAGCGGTGCAGGTTGGACTCGCTGCAGGAGGAGAGCGGGGTGGGCTCCTGCCCCCCAGCACCACACCACCCACCCAGAATCCCCCCCTTTTGCCCCGCTCCCCCCAGCCCCACCTGGAGAGGAAGAGGTCGGGCTCGTAGCGGATGGGGGCCGAAAGCTGGACCGCGTTGTCCTCCGGCGTCGCCTCGGTGCTGTCGCTGCAGGGGGAATACGTGGCCGTGGGGACACCGAGACCCCCCCCCACACCCCCCACCTTGGCCATCCCGTGGGATGCAGCCCCCCCCCTCCACATCCCCCCTACCTGCTGGCCTCGAGGGCCACCTCGGCTCGGTCGAGGAGGACGGAGCAGCTGAACTCCAGCTCCAGGGTGAGGGAGACCTGGGGGGCGAGCGGGGCCGTCAGCGGGGCAGGGTGGGGGCACGGGCTCCCAGGGGGGTCCCAGTGGGGGTCTCGGTCCCCTACCTTGGCCAGCGAGCGGAAGACGGGGTAGCCAACGGTGCAGAGCCGGCGGTGCCCCCCCAGCGCCGTGCACTCCAGCTTCACCAGGCTGGGGTCCTGCGGCGGGGGGGGACACGTCACCTGCGGCCGGCCGGGGATGGGCGCGCTGGGGGATGGAGCTGGGGGGGCTCGGGCTGAGCACGGCGGGGAGGGACCTGCTGGGGGACCCCCATGGGCCCCACGGACCCCCACCTCCCAACCGGACGGGCTGGGGGTCCCGTATGGGCCCAGCGGAAGCCCCACCGCCGAGCTGGGGGTGAGGATGGGCTGGAGGGTCCGTGAAGGGCTGGTGAGAGCCCGGTCTTTGTCCTGGGGTGGGGCTGGAGGTCTCGGAGGGGCCGGGGGGTTCCGTGCGGGTCTGGGGGACCCCCCGGCGGCCCCGTACCTGGAGGGCCAGGCTGGAGAAGTGGAGGTTGCCGGAGAAGCGGAGGAGCAGGCTGGCGTTGTAGGCGTTCTCCTTCCTGTTCTCCAGCACCGCCGCCACCAGCACCTTCCGCCGGCCCTTGCGCAGGACGTGGGGGCTCTGCCTGCGGCGACCGGGGCGGGGGGTCACGGCTCCGGGGATGGGGTCCCAGGCCAGGGCTCGGCACCGGGGACGCCGCGGGGACACCCCGTACCTGGAGCCCGCGACGTCCATGGTGGCCCTGAGCACCAGGTCGGTGACGCACTCGTCGTCCTCGCCACAGTCCTTGAAGAAGGGGATCTGGGGCGGGGGGAGCGGCGTGTGACGGGGAGCACCCCGGGGACCATCCCGGATCCGGCCGCTCCCCCCCGCGCCTCCAGCACCCACCAGTTTCCGGATGGTGGTGGGAGACGCCTCATCCAGCACCGGCCCCGTGGGTCTGGCCATGGCCAACCTGACGGTGAAGCTGAGGGGCCGCAGATAGTCCGTGGTGTCCTGGGGATGGGAGGGGTCCCCGTCACCCCACCGGCGCTGCCGGGCTACCAGCGCCCCGGGGAGGGTCCGGCCGCGGCTCACCAGGACGTGGAAGGGGAAGCGGAGGCAGCTGGGTCTGCCCAGCGAGAGCTCGAGGTGACGCTGCAGCAGGCGCCGGGCGCCCGAGTCGAAGGCGGCCCGAGCCCCCGGGGCCCCCTCCTCCAGGGAGACGTTGAACCGGAGCTCTGGTGGGGGGGACGGGGACGGGGGTCAGCGCCTGGGGACACCACGGGGCCGGGGACACCCTGGGGATGGGCTGAGGACACGCCAGGGATGCTCTAGAGAAGCTCCAGGGACACCCCGAGGATGCTCCTGGGATGCTCCAGGGACATCCCGAGGATGCTCCAGGGATGCTCCAGGGACATCCCGAGGATGCTCCAGGGATGCTCCAGGGATGCTCCAAGGACACCCCGAGGATGCTCCAGGGATGCTCTAGAGAAGCTCCAAGGACACCCCGAGGATGCTCCTGGGATGCTCCAGGGACATCCTGAGGATGCTCCAGGGATGCTCCAGGGATGCTCCGAGGATATCGAGGAGGGGGGGACACCCCAAGGATGCCCCAGGGATGCTCTAGAGAAGCTCCAAGGACACCCCGAGGATGCTCCAGGGATGCTCCGGGGATGATGTGTGGATGCTCCGGTGCTGTCCAGGGGACACCCCAGGGATGCTCTGGGGATGCTCCGCGGATATCGGGCGGGGACGCCCCAAGGATGCTCCAGGGAAGCCCTGGGGGTGCTCCGGGAACATCTGGGGCACCCTGGAGTGCTCCGGGGACAGCCCGGGATGCTCCGGAGACACCCCGGGATGCTCCGTCCACCCCCACCCCACCCTGTCCCCAGCACCCACCGATGTCCCTGGCCCGCTGGCCCCGGGCGCGGGTCCCGGCACGGAAGCAGACCCTGGCCCGCAGGCAGACGGCACCGGTGCCGCCGCGCTGGCAGTTCCGCTGGATGACGCTGATGGCCGGTGGCTCCACCGTCAGCGACGTGGTGACCTGGACGATGGGGCGGGAGCTGGCAGCGAGGGGACAGTGTCACCCCATGTCCACCCGCGCCCCGGCCCCAGGCCCTTCTCCTTGCAGCAAGGGGAAACTGAGGCACGGGGCGGTGCGGGAGGTGCCAGGCCGGGTGGAGCGGTGTGGCCCGGCAGTGGCCCCGCTCTGTCCCCCCCCTCGCATGTCCCCCTTCCCGGGACTCACCGCAGCAGCACGGCCGCCCCCTGCGCCCCCACCGCCAGGTCCACCAGCCCGTCCCCGTCCAGGTCCAGCCGCCCGTCCACGCTGCGCCCGAAATAGCGGAGGGTGGCACCCAGCGCCGCCGCCTCGATGCGCTGGGCGAGAGCGGGGAAGTGAGCGGTGGCTTCACCGCTGGCTCGTATAAGGTTGCACCCCAGCCCGGCACCTCCCAGTCCCGTCTCACCTGCTTGTACTGGGGCAGGAGGGTGCCCGGGGCGCCGTGGTAGACGTAGAGGGCCCCGCGGTGCCCGTCCTCCAGCGGAGCCCCCACCACCGCATCCCCGAAGCCGTCGTGGTTGAGGTCGGGCACCGCCGCCAGGGCGTAGCCAAACCGGGCGTCCTGCGGCCTCTTGTCGGCCTGGAGGGTGCCAGCGGGGGCCAGCAGCCGCTGGGGGGGGACACGGGGCGGCCCTCGGTACCCCGCGGGGACGGGGCTGAGCCCCGGGCGGTGCAGGGGAGGGTGCCGGGGGGGCTGTGTGTGTCCCCCAGCCCCACTGCACCAGCCTGACCCTGCTGTGACCCCCAAACCCTCCTGTGACCCCCAAAAACCTGCTGTGCCCCCCCAAACCCTGCTGTGACCCCCCCAAAACCCTCCTGTGACCCCCCCAAACCCTGGGGACCCCCCGGTCCCGCCACATCCCCCCATCCCACCGCAGCCCCCCGAACCTGCAGCACCCCCCCGACCTCACCACGTCCCCCCAACCCCGCTGTGTCCCCCCCGGCCCGTTGCATGCCGCTGAGCATCCCTGGCCCCCCGGCCCCCCCAACCCCTCACCTGCCCCACGCTGTAGACGTACACCCGCCCCGTCTCGCGGCTCTGGGCACCCAGGAACATGGGCGCTGCCACCAGCAGCACGTCGGTGACGCCGTCGCCGTCCACGTCCAGGGCGCAAACCTCGCTGCCGAAGTAGGAGCCGATCTGCGGGCACAGCGGGGCCGCGTCAGCCCGTGGGGTGAGGTACCGGCAGCCCCGTCCCATGGCCGCCAGCCCCTACCTGCTCCCCCGTCAGCGCCTGGGCCACCGTCACGGTCCCCGAGGTGGCCATCTCGAAGAGGATGACCTTGCCCTTGTGCTGGAAGCGAGGGGCTCCGGCCACGAAGAGGCGCTGCCCGCCGGGCAGCCGCAGCGAGGAGACAGCGTAGCCTGGGTGGGGAGGACCGGCGTGACGGCGAGGAAAGGGCCTGGAGGTGGTGGGGTCCCACCCTGGGCACCCTCTGTCCCTGGGGCACCCAGGAGCTCCGGGGCACTCCGTTGCTCCAGGACACCGAGCATCCCCAGATCACCCCAGACCCTGGGGACACGGAGCATCCCTGGTTCACCCCGAATCTCCAACACATGAAGTTCCTCCAGATCACCCCGTATCTCCAGGACACGGAGCATCCCCGGATCACCCCAGATCTTGGGGACACGGAGCATCCCCGGATCACCCCAGACCTTGGGGACACGGAGCATCCCCGGATCACCCCAGACCTTGGGGACACGGAGCATCCCCGGATCACTCCAGATCTTGGGGACACGGAGCATCCCCGGATCACCCCAGATCTTGGGGACACGGAGCATCCCCGGATCACCCCAGATCTTGGGGACACGGAGCATCCCCGGATCACTCCAGATCTTGGGGACACGGAGCATCCCCGGATCACTCCAGATCTTGGGGACATGGAGCATCCCCGGATCACCCCAGATCTTGGGGACACGGAGCATCCCCGGATCACTCCAGATCTTGGGGACACGGAGCATCCCCGGATCACCCCAGATCTCGGGGACATGAAGATCCTCCAGGTCACCCCGTACCTCCAGGACATGGAGCATCCCCGGATCACCCCAGATCCCCAGGACACGGATCCTGCCGGTTCTCCCCGTGTCCCCGCCTCGCCCCCCGCCTCGCCCCCCGTACCCAGATATGCCGCGTGGTTCTTCAGCTCCAGCGGGAACTCCTCGGCCAAGGCGTCGCGGGGCGGGACAAGGCGGCCGCGCCGGCTCCGCTCCAGCACGGCCCCGTCCCAGTCGTAGGCTCCCACCATGCCAAAGAGGAGCCCGTCCTGGCCGGGCACGGGAGCTCGCTGTCGCCCACCGCCGGGACACCGGGTGCCTCACGGTCCCCAGCACCCCCGGCGCGGGCTCAGGGTGATTTTCCGCCCTCCCGGGGCAGGCGGTCGCCGCTCTTCGCCCCCCACCCCGGCCCTCCCCGCGGCCGCGTCCCGCCCGTGGCGGGGCCGCACCTCCAGGAGGTGGATGGAGAAGCCGATCTGGGACATCTCCAGCTCGAAGGAGCTCTCGTTGTTCCCCTGGGTGCCTGCGGAAGGGGACGGGGTTCCTCCAGCTGTGGCTCCAGCTGTTTCGTGGGAGCCCTGCCCGGGGCGGGGAGGGGGGCGGCGGGCGCGGACGCGGCCCCGCGGCACCTTCCAGGCTGAAGATGCGGTCGCCCAGCGCGTCCACGATGTCGTTGAGCGCGGCCTCGTCGCTGACGTTGAAGAAATACTTCTCGTCGGGGTCGCTGGCGATGGACTTGATCTCCCGGATGAAATCCTCGGGGTCCTGCTGCCGCCGCAGGTAGTGCCCCAGCACCTGGGCAGCGGGGGTCCGGCGTCAGCCCGGGGCCAGGAGCGGCCCGACGAGGGAGCGGGGAAACTGAGGCAGGGCGGCGGCTCACCGCGATGGCGTAGCGGGTGACGTTGCGCCTGTCGCACTCGGCCAGCGCCTCGGGCAGCTCCTCGCCGTCGTGGGACTCGCCGTCCGTCACCACGATCATCAGCCGCGTGGCATCGGGCCGCCCGCCCCGCGCCGGGCTGAAGGCTTCGGTGCTGCCGGGGAGGGCGGGTGCGGCGGGGCTGAGCCCCATCCCGGCCCCGGCCCCGGCCCCAATCCCGACCCTGATCCAGGGTCAGATTCCGGCCCCGACCCTGACCCCAGTCCTGACCCTGATCCCGAGCCAAATCCCGACCCTGACCCCAATCCCGATCCCAACAACCCTGACCCTGATCCCAAACCCAACACCAATCCCAATCCCGATCCCAATCCTCACCCCAGTCCCAATTCCGATCCCAACCCTGATCCTGATCTCAATCCCAATCCCGATCCTAATCCTGATCCTAACTGCGATCCCAATCCCAGCCCCAATCCCAACCCTGATCCCTGTTCCCAACCCCAAATCCAACCAAAACCTGACCCCAATCCTGACCCACTTCCCATCCCAGTCCCAACCCTGATCCCAGTCCTGATCCCAGTCCCGATCCTGATCCCAATCCCGACCCCAACCCCAACCCCAAGCCCAGTCCCGCTCCCGCGCGGGTGCCCACCAGGCGCGCCGGATGGCCATGGCCGTGCGCGTCTCCCTCCCCTCCTGCCGGCTGATGTTCTTGGCCGCCTCCACCACCTCCTCCGCCGTGCGGTACCGGCCCAGCACCCACTCGTGCACCGCCCGCTCCCCGTACTGCAGCACCCCGACCTGCGCCCGGCAGGGTGCTCAGCCCGGGGGGGGGCCCCGCGCCCCACGGCGTCCCCCCCCGGGACGCGCCGGGTGTCCCCCGCGCCCCCCCGAGGCAGCCCCAGCCGGCAAAGGGCACCCTTGGCCCCCCCGAAATGTCCCCAGCTGGCATCGCCACTGGGGTGGCATCGCCCCAGGGTGGCATCATCCCGGGGATGGTGGCATCAACCCGGGGGTGGTGGCATCAACCCGGGGGTGGTGGCATTGCCCTGGGGACAACAGCATTGCCCCAGGGATGGCGGCATCGCCCTGCGTATGATGGCGTGACCTTGCCCCGGGGACGCCGACATGGCCCCGGGGACCCCGGCTGTGCCCTGGGGATGCCACCGTGGTCACCTGGATCTGCCCGGGCCCGATGAAGAACTTGCTGAGGACGTTGCTGAGGAAGTTCTGCACCTCGTACCAGGGGTAGATGCTGTTGGAGCCGTCGAGGACGATGACGATGTCCATGTAGGTGGAGCAGCCTGTGGCGGGGCACACGGCTGGCACCGGCCCGGCCCGGCATGGCACGGCATGCCCCGGCCCCCCGCGGCCGTCCCCACTCACGCTGCGCCGTGGGCGCGATGGTCTCCACCGGCCGCAGCTCGTCGTCCAGCCGGGCGCAGATGCCGGTGCTGAAGACGGAGGTGCCGCACGTCTGGGACCAGAGCGGGGCGCAAGCCTGGGGGACACGGGGACACCGCGTGGGGCTGGCGGCCGGCCCCGGCCGTGCCTCAGTTTCCCCTGGGGGGACGCTCCGCTCACCACGAAGCCGCCGTCCTCGGCATCCAGGAGGGTCATCCCCAGGTGGACGCTGCGGCCGGACTGCGGGGAGAGCCACGGCGCTGCCGCTCCTCGGTGACGGCGACAGAGAGAGGCCGGGGGGGGTCAGCGCCGCCGTGACCCCCCAACCGACCCCCCAGCTCGTGGCCACCCCCCCGCCCGCCCCGGGCCGTGGCGGTACCGAGGTTGGCTTTGGCGCACGTGGCGTTGGGGGGTCCCACGCGGCACTTGTAGACGTCTCCTTGGCGGTCGCCGTCCCACGGGGCCCCCACCAGCAGCCTGG
Source organism: Bucorvus abyssinicus (assembly GCA_009769605.1). Lineage (NCBI taxonomy): Eukaryota > Metazoa > Chordata > Aves > Bucerotiformes > Bucorvidae > Bucorvus > Bucorvus abyssinicus. The sequence goes on along the minus strand of CM020061.1, from coordinate 223,141 downwards.
GGTGGGGGGGGGGGACGACACCGTGGGGTCACCGCCGCCACCCCCCCGGCTCGGCCGCGGCATTTCAGGACTCGACGCCAAACCCTGCCCGCCCCCGCGGCCGGGCACCGCGCCGCGGCGCTTCCGCCGCCGGCCTGCCACGGTTTCCGTCCGTCTGTCCGGCCGGCCGGCCGTCTGGCTGGCCGGCTGTCCATCCGGCCGGCCGCCCTTCGATGGCGTCCTGGCCGCCGGCGCGGGCACGTGCCCCCTGCCCCGGTTTTACTGACCGGACCCTTATTTTCATGCCCCCCCCCAAACTGTGCCGCAAAGTCACGGCGGACCTTAAACCCCTGTTTCTGACCCCGGAAAAAACACTCAGAGGGCTTTGCCGGCAGCTCCCTGCCCCGGTGACCCCCTCCCTGCCTCAGTGACCCCCTCACTGCCCCAGTGTCCCCCTCCCTGCCCCGGTGTCCCCCTCACTGTCCCGGTGTCCCCCTCCCTGGCCCAGTGTCCCCCTCCCTGGCCCGCTGTCCCCCTCCCTGCCCCGGTGACCCCCTCCCTGCCCCGGTGACCCCCTCCCTGCCCTGGTGTCCCCCTCCCTGCCCCGGTGACCCCCTCCCTGCCTCAGTGACCCCCTCCCTGCCCCGGTGTCCCCCTCCCTGCCTCAGTTTCCCTTTCCTGCCTCGGTTTCCTCATTCCCTGCCTCAGTCTCCCCCTTCCCTGCCTCAGTTTGCCCCTTCCTGACTCAATTTCCCCCTCCCTGCCTCAGTTTCCCCCTTCCCCTCCTCAGTTCCCCCTCCCTGCCTCAGTTTCCCCCTTCCCCCTCCTCAATTTCCCCCTCCCTGCCTCAGTTTTCCCCCTTCCCCTCCTCAGTTCCCCCTCCCTGCCTCAGTTTCCCCCTTCCCCTCCTCAGTTCCCCCTCCCTGACTCAGTTTCCCCTCCTCTGACTCAGTTTCCCCCTCCCTGCCTCAGTTTCCCCCTCCCTGCCTCAGTTTCCCCTCCCCAGCGCATCCCCCACCCCTCACCCCCCCCACCCCGTATCCACCCCACGGGACGCGCTGGGTGGGGGCGGGTGGGTTGAAAAGCCTCAGGGGTGCCCCCACCCGTGTGTCCCCACCCCGGGGGAGGGGGTCACTCACCACTTCGCCCCGTCGCCCCCCCGCTGCAGCACCTTGTAGCCAAACTGGGACTCGGGTGGCCCGTGGAAGAACCGCGGGCGCTTCACGTCCACGTTGAACCCCACGCACAGCCCTGGGGGGGGGGTGTGTGGTGAGCCCCGGGGGTGGGCAGGGGGCACCCAGGACCCCCAGGTTTGGGTGCTGCTGGGAGCACCCACCGCCCCCCCCCCCCGGGGAGGGGCGCGACCCGCCGCAGCCGCAGCTCCGTCATTAAGTTGGGCGATGCCCCCCCGGCCCCCCCCGGGGGCGGGTTTGGTGGGGGGGATGAAGGGGGGGGTGGGGGAGACGTGGCACGGCGCTGGCACCCACGGGGGAGGGGGGCACGGGGGGGGTCTGGGGTGGGGGCAGCACCCAGCACCCGACGGCAGCACCGGGGTGTCCGGGACAACCCGGGGGGCTCCATTCCTGGGGGGTTCCTGTGACCCCCCCAGCGCCACCCCCCGACCCCCCCCCCGGGACCTCCCGACCTCCCCCCGGGGGGGCGGGTGGGAAAAAAACCCCTTTTTGCCTTTTTTCCCCCCAAAACGCGGAGATTCCCCGTTAAAGCCGCATTGTCGGCTCCTCGCCGTGCGCTTCGCCTCCGGCCCCCCCCGACCCCCTACCCAAACCCCGGGGGGGGGCTCGGGGGGTCCCTCCCCCCCGAGAAAAGACCAAACGCGCCCAAACCCACCCCGGGCAAGTCGCGGGATGCCCAAACCCGCCGGTTTTACCCCCAAACCCGCCCGTTTTACCCCCCCGAGCTCCCCGGCTGCCGCCACCCCCGGTTACCGGGTACCCAAACCCGCCCCCCCCATTTCCCCCGCCCCGGGGGGGGTCCGGGGGTACCTGGCAGCAGCAGCAGCGCGGGGAGCAGCCGCCCCCCGGCCGCCGGCATCGCGCCCCGCCGCCGGTCCCGGCTCAAAGGTCGCTCTGTCTCCGCACCGGAGGCTCCGGGGGGGTTCGGAGGGTGGTTTTTTTTTTTTCCCTTTTTTTTTTTTTTCCCCTCTTTTTTTTTTTTTTAATTTTTTTTTTTTTTCAGTTTTTTTCCCTCCTCCTTCATCTTCAATTGGCTGCTAAAAATAAACGGCCCGCGCGGTTTTGGGGACGGAGTTTGGAAAAAAAGGCAAAGTGGAGAAAAACATGGGAAAAAAAAAAAAAAAGGCAGAGGAGGGGGGTTTGGGGGGGCTGGGGGGGGCGCTGAGGGGGATTTTTCCCCTTTTCCCGGTAAAGTGGGGGGGGAGGGAAAGCGTGTCCCCGGGGTGTCTCCCCCTGCCCCGGGGAGCATCGGACCCCCCGGACGGGGCTGGGACACCCGCGGCTCCCCGCCGGGGGAGCGTGGGGGGGTCTGTGGGCCACCCCTCGGCCCCGCCGCGGGGCGTTTCGGGGGGGGTTTCGGGTGGCCACGTCCTCCGGGTGACACTGCCACCTCCCGGGCACTGTCCCCACCTCCTGTCACCTCGGAGGAGGCGGAGAAGATGGGACGACCTCGGTGAGGAGCCAACTCCTGGAGCCCCCCCTGGCAGGAGAAACTGAGGCAGGCGGGATGCCCGGCGCGTGGTGGCACCCCAAGACCACCCTCCAGTAGGGCACGGGGCCACAGAGGTGGCACCGTGGTGGCATCCACAGCCGTCTCCGAGTGGGGCCACAGAGGCCACCGCTACGTGGTGGCATCCACGGCCGTCTCCTCCTCACCAGCGCCGGTGCCGGGGCCGACCCCCTCGGGGCTGCCCAAGAGGCTCCGCAGCTGCAGCCAGAAGAAGGGGCGCCTGCCGGGCTCGCGCGGCCACTCCAGGTAGGTCTTGGTGCCCAACATCTTGCGGAGCCGGGCGAAACGCCGCGGCAGACCCCGGGCGTCGATGGGTTCCTTGACCACCAAGATGACGTCGTCGGCGCCCAGCCCCACGGCGCGCTGGTGGGCGAAGTAGAGCTCGTAGTTGCACCACTCGCTGTCCACGAAGCTGCGCGAGAGGACGAAGATGACCTTGGCGCTCCTCTCGATGTTCTCCACGATGTTCTCGATGATCCAGCGGCCCGGCGTGAAGTCCCGCTCGTGGATGCAGAGCCGGTAGGGCGGCGTGGCGCTCTCCAGCCGCTGCAGCAGCTCCCGGCGCACCCAGCCGGCGTCGTCGTGGCTGTAGGAGATGAAGGCGTGGTAGGAGCAGCGCCGCCCCGCGCCCGCCCGCCGCCCGCCGTACTTGGCGCGCACCAGCCGGTACGTGGCTCGCAGGTACCAGGCGGCGTCCAGCTTCCAGCAGAGCGCGGCACAGGCCGCCACCGCCACCGCCGTGCTGGCCGCCGCCACGGCCACCAGCGCCGGCACGTCGCATTCCAAGGGACGCGGGGCGTAAGCGGCCACGGCCGTATCCAGCAGCGGCTCGGGGTGGTAGCAGGTCCAGTTGCGGGGCCAGTCGGCCAAGGTGGGCCGTCGCCGTCGCCGCGTCTCCTCCAAGAAGAGGTAGAGGTCGCAGGTGCAGTGGTAGGGGTTGTTGCCGGCCGTCAGGCTAACGAGCCGCGGCATGTTGACGAAGGAGCCGCGGTTGATGATGCCGAAGGAGTTGCCGTCGATGGCCAGCACCTCCAGCCGGGGACATCTCCACTCGGAGGGGATGAACTTGATCCTGTTGCCGCTCAGCCGCAGCTCCCGCAGCCGGGGGCTCCGGGCGAAGTAGTCCATGGCCAAGCGGTCGAGCTGCGAGTAGGAGAGGTCCAGGTACTCGAGGGTGGTGGGCAGGCACCCGAAGGTGCCCGCCGTCACCCGGTTGTGGTGGAGGGCCAGCCAGCGCAAGGTGGGGCTCCACTGGCACGTCTCCTGCAGGCTGCCCAGGCTGTTGTGGCTGGCGTCGAGGCGGGCGAGCCGGGGCCAGGTCCGCGTCAGGGCGGCCACCACGGCCAGGCTCAGGAGCTGGTTGGTGGCCAAGACGAAGCTCTCCAGCTTGGGCATGACGCCCCGGTAGCTGCAACGCTGGTTGTAGATGTAACCGTCTCGCAGGCGGTTGCCGGAGATGTCCAAGGCCACCACGTTGCGCAGCTCGCCCCAAGCGTCGCAGGGGACGTAGTTGAAGTTGACGTTGACGATGGAGAGGGCGGCCACGCCGCTCAGCCAGGTGAAGGTCCAGTCGAAACGCAGGACGTCGGGGTTGCTGATGTCCTGCAGCAAGAGGCGGTCGAGCCGCGGGGCGGCCGCCGGCGGGCCGGAGCTGTTCCGCTGCGGCGAGCGGGCGAAGTCGACGGCCACCAGCTCCAAGTCGCGGACGCGGGAGCGCTGGACGTTGAGCAGGGCCAAGCGGAGGAGGTTCTCGTTGAACTTGCCCCGGTAGAAGACCAGCTTGGTGATCCGCAGCTCGGCCAAGCCGGCGAAGGGGTCGGCGTCGCCGGCGTAGTAGGTGAACTCGAAGAGGTTGCGGAAGCGCAGGTAGTCGAGGGGTTTGCCGCGCAGGTCCCGCAGCATCGCCGGCAGCGCCGCCGCGCTCTCGTCCAGCGCCATGTCGCACCACAGCTCCGTGGCGTTGAGCCACGAGAAGGCCCCGGCCTCGTAGCGCAGCGGGCCGGAGGCCGCCTTGATGGCGAACTTGCGCAGCGCCGTGTCCTTCAGGACGGCCAGGTCCCCCCGGCCGATGGCCCGCAGCAGCGGCCCCCCCAGCGACAGCTCCCGCAGCCGCCGCAGCTGGCCGAAGGCGCCGTCCAGCGCCGCGCTGCCGTAGAGGTTGTTGGACATGTCCAGCCAACGGAGGTTGGCCAACGGCCGCAAGGCCGGCGCCGGGATGCGGCCGAGGGAGTTGTTGAAGAGGCAGAGGTGCTCCAGGAGGAGGTTGGAGCGGAAGGCGTCCGCCGCGATGCGGGAGATGTTGTTGTAGGCCAAGTCCAAGCGCCGGAGCTGGGTCATCCCGGCGAAGTCGCCCGCCGTGATCTCCCGGAGCTTGTTGTAGGAGAGGTCAAGGCCGTGGAGGTCTGCGGGGAGGCCGCGGGGCACCCGCGCCAGGTCCTGCCCCTTGCACAGCCCCGTCCGGTTGTCGGCGTCGATGCGGCACGGCGGCCGCGCCGCGTCCCTGGCCAGCGCCAGCAGCGCCAGGCACCAAACGCCGCAGGCGCCGGCGGCGGCCGGGGGGGGCCGCATGGCCGCCGGCGCGGGGCGGTGCGGGGCGGCGGCGGCGGGAGCGGGGACGGGGCGGGAAGGGGCATCCGGGCATCCCCGTGGGTCCGTCCTGCGGCGGGAGAGTGGGGGGGGTCAGCGCGGGGGGCACCCCGACACCCCCCGGGAACACCGGGATCAACCCCCGGGGGGGCACCGGGGTGGGCTGGGAGGTGGCACCTGGATCCGGCGGGATGGGGACGGGTGAATCCTCCCGTGGGGGCTCGGGGACCGGACCCGGGGGGGGGAGCAGGGACTGGATCCCAGAGGGATCGGGGACGGGATCGAGGAGGGGGGAACTGGATCCCGGGGGGGGCTGGGGGGGCTGGATTTGGGGGGGGTCAGGGATGGGATCCCGGGGACCAGGAAGTGCGTCGGGGCAGGGGACGGACACAACAGCACGAGTGGATCCCCGGGAGACCAGGAGCCGGGGGGGGGGGGGGGGGTCAGATCCCAGGGGATCGGGGACTGGATCCCAGTGGGGGGGTCAGGGACCAAGTCCCGGGAGTCTCCCACAGCAGACCCAGTGGATCCTGCTCAGGGATCCGCTCCCGGGGACCCCCAGACCCGATCCCGCAGGATTCAGCCCCCACCCAGCGCCAGAGCGGGGCTGGGGGCGGCCGGACCCCCCGGCTCTGCCGCTGCGCTGGTTCTTCAGGGGGGGTTGATTTTCGAAGCGGGAAGAAAACACTGAAGATTGCCCAAACCAGCGTTTTCCGCACAGAGGGAAAGTTGTGCCGGGCGGCGGCGGCGGCCAAAGTGCGGTGTTTTTATTGGGGGGGGGAAAACCAACAGGAAACCGGAGCAGAAAAACAGACACCGTCTGTCCGGCCCCGCCCGGGGGTCTCAGCCCCGGGGGGACAATCCCGGGGGGGGGAACACAGGGGACCCGCCTTGCTTCGTCCTGAAACGTCCCCCCCGGCTCCTCCCCGCGAGGAGAAACATCTGGAAACGGCCCAAAACGGCGGCAGGTGGGTGAGGCGGGGGGTGGCGGGGGCTGGCGTGGACCCCCATGTCCCCTCGTGTGTCCCCCCCCCCACATCCCTACAGCGACCATGTGGGGAAACTGAGGCACGGGGTGACGCTCGTCTCTCCCCCCGCCCAAACTGCCCCCCCCGGCACCAAACTCTTCCTCATTCCCGACGCTGGCGCAGCCCAAACGCAACCGGATGCCTCAACCGCCCCCCACCCCCCGATCCCCGCCCCCCCCCGGACCCCCCTGCAGGACCCTGCTCACCCCCCGCGGCCGCTGGCATGGAGTGAGTTGGGCCGGTCTCAGCCAGGGCGGGAACGGCTGCCGGGGTGGCGCCAGGACGGGGCGGGAGGGGACGGTCCCCGCCGCACCCCCCCGGCACTTTGACCGAGGAGAAAAATCAAGGGGTTCAAAATCAATTTAGGGGCAAAATTTGGGATGAAAATATAAACAAACTGTGAAAATATGAACAAAATGCAAAACATCTGATGTACAAACCGGATTTAACACAGTCCACACCTCTCCCGATAGGTCTTTATTAATTTGGTAGTAATTAGTAATAAATTAACCCCCCCGAGCAAGTCCTGATCCCGGGACCGCAGAGACCAGAGGAACCGGTGGCGGCTCAGCCCCGGGGCTTTGGTCCTTCCCGCTGTGACGGGCCGACGCAGTGCGGGGGCCGCCCGGGTGTTCAACCGGCCCCGTGGACCCGTGCAGAGCCGCTGATGGCCCCCGGAACCCACCGGGTCTCCAGCGAGATGGGGGTTTGTCCAGCCCCTTCACGCGAGGGGAACCGGGGGCAGCTCCGGGGGGTTCGGGGTACTTTGAGGCTGCCCAAACCCACCCAGTGTCGCTGTTGCGGCCCTTCCCCTGCCCCGGAGCCCTCAGAGAGGCGGGAGGTGCCCGATGGGCAGCGCCAGGGTCTGGCTCCCCAAGGAGCGAGTCGTGGTTTTCCAGCCTGTTGTCACCCAGGAGCGGGTGAAGCCTCAACCCCACACGAGTGGCTGTGAGACCAGGCAGGGTCGCTCCCTCCCTCCATATCGGCACCCCCGGGGACCCTCTTGCCTCCAGATACGAATATCCCCAGCCTCGGGCATGTCCCCCAGCCTGGGGTTGGGGTAAAAGGCTCTTTGGAGCCAGGTCACAGCGTCACTGGTGTCCCCGAAACGAAGGGGAAGGGGTAAACTGAGCGAGGTGGCAGCGCCGGCACCGAGGGAAAAGCGGGTGGGAAGAGCCAGCCCGGGGAATCGTGGCATTGAGCTGCCCCCTCCCCGGTTCATCCCCGAAAAGGACATCGGAGAAGGGAACGGGGGCAAAGGCTCCGGGGCAGGGAGGGGGCTGCACGGGTTTCAGCTCCTCAGGGAAGAGCTCAGGCTGCCCCAGCCCCTTTGCCGTCCTTGGGCGCAGAGAAAACCCCATGGGATGAGCCGGGAGCAACCCTGGGGCCTGGCACGACGGCAGCGCTGTGCCCCGGCGGTGGGGAGGGTGCAGGCAGCGAACTGCTCCCGTGGGGAATCACCCTGCCCCAATTCCACACCAGAGCCAGCAGCAGAGTGGGGCTGGCCGGGACCCCCCAGACCCATGGCTCCTCTGCGGGCACCGGCCTCTCACCCACGCTCCGCCTGCGCCTGGATCTCCGACAGGGGAAGACAAGGGGTCAAATGAAGCCCCAGGTATTTCTCTCCTGGGTGGCTCCGGGTTGGGACCCCCCTAAAAAAGGGTGGGGAAACGTTAAACCTCTGAAAGGGCCAGACAAGCCCTCCAGTTGCTGGGGGGAAGAGCCAGGTTTAGGTCCGTGGAGCATCACTGAGGCAGCTGGAACGAATCCCTGTGGGCTGTGACGCCACCAGCTCCCCCCGCCTCCCTCCCACCTCCGCAGCCGCCCGCGACGGGGCTGAGGACAAGTCAGTTCAGGAGGAACCCCCTAAACATCAGCCCCAAGGCGGGTTCCGAGGGGCACTATGGCTTCAGCTTGAGCCAGGGGTGGAGGATGGTGAGGATGGAGAGGAGGGAGGAGGTGAGGCCGCACAGCCCCACGAACCCCGGGCTGGTTCTGTACAGCCCCAGCTTGTCCAGCGGGATGAAAAGGTCGCAGGCGTTTTTCACTAGGTCCAGCAGTAACGGTGGGTTGTTCCGGAGGACGCGGATCAGAAGTCGGAGCTGGATCTGCAGGCGCAGCCCCAGCTGCTGCAGCCCGGTGTCAGCCTGGAGCTGGAGCCCGTTCTCGGAGCCTTTCGCTCGCCTCCCGCTCGCCTCCCGCTCCATCAGCACCCGCAGCTCGTAGGCGTCGCGGCTCAGGTTCACCACCAGGGCAAAGAGGTAATACCTGACAAAGGGGCAGAGAAGTGAGGGGGCAGCAGGGAGAGGGAGAAAGCGGTGCTGGGGACCTCGGTCTGTGACGCAGATGGAATAAACCACTGTAAAACGCCCGTCTCAGGCGGAAAAACAAGACCGCGAGGGGCTGAGCTGGGCCAGGCGCCCGCCATCAACCCAAGGCCAGGAGGGGAGGATCCCCCGCCCAGGGCTCTCGGGGGGCAGCTCAGACTCCTGCACCCCCCTCCCACAGCAGAAAGCTGCTCCCCCCGCTGCTGGGCAGCCCCTCACCTGAAGGACCTCTGGCTCCATTTCTCCTGGTCCACGCTGGGAACCAGCCCCGTCTTCCCGGCCCAGAGGACGTTGTCGCAGGCGAAGTACATGGCCCTGTTGAGGTGGCTGAGGGTGACGCAGAAGCGCAGCACCATGTCCGACAGGTGAATGGCCCGTTTCGCCGCCTCCAGCGCCTCGGCCGAGCTGCCCAGGCGCAGCACTGCGGAACGGACGGACAGACGGTCACCGGGGAGAGGAGGACAGCGGCCCCGCTCCCCCCTGAGCCCCGCGCCGGCCCCACTCACGTTTGCGGCTCAGGCTGAGGTGAGCCTCCAGCTGCCGAACGCTGGCCAGGACCCCGGCGCTCGCCCCGTTCCTCCGCAGCGTGTCCCCCGCCAGCGCACAGGCGTATTGCGCGGCCCTGAAAGAGACGGCGCGGAGTGAGGGGCCCCTCCGGGACAGCTGGGCCCCGGTGAGGGGAGACTGGGCAGCCCCGCCCCGGGGCCGCCCCTAGAACCACCGCTACCCCGCCCCGCACCTGAAGAGCCGCTCCTTGGCCTGGCTCTGGGCGCTGAAGCGCACCCAGGTCTCCATGGCGGGGCCGGGTCTGGCCCCGCGGCCTCGTCCCCCCGGTGCGGGGTCTCGGCGGGAGGCGCGAAGCCACTTCCGGAAGGGCGACGGAAGCCGCCACGGGTCAGAGCGGGCGCGGAGAGAGAGCACTGGCGTCACCTGGCGCAGCAGGGGCCTGCCCGCGCAACTTGTCCCTATTGGTTGGATACGCCAGGCCACGCCCCCTCCCGTCAAAACAGAGGTCGTGAATGGGCAATTGCAACAGTCTCCGCCTCTAAATCTGCATCTGAGCCTTTGACTGGTTGATTTTTCCTTTTCCCCAGCCCTTCTCCGGACCAATAATAATGCGGTTCCTACTCCTCGCCTCCGACTCTGCTGCTTTGCATTTTGATTCGGTCTTCCCTCTGTCTTTATAGTCAGTCCTGCAGCACGATTGGAGAGCTATCCCCTAAGCCCCGCCTCCTCGCCGTGTCCCTCACTTGCGATTGGCATAAGCCAGGCGAGCGCGCCCCTCCCGCTCCGCGCCCCACAAGCGAGCTCTGATTGGTCTCTCCCCTCCTCGACCCGCCCACCTCCCCGATCCTCTGCCCTGCGATTGGCGTGTTGCCCCTTCCCCCACCTCCCTCCCACCGCCCCGCCTCCTCCGCGCTACCATTGGCCACGTCCCGCTGCCGTCCCGCCTCCTCCCTGGGGGGTCTCCACGCCCATAGGCCCCTCGGGCGGTGAGTGACAGCGCGCCCCGCACCGGGTCTCTCTCGGAACGGAGCGGGCGATGATGGAGTCGGTGCGGGCGCAGCGGCTGCAGCCCGGGGTCGGGACCCTGCGCTCCCTCCGCCCCGGCGTCACCGGGGCCCCCTCCGCCGCCACCGCCTCGGCCCCGCCGCCTCCCCCCGCTCCTCCGCCCGCGGCCGGGCTGAGCTTGGGGCTGGGGCTGGGGCTGCCGCCGCCGCCGCCGCCCCTGGGGCTGCAGGGCCCCGCCGCCGCCGCCGCCCCGCCGCTGCCGCCCGCCGGCTCGGGGCCGCCCGCCGTGCTGCGGGAGGCGGTGGAAGCCGTGGTGAGGAGCTTCGCCAAGCACACGCAGGGCTACGGCCGCGGTGAGTCGGGGGCCGGGGCGCGGGGGGCTGCGGGGGACCGATGCCGGGGGCGGGCTGAGGGCGAGGGGCGCGGGGCGGAGGCGCTTTGCCCGCATTTGCCCCCGTTTCTCCCGCGTCAGCCCCCCCGGGGCTCCCCTTCGGCTCCTCTGCGGCTTGACCCAGTTTCTCCCTCCATCTTACACCGCGCCGCCCTCTCCCGGGGCTCGGGATCGCTCTGTGCCGCGGGACCGGGGCTTTTCGTCGCCCCTTTTCCTTCCCCCCGGTGCTCCGGAGCCCAGACGGTGTCCATCGCGTCCCCGCAGGGGCTGGGATCTTCTCGGGGGGTTCCCGCTTTCCAGACCCGCCCTGCCCCGTGCCCGCAGCCCTCCTGCCAGCCCTCCTTCCCCGTTAATTCCCCTTGCCCGGTTTTCCTCCTGGAGCCCGTTTCCTCGGTCCGTGCGCCCCTTCCCCTCCGGCGTTCCCCAGCACAAGCTCGGCGGTGCGGACCTTGCCAGGACCCTCTTCCTCCCCTGGAATTCGCCTGGCAGCCTCTTTGGCCAGGGCCCCGCTCCCCTCCGCTCCCCTCCGCTCCCCTCCGCTCCCCTCCGCTCCCCTCCGCTCCCCTCCGCTCCCCTCCGCTCCCCTCCGCTCCCCTCCTGCTCCCCTCCGCTCCCCTCCGCTCCCCTCCGCTCCCCTCCACCCAGCAGCTCTGCGACCCGCAGAAAAGCGGTTCCGCAGCCCGTGCCATGGGCTACCGGGGCGACCGAGGAGGAATCCTCGGTGTCGTTAAGACAAACATCAGTAATAAGGGTTTTGTGCCAGTTTTGGAGACTTTTGGGGTGTCTCGACCCTCGCGCCCGGGACCTCCCGGCTGTGCGGCGTGAGCTCTGCGGTTTGGGGAGGGAAGGAGGGTCCCTGCGCCAGCTCCCTCCGTCTGGGGCTGCTCCTGCCAAAACCGAGATGTAAAAGTGAGTAAAATAAAGCTGCCGAGCGCGCGGTGACCTGGGGCTGCCTTTGCCCCGAGGACTCGCGTGGCTCCGGGGGTGCAGCTCGGGAAACGTTCCCGCGTCTCCTTTGCCGAGGAAGCTCCGCGGCCTCTTAACCGCCAGCCCCAGGGTTTGTGGTGTCGGTGCCCGGTACCCGGGTTGAGCTGAGGTGGGTTTGGCTGTTGTCGGTGAGCGGAAGGAGACGGGGCGGGGGGAGGCGAGCGGGGAGGTGAGGGGGAACGGGGCGGTTGGATGCCGAGGAAGTTTCCTGCTCGTGCTGTCACAGGTAAGCGTGTCATCAGGTTAAAGAAAGTGGAGGCTGTTGGGGGTTTGTGAAATGATTTTTATGTTTTTAAGACGGAGGATTCTCCTTGCGCGGCGGCGACATCGTCCTCGTGTGTAATTCCTTTAGGACTTGCTGTCAGGATGGAGATAAAGCGCATTTCTGCCAGCAAAGGGGGTTCCCTGCCCGCCCCCACTTTCCCTGGGATCCCCCGGGTCCTGGCTGCACCGTGTCGATGGAAAACCCCGGGACTGGAAGGGGAAATGGGCTCTGCTGGTGCTGCAAGGGGCTAAAAACAGGAAAAAAAGGTTAAAGCGCATATTTTACTGGCCTTGTGATGGAAAGAATCTCCCGCCCCACCCGAAAGGAGACGCTTTGCAGCTATTTTGAGTTCCCGGCTCCTTCCGGCGGGTCCGGCAGCGCCATGTGGAATCACTTACCCCTCGGTGTTTAAGATGCGAGTCAGACGCGCTGTCGTCTGCGCCGCGCCGGGACGCGGGGTCGTGCTGCGGGCCGTAAACAGAGCGGGCTGCCGGGCTCCGCTCGGCCGCCCCCGCCTTCTCCTCGGCCCTTCTCGGAGCGGCGGATCTCAAAGCTCGGGCAGGAGCTGCCCCGCTGCGCTCTGCAAACCCCTGCCTCTCCCACACACCGCTTTTCTGCATCAGTTTTTTCCAGAAATGCAAATAAACAGACCAAAAGGCATCAAGCAGTGCCGATAGCGCCGGTGTCTCGCGCTGGCGGAGCCTCCTTCTACTTTCGGGTGTTTAAAGACCCGTATTTACACGTTGGGTGTCCCGAGGTGCAGAAATAACGTTGTTTCTTCAGCGTTCTTCCCCGTCTTCCACCCGTCCAGGCGTTCCTCCTCTCTGCCCTCTCCCCACGGGGTTAAATCCCCGTCCGGGGTTAAATCCAGGGTGTCTCTGCTCCCGGGAGGACCCTCCTGAGCCCTGACAGGATTTAGGTGCTTTCTGAAAAGCCACACTCACGCCTCCCGCCTCTTTCCCCCGCGGTTTTGTGACTTACTGGGCAAAGCATCGATTCGGAGCGAACTTGGGGCTGTTTTCTGCGCAGTAGGAGTCGTTTTTCGGGACGAACCGTGTGGCCGCTGCCGGTGGGCGATACCTGAGGGACCCCCCTGCCCAGGCCCTTGTTTTCCATCGCTGACCTCCACCCTGCGCCTGTCTCCCCAGTGAACGTCGTGGAGGCCCTTCAGGAGTTCTGGCAGATGAAGCAGTCGCGTGGCGCCGACCTGAAGAACGGAGCCCTCGTGGTGTACGAGATGGTCCCGTCCAACAGCCCCCCGTACGTCTGCTACGTCACCTTGCCGGGGGGCAGCTGCTTCGGCAGTTTCCAGGTACGGCCGCTCGCTCGGAGCCGTCCCGGCGGCGCAGCTCCCGGTGCCCAGAACAGCCTTAACGTTTCCTGGGTGATTTGGGTGACCGGCTCAGCCCCCTTGAGCTCCGAGGTGGCCACTGAGTGCTCCTCGTTGGCTATAAGCCCCCCGATGTCTGTCCGGGAAGGTCTGGCCCTAGGTTTGACTTTGCTGTAGGTGCCTGGTCCCTGCTCACCGCTTGGACCTTTTGGAGCTGGGGGGAGGTGGGTGGTGTCGGAGGAACCGTCTGGGCTCGACGCTTGGGCCTCCTCCCCAGCATGAAGCCCTGGGGTTTACAGGACGCAGCTCCACAAGCTGCTGGAGCAGTGTTTCCTCGCAAGGGCTCTGGATTCCACCCAGAACCTCTTCTGGAGGCGCCAGAAGGCTCTAGAAATCGAAACCGTGGCGCTGGTTCGATGTTTTCTGTTTGAAAGGAAAACGTCCAACCCACACACCTCACCCGGAGGACGAGGAGCCAGTAATCACGGCGGGCTCCTCTGCCGCCGCGGCTTTAGGCTGTTCCTCGTCTGAGTTTGAGACGGCGGCGCCGTCCCCCCTTCCGAGAGCAGCCTCGTGCCTCGGGGTAATCTGGCTGCGTTTTGGTTTTCAGCTAATTAATTCTGTCAACGAGCCGATCGGCGCCGTTTCCCGGTGCTGGTTGCTGCGGTCGGGGCGGCCACGGTTTAAAACCTGGCAGTTTCAGGGCGGCCGCGATGGCCCTCCCAGCCCGACCCCACGCCGCCCCTCACCCCCATCCCCCGGGCCGGGGGTGCCCAAGGGCTGGTGGCCGTCCCTCCGTCCTGAGGGCGGTTTGTCTCTCCCCAGTTCTGCCCCACCAAGGCCGAAGCGCGCCGGAGCGCCGCCAAGATCGCGCTGATGAACTCGGTCTTCAACGAGCATCCCTCGCGGCGCATCACGGACGAGTTCATCGAGAAGAGCGTGGCGGAGGCCCTGGCCTCCTTCAACGTAAGGCTGCTCCGTGGCGGGGACGGGCTGGCTGGGCAAAAACCGCGACTCGCGGGACGAGGAGTTCCCTTTTACAGCTGGAACATCTTATGGCTCGGTTTTTTTGGTGATTTCTGAGCGTTAAAACTTTAATCCTCCTGCTCCCTGCCCCCACCTTGCATCCTGCCCTAATTCCACCTTCTCCTGGCGCCACGCAACGGCACCCGCAGCGCTGCGAGAACCTTGAATCACCTCCACGGGCTGAAAAATCCCATCTCCAGCGCTGAGCGGCTCCGTCGATGTTGGAGGCTGAGTTAGGGCCTCCCTGACCCCGCCTGGGATTGCGGGAGCGATGGGGACGGGGTGAGCCGTGCACGGTCGGGGATGGCAGCCCTGACCCCCGCGTCTCTTGCAGGGCAACCGGGAGGAGGCCGATAACCCCAACACCGGCATCGGCGCCTTCCGCTTCATGCTGGAGTCCAACAAGGGGAAATCGATGCTGGAGTTCCAGGTACCGCGCGGGGATTACCGGCCCGGGGCCGTCGGTTTGGTCGTCGGCTGCATCCGTGGGGCTTTGCAGGGAGAAGCAACGCGGGGCTTTCCTCTAGGACTCGGCTCGGTGCAAAATCCCTGGAATCAGGTTTCTCCCTGTAAATATTTGCTGTTTGCAGGGCTCGGTGGTGCGGAAGGGCCTTTCCAGTGACATTTGTGTTCAGTTCACTGGTGCTGGAGGCCCAGACGATGCCCTGGGTGCCTTCAGCGAGACCTTTCCCCACTGGTTTTTATCCTCTCCCTGCAAACGGGAGAGCTCTCGCGTCCCTGGGGAGAGCTGATGAACGTCCTCCCCCCACAGACACCGTGACCGTGGGGCTGGGGGTCTCGATGACGGTCATTACACGCCCTCAAACTGCAGCGCTCGTTAGCCAAGCGGCCTCGGTAGCCTCGTTGCGGCCGAACGTCCGCGGAAGGAGCAGTGTGAAGCTGCAGGAACGCTTCTGGGTTCTGGCGAGCGGGGCTGGGGTTGTGCTGGGCTTCGGTCCAGCCTCTCCCAGGAGGCTGCTCCGGCGAGCGGAGCGGAGCGAGTGGCCCCGCCAGGTGAATGCGGCTGTTTGGAGCACTCCGAGTCCTGCGCGTGACTCGGCAGCCTCCGAGCACACCTCTCGCTGTCGGCGGGACGTGTGTCCCCGCACGTACTGGGACGGAGCTCTGCGATCCCGTTAGATCTTTACGTTTGCGCTTCAGAAGTGGCTCAGAATGATGCTGGCACAGACGGCGAGCGCTGGAGCTGTAGCAGCGGAGAAGCGGGGCCGTAGCTCCGCTCCAGGCAGCGCAGCCGGGTTTGGACGCGGCTCAGCGTCCGCAGCGAGGCTGGGTTTGGGTTCTGTGCCGCAGGGAAGCGTCTCCCGGCGCTGCCCCCTCCCTGGCTGCCTTCCCCGGGGAGAAGCGCTCCGCGGGCGGCAGACGGGCGTGTTTATATTCACGGGCCTGTTTACACAGGGCAGCTCCGGTGCGTGGTCCTCAGGCCCTGTTTGGGTTTGGGGAAGCCCAGCTGGTCCCCGCGGGTTCATGGAGCAGAATTTGTGTGGCCTCGGGAGAGGAAAGTCTGACAGGAACACGTGGGGTTGCGGCTCGCGGTGGCTGCGGGACGAGTCTGGAGTCCTGAAACCCCCGAGTGATGCGTCAGTGTCTTTGTCTCCCCTTAATCCCCCGTCTGGAGGGGTGGGTGGTGGGCGGGGGAGCCGGGCTGGCTTCCTCCTCCCTCGCTTCTGCGGCTTTGCTGGCCTTTTCCATCAATCTTGCCTCACTGCTGCTGGAATTCCTGTGTTTGCGGCCTCGGCGGCTGCAGGCGCCCCGTGCTCCTCACGATGGCGCGGGACGGCGCCGAGCTCCTCGTCCCCGTAGCTCTAGTCGCTCTGGTGAGGCCGATGCCCCGTGGCGGCCCCAGCGCGGCCCCAGCGCCTCCTCTCCCCGCTGCAGGAGCTGATGACCGTCTTCCAGCTGCTGCACTGGAACGGCAGCCTCAAGGCCATGCGGGAGCGGCAGTGCTCGCGGCAGGTGAGTCCGGCATCCCCGCGCCCTCCTCCCGCCGCCGCCACCGGCCGCTGCCCCGCGCTGACGCCTCCTGTCCCCGTTCCCCCACTCCAGGAGGTCCTGGCCCACTACTCCCACCGTGCGCTGGACGACGACATCCGGAACCAGATGGCGATGGACTGGGTGAACCGGGAGCAGAGCAGCCCGGGCGCCCTGTCGCGGGAGCTGGCCTCCACGGAGCGGGAGCTGGACGAGGCCCGCCTGGCCGGCAAGGAGCTGCGCTTCCACAAGGAGAGGAAGGACATCCTGATGCTGGCGGCGGGGCAGCTGGGCAGCGCCCACCCCTCCGGCTGCTAGAGCCCCCCCAGCCCCCCGCGCCGGCGGGACCCTCCCGACCCACCCAGCGCTCGTCCCGCCGCGGCCAGAACTGTGGCCCGTTTGCACATTGTTTTTTTTCTTAAAGCTCCTGTACAGATTTTTAAACCTTTTAATGCTTCCAGGCCTCCTCCTCTCCACAGAAAACCCCTCTTACCTTTTTTTTTTTTTTTTTAAAATCTGTTAAAAATGCAGCGTTTCAGTTAACAGGGACGACCCCGCTGTGCGTTCCCTGAAATGCAGCACTTCGACACGTCCCCCAAACCTGCTTTTTTTTCTCTATTTCTTCTCCGGTCGAGGGAGGGTCTGTCAGAGCCCCTGGATGAGCAGATTAAACCCCCACAACACCCAACGCATCCGCTTTACCAGCGGAGGTTGGGGGGTGCCCAGACCCCCTCCCCAGCCCCCGGTGGGGAGGTGAAGCGCCCGGTTTGGTGTCGCTGGCAGCAGCGCCCTGGTGGGTTTTGTGGCCTCTGAGAAAGGAGGGACGGACACGCTGCTCGCCCCCCAGCAGCCCCCACCCCCGGCTGGACCCTTCCAGGGAGGTCGAGCCATGCGGGAGCTCGCTGCAGGGGAAACCGCCGGGGGTCTCTCCCCAGCGCCTGGCCGTGAGCTGGGGCCCCGCTCACCAGGGCCGCGGTCAATCCCCTGAACCAGCGCACGGATCCAGCCCACAGCCCAGGCAGGGGTTTGGCACTGGCAAAACGAGGGTCTGACCCTCCGTGGTGCCGGATCCGCCACCCAGCTCCCTCCGTTCTGACGGTAAAGTGTTCCTCCCGCTCCCCTTCGGGACCTTCGGGCTCCCCTCTCCCTCCCAGCCTCCACGGCGGGAGCAGAAGCTGCAGACAGACCTTGTCCCTGGAGCCTTCTGCCGTCCTTGGCCCCGGGGTGGGGGCTCGCAGCCCTCGGTCTCTCCCCTCCCTCCCGCAGCCTCGGCGCGTGCCGCCGCAGAGGCTCCCGAGCAACAGCCCGTGTTTCGAGGTGGGGACTGAAAAATCGCGTTGCTGTAGGCGTTCTAGTTTTGTATTCTCCTCCTGACGAGCCTATTTTGGTTTTTTTTATATATATTTTTTATACGCAGCCTCTTTACACAGCAGTATCACCGTTAAACACCATTATAAACGTGACGGTAACCGGTGCCGAGCCGGTTTGTTTTTTTTCAGGCCGGCGACACCTCCATCCTCCACTCGGATTCCATCGCTCGCTGCGGAACCACCGCGGAGTCCCGCGTCTCCCCGCCTTCCCACACCCGCCTGTGGCTTCTGATTCCTGCCGGGGCCTGACCCCCCGGCCCGGCAGCCCCGGACGCCGGAGGTCGTGCCCTGCCCGGTGACGCTTTGCCGCTCGAGGCGTCGAGGGGTGGTTTCGTGCATCAGGGTTTTTCCTGCGTTGCAGCCGAACTCCCCGTGCGGCCGCACCGGGCCGTCCCGGAGCGGTTTCGGGGGGATCGGGGAGGATTCTGGTGTTTCCGCTCACGCCGGGGAAGGGAAGCGCGAACCCCGATGTGCCGTGAGGGGGTTCTGGGCTGTTCAGGCTCCGCTTTAACGTCCCCGCAGCCCCTCGGGGGGATAAATGAACCAATCCAAGGTTTCTCAGCATCCACCGTGGGTTGTTCTTGTTCGGGCTCCGTCCGCCGTGAGAGGGTCGGTCGCCGCCGGCTGTGTGTAAGATTTTATACAATAAAACACTCGATTTTGGGGTTGTGGTGGTGGCTTCTCTTCTTCCGGGGCAGATTGTGCCCCGCCAAACTCTCCTTGGAATCGCTCTTGCGCGGGGGCTCGCACCCCGGGAGGGGCCAGGCTGGTGTCAGCCCCGGGGGGTGACAGGGGACCCCAGTTTGGCCCCAGTTTGGGGGGGAAGAGGCTTCCCCGCCCTTCCCAGCATGGCGCTGTGGGAGGGACGGATGCCTTGACCTTGCCAAGATGGCGGAGCCGTCACTTCCGCCGCTCTCCCTCCCCAGCATGGCGGCACAGCCACTTCCGCCACTCTCCCTCTCCAAGATGGCGGCACCGTCACTTCCTCCACTCTCCCTCCCCAAGATGGCGGTGCCGTCACTTCCGCCGCTCGCCCTCCCAGCATGGCGGCACAGTCAGTTCCGTCATGCTCCCTCCCTAAGATGGCGGTGCCGCCACGACCGCCACGCTCCCTCCCCAGCATGGCGGCCGCGCTTCCGGCGCGTTTCCCGGCGTGTCCCGCGGCGGCGGCGGCGGCGGGAGCGGCAAGATGGCGGACGTGCTCGATCTGCATGAGGCGGGCGGCGAGGACTTCGCCATGGACGAGGATGGCGACGGTGAGGGCGGTGCTGGGGCTGTCACCGACCGGCCCGGCCCCACCGACCGGCCCGGCCCGGTTCCGACCCGGTGCCTCCTCCCCGAGGGCCAGCCCGAGGGTCCGAGTGCGGGCCCGCTTCTGCCCGCCCGCTCGGGGGCCAGCTCCCCGCCGCGTCCCTGTACACCGGCACCTGCCGCCCCTGCCCCTGAGTTGATCCCCCCGGTTCGCGGCCGCTTCAACTCGGTCCCACGCCGGTTACCTCCGGCTCCCTCCTCGGGCCGTTGGTCCTTCACGGTTCCCGTTCCGCCTCCCTTTAGGGGTCCCGCTCCGGTTCCCCCGCTCCCCACAGGCCTCAGTACCAAGCCCGCCCCCGGGGAGGGTTCTGTCCGGCCCCGGGGGGACCCTGCCCGGCCCGGGGGTTTCCTGCCGGGCCCCGGGGGGGACGTGCCGGCCCCGGGGCCGTGCTCTCCGTCCCGACCCGCCCCCTCTCGCCCGCAGAGAGCATCCACAAGCTGAAGGAGAAGGCCAAGAAGCGGAAGGGTCGAGGCTTCGGCTCAGGTGAGTCCCCCCCCGACGCCCCCTGCCCTGCGCTGGGCTCCCGGGTTGGGCCCAGCGCTGCCCCGGGGGTCGCGGGCATCAGCCCCTGCCCGTCGTCGCGCTTCGGGGCTGTTTTAAACGGGTCGGGGGTGCCTGCGCCCCGCTGCGACGGCGCCGGTCGCCCGCCTCTCTTCCCCAGAGGAGGGCTCGCGAGCCCGCGTGCGCGAGGACTACGACAGCGTGGAGCAGGACGGCGACGAGCCGGGGCCGCAGCGCTGTGAGTAGCCACGGGGGCCCCTTCCCGCCCCTCCGAGGGGAGTCGGGGGGCCTGGGCGCCCCGTCGGGGTTCGGGCCTTTCCCCGCCTCGCCAGGGTTTATACCAGGTTAAGCCAAGAGCGTCAGCTCCGGAGCTCCCGTCACCCAGAAGTGTCACCACAGCTTGTGTCTGAGGGGATGCCCCCACACCCCCCCCCATTCCCCGAGCCCCCACTGGGGATAACGCCCCGGCCCCCCCGCAGCGGTGGAGGGCTGGATCCTCTTCGTCACCGGCATTCACGAGGAGGCCACGGAAGAAGACATCCACGACCGGTTCGCCGAGTACGGCGAGATCAAAAACCTCCACCTGAACCTGGACAGACGGACAGGCTACCTCAAGGTGGGACCCGGGGGGTGGGGGGCTCGGGGTTGGGGCGGGGGGTTCTGGGGTCGCTCACGCTCCCTCCCGCCCCGCAGGGCTACACCCTGGTCGAGTACGAGACCTACAAGGAGGCGCAGGCGGCCATGGAGGGGCTGAACGGGCAGGAGCTGATGGGGCAGCCCATCAGCGTCGACTGGTGCTTCGTGCGGGGACCCCCCAAGGGGAAGAGGAGGTGAGCGCCGGGCTGCGGGCAGGACCCCACGGGGCCAGGACCGGAATGGGAACCGGGATGGGGACCATCTCGTCCCGGGAAACCGACCGGGGAGTGTGGAGGGAGTCGTGGGCAGGTTTGGGCTGGGAGAGACCGAGGAAGACCGTGAGCTGGGACAGCAACCGGACCAGGGTGCTCAGAGCCGCGTCCAGCCCGGCCGGGGGTGTCCCCGGGGATGGGGCTTCTCCCTCCTCTGTGGGGTCTCACCACCCTCATTTCTCCCCTCTGCCCCATTTAAACCCACCACCTCCCAGTTTAGAGGCGCCGTCCCTTGGCCCGTCACCGTGGCACCTCCATCTTGAAGCGTTAGAAGGTCTCCCCAGAGCCCTCTCCAGGCTGAACCACCCCGGCTCTCCCCGCAGAGCTGCTCCCACCCTCGGGTCACCCCGGGGCCTCCTCCGGCCCTGCTCCAGCAGGTCCCGGTCTGCTGCTGGGAGTGGGGCCGGGCTCTCCCGCCCCAGTACGGACCCTGGAGGGACCCCCCTCGTTACTGATTTCACCACAGACACTGGGCCGTTGGCGGCAGCGCCTTGGCTGTGGCCACCCAGCAGCTCCTCGTCCTCCCACCACCAAGGTGGACCCTAGACAGGGCCCTACGATGACGTCATTGCCCGCTGATGACATCATCATAGCGCAATGGGACATCACCCCCTCCCTGTGCCCTCTCTTGCAGGGGCGGACGCCGGCGGAGCCGCAGCCCCGACCGGAGACGCCGGTGACGGAACCTCGATCCTCTGCGTTCCGAGTCCAAACCGGGGGAACTGGGAAGGGGGGAACTGGGTGGGGGGGCAGGGTTTGTACTCTGGGGAGGGGGCGAGGGAGGAGTAAACCAGCGCGTCGCTTCGGCACACCGGCCTCTCTCCGGGTTTTATTCCCACACAAGAAAAGCAGGTGCAGCAGCGGCCCCCGCGGTGCTGGGAGGGTTCACCGGCAGCCTCCAAAGCGCCGCGGTTTGGCATCTCCCGTGGGATCGAAGCAGATTTCTGCACCCCCAAAACGGCCCCTCGGTCTGGGGGGGGGTTTGTCCCGTCGCTCTGGCTGCCCGCTCCCCACACGCTGCCGGTGCCGCCCGGCGCCGCTTCAACCATCCTCTGGCCCCAAACCATCGGGGTTTACGGCTGAGCGGCTCCGTGGGGGCTGCGTTGGGGCCCTCCCCTCTCCGCTGCCCCCCGGCACAGCTCGAGGCTCCGTCCCGCCGGCGCTGGCACCGCCGTCACCTCCAGCTCGTGCTTTTCGGAACCCCCCGGGCTGCTCCCGGCTTGCGCGGCCGCGGCGGAGGCGCGGAAGGAGCCGGTGAAAGCGCCGGCGACCTCGCGGCGGTGGCGGCCGCAGCGGCAGCGCGCCGTGAAGAGCCCGTAGACGAGCGGGTCCAGGCACGTGTGGAAGAGGCCGAAGAGGAAGAGGATGTGGCTGAGGGACGGCGGCACCTTCTCCCGCGTCAGCATCTCGGGGGAGAACCAGTACCAGAGGCCCAGGAGGTAGTAGGGGGTCCAGCAGATGACGAAGGTGGCGACGATGACGATGGACATCTTGAGCGTGCGCATGCGGGCCCGGGGGATGACATCGGCCGAGCGGCGGAGCTGGATCTGCCGGGAGGCTGCGGGGGGCGGGGGGTTAACGAGAGCAGGGGGTTAACGAGGAGGAGGAGGAGGAGAACCGAGCCGGCGCCCTCACCGCGAGCGTCCTTCGTCCTGCCCGAGATGGCGGCGAGGATGCGGCCGTAGCAGAGCACCATGACGAGGAGGGGCAGGAGGAAGAGGAGGGTGAAGGTGAACATGTTGTAGAGCGTCTCGCGCCAGCGCGCCCCGAAGCTGCCCAGCGTCGCGCACTGCACGAAGCGCCGCGGCCGCCGCCGCTGCACCGTGCGGAAGACGAAGGCCTGCAGAGGGGCTGCCGTCAGCCTCCCTCCTCATCTTCCTCATCCTCCTCCTCCTCATCGCCGTCCCCTACCTGGGGCAGCGCCAGCACGGCGCTGAGCACCCACGCCGCCCACAGCATGGCCTTGCTCCTCCTCTCGGCGCGACCCACCGCCAAGGGGGTGACGATGGCGGCGTGGCGGTCCAGGGCGATGACGACGGTGACGAAGGCCGAGGCGTACATGGCGGCCAGCTTGAGGAACATGAGGGCCCGGCACGCCGCGTCCCCGCCGCGCCACTGCACCGTCACGTTCCACGCCGCGTCCAGCGGCATCACCACCAGCGTCACCAGCAGGTCGGCCGCCGCCAGGTTGGCCACGAGGACGCGGACGCGCGGCCGGCGCCGCCGCCGCGAGCGGGCGGTGACGGACCAGAGCACGGCCCCGTTGCAGCAGGCCGAGGAGAGGAAGAGGAGGCAGGTGAGGGCCACCCGCACCTTGGCCGCCGTCGAGAAGGTCGGCAGCAGCAGCAGCTCCTCGCCGCCGGCGCAGCTCCGGTTGCCGGTGACGTTCATGGCGGCGGGGCCGGGGGCCCGGGGACCCGCTCGGGCTCGTCGCCGCGGTGGCGCGGGGTGACGTTGGGCATGGCGGGGGGCTCAGCCCCGGGGGGGACCCGCAGCGGTGGCGCCCGCCCGGGTCCCCTCTGGTTACCGGGGCATGGTGCGTAAAGGAGACCAGCACCGCGCTGGGGACAGCGGCCTCGGCCCCCCGCCTCCCCGAGGACCCCCCGGCTCCGGGAGCGCCCCGGGGTGCGGCTCAGCCCCGGCACCCAGCGGGACGAGGCCGGTCACCCGTGTCCCCTGGGCTGTCCTTCCTCCTCCTCCTCCTCCTCCTCCTGCTGGGCTGGAACATCCCTCTTGTCACCGAGGCTGCGGAGAAGGGGACAGCGGGGGGGTCCCTGTCCTCGGGCACCCCCCGGGGACCCTCCTGCTGTCCCCTCTTCCCCCTCCGGGGTGGGTCTGGCGGGGTGGGGGGTCCGGGGGGGTCTGGCTGTCCCGTGGGTGCTGTCCCCGTCCCCAGCTGCGCCCTGTGGCAGTGTCCTGCAGCCCAGGGCTCCTGTCCCTGGCAGCGTCCCCAGCCCCAGCAGTGCCCCACAGCGGCGTCCCCAGCCCCAGCAGTGCCCCACAGCGGTGTCCCCAGCCCCAGCAGTGCCCCACAGCGGTGTCCCGAGCCCCAGCAGTGCCCCACAGCAGTGTCCCCAGCCCCAGCAGTGCCCCACAGCGGTGTCCCCAGCCCCAGCAGTGCCCCATAGCGGTGTGCCCAGCCCCAGCAGTGCCCCACAGTGGTGTCCCGAGCCCCAGCAGTGCCCCACAGCGGTGTCCCCACCCCCAGCAGTGCCCCATAGCGGTGTGCCCAGCCCCAGCAGTGCCCCACAGTGGTGTCCCGAGCCCCAGCAGTGCCCCATAGCGGTGTCCCCACCCCCAGCAGTGCCCCACAGCAGTGTCCCCAGCCCCAGCAGTGCCCCACAGCGGTGTCCCCAGCCCCAGCAGTGCCCCATAGCGGTGTGCCCAGCCCCAGCAGTGCCCCACAGTGGTGTCCCGAGCCCCAGCAGTGCCCCACAGCGGTGTCCCCAGCCCCAGCAGTGCCCCATAGCGGTGTGCCCAGCCCCAGCAGTGCCCCACAGTGGTGTCCCGAGCCCCAGCAGTGCCCCACAGCGGTGTCCCCAGCCCCATGCCACTCTTGTCAGCCCCACCGGTGCCCCATGCCAGTGTCCCCAGCCCCACCGGTGTCCCCAGGCAGCGTCCCCAGCCCCATGGCAGTGTCCCCTGACCGCCGTGTCCAGCCCCCGGCAGCATCCCCAGCCCCATGGCCGTGTCCCCGGCAGTGTCCCCCGGCCCCGGCCCCGGCCCCGCCTCGTACCGCTCCGCTCCGCAGCGCTGCCCGGTCCCGGTTGCCGCAGCCGCGCCCGGCGCAGCCCAACCTCCCGCTGCGGCACACGGGCCACCCCCCCCACACCCTCCCCGCACCCCCGGGGGCTCTGACAGCACCCGGATCCCCACCGCCCCCGCCGACGGGGACCCCCCCCAGCCGGGCTGAACCCCTTACCCAGATGTGCCGGCCCCCAGATGTGCTGCCCCCACCCCGCCGGTCCCCGGGGACCCCCCGACACCGGCAGACGGGCTGAGCTCTGCTGGGACCTTTATTCACCGGGACACCGACAGCCCGCGATCCCCCGGCACCCCTGCGCCGGGACCCTGCGCCCCACAACCGGGGAACATCTCCCCCCCCCGGGGAGGGACCCCCCCGGGACACGGGGCTCCGGCACCGGCGGGGGACGGCGGGGGGACCGCTGCCCCCGACGTGGGGCGGCTCGGGCAGGCGAGACCCGCGGGGAAAAGCGCTGCTGGGAGGATGAGGAGGGAGCAGGAGGAAGGCGCTGGGGGGGTAGGGGGGGTGGGACACGCCGGCTCCCACAGGAGTTTGGGGGTCGTGCAAAGTTTGCACCGACAGGAGCGTCCTCGGGCGCCCGCCGCCGTCAGTAGGCTTCAGAGTGAACGCGGCCACCGCCTGCCCCAGGAGCAGCCGGGCAGGGCCAGGGCGGCCGCCGCGGCGGTCCCGTCCCGGGGGTGGGGGGGGGTCCGCGAGGATGCCGGGAGCGGGACCCTGGTCCCTGGTGCGGGGCGGTGCGGGCAGGGGGTCCCTAAGTGCCCGGCTCCGGGGCCAGGCTGCTCTGGAAGGTGGCCAACTGCCGCATCTCCTCCGTCTGCATCGAGTGCCGGCGCAGCAGCTTGCGGCGCCCCTTGGGCGAGCCGGGGGCCGGGGCGCCGCGGGGGCCGGGGGGGTACGGGCCGGGGTGCAGCGGGGGCAAGAAGCCGGCCCTCCCCGAAGCCAAAGGCTCCAGCAAGAGGGTGCCGGAGCCGCGACGTTCCAGCAAACCGGGCGGGCGCCGGCGGGCGCCCGGGGGGGACTCGGCGGCCGGCAGCAGCGCGGCCGAGGCGGCGCAGCGCGACGCCGGAGGTGGGGAACCGGCCCAGGGGCGCCCCTCCGTCTCGGGGGGCGGCTCCCGGCGCGGCGGTTTGACCCGCGCCGTTTCGGCGGGGGCCGTGTTGCGTCGCGCCAGCGGGCAAGCGGGGAGCACCCGCTCGGCCCAGGCGGCCCCCGGCAGCCCCGCCGCCTCCCGGCCCTCCACGCTGTGCCGCCGCGGGCGCCCGCCCAAGCTCAACCCCTCCAGCCCCGACGCCAAACGCTCGGGGGGTCCCCGCGGCCCCTCCGGCCCCGGCGCCGCCAACCCCCACGGCTCCGAGTTGAGGCGCTTCAAGGGGCGCCCGCGGGCGCGGGGCGGCTCCGGGACGGCGGTGGCGGCGGCGGGCACCGGCGGCGGCGGTGGGAAGCAGAAGACGTCCCGCTCCTCTTCCTTCTCGCTGCCGGCCGGCGACGCCGCCGTGCGCACCTCGATGTCCGACGGCGACATGCAAAGCGCCGGCGAGCGCTTCTCCTCCAGCCCCGGCGAGGGCGGCGAGTTGAGGTATTGCCGCGTGGTTTTGGTGCCCGAGGGCGACGTGTCGGTGGTGATGATGATCACCTCCTTCCCTCGAGCTTTGCAGGCGTCCAGCAGCACCTGCAGCGTCTCCCGGTCGCCCCGGTTAATGGCGTAAACCAAAGCGGAGGCTCCGGCGTAGTCGCGGGCGCTGGGATCGGCGCCGTGAGCCAAGAGGACGGCGGCCACCGCCGGGCCGGCGCGTTCGGCGCAGGCGTGCATCAGCGCCGTCTTGCCCGTCTTGTCGGGGATGTTGGGGTCGGCGCCGTTCTCCAGGAGGTACCGAACCATCCGCGGCTGCTCCGGCGGGTCGGCGTAGCCGGCCCGGCACGCGGCCATCAGCGGCGTTTGCCCGGCGGCGTTGCCCTCGTTGATATAAGCGCCCCCCTCCAAGAGGAGCCGGGTGAGGCGGAACTTGCCCTGGGCCACGGCGCGGAGCAGCGCCGAACCATCCGCCGGTAACGGGGTCAAACCGGGCGGCCCGGCCGCGCCGGGCGGGCGACGGACAGGGCTGGGCATGGCGGCGCTTACGGCAGCGGCGATGGCGGGTGGCGGGGCTGGGCCGGGAGCGTCGCCCGCTCACTGCAAGGGGACACGGCACACGTTGAAGACCCCCCCGAGTCCCCCCGCGATGGGGCAGTTGCAGCTCCCTGCCTCAGTTTCCCCATCTGGGTCCCATGAGGGGATGGTTCCCAGCCCTGAGCGCCCCGGGGTCTCTCTGCCCGGGGTCTCCCGCACCCCCGTGCCACCGCCTGTTCCCCCCTTCCCAATCCCTGCCTGAACCCCCACCCACCCCCCCGCCTCCCTCCCCTCCCGTTCTCCCCCAGACCCCCCTCCTGCACCCCTCCTCGTCCCCCTCACCCCCCGCCTCTGCCCCTGTCCGTATCCCCCCCGTTCTCCCTCCTGTACCCCCCTCCCTTCCTCCATCCCTGCCCGTACCCCCCCGTCTTGTCCCGCACCCCCCCGCACCCCCTGCCCGTGCCCCCCCCGCAGCCCTGCCTGCACCGTTGCCATGGCGACCGCAGCTCATCCTGCTTCTCAGCCAGGAAAACGGGGCAGAAACCCCCCCGTCCTCCCGTTACCCGCCCCGGTCCACCGGCTGGTGCCTTCCCCCCCCTCCTCAGCTGCCACCGAGCCTGGGCCCGGCGCTGGGGGCGGGGGACCCCCCAAAGAGGGGACACCCCCCCCGCAGCCCCTTCCCCCCCCCATCCCCGCATCCCTTCTGCTGTTACCATGGTAACCGCAGCTGCGTATCGCTCAGCGACGGGTCCCGGTCGCCGATGTCGAGGGGCTGGGGGCGGTGGGGCCGTGGCCCGGTGGCCGCCATCCCGGCCCCGCCGCTGCCGTGGCGTGGAGCGGGGGGGGGGTGCGGGCAGGGCCGCTCATTGGGAAGGGTTCGGGGCCCCCCCCGCCGGCAGCCGGCAGCGCTATTTTTGGCAGCCGCCGGCGCGGGGAGGGCTGGAGCGGGATGAATCACGGCGGCGAGCCCGCCTGCGCGGGGGTGCGAGGGGGAGGCACCGGGGACGGGGCGGGGGGGCTGGCGGGGCGGGCTGGGGGCCGGGGGGGTGGAGACTGGGGGGGCGTGGGGCAGCGGGGCTGGGGGGCACAGCGCGGTGGGGCTGGGGGGCACAGCGCGGTGGGGCTGGGGGGCACAGCAGGGGGCTGCCGGGTCCCAGCACGGCGGGGTTGGGGGGTCACGAACACATCGGGGCTGGGGGGTGCCGGTCCTTGTCCGGGGCTGGGGGGCGGCGGGGCCGGGGGTCCCACCCGGAGGACCCCGGGCCGGCCCCGTGGGGCCGTGAGGGAGCTCTGGGGCAGCGAGGCCGCAGTGCTGGGGGGGGTCGAGCTGCCCTAGAGCCGTGGGGCGGGGCCGTGGGGCCCGGCACCCCCCCGTTTCTGTCCCCCCCCCCCCCCCCGCCGCGGGCGCCCCCCGCCCCGCGCTCTCATTCATTCATTCACTCCTTCATTCATCTCTTCCCTCCGCCCCGCCCCTCGCCCCGCCCCTCCCCTCTGACTGGCTCCGCCGCCCGCAAATCAGCGCCCTCTCCCCGCCCCTTTTGAACGTCATGACGCTGCATCCGCTCCCGGACACACGTGAAGCGACTGCGCATGCGCGGGGTGAGCACCGGGAACGGGCGCGGGAGTGGGAGCGCTGCCGCGGCTGTCCCCCTGTCCCGGCTGGGCCTGCCCTGTGTCGTGTCCCCCCCTCCCCGTCCCCATGTGCCGGGGGTGCCGCGCCGTGTCCCTGCCACGTCCCCCCGTGTCCCGGGGGGGCGCTGTCCCGGCTGTCCCCGTGTCCCGGGGGGCGCTGCCCCGGCTGTCCCCGTGTCCCGGGGGGCGCTGTCCCGGCTGTCCCCGTGTCCCGGGGGGCGCTGCCCCGGCGGGCGCTGCCCCGGCTGTCCCCCTGTCCCG
This sequence comes from Bucorvus abyssinicus, assembly GCA_009769605.1. Lineage (NCBI taxonomy): Eukaryota > Metazoa > Chordata > Aves > Bucerotiformes > Bucorvidae > Bucorvus > Bucorvus abyssinicus. The sequence goes on along the minus strand of CM020061.1, from coordinate 195,161 downwards.
GGGGGCGCTGCCCCGGCTGTCCCCGTGTCCCGGGGGGCGCTGCCCCGGCTGTCCCCCTGTCCCGGGGGGGCTCTCCCCAGGCCTTCCCCACTCCCACCCCCTGTCCCGCGTGGGAGGGGTCTGTCCCCGCCCCACAGCCCCGCTCGCCCCTCACCCCCCCCCAGCGCAGGGGGCTGCCCCAGGACCCCCCCCCTTGACCCCCACCCCCTTTCTGCCCCCCCCAGCGCCCCCCCCGGCCCCCCCCCCACCATGGCGGGCCGCGGCCGGGGCCGGGGCCGGGGCCAGCTGACCTTCAACGTGGAGGCCGTGGGCATCGGCAAGGGGGACGCGCTGCCCCCCGCCGCGCTCCAGCCCTCCCCGCTCTTCCCGGTGAGTCCGCCAGGGGCTGGGGGTGTGTGTGTGTTTGTGTCCCCCCCCCTCCCCGCCGCGCCCCCCTCCCCGGGGCGGGCTGAGCACTGACGCGCTCGCTGCACGGGTGCCCCCCGCAGCCGCTGCAGCAGCGGGCGGCCCCGCTGCCGGGGGGCGAGGAGGGCGAGTACATGCTGGCGCTGAAGCAGGAGCTGCGGGGGGCCATGAAGAACCTGCCCTACTTCGTCAAGCCGGGGGCTCCCCGCAGAGGTACGGGGGGGCTGGGGGTGGGCGGCTCCCCCCCATCCTCCTGCACCCCCATTTTGGGGAGGGGGCGGGCGGGAGAGGGTGCCTGCGCCCCGGCACCCAGCCTGCTGCCCCCACCCCGTAGCATCCAGCCCTGCTGCGGTGTGACCCCCCCAGCCCCACTGCCCCCAGCCCCACCGCACTGTGACCCCCCCAGCCCCACTGCCCCCAGCCCCACTGCACTGTGACCCCCCCCAGCACCATGGCCCCCAGCCCCACTGCACTGTGAGCCCCCCAGCCCCACTGCCCCCAGCCCCACTGCACTGTGAGCCCCCCCCAGCACCATGGCCCCCAGCCCCACTGCACTGTGAGCCCCCCAGCACCATGGCCCCCAGCCCCACTGCACTGTGACCCCCCCAGCACCATAGCCCCCAGCCCCACTGCACTGTGAGCCCCCCAGCCCCACTGCCCCCAGCCCCACTGCACTGTGACCCCCCCCAGCACCATGGCCCCCAGCCCCACTGCACTGTGAGCCCCCCAGCACCACGGCCCCCAGCCCCACTGCACTGTGAGCCCCCCAGCCCCACTGCCCCCAGCCCCACTGCACTGTGAGCCCCCCAGCACCATGGCCCCCAGCCCCACTGCACTGTGACCCCCCCCCCAGCACCATGGCCCCCAGCCCCACCGCACTGTGACCCCCCCCAGCCCCACTGCCCCCAGCCCCACTGCACTGTGAGCCCCCCCAAAACCCCATGGCCCCCCACCCCTGCTGCCCCGCAGCCCCCACCACAGTGTGGTGACCTCCCCAGCCCCATGGTCCCCAGACCCACTGATGTGCCCCCCCCCAGCCCTACTGTTGTGCCCCCCAGCCCCACTGCACCCTTGGGTGTTCCCACGGGTGTCCCCCCTGCCACCCCCCCGTTGCCCCCCCAGACATCGAGCGCTACTCGGACAAGTACCAGCTCTCCAGCCCGGTGGACAGCGCCATCGACTGGAACCCAGGTTGGGGGGCGGGGGGACACGGGACGGGGGGGGGGGGCGACAAAGCCCTGGGGGGGTCGGTGTGGGGCCGGGGGGGCCTGACCCTGCCCCTGGCTCTGCCCCACAGACTGGCGGCGGCTGCCGCGGGAGCTGAAGATCCGGGTGCGGCGGCTGCGGAAGGGCAGTGAGTGTGTCGTCCCCCCCCGCACCCCGTCCCCTCCGTGGGGCTGGATTCTGCCCCCCGGGGGGGTAACACTGTCCCCCCCCCCAGGGACCACCGTCCTCATCCCCAAGTGCAAGCAGCGGGTGGCGCTCGACAAGGAGGAGACCATTAAGAAGCTGGAGGTACCGAGGCCGAAGGCTCGGCTGCCGTCCCCTGGGGGGGGCTGTCCTTGCTGGGGTGGCCTGGCTGGATTGTTGGGGTCCCCCCCCCATATTAACGCTGTCGGTGCCCCCCGACCCCCCCCCAGAGCCTGGAGAAGAAGGAGGAGGAGGTGACGTCGGAGGAGGAAGAGGAGAAGGAGGAGGAAGAGGAAGGGAAGGAAGAGGAGGAAGAGGAGTATGACGAGGAGGAGCACGAGGAGGTGAGTGGGGTGATGAGCGCACTGGGGTGGCCCTGGTGGGCTGCGGGGGCTCGGGTGGCACCCTGACCCCCCCCCGCCATGTCCCCCCCACGTCCCCCCCCAGGAGACCGACTACATCATGTCCTACTTCGACAACGGGGAGGACTTCGGCGCCGACAGCGACGACAACATGGACGAGGCAGTTTACTGACCCCCCCCGTGACCCCCCCGTGACCCCCCCCGGGACACGGGGTCCCCTGTCACCAGCACCCCCGGGACACCCGTGTCCCCTGTCGCCCCCCCCCTCCGCCCGCAGGTGGCGCTTGTGCTCCGGGGAGCGGGGTGGGCACCCCAGGGTGCCACCTTGGGGGGGGGGTCCCGGGGGAGCCCTGAACCCCTGGGGGGGGGGTCGGGGTGGGGAAGGACAACCCCCCCTCACCCCCCCCCACTTTTGCAGCAGCTTTTTAACGTTTGGAGGTTTTTTTAACTAATTTGGGGTGGAATAAAGTGAGTTTTGGTATTTCCAGCTCGTCCTGTCCCGCGGCCTCAGCCCCCGCCGGGGGTGCAGACCCCCCGCCCCCGCAGTCGGGGGGTGCAGCTCCCTGTCCCCCCTCCCCCCGGGCCATGGCAGCAGCCTTGAGGGGGGGCGCTGAGCAGTTCGGGGGGGTGACACCCCCCTGACACCCCCCCGGGGGCTCCGCACAGCCCGGATTGACCCCTATGGCGCTGGGCTCCGGTGACATCGGCCGCAGGCGGGGGCCCCAGGTTTGTGCCTCCCCGGGGAGGGGGTGCAGCAGGGTTTGCGCCCCCCCCCCCCCAACCCCCTGGATGTCTCATGGGACCCCCAGGACCCCACCCCAGGGACTCCTGAGCCCCCTGAATCAGGGCGTCGGGCTGAGCCCTGCCCAACTCGTCGCATGTCCCAGCAGTGAGAAAAGCTGCTGGGGGGGCGGAAAGGGACTTTACGGGGGGGGGATGTATTTTGGGGGGAAAAACCAGGATTTCTGGCAGGGAAGGAGTGCTGTTTTGGCGGGGGGGAAGGTGTTTGTGCAGCGAGAGGACGAGGGAAGGACGGGGCAGGGCCGGGCGGTGCCGCTCACGAGAACCTCATGCGATGGGGAGGCGCCGCCTGCACCCCCCCCCCGGGCAAGTTCCTCTTTGGGGCTGTTCTTCAGTCCCCAAGTAATTAAAAATTAACCCCCGAACGAAGCGGCTCGACAAAGCGACTCGGGGCGCCTGCGCGCTCCGGCCGTGCCCCCGCGCCCCCGCCACCCCGGGGCGGCATCGTCACGGCACTCCGGGAGCTGGCGACTTCCCGGGGCAAAGAAATGGACCCGCAGGGGGGAGAGGGTGGGGGGCAGCGGGATCCCCCCCCCCCAGCCCCGCCGTGGGCCTCGTCCTGCCGCTGCGGCGCACGCGGCCGGCGCGTGGGCCGCCTCCTCCTCCTCCTCCTCCTCCTCCTCCTCCTCCTCCTCCACCGCTGCTGCCAATGTGGTTATTTTTAGCCCCCCCCCCCCCCCCCACCAGGAGGGGGCGCAGAGGCCCCGAGTGGGGGGGGGGGGCTGGTTTGGGGCAGCCTGGGGGTGGGTTTGGGGGGAACAAGGGGTCCCGAGGGGGTCCGTTGTCCCCGCCCAGCACTAATGGGGCTCCTCGTTGTGTTTGGGGGGGTCCCAGGACCCCCCAGCGGGGCGGGGTGGGGGCAGCAGGGCTGCCGGTGGGGACGGGGGGGATTGGGGCTGCTCCGCGCCCTTTGGGGACATCCCTGTCCCCGTCCCGTTAGCCCCCATCCCGCCCCAGTCCCATCTCCCATCCCCGTCCCCCTCCCCATCCCAGTCCCCCCCGCGCTGTCCCGGCCACCGCGGTTGAGCCAGGACCTTTGCCCCAGTTGGACGCAGCCAGGACCAGCGCTGGCCCCCGGCCAGGAGCCGCTGTCCTGGGGGTCCCTGGAGAAAAACCACTCCCAACGCGCAGCGGGGGCTGAACGCACCCCCAGAGGGGACAAAGCCTGGGGTGGGGTGTCAGGATGGGGCCCCCCAGGCGCTGGCCCGGTCGCGGCCACCCCCCTGCCCCAGCTCAGCTCCTGCTGCCCATACTTGGCCGGGAGCGGGGCCGACCCTTTGCCCGCTTGGCTGGGGGCCACAGGCTAGGGCAACTGGGGGGGGGGCTGGAGGGGTCCCCTGGGTGGCACTGGCCGAGGACAGGCTCTCAGGAGTGGGGGGGTGAGGTTTGGGCCTGGTGCTGGCGATAAGAGCCGAGCTGGTGCTGGCAGCACCGAGATAAGGGTGACTGGGGGGGGAAACTGAGGCAGGAGGGTGCTGGGGGCCAAGTTGCTGTTTCCTGCCAGCTCCTTGCTGTCACCCCCCCAGGAGGAGGGGTGGCCCCGTGGACCTGTCACCCCCGCCCCCAGGCCAGCACCCCCCTCAAGGTGACCTTGTCCCCCGGTTCCCCCGCCCCAGTTCAAGGCCAAGAGGCTCCAACCCCATTTTTAGGTCAACTTTGGTCTTTATTAACAGCCGCCCCACGGGGGCGGGCGCGTCGGTACAAAATACACTTTTTTTAGTTTTCCTTTTGTTTTCCCTTTTCCCTCCCCAAAACCTGCAATACAAAACGGTACAAAAGGCGTTTCCCGGGGCGGGGTCGGGCCCATCCCGAGGGCTCAAGGCACCACGACGGCGGTTTCCGAGAACTCCGGCTCTTCCCGGGCCGGAACCGGCCTTTCCTGAGGGTCTCGGAGCCCTCCCCGAGGTTTCTCCATGCGGCCCCTCGGCCCCGGCTGCTCCTGCGGGCGCTGCGGCCAGCGCCGTGCTCCCGGTGCGGGAGAAATCCTGGATCCCGGTCGGGAAAAAGCGGGCAAAGTCCCAACTTGTGTCCAGCAAAGCTGAAAAAGTCCCGGCCCCGGGAGGGGGCCGGCAGCACGGTCCCAGCTCACTGCACATTGTTGTTGGAGACGCACGGGTCGACCTGTGGGATGGAGACGGAGACCCGTCAGCTGCTGCCCCGGGGGAACCCCAACCCCAAACCCCCCGGAGCCGCCCCTGCCTGCCCCCCACCCCGCCTGGCCCCGGGGTCTCACCTCGGTGTAGGTGGGCGGTGGCATGAACTTGAACTCGGGGGCGTACATGAAGATGGGGCTGTCGAAGCTGTCGGAGTCGTCCAGGAGCGGGGTGGTGGGGCTCTCCAGGCGATGGTCCTCGGGGACGATGTCCAGGTAGCACGGGGGGGCTGCGGGGAACGGGGGGGACACGTGAGCTCACCCGGACACCCCACCACAGCACAACCCCTGAGCCCCACCAGAGCCCCGTACCGAACTGGCGGGGGGTCAGCCCGCTGCCCTCACCTTCGGGAGCATCGGGGAGGTTCAAGTCCACCCAGCTCATCTCGGAGCTGGTCTGACTGGCCATGCTGGAGCTGCGGCTGCCAATGCCCGAGCGGCTGCCGATGACGAGGGGCAGCTCCAGGATGATCTTCTTGGAGCCGGGGACGCTGACGTAGATCTGCGGGGGCAGAACCGGGGGGTTATGAGGCTGTGCGGGCGCCCAAGGGGGGTTTGGGGGGGCCACCGCGGCAGCGCCCGCCGCTCACCTGCAGGAAATACTCCACGCGCAGGATGTTGCAGCCGAGGATGGACGGTTTGATCTTCTTGACACGGATGGTTTTGCCGCGCCACGAGTCGGACATGCCGGAGATGATGTGGTTGCCGCGGACGCAGGAGAGTTTCTGGGTGAAGACCTTGGTCTGGCCGTTGGCCAGGTAGGTGTGCTTGGCCACGATGGCCGCCTTGGGCACCACGATGCGCGAGCACGTGTTCTCAAAGTCGGCATTGATGCAGATCTCGTCGCCTGTGGAGGGACCCACGGTGAGGAAGGGCCAAGGGGGTTTGGAGGTGCCGCCACCCCCCACGCGGGGCAGGACGGGCGCTTACCTTCGCAGAAGCCTTTTCTGTCGATCTGGGCGCTGACCGACACCCGCCCGTCGGGGATGAACATGCACGACACCTTCTCCTCCTTCTTGGCAGCGACGGGGGACTGTGGAGAGAGGGGACAGTCAGCCGGGGGACGCACCCTCTGTCCTCTCCTCACCCTCCTTCCTTCCTCCTGCCCCCGCTGGCGGCCAAGTGAAAGCAGAAGCAGCGCTGGGTGTCCCTTTCCCGTAAGGAACTGGGGCTCCTTAACCAGTAAGAACTTAATCCCCACTCAGCTCTAAAGCCCATTAGGGGGGTCTTAACGGCAGAGGTCGGGGTGACCCTGCCCTGGGCTCTCCCCGCCGCTGACACCCCGTCCCTCTCCCAGCACTCACCAGCAGGTCTGGGGTGTTCACGTCCACGGGGTCCATCACCTCGAAGCGTTTTTTGACCTGCTGGGTGGGGAAGGACGGGCGCTCCAGGAAGGCCTTCACCCAGTAGTCCACGCAGCCGTACTTGCCCTTGAAGGTGGTGCCCAGTGGCCTGGGGGAAGAGGCATTGGTCAGACCCACCACAGCGATCCGGTTTAATTCCCGTTCCGGACACAGTGGCCATCCCGTACTCACCCCTGGGGAAGCTCGAAGCCGAATTTGTACTCATACTTGTTGCCGGGTCTCAGGATGACGGAGCCGTCCCCATCTGGGTGAAGAGGAGGGGAAGGAAGACGTTAACCACAGCTCGTGGGTTTGTTCTCGGGTGTCATCCCCTGCTCTGCTCACACGGGCAGGGACGAAGCCCAGCGCCGCAGGGCAAGAGCCGCCCACGCCTGTCCCTAAGAACAGCCCCAGAACCCCGAGTGTCCTCAAAGCTCGTTCCATTCCCACGTCCCCATCCCAAGCTGGAACAGCGTGTCCCTGTTGCTCACCACACCCTGCTTCTCCCCTGCGGGAGCACCGAGCACCCACGTCTCTGTCTATCGCTATCTCCGTGATGTCACATCACCCCGTTATCTCCCAGGACACTCCACCAGGTCCCCGATCTCTCGCCGTCCCCGGAGCCAGCTGCACGCAGCAGCTGCTGCCAGGAGTTCTCCGTGTCCTCGTCCCACCACCCGTCCCACGCCCTGCACGGTGACACCTGGCCCAGGCCAACCCCGGGACTCGCTCCCCGTGGGGGCACACGCACCCCCTCAAACCGCAGCAACACCCAACCGCTGCCGTAGTTCGGTCTTTCCCTTCACCTTCCAGACCTTGAACTTGACCTCGCCAAGATCACTTTGTTTGTTTAGACTCAGCCACCAACTTCCGCCCCAGCGCTCGGCCCGGACACCAGCGGAACACTCGCCCCACTCTTCGCAGCCAGAGACCGGCCAGCCCACCACCCTGCAAGCCCTCCTGTGCCCCCCACCTGCCTCCGCCCAGCCCCAGCTCCTCACCCGTGGGCTGCTCCTCCAGGGTGAGGACATCCTCGAAGCGCAGGTACTCCATCTCCTGCCGGCACTGCTGCGGGCCTTTGGCCCAGTTGACTCTGGCCACCCCGCAGGCCAACACCTTGACGGCGGTGACGCGCGTCACCTCGGCCACCTCCACCAGCACGCGCCCGGCCACCTTCTCCCCGCTGCAATAGACCTTCTCTGGCTCGCTGAAGGCCACCAGGAAGGTCTTCACCTTCTTGAACATCACCATAGCTGAGGGGAGTGCGGGCAGACGCTCTGCAAACTCCACGGGGAAAGGACTGCGGGTGGGTTTTTTTCCCCCCTGAAGAGGAAAACCGCCCCTACGCGAGGATAATTTTAGCCAAAAACGGCAACTGGCGGGGAACTCGGGCAGGGATCAGCGGGGCCGCTGCCGACGCTCCGCAACGCACCGACCGCAACTCGCCGCGCTGTGAGCGCCCGCCCCGCCGGCCGCCGCCTTTTATAGCCCCCGCGCCCCCCCCCCCGCGCGCCTGTTGCACCCAGCGGCTCCATGCCGAGGGCGCGTGGCCGGGCGTGCGGCTCGCGTGATCAGCGCTCCCATTGGCCGCCGCCGCCTTGTTTACAACCTCGCCGGCCAATCAGCGCGCCGTGCGGGGAGCGTGGACAGCGTGTGAAGGAGAAGGCGCAGCGCGTTCACGGAGGGGCGGGATGGGGGCTGAGTGACAGCGCGGGGGGCTAGTGGGGAGCGTGGGCAGGCGGCGGCGGCGGCCAATGGGGAGCCGGGAACAGGATGTAATGTCCTCAGCGTGCGGTGGCGGGGGGAGTCTCTGTGCGAGGGCTGTGACCGGCCCGGCACCCGCGGGGCCGGGCCCCGCCGTACTGGGGGAACTGGGAGCGGCTGGACGGGGCTGCTGGGGCGCCCCTCACCCCTCTGGGAGGTCTGTTTCCCCCTCCTCAGCCCGCCCCTGCCCAGGGCCGCATTTCCCCAGCCCCGCCCGGGGTAGCCCCGCTCCCCCCCGCGGTGTTTGAGGTGAATAAAAGCAGGTTTGGGGGGGGGGGGGGGATCAAAGCCTGGCCCTGGGGGTCTCCCTGCGGCCTTCCGGGGTGTCACAGGGGGGATCGCCGCCACCTCTGCCCCCCCGCCATGTGCAACTCGCACCCTCTCCCACCCACCGTGCCCAGGCCCAGGGAGGGGTCCAGAAGAGGCCAGAGATGGGTCCAGAAGGTCCCAGGGAGGGGTCCAGAAGAGGCCGGGGAAGGGGCCAGGGAAGGGTCCGGGGAAGAGTCCAGGAGGGGCTGGGGAGGGGTCCAGGAGGGGCTGGGGAGGGGTCCAGGAGGGTCCAGGGAAGAGTCCAGGAGGGGCCGGGGAGGGGTCCAGAAGGGGCTGGGGAGGGGTCCAGAAGGGTCCAGGGAAGAGTCCAGGAGGGGCTGGGGAAGGGTCCAGAAGGGTCCCGGGAAGAGTCCAGGAGGGGCCGGGGAAGAGTCCAGGGAAGGGTCCCGGGAAGAGTCCAGGAGGGGCCGGGGAAGAGTCCAGGGAAGGGTCCAGGGAAGAGTCCAGGAGGGGCCAGGGAGGGGTCCAGGAGGGGCCAGGGAAGGGTCCAGAAGGGTCCAGGGAAGAGTCCAGGAGGGGCCGGGGAAGGGTCCAGAAGGGGCTGGGGAGGGGTCCAGAAGGGTCCAGGGAAGAGTCCAGGAGGGGCCGGGGAAGGGTCCAGAAGGGCCCCTCTCAGCACGTCAGAGGGCCAGGAGGGGAGCGTGACCCCCCGCCCGCTCCCCCGCCCGTCGGGATCCTTCGAGGAGCCTCTTGGGGCTGGGGCGGGGGGGGCCGGGTAAGGCAGAAAGTACCGGATGAGACACTCTGAGGCAAATGTTTATTTTTAAGATGGGGTGTCTGGGTGTTCCTCGTCATTCGCCGTAGAAAATGGGGGATTTTTTTTGTTTGTCAAGACGTTCACCTTGACCCAAGGAGGACAAACAACAGGAGTCCTCCAGCCTGTCCCTGTTTTCCAGCCGGGAACCCCCTTGGTCCCTGTTTTCCAGCCGGGAACCCCCCGGTCCCTGTTTTCCAGCCGGGATTGGGGAGCGGGGACAGTTACAGCTGTGTTTTCCCCCGGAGGAGCCTTTGGACTCGGAGAAACCCTCCAATTTTCCTTCCTCGACGGTTTTTGCTGAGCAGACAGTTCTCCCAGCAGGCAGCGGCTGTTTATCCCACGGCTGTAAGAGCTGTAAATGCTTTTACAGCTCAGGAAAACACCCGGCGAGGGGAGGAAACGGAGAAGAAGGTTTCTGGGGCCACCCAACAAAGCAGGAATGGAAAAACTGGGGGTCCTGAGACCACCCCCCTCCCCGAGCGAGGAAAAGGGAAATGGTTTTGTTAGGAGTTGCCTCCCTTGTCCTCTGGAGCGTGTTTATCTGCGTGTTCCTGGCGTGTTCCTGGCACACGCTGTGCCTTTCGCTCCCCTCCTTCCCCCGGCGTTAATTCACACCTTGGTGTAAACCGACAAACCGGCCGGATAAACTCCGGGGCATAAACTATTCGCTGGCCAAACCCCGGGACAAACCCCCTTTTGAGGGGAGAATTTTTTCCCATTAGGGACATACTGGACGAGCGGCACCTTTGTCCGCCGCCGCTGGTCCCGGCGAACCGGACCCGTCCTCTCCCGCTGGAGACGGCGCCGGTTTCAGGGAGCACGGCGGGTTTGCTCTAATTTGGCGAAGCGGGGCGCGCTCCCTCCCCGTCCTCGCCCGCTATGGGATGCCAGATCCCCAAGCCCCCAGCCTGGCTCCCTGCCCGCGGGAGCCGTGTTTACGCTCTCCCTCTCTGGTTTCCCTCGGGAAGACGAGTCCAGCTCCGGGGCGGTGAATCGCGTTCCAGCAGTGTCAAAGGGTGACGGAGCCCCGAGCCAGGGGACTCGCCGGAGATACGGTCCCAGGCACGTTCCGCAGCTGAATTCTCCGCGGATTTCTCCGCGCCCGTCAGCCAGCCCCCGCCCTTTGCTCCACTGCCCCCGCTGCGCCTGGAAAGCCGCCCTGCGCCTGGGCTCGGTTTCCCACGCGAGCAGCACCCTGCGTTAACCGAGACCTGCGGAAACGCTGCAGAATTTTAGCTGGTGAAAACACAAGTTTCACGATGTCGCGTCTCCTTCAAGAAGGGGCGTCGGAGGAGAAGCTGGCTGGGTTTCGGGGCAGAGACCGGTTCTCGGGGGCCGCCTTGCTCCCACCAAAGCGTTGTTTTAAGGCACCCACCACCTCTCAGCCCGTTTCCTGCGGGACCGCGGTGCTCAGAGTATCCCCCCCTCCCTTAGCCGAGGGCGGCGGGCAGAGCAGCCAGAGCCCCATCCCCTCCCGACGTGCCCGGCCGGGGGCAAGGGGCGGCGAGGAGAGCGGCATGACTAACAATTACACCGGGGATAACCCGGTTCAGAAGAATCAGGGTTGGGCTGAGACAGAAACCAGCCCCCAGGGTGAATCACGGGGAGCCGGGGCTGCTGGTGGCTCACGGGGAAGGAATCGGGGACGGCAGAAACCGGGCAGCACGACAACGGCTGCGTGGCACCGGGCTGCGAGCTGCCCCTCTCCCGGCACCCAGCTCGGTCTCACAGCCCCCGATGCTGGCGAAAGCCTGTTTTCCCACCCGGGTCGGGTCCTGGGGAGCCGCTGCCTGTCGTTGCCTGGAGCAGTCACGCTCCTCTCGCGGCAGCCCGTCCTTTGCCCCCTCTGCCAGACGGCCGCCGGCCGCCCCGCGCCGCTGGGGAGCGGCGGGCGCAGCCCGGCAGCTTCTCCATGCTGGTTTCGCTGCTGTTTTTTTCACCATATATGGTTGTTTCCAGCAAATTCGAGGCTGGGAAGGGCCGGGGAGCGGGGGGGGCGATACGTGAAGGGCTTCACAGTGGCTCGAGCGGAGAGACAGAGTGTTCTGGTGTGCGGCCGCGAGCCGGAGCTGGGGCGGAAGCGGCGTTTCCTTTGGCGAGGTTGTTTGTGCTGGGGGAACACACTAAACAAACCCCCGGCTGGTTTTACGGGGGGGCGAGCGGAGAACCGGGGGCCGTGGGGCACGGGGGTGCTCCCGGCAAAGCTTGTCCCACGCTCGGTGCCCGGCTGCGCCGCGGCAGCGGTTCGGCAGCCGAAGGGTCGGGGGGTCGTTTCGAGGCTGGAAGCAGGCGCTGAAGCGAGGGCGGCGTCTCCCTTTCGGTTCCCAGCTCAAAGCGGCCGTTTCCACCAGGACAGGAGGCGCCGCGGTGCCCGGCGCAGCCCCGCTGGCTCGCTGGAGCGCGGTCGGTGTTTCCCGGCATCTCCCAGGAAGGGGCTGGGGGGCTCTCGGGGCAGATCCCCCTTTGGGGTCTCCCACATCAGCTGGTTTCATCCCTCGCCCCTTTCCCAGCACCAGGAGGGTGCCTCCCGTTTTGCGGCACACCTATCGCGGTCGGGACCCCCTTTCCCCCTTCCCCATCCCCTCCCAATGGGGAGAAGCCCCCCCCGGGCTGAGGCCCGAGGACTTTCCCCCCAGAGCCTCGGCTTTCCCGCTCCAGCGGTGCCGGTGTGCACGGAGGAAGGGCAACGCCAGCGCGGCCGGGCACCAGCCCGGGGCGAGAGCCTGGACTCGGTCGTCACGAACAGTGAGGAACCTGAACCTGGGGTCTGGGGAGCCCCAGCGTGACACCAGCTCGTTCTCCAGCTGGGAGAGCGTGACCTCTCCCGGGCGGCCGAACCCGCTGCTTCGGCCAAACCTTCCTGCTGTGGGCGATCACACCCAGCTCATCGCCCGGCCGGTGCGCGAGGAGCCGCGAGGTCCGTTGGGTTTTACAGACGGAAACGCCCCAGTGGGTCCAAGGGTGAAGAAATAAGGAAACGTTCTCATTTTTCAGCAGCCAAAGCTCCCCTGCAGCTGCCGGCGTGCCGCTGGAGCGAGGGCGTCCTCACCCCAGCGTCAGGCTCCCCAGCTCGGTTCGGTGGCTGAGACTGGGGGGGACACCATCGCCCCCCGGACCTTCCCCAGACCCCGGGGCGGTGTCTGGGATGGGGATGGACATGGCCGGGCTGTGGAGCGTCTCGTGCTTTGGGTTGTGTGGACATCTAGAGGGCTGGCCAGGAACGGCACCGGGGTGTCCCCCACCTCCAGCCTCCCTGGGGGCTGCCAGGCTGGGTGACCCACGGGGCAGACTCACCCCGCGGGGTGTTCGCCCCCCGCCTCGGTGCCAAGTTCAAGCGCAGGCGAGTGAAGCCTCCAAGTGCCCGGAGCCAATTGCCGGTGGTTCTGGTGCGTCCGCAAAGGTGCAACGAGCGCTAACCCCGACCGCACGTGTTTGCCCCGGACCCCCCGCACCTCCCGGTGCTGCTGTCAACAACCTGCTGCCAGCTCTGCTCCGGACCGGGAGTCTCCCGCTCCCACCGCCCAGGTTGGGCGTCTGGATGCGGAACGGCCCAAACTGGGCTCGGTTTCGAGAACCCTGGCCGGCGCCGCCGGTGCCTTTTTTAGCAGGTGACACACGCTCGGAAACGTACGGGCTCGCTCCAAAGTCTGCTGACGTCAATGGAAACGCTCTCGTTGACATCAGCGGGGCTTGGACCCGCGCCCGCGTCCTGCTCCTTTATTCCGGGCTGCCATCTGTCCCGGGTGAAAGGTCTCTTTGCCGCTCACAGGCTTCGGCACGTCTTCCCGAGGTCGCGTTTCCTCCGCGGTCGTCAGGTGAGGGTGTGGAGAGCGGGACGGTTTGGAGAATGGGCGCAAACCCGTTCGACGCCGCGCACGTTCCCTCCGTGCCGCTGGACCCCGGCCAGGCTGCGGCTCAGGTTTAAGTGAGCATCGCATGTAAGGGAGGTGGTGGCCTTGGCTGTGACGTGCTGGGACTCCTCAGTACCTGCTCCAGCCGGAATGGGACCGTCAGAGCTCCGCGAGCTGCTCAGGATGGTCCAGCTCAACTTTTCCAGAGAGCAGCTGGCCAAAGTCTGCTCTCCAAGGAGCGTCTGGGTGATGCTCTTAGTCCTAAGGTTTAGTTTTAGGTTGTCCTGCAGGGCGTTGGACTCGATGGTCCTCACGGGTCCCTTCCAGCCTGAGGTATTCTGTAATTCCGGTGGGCTTTGGGGTTTGTCAGGGGACGATGTCTGAGGGGTCTGATCAATGGGAGCCCAGTTCAGAGCCCCCTTCCCGGGCGGGACGACCGTGAGAGCAGGCTGGGAAGAGCAGCTAGGAAACCTCCCCCCCAGGGATGGGGACTCCACCGCCACCCTGGGCAGCCTGGGCCAGCCCTGGGCAACCCCAACGGGGAAGGAACGGCTCCTCAGGGCCCATCTGACGTCGCCCCACGGGGTCCTGCAGCCTCCTGCAAAGGCTGGGGCGCGGCGGCGAGGCCGGCTGCTTCCTCCCCTCCTTCGCTGCGTGTATATATAGACCCCAGCGCGGCCCGGAGCGAGGGGAGCTGTGGGAGGAAGGCGAGATATTATTATCCTCACCTGCTGCTGCCGACCAAGGGATAAAGAGACGGATGACAGGAAATGAGGGCTTCAAAAATAGACACTTTTAATGTCAAAACATGGGGGATTAGTGAGAGCCCCGCGCAAGGGACGGGAGATCCCGCGCGGGTCGGCGGGGGAAACGTGCCGAGGTGCCCAAGGACCGTCCCCACGTTTGCTCTGTGCCCTCGGCAGACCCAGAGGCAAGAAAAACTGACCGAAGAAACTGCAGGTCCAGTGGGACGTGACGGGTGAAACCTGCCGTTACGGCTCGACAGACCCCCCGACCCGGGGGTCCGCGGACCTCTGTCCCCGAGCCGCCCAAATCCTGCCCGTGTCCGGGCTCCGCGGGACGGGAACGGCGAGGTGGTGGCTGTGAGCCCTCACGATTGAAAACCAGAGGAGTCTTCGCATACGGAAAATATTTCTTATCCTATAGAGCTCTATCGGCTTTACTTAAAACCTCTGCAATATATTTAACATCTCACTTCACCCCCGTGTTTCGGCGCGCCGCCAGCAGCTCCCGGGCCACCCCCGCAGCTCGGCGACTCCGCTATTAATTCTCTTCCGCAAGCGAGACCCCCGGGGTGGGTTTAACGGGGTCGTGACGGTGGCAGAGAAGGTCGGACCCAAGGGAGGGGGTTTCCCCGGGGTGTTTTTCCTCCCTGAAGCTCAGCGCTGGTCCAGGGTCCGGGACGGGCTATATCGAGTCCCAGACGGGTGCCAGGGCAACAAGGGAAAACAGCAGCGGTGGCCCGAGGTGTCGGAGCCCTGACGCTCTGCAGCTCCCGGCGCTGGCAGCGAGCCCGTTACCAGTCCGGAGGGAGGAGGAGACAGTGCAAACCGGGTGATTTCTGGCTCCAAAACCCCAGACCTTGGTGGCAGCGCTCCGGTAACCGGCTTGGTGCCTCGGCTCGCTCTCGTTGCTTCGGTAGCAGCTGGGTCAAGGGGCCTCAAACCCACCAAAGAACATTTTCTGACTGCTCAAAGGCGGGCGCTGGGCTTTGAGCCGGTTATTTGTGAATCTGTGGGGTTCCTGAGCAAGAGTCTGCTGGAGTAACCCGGGGAGGAAGGGTTTGAGGGGCAGAGGGGTTTCCTTCACCCCGTGGGGTTCTTTTCCTTGGACTGGGCTGCAGCGTCCTCATCTTGAGAGAAAAGAAACGCGTCAGAATCCAAGAGAAAGCGCTGTCACCCGCCCTCGGAAGAGGAGCCAGCTTCCAGCAGAGCCGTACGTGCGGGGACGGTGGATGCCATCCAGCCTCTCACCGTCGTTCGTCTCCAGCGCTGCCCTCTCCAAAGGTCCAGGCTGCTTCCCAGGTCCTCGATCTCCGCAGAGAGCCGCGGTGCTGGGCGAAACATCCCTCCTGCTCTGCACCGCGTGGCTCGGGATCAGCAGCTCCACCTGGCTGGAGGTGTCTCCTGCGCCGTCCGCAACGCCAGTGCGAGTTAAAAGTGCCACGAACCAGCCCAAAGACCAGCGGTGAGGAGGAGGAGGAGGAGGAGGAAGGAAGAAGAGCTGCCTGGGCAGCCCGCTCCAGCCTGGAAGATGTGCAGTTTCTCAGCGTTGGGCAGGAAGACCCTGGCGTCCTCCAGAGCCCCGTGAGCCGCCATGGTGAAGTTGGCATCCCCGGAGGTCACCACGTCGAAGACGCACGACTGGAAGTAGACGTCCTCCACGGGCAGCATCTCCTTGCAGAGCGCCCGGGCCGCCTCGGCCGCTGCACGCCCGCGGCAGCACTCGCTGCGGGAGATGCGCTGGCTGCGGGGGCAGCCGCCCACGCAGAGCTGCAGGTCTTGCTCCTCCGTGAAGGCGTGGGCCACCTCCTCGGCCGCCCGGATGGAGAAGGAGAGCTGGCGGCCGGCCTGACGGACGGCGATGGTGGTGCCGATGTACTCGGCGCGGATCTCCACGTGCTGCCCGGGGCTGCGCTCCCGGATAGCCAAGCTGCTCCCTCCCGGCCTCTCGCCCCCGTTGACCGAGCCGTCCTCGAAGGCTGCCGGGAGGTTGTCGATCTCCGCCTGGTAGACCTTCTGGTCGATGCATTCCTTCATGTTCTTGAAGATGATGGTGAGCTGCAGAGAGCGGAGCAGACAGGGTTTGAGCTCGCCTGCGGGGCAGGAGTGGCGGCCACGTCCCCACCCCGGGCACCAGCTCTCTGGGGGAGGGCAAAGCAGGTCCCACGGGTCTGCCTCATCCCACTCCGCCCCAAACCACCCCTCCCACATCACCGCAAGCAGGAACCTTTCCTTCTTTCCTCCCCTTGTCTCCTTCTTTCTTTAAGCAACCGAGACGGAGCTGAGCCCGGCGGGACACGCGCGGGTAACCCATGGACCACGCTGACCCATCCCCAGGCAGCAACGGGAGCGTCTGCAGGTCTTTGACTGCGCAGAACCGTAGAAAACCAGGTTGGAGGGGACCTCAACATCATCCCGTCCCATTTTTCACTCGCCAGTGTTTGCTTTACGGTTGGACTCAACGATCTCAAAGGTCTTTTCCATCCTAAATGACTCCGCTCTGACTCGTGTGATTCGCTGGGGTCCCCTCAAGGACCTTCTCCCGCCCCGCTCCTGCAGCCGTTCCCTCCCGACCCCACACGGCTTCAGCTGAAGCTCTCGCTGCCGTCTCCGGCCAGTCTGGGGAGTGCCCGCAGCCATCGCCGCGCAGCTCTGTCGCCAAGCCCTGCGCCCGAGCGTTACCTTACTGGTGACCGTCGCGTGGGACCCCTTGGCCACCGGCGAGCTGGTGGCCTGCACGAACAGGTAGTCATTGTCCAAGAGAGGCCAGGAACCCTCCACTCGGCAAGTGTGGAAGTCGTGGTGGAAAGTGCGGATGTGGGGGTCCCCGAACGCCGCGCAGTGCTGGTAGCTGGGGGGGTGGCCGTGCTTGTAGAGAAAGCTCTTCTCGTAGTTGCAGATGTCGAGAGACTCGAAGCCCTGACGGTTGGGGGCCGGCGGCCGGGGCCGCGGCGGTGATGTGGGACCCTCCTTGGAGCAGTTGTTCTGGATCATGAGGTCCTCGATGCCGTGGACGGCGGAGTGGTAGGCCAGGTCGCCCCGGCACGTGCGGGCCGTCTTGCGGGTGCAGTGGGAGTAGGAGCGGAGGGCGTTGCAGAACGCCGCGTGCCGGCTGGAGCCGCGCAGGTTGAGCGTGGCGGCCACGTACTCCGAGTTGCAGCGCAGGATCTTGCACTGGGAAGAAACTGGGAGAGACGGGACGGCTCAGGGCATCCCGGTAGAGCTGCAGGGGTGGGGAGGAACAGCCCCTTCTCGTCCCACCAGCTCCCGGTGGAGCAGACCCTTTCTGAAGCGCCCATCTCCCCGTTTGACACGCGGTCACCGGCTCGTTCCGTGCCCGAGGGGGACGAGCCGGGCGTCTCCCGCCGCAGAAACAGGAGGGGATGGCTGGGCTGGGCGAGGCGCCGGGACACGGGCTGGGGTTCTGTGGGGCGCAGGTCGGAGCCCTCCCAGGGAGGGGACCTCATCAGTGCCGCTCAAGAGCCAAAGGGGGCTCAGGAGGAGCGGCCAGACTCTGCCCGGCTCTGCCAGGGTTGTCCCCTCCCTGCAGCTCCCACCCGTGTCCTGGCCAGGGACCTGGCTCTGCCCATGCCGCTCCTTACCGTGCCTGCAGAAGAGGAGGAGGAGGAGAGCTCGGAGGAGGACGCCGGGGTTTCCCAGCTGCCCTGGGCTCTCACTGCGGGCAGCTTTCCCCATCCCAATCCATGCAGAGCCTGGGGGGGTCCCTCACCCGCCGGCTCCTCTCGCCGTCATTCAGCGGGTCCCCTGGAAGCAGAGCGGAGGTGGGAGGTGAGGTGCCACCAGCCAGTGGGAGCTCCCTCCTCGCCGGGAGCTTTTGAGTGAAATCCCGGCGGGTTTGGGGTTTTGAACTGCGCTGCGTCGTTCAGCGTTAGAGCTTCCAGCTGCCCTCCGAGAGCTCCCGCGGCCGGGAGGAGGCTCCGCGGCAGCGCCCGGAGCAGCCCGTGAGCGCAGAAGTGGGTTAACCTCCCTGGGCTTCCTCGGGGCTGGGGGCTGGAGCGGGGCGGCCGCCGAGGGGTGCCTTATGGCAACAGCCGGTTGTGGGACGCGTGGTGGTCCGCGAGCCTTTCGCGAGGTCCTTCGGAAACTGCCCGAGGTGAAACCAGTAAGGGTTTTTCCTCCCCTTTAGCTGGTGGCCAGAGGCTGATGCTCACGGTGACGTGTCCGTGTACCCCGGGCAGCCCACGGAGACGACAGCACCGGCACCGCGATTGCTCTAAGAACAAGCTGCAGCCGGGGCAGGGGAAGAGGCTGAATTTTCCTTTTTTTCCCCAAAAAGGAGCAATCACAGTCCTGCGAGCTCCGTCCAAGCAGGCTGTGTGCTCCCGTCCTCCTCCGGTGCCTGGCACTTGCTCGGTCGTGTCCCACCCTGCCTGAGCGCCTTTCCTGGGGCTCCCCGGACCCCCCAGCACCACCCCCCCGCTGTCCCCCCGGCGGTGGTGACACGGAGGGGACCTGTCCCGGGCGCGATGCCGGGCAGATAAACAGCCGGTTAATGAGTAGCAGAGGAGCGTGGCTCCGGCCGGGGCAAGGAGAGGCCCTGCCACGGGTCCTGCAGGCAGCTGGACCGGCTTTGGGGTGTCCTGACCTTGGAGGAAGGGCAGTGCCCTTGTCCTGCCCCTCGGACCCTCCTGGGGTGCGTGAGGAAGAGTGCGGCAGCAGGTCAAGGGGGGTTCTCGTGCCCCTCTGCTCTGCCCTGGGGAGGCACCTCTGGGGTGCTGGGGCCAGGGCTGGGCTCCCCAGTTCAGGAGAGAGCAGGAGCTGCTGGAGAGAGCCCAGCAGAGGCTGCGAGGATGAGGAGGGGCTGCAGCATCTCTGTGCCCAGGGCAGGCTGAGAGCCCTGGGGCTGTTCAGCTGCAGAAGAGCAGCTGGAGAGGGGCCCTCCTCAATGCGACCAAGAGCTGAAGGGGGGTCAGCAGGAGGGGCCAGACCCTGCCCAGTGGTGCCCAGCGACAGGACAAGGGGCCAGGGGCCCAAACTGGAAGCCAGGCAGCTCCCCCTGAGCAGGAGGAGAAACTTCTTTGGTGTGCGGGTGAGGGAGCCCTGGCCCAGGCTGCCCAGAGAGGTGCTGGAGTCTCCTGCTGCGGAGAGACCCCGTCCCCGCCTGGGCGCCAAACCGGGCACCCTGCTCTGGGGGACCTGGGCGAGCTGGTCCCAGCGCTCCACCAGCCCCACCAGCGGGGGATTCTGGGGTTCTGGGATCCCATCCCTGCCCTCGCTTCGCTGCAGCCCCACTCACCTGCATCCTCCTCCTCCTCCGCGGACGAGCTGGCTCGCAGCGCAGGGAGCTCCTTCCCTGCTGGCCAGCGGGCTGGCTCGTCCTCGTCACCCAGCTCTGCCCCAAGTGACAGCCAGAGAAATCCATGGGCTGACCGCCGGGAAAGTGCCAGCCTCAGCCCCGGGCCCCCCCGTGGCCTCGCAGCCGGCTGCGATCCGGGGTGCCAGTGGGGAAAGCCGGGGGCGCGGGGAGCAGACCCCACCGCGGGGCACCCGCCGTCCCTGCTCGTCCTCCCCGGTTACCTTTGCTCCGTCCTCTCCCCCCGCCAGGGCAGGGGATGGGTGTCGAAATAGATCCGCCTAAATTTAGACGGGCTAAAGCCCAGCCAAGAACAACACACGGAGGGGGCAGAGGGAGACGGCGCACGGCGAGGCGGGGGCAGAGGAGCCCCAGGGGGAGGTGGGCACCCCCCGGAGCCCCCTGGCTGGGTGATGCCGCTGGGTGACGTGGGCTCCTGTCGCTCGTGGGGCTGCGGGAGCTCCATTCCTCGGAGCGACCTGGTTCTCCTTCCTCGGGTGATAGCGTAACCTCCCCCCTGCAGCCCCGTGGAGGGGGTCTCCGTGGAAAAACACGGGGCTTCTCCCTGTATCCCACTTTTTCACCCGGATCTCTCGTAGCTTCCCCTCCAGCCGGTCCAGCCTGGCGTTCGCCCACCCGCGGGGACACCGGCCACCTTTGGCCCGTGCCGTGTTTGCGCTCAGGGCTCGGCGGTGCCCCCGAAGCCCAGCCGGAAGCACCAGGAGAGCGGCAAAGCCCTGTCCCTGCGGGTCGGGGAATGGTGGGGGAACCTCCCTGTCCCCATCCCCGTCCCCCGTCCCTTTAGGATCCCGGCAGCGGCGGCTGGAGGGCAGGGGTGGAAAGCAGCACCCTCGGTGCTCCCAGCACCCGCAGGCTCCTCTGGGGACCTGCTCAGAAAATCTCCTAACTGCCGTTCCTGCTCTTTCCCAGGTCTTGCTCGGCACGGCAGCGAGCGAAGCCCCCTCGACGCCTTCGCGCCGGGAGCCGACCCCAGCCCGGGAGAGCAGACGGAGCTCAACCAACCCGCCCCGGGACCGCCGTGTCCCTCCCGGGGAATCGCCCCCGGTGGCTGCAGTGCACCTCGAAACCACTCTGGGGTCTTGAGGGGTGGGGGGAAAAGGGTTTCCCCCTCCGACCTTCTCCTCTCCTGCTCTGACCCCGGCGCCAGCTCTCCTGCCGCCAGCGCTGGCGTGGATGCTGGAGGCCGCGGAGTCGCAGGAATCGGGGAGGAAAGGCGGGACGGCGGCTGCTAATCGCCGAACGCGCTCGGACCCACGGCCAGGCGCTTGTTCTAGGTGTGACGGCGCGTCTTCCGAGGGGCGACGGGGAGGAGAAAGGAAAAGAGAGGAATGAATCCCAGCTTGGGTTCGCGCCCCGGCTGGGATTCCCGCAGCAGCCACCGGCCGAGGGAGGTTTTGGCTGCTCCCCGGGTGCTCGGGGGCTTTGCAGCTCTTTTCGCTGCTCGCTATTTACGCTCCGGGTCTCTGTTACCTGGTAACGAGGGATAACCGGCGAGTGGAAAAAATGTTGTTTAAAAAATAAACCCCCTATCCCAGCGCAGCCCCCCCAGGTCCGCCCCGGCCGTGCCTCGGGCGCCTGGTCACCCCCCGTCTGCCGCCACGGGCTTCCCCGCAGCGAGCCCCCGGCGCGGGGACCGCGGGCGCCCGCCGAGGGCATCGGTTACACGCGGGGCGGGCAGGTGGGAATTCTTCTGGAACAGCGGACGGTACCATCTGGGCTCGGCGAGAGCGGAGGCCTGCCGGCATCCCACCCACCCGCCTCGCCGGGGCAGGGGAGGCTCGGCCGGGGCTGCAGGAACCGGGAAACCCAGGGTGCGGCAGCCCAGGAGACATGGTGCGGGGCACCAAGGCTCGGCGCTGTGGGCGCAGGTCCCTGGCAATGTGCCGGGTCCTGGCCGTGCCGCAAAGCGGAGCCGTCGATGGCTTTTACGCCGCCCGCCGACGCTCTCCGAGCCGGGGCACGCCGGGCCGGTGAGGCTGGGAACCTCTCCCGAGCTGGTGGATTGTCACAGTGCCCAGACGGGAGCGCGAAGCGGCGGATCCCACCAGCTGGGTCACCGGATCGTGCCGCTGCGGGGGCTGCGGAGCCGCCGGCCTCACCCGGCCCCCCGAGGCTTCCCCACGCACCGGGGGCACCAGCCCCGGCTGGGCGTCCGGTCCGGACGCGGGCGGGCACGCACCCACCATGGCCCGTGGGGATGGGGAAGCTCAGCCAGACGTGCCCGAAGAGGCCTCGGGTCTCTGAGGAGCTCGTCCGCCTCCACCGGCCGCCAGCAAACCCCCTGCCACCCTCCGGCATCGCTGCCGAGCGCGGCTCGGTTCAGCCCCCGCCGGGCAGAGCTCCGGCGGCCTTCCCCCCATGGCGGGCAAGCGGGGTCAGCCGGGATCGGGCCCCGGAGGCTGGAGCTGGAGGATGAGCCCCGCCGTGACGGCGCTCCCCGTTCCCCGGCAGAGCCGGGGGGCTGGCGTCGGGGTCGGCAGAGGGGCCTGGAGGATTTGCCGGAGAGCTGGAAGAAGGGGCCATCCCGCTTCTCCCCGGGTACGGACGGGGGAGCCTGCTCGCGCCCCACGCCTCCACCGCTCTGCCCACGGGGCGCTGGGCACGAAGCCCCCATCCCTCCCTCCCCGCGCTGAGGCTCCCGGCGCTCCGCTTACCCCAGCAACCGCCGCTCCGACCAGGACGGGCCACCGGACGCCCCCGGACACGAGTCCCGGTGCCCGGCGCGGGTTCGGCCGCGGGCGGGAGCGAGGAGGGAACGGCGGCTGTTAACGCGTGGAGGGAGCAGGAGACAGCTGAACTTTCCGACAGCCCGATCCGTCACCGCGAGCGGGAGGAGAGGGGGCTCGGTCGGCGCTTTAAAAATAGCCGGTAGTATTTTTGATCCCGAAAGCCGGATTCCAGTGGGGAGGGGAAGGAAAAAGGGAGGGAGAGCCGAAGGCGTCCCAGCCGGGCAGAGCGAACCGGGCGGGACGGAGACGGGGTCCCGGCGATGGCCGGGTTTCCGAGCGGGCTGGGAGCAGCACAAAGCGCCGCTGGAGGGTCGAGGCAGCCCCTGCCTCCCGGAGCGCGGCAGCACCCGAGCTGGGAGCGGGGAAGGAGCTGGGGAAACCGATGGAGATGGAAGTGTGGGGTCAAGACAAACTCTTCCTCCAGGTTTCTCCAGCCCGGAGCTTCGCCTGTCCCCTGCCTGGGGAGCTCGGGGGGTCCCGGAGAAAGGCAGGTGCTGGGAGGACCAGAAATGTCAGTGCCGCCTCTGGAGAGGGAAGGGCTGGAGGAGGTCGGGGAGAACCGAGGAGCTGCATCCTCCAACCGCCCTACTCGAAGGTGCGACCCAAGTCCCGTGGCCCTCTCCAGCCGTGCAGGGCTGGAACCCCTCGGATGGAGGAGAACACCCGTCGGAGACCCCCCCAGCTAAATCCCCAGCCCCAGGCACCTGCTCCGGGGCTGGGCAGCGCCGGGGCTAAAAAAAGATGGGAGCAGACGGGGCCAGGCGCTCTGCGGAGGGACCAGGAGGTGTGCCCTGGCCCGTTCGCGCTCTCCACCAAACATCGACCCCGAGCGTGTTGGCGGTGGTGCTGGGATGCTGGGGAGCACCAGCAAGCTCCCCGTGCCTCAGTTTCCCCACCAGTTAAAATGCAGCGTCCCAGTGTCATGGGAGGGTGGATTCATTAGGTTGGAAAAGACCTTTAAGGTCATCGAGCCCAACCGTGTCCACACAGGGCGGTGGGAGAGGAAGGTCTGGGCTCTGCATGGCTTCGGCACAAGGAGGTCGCCGGGTGCGTGCGGACCCCCTGGACATGGGTGCGAGCCCACCCCCAGCCCCCTGTACCCTCAGCCCTGCTGGGTGCAGGGTGTGCCCTGTTTTGGGGGGGTTGGGGGAAGTTTGGGGGGACTTTGGGGGAAGTTTGGGGGGACTTTGGGGGAAGTCTGGGGGACTTTGGGGACAGGAGGAGAGCGGGGACCCCACCACGAGTTGGCAGCAGCAGTTTGCGAGGGGCAATGGGGGGGTCTGGACCTTTCCTGAGGGGTCAAACCAGAGCGAGGGACTTGGCAAAACCAACCCCAGGGAGACTGTGTGTGTCCCCCCGCAAACCCTGGGGCTGCCCCAGGGTCCCCCGAGCTCCGTCACCGGCTCCGAGCTGGTTTCCCGGGGGCTGGGGAGAGCGTCCTGCGTCCTTTGTGCTCCCCTGAGGGGTTAATGTGGAGAAGGTGGGAGAGACGGGGGGTCGGGGACCCCCCGCTGGACCTCGGCTGGTGGGGTGGGTTTAATGTCACCATTAAAACGCGTCCGTCGGCGCCCGCTCCCCGCGTCTCGCTCCGGCCGAGCCGGCAGCGAGCAGGCGGTGAAAATCCAGAAAATAATAATAATAATAATCAATAATAATAATAATTTTTTTTTTTTACAAAAAGCCCCTTTGTGCCGCCTGCTCAGGGACCTGAACTAACCCCCGCCTTTGGGTGGGATATTCGCCGGCCCCGGCACCGCTCCTGAGGGCGCAGGAGATCCGGATGCCGGGGACAGCGCCGCGAAACCCGCGGACTCGAACCCTCCTTTACGCCGCCGCCACCCGGACGCTGGTTTTTTTGACCGGATTTATTTTCCTGGGGAGGTTTAAGCAGCGATTTTACCAGTCCCGGTTTTTCTAACAGATCGTAAAAGCTTTTCTAACAAATCCCAAATCTTTTCTAGCAGCCTGGGAAAGCCCCGGCTCTTTCCTGGGGCGGGGGGAAACACGTTCATTTCCGAGGGTTTTACCCTCGTCCCACCTCGGGAGCTTCGGGGTTTTTAATCCTACTGAAGGGGCTCGACCCGCACGCGCCCCGTCCGTTCGCCCGTTTTTCCCTCGAGGAACGGGGGAAGCCGCGGCAGCATCCGCAGAGGATGCCGCTGCCAGGGGAAAAAAAGGGCTGGGGGCGGCGGGGACGGGGACCCGGCGGCGTCGGGGGGCAAAGCCCACCCAAACCAGTCCGAGCCAACCCCCGGCTGGTGATTCCGGGTGTGGGTTTGGCAGCGAGAGCGGCGCGGGGCGGCGGAATCGGGTTTCTTCCTTGAAGGCATCCCGGCGCTGGCTTCACCCGCCTCGGCGGGGGGAGACGCGCCCCTCGGAGCCGAAGCGGCCGCGAGCACCCAGGGGTCTGCGTGACGCCCCTCCGAGCCCTGGAAACCCCAGCCCAACCAGCGCGGGCTCCGGGGGGGATTTTCGTCCCGGTCGCGCCACGAACTGCCCCGATGAACGTCGGCGTCAGCCGCCGGTCCCTCCAAAAAGCTGCGGTGTTCCGCTTTTAACCAATAGCCCTGTTATTGCCCCCAAATCCTCCCCGACCCCGACCCCGACCCCGACCCCGACCCCGACCATAACCCGAGCCCAGGAAGAGAGTTCATTCTCCTCCCCGGGGCGGGGGTCGCGGCGGCCCCGGGCGGGGCGGGCTGCGCTGTCCCGGTCCCCGTGGGTTGGGGTCCCGCGGGGCACCGGCCCGACCGCCCCGGGGTGGTGGCGGTGGCGGGTGCCAGTGCCCGACCGCGGGTCCCCGTGCGGGGCGTGCGGGGACCTGCGAGCGCGCTGCAGGGGGGGGCGTGGCCCCGGGGGCGTGGTGTGGCTCGAGGGGGCGTGGCCTTTGGGGAGAGGGGGCGGGGCTTGGGGAGTCTTGGGTGGGGGGTGTCCAGGGAGGGGTCCCCGAGGACCCCCGGACCCAGCACTGTTGCCTTCACGGCGTGGCGACCCGGTTCAGGAAGGGCACGGCGACCACCCCCGGGCCGCTCGGGCCGTCGGCTCGCGGACACCGACGCGGTGGATGGCGAATGGCGTTTATTAGCTCGGGTTCACGGCGTCACTCCCGCCTGCTCCCGTCACAAACCGAACGCTATGGGCTCACTGGAGAGGGGCCTTATCTTTCCGTCCAGCGCGACACCTTCCGCCCGCCAGACCCTGGCTGCCTGCATTTCCCCCCTCCCTGTGCTTAACTAAATGGGCTACGCTATACAAAAGTATAAAAACTTAAAAAGTACATACCATAAACATTTCAAAAGGGATGGATCCCAAACTTGGAGCGATGAACGTAAGGCACGGTAGACAAGCACATTTTTAAAGCGGCTGTTGGTGTTCTGCCAACGCGATGTTGACCTTTCCCAACCGGCTCCTAACGAACGCCACGAGCCTGTCTAAGATACAGGGTCCAAAGATGAGAGCTATCACGATCGTCGCCATCGGCCCTATCAGGGTAGACATCGCCACGGCGAATGGTTAAACCGCGGCTCGAGCCACCCTTGTTGGGCTTCTCTGTCTCTTCTTCTCCGAGCTAATCTCTCTCTCAGTTCAGCCACCGGACCTCTAACCGCTCCGGTACGGTCAGCGTAACAGCAGTGTTCCTCTTTTCAGGCGGCACAAAGGCCCCCTGGTTGCGTGAACGGGAGGTCTGGCCCCCCGTCTATTTTGCAAAACAACTTCCGAAAGCGAGGAGACGGACCGCTCGAGAAGGGAGACGGATTTTTCAGTCTTCTGCGGGTCTTCACCGATGGCCGTTGGCAGCTGAGATCCGCCTTGCCGCTGGGTCACGAGGGAGGGGGCTCCCGTGGCCGCGCCGGTCGCTCCTGAGCCAAGCAGCATCGCTACCGTCGCGCCCGTTGGTATTTCTCTTTATTGAAGTCTGTGGTGAGTTTCTTCCAGACGTAGCACATCTCTTCTCCTGGGTGACGCAGGACCCTGGGAACAAGCAGAATTTGCACGCAGAAGCCAGCGGAGCCGTCGGAAAGTCTAAGAGACGCGCGGGGACCCGCTCCCGACGGGTGGCAGGTCCCCGTTCCGGCCGCGGACGGGATCGCCCGTTGACAGGCTTTATTGACTGCGACGGCGCTGGCGCAAACGTCGCCGTCCCGGTCGGCCGGTGCCGTGTTACCACAACGCCCCCCCTGGCCCGCGACCCGGCTCAGGGTCATTCCTCCCCGCTGTGTGTCCCACCGGTCGGGCTGTCTCCTGATGGATAGTTACAGGGAGCGTTGAGGGCGACGTTGAGGGGGATGTACATCATAACGCAACCACCGAGAACTCGGGAGACGCGGATCGGAATGGTTTGGCGACCGGAAGGTAGCGTTTAACGCACGAGAAAACGGATTGTCAGGCAGATGGCGGGGGGGTCGCTTTGGGTCTGCTTGGGAGAACCATTCGGTCACTCACCGGGGGGTCGGACGGAACGGGGGCGGAGAGCGACAAACCTTCTTTTTCGCGTTGGTCATCGTCTCCGGTCGCTAGGTCAGGCCCGATGGCTGGCGGCGCCTGTGGCGAGAGCCTAACAATCTGTATCACCGCCCCTACGTCTGCGAACGCCTTGTGGATAAACACCGACCACGTCTTCCCCACCGCCCAACCCGCGTCGGCCGGCTGCAGGATTTCCAAATCCAAATGGGCGCAGTTGCCTTTAAGGGCTATCATTCCATCGCTCGCAAATTTGGGATGGCTGCATCCTCTTGGTCCCCACCTCACTCGCAAAAATGCGTCGTCTCTTTCTGGTTTCCACCTATCGCTTGTTACAATGGTCTCACACCCCCAGTAGCCACAGAACCAATATCCTGGATAGTTACAATAACCCCGCCCTGGGTTCGAAGCGGGGCACCAATAGGTTCCCCACAGCGAAGTGCCAACTTGAGGAAATAAATCACCGGTTTTTATGGTGAAGGTTGGGGCACCCGCTGTTGTGTTCTCCCTTATCACCCTATCGTTGCTCGCGGGATCTCGCAGGACCCACCTGAAGGGCCGATGGGGATGGTACTCTGGTTCCGCCCGTCCCACGGGGACAAGCCCTAAAAGCAAGATCACCCAGAAACATCGCTGCCGTTTGGGTCTCGTCGGCGCGGGACTCCTGGGCGCTGACTCGCCGTCTTCTCTCGCCGCCGGGGCGCGCGGGTCACGAGGGCGGCCGGCGATCCGGTCCTGTGGACAAAAACTCACGGTTGTCATTAGCTTTATTCTGGAGGTCCGGTGTAAGGGACTTGAGCGGGCACCGCTTAACCGTGCCACCTTTTCTGACGGCAGCACGCCCTCGTCCTGCCAGGACTCGTCTCCACCCCCGTTCCCATTCCCCCAGCTCGTTTCTGATTATCACCAGCGGCCCTTCTTCTAGCGCTCGCGTGGCCCGATGTTTTTGGGGGGGGGGGGGGGGCTGTTCGCTTCCTCCCCCCGGGGGAACTGATTGAACGCTAACAGAGCGGCTGCTAACAGGTCTCCCGAGGGAATGGCGTCGACGAAACCTCCTGGTTTTGCCAACACCTCCGGTTTAGTTTCTAAAGCTCGATTTGCCCGTTCAGCTATGGCTTGTCCTGTGCTGTTATACGGGATACCACGTATCGGGGTGATGCCCCATTTCGGAGCAAATGCCTGGACTGATTGAGAGATAAAATTCGGGCCGTTGTCCGTTTTGACCTGACTGGGGACGCCGAGCCACGCCGTGGCCGTCAGCCGACGCTGGACGGTCGCCTTGGCGTCGGCCCTAAGGTGTTGCGTGGCTACGATCACCCCGCTGTACGTGTCTACGGGCGCCACCAGCCACGCTCGGGGCTTCAGCAACTGGCAGAGCGTAAAATCCGTTTGCCACACCTCAGAAGCCTTGAGGCCTCTGGGGTCGGCTCCGCCGGACCACAGCGGCGCTTTCCGACAGTGGGGGCACGTGGCGACTACGTGTTTCGCGTCAGTGACCGAGATCCCACATGATGTGGAGGGACTCGTGCAGCTGACGGGCATCCCTAAGCGTCCGCAGCCCTTCTGCCGTTACCAGTTTGGAAAAATCCTTTAACTGGGTCATGGCTGTTGACGTGGGTGACCGACGTAGCGCCCTTTCGGGGAAAAAAGCGCTTCCTCTAGCATCAGTGCTGCTGTGGATGTTGACACGCCGGGCCCCGACATGGCCAGGCAAAGCTCGGCCACGAACATCGCATCGGTCACGGTGTTGAGGCGTTCCGTCGGGAACAGTCCGCACGCCAGTAGCGCGGCGGTCGCTTCCAGCTGCTGGACTGAAAGCGCGCGATCGGTCATTTTGACGCAGCGCCATTCCCCTTCCGCGGTGGAGGTCGCTGAGGATGCATCGGTGAAGACCGTTGGTCCCGCTTGGGGCCGGTCCGTAATTTTCCGTGGAAGGTCAATGTCGACGATTGCCAGCACTGGGGTCCAGGGAGGCTTTGCAGCATCCCGGACTTCTCCACCAAACCCAACTGGGGCTACGGCCAGATACTCTGACATCGCCACCGATCGCGTTGGAAGCTGTTTGCGGAGGGGTAGGTATATCCTGGCGGGTCCGATGCCTTAGGGCGAGTTTCCTGCCTTTCACGATGAGGTTACCAAGACGCTCGACTCCTGGGGAAAACGCGCGCGACGGTTTTCCCAGGACTATCCGTTGCATTGGTCGCGCTTTTTCAGGGGGCCCCTGGGCTAGCGCTCCCACCCCCCCTTTTGTCCGTGAAGTGCACGTATAGATCGAGCGGCGCGTCTGGGTTCCACCTGGCGAGCGTGCTTGACGGTACCTGTTGCTCGATGAAGTCGAGAGAGCTCATCGCTTCCGTGGTCAGAGTTTTTTGCTCCCACGGGTTCTTTCCTTTTAGGAGATCGTATACGGGGGCCATGATTTCGGGAGGGATCAAGACAACGTTACGAAGCCATTGTAGGGATCCTACCAGCTGTTGCATGTCATGGAGTGTCTTGATGTGCCGACGGATTTTTATTTGGGGAGGGGTTATATAAGAACCTGTAATTCCCACCCCCAAAAAACTCACACATCGTTTGATTTTCGCCCTCGCGATTTCGAACCCGTTCGCTTTTAGAGTTTCCGAGACCGTTGACACTAGCCGATCTACCTGACTTCCTGACGGCGCGGCGATCAGGATATCGTCCACCTACTGAACGATGGTTGCGGTCGGGTCACTGCGCCGGACCGGTGCCAGCGCCCGATCCACCGTGATCTGGCAGATGGTGGGCGAGTGGATCATTCCTTGAGGCAGCACTTTCCACTGGAAGCGTAGGTTGGGGCGTTGGCCTGTTCGGAACACGATAGAGAAGGCAAACCGCTCCTTCATCTTCTTCATGCAGAGGTCTCGAAAAGAAACAGTCCTGAATATCAAGGACAGCACGGGGTTGTCCTTCTGGTATCGTAGAGTTCATGGGCAACAGCGTCTGGACGGGGCCCATCGGTTGGATTCTCTTGTTCACTTCGCGTAAGTCATGGAGGAGGCGAAAGCCCTCACCAGTTCGTTTGGGTATGACAAAAACTGGGGTGTTCCACGGGCTGGTGGAAGGCTCTATGTGACCTCGTTGTAGTTCACGGTCAACTAGCTCAAGAAGGGCATTCATTCGAGGCTTCGACAGGGGCCACTGCTCGACCCACGCTGGGTTGGACGATTTCCACGTCAGTCTAATTGGTGGGAGCGGGTATGCGGCAGCGGCCCTTACAGCAAATTTGTCACCCTGGCCTTTAGTAGGGCTAGGGCGTCCCTTCCCAACAGGGGAGGGACTCCTGGCATAACATATGGGAAGAGGGTAATCGTTTTCTCCGGTCCCTTTTCAGTATGAAGCGTGATTGCTACCAATCGAGCACTCTTTCGAGCTCGGGTTAGTCCCCCGACTCCACCCACCATGGGGGCATCTTCCAGTTTCCAATGGGGGGGGGGCAATTCGTCTCAGGGATAACTGTAACGTCTGCTCCGGTGTCAATCAAAAAGGGGACACTGATGGTGGTGCCATTTAAAATATTATGGAGGGAACAAATCCCCCACACCACTGGCGGGTTGTCACACCTTACTGCCAGGGCCACCCTGGGGTCTCGCTCCCAAGGGGCGGTCCTTGCTGCCCCTGAGGTAGGGACAGATTTGGCTGAGTCGTCGGTTGGGCCATAAGATTGGTCGCTTCTCGAGGGGGCAGCGGGTTCGGAGGCGCCTCGCCCCATCCGGGGTTGGCACGATTGGGCCGCCTCGTGTCCCAAGTGGGAGAAGGCTGCGCGCGGCCCGGGTGCCCTCTCCCCCTCCCGTTTCCCCGCTTTTTAGTCCTGCATTCTTTAGCGAAGTGTCCCTTTTTCCCGCAAGCCCAACACGGTCCTCTGGAGTGATCTTGGTGCGGGGACCGAGGGCAGTTTGCCGCGACGTGGCCCGCCCGGCCGCATTTAAAACATGCCATCACATTAGCTATTGCTGTGCGAACCGCCGCCTGGATCGGAGCTAGATGCTCTTCATTCGCGACACGCTTAATCACGTCCGCGATGCTTGACCCCGCCAGCAACGATCGTAGGATTTCTCTGGTTGCCGAATTGCACTGCTGACGCAAGCATTCTGCTACGACCGGGCCTTTTGCTTCCGCGGGCAGCGTCGAGGAGTCGACCGCTGCCTGGAGACGATCCACGAATTGTGTAAAGCTTTCACTTTCACTTCTGCTTTATGGTGGACCATGGTGACGGTTTGGCACCGACTCTAGAGGCTGTGCCGACAGCTTCTCTGGCCGCGCGGGTAGTTGCCATAACTTCATGGGCCCGCAGGCCTTGGGCTTGCGCCTGGGGGGTGATCCTTGGTGGGTCTGGACCCATCAGCCGCTGCAGGCTGGAGCCGTGTAGCGGGTGATCCGCCCCGGTTACTTGAGTCGACTGCCTCGCGCAGTTGTCCTCCCATTCTTGCTTAAAAACAATCATCCCTGCCCCGTCAAAGATCAGCCTACGAGTTTGTTTTATATCAAACGGGAGCACGTCGTCCCCCCCCAAAAACGCCATCTATGAGGGTGGAGACCATGGCGGAATTGAGCCCTTTGTCCGCGACTGCTTTAACGATCGCTTGTACATCCGTAGGGTTTATCGGCGAGTGGACCCTTTGTCCCCCGTCCGCCACCCGGACTGGGAACGCCAGCGTGGCCGCTGGGCCCCAGTCGGCGCACGCGATCTTTATTTTCCTCCAGTCCGTGAGAGGGATTTTTTCCTTTCGCGGCCCCTTTTTGTTTCGGATGGGGACGTTTTGGATTTTGACTCTATCTACCCCCATGTCCTCCTCCTCTGAGTCTGAACTAGTTACGAGCCCTTTGTCCCAGCTCGTGTCTGATCCGGAACCGGAACTTGATTGACTCGTTACTTCTGGGTTCCGGTATTTTTTCGTTGGGTTCTGGTCTCGCCCACTTTCTTTGCGGGCAGGCCGTTCCTTTCCTTTTGGCTCGTCCCTCCTTCTTGGTTCATCCCGCCCTTCGGTTGGCGGGGTGTTTGCCCTATGAGGGCATTTTTTCGGATGGCAGCTCTGATTGGCTTTCTGCCCCCCGCCCGCGCTCCCCTCCCTTTCCCGGTCGTCCCCACCACCCCTCTCCCTCTCGCTCTCCTCTTCTTCCCGTCTGTCCGCGCTGTTCGGCTCTGGCGGCTCCCCCCTGCCCCCGCCAAGGGCGTCCTCGCCCCGCCCGTCCCCTTGTGGTCCGGCACCACCTTGGGGCGCATAAGGCGGCGGTCTTTCCCGGGCTGCGGCGCCTCTGGCTTCCTCAGCTAGCCTACCCCAGAAGGACAGCGCGCGCTGCTGGCCTGCTGTAAGCGGGTCGGGGTCCAGGGCTTGCGGGGGCGAAGGGCTCGGCGGTTGAGGGGGGCAGTCGCCCTCTCGTGAATTCGCGGGCTCCGCGGGATCATCGCTGTTAGGGGGACGCGGAGTCTGCGTGGCCGCCCCGACCCCCAATTTCGGGGTGGCTAGCAGGCGGTCCCCTGCTGCCTTCCAGGTTTCTTGCTCTTGTAAGGCCTTTCGCAGGGCCTGCACGACCTTCCCCCATGACTTAAGGGTTTTCCCGCAGCCCGAGGCCATCGTCTCCTCGGCTAATGCTCTGGTGCATCTGCCCCACACCTCAGGGTGGAGGATATCCACCGGCTGCTCAAGGACCCCGGTTTGTAAAAGCCTCGCAACCGCGAGAGTAAAATCTTTGGGCTCACAATCAATCCCCCACTGCTTCTGTAACTGGGATACGACCTGCACAAGGGCTTCCATCCTCCCTGTTGGTCCGGGAGCGTCCTCCCCGCCGGGCTGGACCTGCCGCTCCGGCCGCCGTTCGCCCGACTCCAGGCGACGATTCCCGGGTTTCGGCACCACTTGTTGCCTTCGCGGCGTGGCGACCCGGTTCAGGAAGGGCACGGCGACCACCCCCGGGCCGCTGGGGCCATCGGCTCGCGGACACCGACGCGGCGGATGGCGAATGGCGTTTATTAGCTCGGGTTCACGGCGTCACTCCCGCCTGCTCCCCTCACAAACCGAACGCTATGGGCTCACTGGAGAGGGGCCTCATCCTTCCGTCCAGCGCGGCACCTTCCGCCCGCCAGGCCCTGGCTGCCTGCACAGCACCCCGCACCAGCGCGGGAAGGGGCCGCAAGGCCTCCTGGGAGCTGTAGTCCCGCCCGCGTCACGTGACGGGGGCGGGGCGGACTCCATTTCCCAGCGAGCTCAGCGGCGGAGAGAACCCGGAGCCGGGGTGAGGGACGGGGGGGGTCACCCCTGGGTCGGGGGGGGTCCGGTGGGGTCACCCCTGGGTCGGGGGGGTCGAGGGGGTCACCCCTGGAACGGGGGGGGTCGGGGGGTGTCATTCCTGGATCGGGGGGGGTCCGGGGGGGGGGGTTGGGGGTGCGCCCCGGCGGCGGGCACGGGCCGGCCCCTGGCTCCCCGCTCTGGTTTTTGGGGGGGGGCGGCGGCTGCTGAAGCTGGGCGGGGTGTGTGTCGCCCCCCCCCGCCCCCGTTTATGGGCCCAATCCTTCGGGTCCCCCCCAAACTCACCCCCCCCCCCGCTACCCCCGTAAGTGGGGTCAGCTCCTGCAGAGCCCCACCCGGCTCACCCCCCCTTTACACCCCAGCAGAGCCCCCCCAGTTATCCCCTTGTCCCCCCGACCCCCCCAATCATCCCCTTGTCCCCCCCCCATCATCCCCTTGTCCCCCCCCCCAGTTATCCCCTTGTCCCCCCGACCCCCCCAATCATCCCCTTGTCCCCCCCCCAATCATCCCCTTGTCCCCCCTTCCCCCCCCAGGCTCCGACCCCCCCCCCGACCCCCCCGTCTCTCTCTCCCCGCAGCCCCCCGTCCCCGCCCGGTCCCCCCCCCCCCGGCGGCCATGGCGCAGCCGGGCCCGCTGGCCCGCACCATCCGCTCGAAGCTGGCGGCCGCGCTGCGGCCCACGGTGCTGCGGGTGGAGGACGAGAGCGGCCGCCACGGGGTCCCCCCCGGCGCCGAGACCCACTTCGCGGTGCTGGTGGTGAGCGGGCGCTTCGCGGGGCTCCCCCCGCTGCAGCGGCACCGCCTGGTGCACGACGCCCTCCGCGACGAGCTGGGGGGGCCGCTGCACGCCCTCGCCATCGTGGCCAGGACCCCCGAGCAATGGGAGCGAGACCCCCGCGTCCCCCCCCGGCCCCCCTGTTTGGGGGGGTCCAAGCAGGAGCGACGCGGCGGCGGCGGCGGCGGCGGGACCTCGCCCGGGGATCAGTGACGGCGGCGACGAGACCCCCCCCCCGCTTGGTGACACCGGCAGCGGAGACCGAATTCGGGGGGGGACACACACACACAAAAATAACGGGGTGACCCCCCCCGCATCACCACCCCGTGGCACCCACCTGACCCCATCCTCTGCACAGCCTGCTCCCACCTTTGGGGCGGATTTTGGGGGTCCCCCCCCGACTATTCCCACCCTTGGGGGATATTTTGGGGGTCCCTCCCTCCTGCTCCCCCCCCTTGAGGGACATTTTGGGGGTCCCCCCCTCATTTATATCGATTTTTAAATCGACCTCGGACACGTCGCCCCATCCCACACCCCTAAAAAAATAAACCTCAGCAGCAGCTCGGACTCGGCAGCTCCTTCGGCACGGGGCGGGGCACGGGGGGGGCGGTATTTTGAGGCATTTTGGGTCATTTTTTGTGTGTTTAATTAATTTACAAACATCTAAAAACTACAGCACGGCACAAACGGACAGAACTACGGGGGGGGGCTCCCCCCGGACCAGCTACACCGAAGGATGGGGAGGAGGAGGAGGAGGAGGAGATGAAGCACACGCCGCATAGAGGGGGGGCTGCTCGCGATACTGGGGGGGCTGCCCTAAATCTCGGGGGGGGCTCCCCCGACGCTGGGGGGCTGCCGGGGGCCTCCGAAGTGCTTTTGCATAGACCGACACTTCCCATCCCTCGCTGGGGACTGGCTGGGGGGGGCACGGCCCTGGGACACCCCCCCCGTACCCCACTTTTTATTTGGGGGGGGGTCCCCGATGCTGCATCCGGGCGCCGCTTTGTGCTTTGCGAACCGCTGGTGGTTTTGTGCTCGGGGCTGGGGGGCGGGGGGGGGAAAGGGGTGCGGGGAGCACCCTGAGCCCCCCACCCCACCCCAGCACCCTTAAACCCCCCAATAACTGGCAGCTGGGGGAGCCCCCACCCCACCGTGCCCCCCCCCCATCCAAGGAGGGGGCGGCTGGGGCAGCCCTGGGCCCCCGGCAGCACCCATGGGTGGCACCTTGGGGCACCCACCCGTGCCTGGTGCAGGGGGGGGCACCGCACCCCAAAATTACATGAAGGGTTGGGGGGGCTGGAGGGGTGGCAACACCCTGGGGGGGGGGGGCTGTGCTCAGCGAGGGGGGGGTCACCCTAAGGGCAGCGCAGCCCAAGACCGGCACCCCAAGGGTGGAGCACCCCGTGGCGCGGGGCTCGCCTGGGGTCTCTGCACCCCAAGGCGGGGTCTTGCACCCTACAAGGCCGTGACACCCCTAAGCCCCCCCCCCCCCCCCCGGATCTTCCTGGGGGGCGCAGGTGGAGACCCCCCCACCCC
Organism: Bucorvus abyssinicus; assembly: GCA_009769605.1. NCBI lineage: Eukaryota > Metazoa > Chordata > Aves > Bucerotiformes > Bucorvidae > Bucorvus > Bucorvus abyssinicus. Next base: position 160,139 of record CM020061.1, on the reverse strand, counting down.
GTTCACCTGCCAACCTCACCCTGTGCAGTGCCGGGCACCTGGATGGGGAAACTGAGGCACGGAGCCACCAATCCCTGCCGCGGGGCTGAGGGTGGAGCCTTCAGCCTCCTCCTCCTCCTCCTCCTCCCTGGGCCCAGCGGGGATGCTGGAGGTGGGGGGCACAGGGCCGGTCCCACCCCTGGCCCCCTGCCCGCAGCCCCCCAGGAGTGAGCAGCTATTCACAGAGGGGACGACACCGAGAAAAGAAATGGGGGGGCTGGGAGGGACAGGGGGGCTTGAGGGGACCGGGGGGGGGGTCTTGGGGGGGGGGGGGGGGGTTTGGGGGGGCCAAGTGCAAATGAAAAAGCCCCCCAATGCTCCAAGAAGACGCTTCACAGTGTCTAACGCGACTAATCCCCGGGGCGGGGGGGTGGGGGGGGGACAGGGGGGGAACCGGGCTTTGGGGGGGGGGTCCCCCAGCGCCCCCCACCCCCGTCACTGCAGGACGCGCCCCCGGGTCTCGGGCAGTTTCAAGGCCAGGGTGCTGCCCAGCGCCAGCGCGGCCGAGGCCAGCAGGATGGGCACCGCCTTGGTGATGCCCACGAAGGAGGTGAAGATGCTGATGCCCAGCACGGCCGCCAGCTTGCACAGCGCGTTGAGGAAGCCGAACGCCGTCGTCCTGCGGGCGCGGGGACACGGGGGGGGGCACGTCGAGGGCACCCCCAGGGAGCCGCTGGCACCCGGCACCCAGAAACTCGCCCACCCCCTTCAGCATGGACAGTGCCCAAGACCCTGCATCTACCCGGCAAAACCTGGTACCCAGCGTTGGCACCTGGCACCGGGCACCCAGCACCCCACACTGGCACCCAGCACCCCACACCCGGCACCCAGCATCCCACACTGGCACCCAGCACCCCACACTGGCACCCAGCACCCCACATCTGGCACCCAGCACCCCACACTGGCACCCAGCATCCCACACCCGGCACCCAGCACCCCACACCTGGCACCCAGCACCCCACAGTGGCACCCAGCACCCCACATCCGGCACCCAGCACCCCACACTGGCACTCAGCATCCCACACCGGCACCCAGCACCCCACACCTGGCACCCAGCACCCCACACTGGCACCCAGCATCCCACACTGGCACCCAGCATCCCACACTGGCGCTCAGCATCCCACACTGGCACCCAGCACCCCACACCCGGCACCCAGCACCCCACACCTGGCACCCAGCACCCCACAGTGGCACCCAGCACCCCACATCCGGCACCCAGCACCCCACACTGGCACTCAGCATCCCACACCGGCACCCAGCACCCCACACCTGGCACCCAGCACCCCACACTGGCACCCAGCACCCCACACTGGCACCCAGCATCCCACACTGGCACCCAGCATCCCACACTGGCGCTCAGCATCCCACACTGGCACCCAGCACCCCACACCCGGCGCTCAGCATCCCACCCTGGCACCCAGCACCCCACACCGGCACCCAGCACCCCACACTGGCACCCAGCACCCCACATCTGGCACCCAGCACCCAAGAGCTCACACCTGGCACCCTGCACCTTGAAACCAGCACCCGACACCTCCCACCTGGCACCCGCACCCCCCACCCAGCAGCCGGGTGCGGCGCCCAGCAGCCCCCCGCCCCGCACCTCTTGTCGGAGGGGTAGAGCTCGACGGTGAGGACGTCGAGGGCGTTCCAGGAGGCGATGCTGACGCCGCCGAAGAGGCAGAGCAGCGCGATCATGGCCGACTCGCTGTTGCCGAAGGAGAGGAAGAAGCAGCTGACGCAGGACATGACGCTGGAGCCGGCTGCGGTGGGACACGGGCACAACGTCACGGCCGGGAGAGGGGACGAGCGACCTCCCCGCCCGCCCCATAGGGGAGGGGAAACTGAGGCAGGAGATCATCAGCTGGTTTGGGTTGGAGGGGACCTTCAAAGACCACCGAGATCCCCGGGACATCTCCAGCCAGACCAGGCGGAGCCTCATCCAACCTGACCTTGACCGTCTCCAGGGATGGGGCTTCTACCACCGCTCCGGGCAACCTGGCCCGGCGTCCCACCCCCCTGAGCGGGAAGGACTTCCGCCCCCGTGCCCACCCAGCATGCGGAGGCGGCCGATCTTGTCCATGAGGAGGGCCGAGACGATGTTGCCGGGGAGCACGGCCAAGGTGCCCAGGAAGCTGACGAAGTAGATCATGTAGGCGTTGTTGTCGTCGCTGAAGTCCAGCGGACAGCCCTCCTTGTTGTGCAGGAAAGTGCTGTTCAGCACCCGGCTGTTGATGAACTTGTACTCAAAGAGATCTGCCGGCACGGAGGAGGGGGGCGGTGGGCTTCCCCAGCCACGTCCGTCACCCCCGTGGGTCCACCGCCAGCCCAGCCCGCCCGGCGGGTCACCCCCCGTCGCCGAGCGCCCCCTTCGGGGCCCGCCGTGCCGCCCAGCCCCACCTGTGTTGTAGAAGACGGTGGAGATGAAGGTGCAGTTCTTGAAGAAGGTGTTGCTGGACGTGATGTCCTCGAAGTAGCACTCCTCGAAGAGCGAGTCCTCGAACGTCACCGACTTCATCTTCAGGCCGATGAACCTGGCGGGGTGGGACGGGGCGGGGGGAGCTCAGCGGCTCCGCTCCTGCCCCGAGCGGGCCCCGGCGCGGCCCCCCGCCCCGGACCCACTTGTCGTTGAAGTACTCGCCGCCGCGGTGGACCTGGTTCTCCAGGGTGAAGTTGAAGGTGAAGTGCCGGACCTTCTCGCGGGTGAAGAGCTTGGTGCGCGACGCGTACTCGATGCTCTGCAGGTGCTTGATCATGTCGGGGAACCAAACCGTGAGCCCGTAGTAGCTGCGGGGAGAGGGGGCTGAGCCCAGTGCCGCCAGTCCCGGGCCAGTGCCCCCCAGCGCCGCCGGTGCCACCCCAGCACTGTCCGCCCTCGGTGCTGTCTGTCCCATCCCAGTGCTGCTCGCCCCATCCCAGTGCCCCGCCAGGCCCGTCACGGTCCCATCCCAGTACGGCCGCTCCCGGCCCGGGCTGCCAGTTCCGTCCCGCCGCGGTCCTGCCCGCCCCGTCCCAGTGCCGCCAGTGCCACCCCACCTGAAGGACATGGTGAACCACACGGCCATCATCATCAGCGTGATGCGGCGGAACTCGGGCGCGAAGCACTGCTGGAAGTTGCTCCAGACCTACAGGGGTGGGGTGGGGGGACACGAGAGGTGACGAGGGGGGGAGCGGGGGGCAGCGGGACCCCCCCGGGCCGGGTCCGTCCTCACCTGCTGTGAGAGGTTCAGGACGCGGACGAGCCAGCGCCGGTACCACGTGCCGGTGTCCGACTGGATCTCGATCAGCTCGTCCTCCCGCTTGATGGTCTTGATGTGGGTGACCTGGGGGGGACGGTGTGGGGACACTGGGAAGCGCCGGCCTCGGCCAAGGCTCCCAGGTGAGGCCCGTCCCCACCTCGTGCCTCAGTTTCCCTGGAGGTGGGGATTCGCAGCCTCTCGCTCCTCCAGGAGCCACCCCCGGGGTCTAGTGGGTGCCCAGAGGCTCAGCACTGGGGTGGGGTGGGGGGACCTTACCGAGAAGACCCTCTCGGGGTGGCCCTTGGCCCTCATGTTGGTGTCGTGGACCTGCTTCAGCACCATCCAGGCCTCGTCGTGTTTGCCGTTCTGCGGGGCAGAGCGCGGGGTCACCCCAGGACCCACCCGGCCCCGGCCCACCACCCGCCCGGGGGTCCTGTGTGGGTCCCCCCCCATCTCCCAGGGGTCCCTGCTGCGGTCCCTCCTCTTCCACCACCCACCCAGGGAACCCTGCCCAGGTCCCATCACCCACCTGGGGGTCCCTGCCCGGTTCCCCCCATCTCCATCACCCACTCGGGGTCCTCCGCCTGGGTCCCTCCATCTCCACCACCCACTCAGGGTCCCTGCTGGCACCCCCCAGGTCCACCCCCCCAGCCGCTGGGGGTCCCCGCTGGCACCCCCCAGGTCCTCTCGCCTCCAGGAAGAAGCGGGGGCTCTCGGGCATGGTGGTGAGCGCCCCGATGGCGAAGACCGAGGGGAAGGCGCAGACCAGGACGAAGACCCTCCAGCTGTGGAACTGGTACGCCGAGCCCATCTGGAAGCTCCAGCCTGCGGAGACGGGACGGGACGCGGTGGTGCCGAGAGCCAGCGACCCCGGCCGCCGCGCGGCGGTGCCGGGCGGCTCTTACCGTAGTGGGGGATGATGGCCCAAGCCATGGCGGAGGCGTAGATGCCCCCGATCATCCAGAACATGCAGAGCCAGCTCAGGTGCTCCCCGCGCTTCTCCTGCGCCAGGAACTCCGAGAAGTAGGAGAAGACGATGGGGATGGAGCCGCCGATGCTGGGGGGTGAAGGGCGGACCGGCGTCACCATCAGCCCCACCCTCGCCGTGAGCCAAGAGCTCAGCGCCCCCCACCACGGCGGGGGGCCCGGGCGGCTGGGACCCCCCCTTACCCCACGCCCGAGAGGAGGCGGCAGAAGAGGAAGGTGCCGTAGCCTTGGACGAAGGAGGAGAAGAAGGCGAAGACGCTGTTGACGGAGAGGGAGATGAGGAGGCACTGCCTTCGGCCCAGGCGGTCGGCCAGCCCGCCCCACAGGAAGGCGCCCACCATCATGCCCAGGTACACGATGAGCCCTGGCGGGGGGGACACACACACACACGGTGCCATCAGTCCGGGGGGACCCGGGGACCCGCACCCCGAGTCTCCCGGTGCAGGGGGGACCGACCCCCACGTGCGAGCGGACACCCGGGCCCCCCCAACGCGCTCTCAGCTGCGGGGGGGGGGCTGCTGGGGGGGCCGTGAGTGAGTGGGGACCACCCCCCCCACTGCTCAGGTGGGGACCAGTGTGGGACTGGGAGGAGCAGGATGGTTCCCAGCACCACCCCCGTGCCCCTCCTTGCCCCCACGCCTCCTCCCGCCCCCCCACCTCCCTGACCCCCCCCATCCTCACGGCCCCCCTCCCACACCTCGTGCCGGCTCCCCCATATCTCACGTCCCTCCTGCCCTCTGCGTCCGCCCCACGTGCCCCCACATCTCACGGCCCTCCGCACACCCCACCTCCCCACCGTGTCCCCATGTCCCCTTGTCCCCCCCAGCCCGTCCCCGCTCCCCCTCCTCACCCAGCATGCCCTTGTTGGAGTCGGACAGGCACATGTCCTTCTCGGCGCTGGGCAGGACGAAGCCCACCACGAAGACCTCCACGCCGTCGGCCATGAGGGCCAGGCCCAGGACGAAGTAGAGGGTCCACTGGAAGCGGCCGTGGCCGCACTCCTGCAGGATGAGCTCGTACTGCTGCGCCAGCTCCTCCCGGTCCTTCCGCCGCTGGCCCTCCCCGTCGTCGAAGGCGCCGGCGGCCGCCTCGGCCCCCAGCCGCTCGCCGGGCTTCAGCGAGTCTTGCCGGGGGATGCCCTGGTACTCGCCCTCGTAGATCTCGTCCTCCTCGTCGTGCCCCTCGGTGGCGTCGCTGGAAGCCCCCTCCTCCTCGTTGGCCCCCTCGCCGCCCCGGTAGTAGCCGTCCTGGGGCGCGTAGTCTTCGTCATCCTCCTCTTCCTCGAAGCGGGAGTAGGAGCGCTTGGTGTACTCGTCCTGCACGCGGTCCATGCCCTTGCTCACCTTCTTGGCCGCGTGTCTCTTCACCTCCTTGGCGATGTCCTTGGCGCCGCGGATGAACGCCGTCCGGTCGCGGAAGCTCTCGTCCATGGTGCCGCCGGCACGGAGGGGGCGCTGGGGCGGGGGGGTGGTGGTGGTGTCTCTGCGTCGGGGGCTGCCTCACGCCCGGGAGCCGCGGCGGGATGCGGGGAGAGGGGCGACGGCGCTACCCATCCGCGTGGCGCCGGCCGGGAGGGGAGGCGGGAGGACGCCGGACGCCGGCACGGACCTGAGGAGCCCAAAGACACGCAGGGACCATTTCGGGGTGTCCCAGCTCGGCCCCGGGGTTGGCTCCGCGCCGGGCGACCCCCACCAGCCCCCCGCGGCTCGGGCGGAAACGGGAGGATTCGGCGCAGCCACGGCGAGGTGCTGGGGAGCACCCACGGCCTGGGCAGCTCTGGGGGACACCCGCTACCCAGAGGACGCAGAGACCCACGGACCAGCGCCCACAGCGGGGACCCAGAGGGAGCAGGAGGGTCCCAGCGCCAAGGGGGACCCTCCACAGCCCGGATCCGTCCCCTCCGCGTCCCCACAAGAGGAGCAGGGAGCCGGGGGGAGGTCAGGGCCATGGCTGCTCCCCAAGTCCATCCACCCGGGGTTGCGAATCGCCACCAAAAACGGGGCCAGCAAAACTGGGAACCGCGGGACGGAGCGACACCGGCACCGGCGGGACGCGAAGGGACCAGCCTCGCCAGGGCTGGGGGTCCCGGAAGCCTTCCGGGGGTCTTGGTGCCCCGGGCCGGGGGGCTCAGGGAGGCGGGTTGGGGAGGGGTCCCTCGGAGGGGTCCCGGGCGGGCCGTGATGGTGACCCGGCTGCGTCCCTGGCCCCGATCCGGCCACGGCGGCGGAGCCGGGACCACGTGTGCGGGGCCGTGCTCCCGGGGAGGCTTCCAGAAGGGATTTGGCTGCGGTTGCGTTTGGCAAGAGGCGCTGGCGTCGGCAGAGGCTGGAGCAGCCGCCCCGGGCAGAGCCGGGGGGTGCCAGGGGCACCCTGAGCGCCCGCCGGGGTCTGGCCTTTGGGGAGGAGAGGGGGCACCCGGACACGGCCCCCGGGGCGCTGGGGCGTGGGTGGCATCTCCCCGTCCCCACCCTCCGCAGGGGTCCTGCACCCCCCTTCCCCAGCCCGGCGTCCCCCCACCCTCCCCGGGGCGCAAAGGCCAAGGGCGGGCAGCGGAACCCCCCGCTCCCCGCAGAGCCCAGCGCAGCTCGTGACAAGGATGGACCCGCAGACACCCCCCCCCCCAAAATGCTATTTTTGTCTCTGGCGAGGCGGGAGCCGAGCCACGGGGAGAGGGACGCAGCCGTGTCCCCCCTCCCCGAGCGCGGCGGGGATGCTAAAATTAGCCCACCCGGAGTAGCCGGGGGCTGCCGGCACCGCTCCCCCCAGGGTTGGTGCCCTCCCCGGCTCTGCACAGGGACGGGGGCCGTGCTGCGGCACGCCAGGGCCCCCCCAGCTCCCCACGGAGCCCGGTCGGTGCTTTTAAGCAGCGTCAAATCCCTCCTTCACCCACCGCCCTCATCCGCCCGGCCAGCGGGGAGCGGCCCCGTGCCGGTGCCGGTACCGGGGAGCCCCCGGTCCCCTCCTCGGGGTGAACCGTCGGCCCTCGGACGGAGCCGATTCACGGCCAAGGTCATCCCGCTCCTGCCCGGGCCGGCGGCTCCCGGCGGAGCCCCCCGGCGCGGCCGTGCCGCCGGAACGCGGACGGTGACGGGGGGGCTCCGGCACAGGGCGCAGAGAGAGGCCGAAGCGGGGCCGAGGAAGAGGATGGGCCGGGGAGCAAGGTCACCACCGGGCTCCGCGACGGAGGGAGGCTGCCCCATGCGAGCTGGGGGCCTCGAGCGGCCGAGCCGGCGCTGCGCGGCAGAGGCTCTGGCGATGGGGGGGCTGATTTCTGGAGGAGGCCAGAAATCACGTCGCCCGCAGCCACCCGGCGTGGAAAGGCTGGGGCGGGGGGGGGGGGGGATGTCCCTCAAGATGCTCTTCAGGTCGCCAAAGGCACCGCCGGCCCCGCCAGCCCCGTCCTGGCACTCACCGGGGGGGTCACCGCCGGCCTCAGCCAAGGTTATCGGCCCCCGGTTCCCACCCGGCGTCCGAGCGGAGCCGGCGATCGACGCAGCCCGGCCCCGCCGCGCCCCCCCGCAGCCCCCGGGAGCCCCCGCCTTCGGGCTCCTCCGGGTCCGCGCGTGTGTCCCCCCCCGCCACCGCAGCCCCCCGGCGCGATGGCAGGAACATGGCGACGGGGGAGAAGAGTTTTAAATTGCCTGCGTCCAAGGTCATGCGCCAACACCCCCTCCCCAAAGCCCGCCGATAACGCCCCGTCGCCGCCGGCAGACCCCGCTGCCCCCCGGCAGCTCCCCCGGCCGTGCCCTGGCGCCGCAGGGGCGGCGGGAGCCCGGCGAACGCGCACGGAAAAAAAGCCCGAGCGAGGCCAGAGGGAAGGTTTTCCAGGACAAAATGGCCACACCAAGGGGAAGGGGAAGCCGAACCCCCTAATCCATCAGACGGCGGCGAGAAGCCGCGGGGAGAGGAGGGGGACCCGCCGGAGAAAAGGCGTTTTCTGCCCTTACCTGCCTCGGCCCTCGCCGCGCTCCGGCTCGGCCTCCGGCGCGCGCCGCGGCGAGGGAAGGAAGGATGCTCCGGCGAGGGATAACGGCGAGGAGAAAATAGCTGCCGGGTACCAGAGCCAGCGTTAGCGCCGCAGCCTCCGCCGCGCACGCCGAGCGCTGGGAGAGTCCATCGCCACAGCCCAGCGAAGGGAGGCGGCGGGGGGGGCTGTGCGACAGCGGGCGAGGAGCTGGCGCGGAGGGGGGGGACACCGGCGGGAGGACGGGGGGGGGTCGCCCCTCGCCTCTGCGCGATAGCGAGGGCGATGCCTGGCCCCCGCGCCGGCGGGGAGCTCCCTGGGGAAGGGGGTTCCCTCGTCGGAGCCGGCGGCGGGGATGGGGAGGTGGCGGTGGTTAAGGGTGGGGGGGACGAGGCGTTGGCCCCCTCCGGTTCCCCTCGCCGGGGGGATCCGGACCCTCTCCCTCCGCCGCGCCGGGTGGAAGCGCAGCCCGGCAGATCTGAGTCACGGCCTCCTCGGGGCTGAATTCGGGTTCCTTCACCGCAGAGACCCGGCCCCTCCGACGTGGGTTTGGGTGGGGGGAGCGGGAAGGATGGGCTCATCACTGGGGGGCAACCCGGGGTCTGCGGTACCCAAAAAGCCACAGTTTGCCCTGGATCGGCAGGACAGGGGGACCCCGAGTGCTCCAGCTCGGCTCCCGCCCAGGGCTGGGAGCACCCACCCGGGCAGGGACCTCCCCAGAGCCCCCCACTCTCGCGTCCCACAGGCAATGAGTTGGGCCAGTCTCAGCTCCCAGCCCCAAAGGCACGGGTCCAGTCGGCACAGCCGGGTTCAGGGCCAGGCTCCCCGCGCCGGAGCTGTGCCGAGCTGCCGGCAGCTCCAGCAGGAGCCAGACCCCATCCTTTAACGCAAAGAGGAGGAGGAGGAGGAGGAGGAAGGCATGCTCAAGGCCAAAGAGAACACAGTGAAGGCAGGAGGGAGCACCCGGACAGCGTGTCAACAGGCACTCGGCACGGTGTCAGCCCCCAGAGCAGGCGAATGGGGTCGGGGACCAGTTCACACCAGTGGCACCAGCACCGGAAAGGACTTGGGAAACTGGAAGCTGAGAAACAATCGAGATCCTGTTGGAAACGGCCCCAAAACGGGGAGGCAGCCGGTCTTTGGGCTGGAAGAGGCTGAGGACGTGAGCCGCCAAGCCAAGCTCATCTCACCCTGCGTGGGCAGCAGCCCCCAGGGCTGGGCGCCCGCTGCCGCAGCGTCACACTGGGGCTGTGGGGCACATCACGCGCCCAGCGAGCCCCAGCACGGAGCCTCCTTGGCCTGGGCTGGACTGGGGAGCGCTGGCAGCTTCCCCGGGGCCACTGAGCGCGGCTGAGCTATGATTCATGTGCCGCATCGTCACCGGCAGATCTCCACGTGCCCCTTCGCTTCCGTGCCCGTGTCTGAGTGCCCGGCAGCTCACGCTGGTGTGAGGGATAGTCCCAGGGGGAACAGGATGAACCCAGGGGGGACAGGACGACCCCAGAGGTGGGTCTGTCTGCGGCAGAGAGACCAGCTGCCCCAGCTGGGTCCCAGTGCCCTCCTCGGGCGAAAAGCACAGAAATGCCACCCCAGGAGGCCCCGGTTTCTTTGGCCACGGTGAAGCCGCTTCTCGTTCTCCTCCCAGCACAAGCAGTGCTGTGACTTTGCCCCATCAGCTGCAGCGGGGACAGTCCTGTTCCCCTCCTCCCCAGAGGGAGACATCGGCGTCTGCGCCGGGCTCTCCCCATCGTTTTACCATCGAGGGCTCCAGGATCCTGGGAGGGGACTCAACGGCTGCGACTGCACTGGGCTCCGGAGCGGCCCCGCAGGCGGTTTAATGGGATCACGGAGGTTCGCTGAGCACCCCGCAGGGCTGCTGGAGGACCCTGCACAAGGGACGCTTCCTTCTCTGGGCTTCGGCGTCTCCTGAAACTCGGGAGCCTGGTCAGGATCTGCCCCCCCAGCTGCCTGGACGCAGGAGCAGCCCTGGGAACAGCTCACCAGGGAGCTCGTCGATGGGCTCTGCCATCTCCTCGATCTGAACCGTCCCGGCTCCCACCAACCCACCCCCGCGACGTTGGGAGGGGACACGTGGGGACGGTGCCTCTCCCTGGCGTGCAAGGGTGAGCAGCAATGGGAGGTAAAGCTCACGGTTAGCCTTAAGATGTTAAAACAAAGCAGAAATAAAGCAGCAAAGAGTAAAACCGAGGCTGGAAGGGAGGTGGCTTCTCTGCAGAGCACTCGCGTCTCAACAGCGGGAAAAGCACCGGGGGACCCCACTCGCACCCCCCAACGAGCTCCAGGCAGCCAAAGAGCCAGAAACACTGTCTTTTGTCTAAATCACCGGGATTTCCAGCCTCTCCCATAGAAAGCCGGCTCGGCTCTCCCTGTCTCCATCACAGGCTCCTCCCTTCCGCTGGGGACGGCGCAGATCTGCCCATCCCAGACCCCGCTTTGGCGCTTCCCCAACCATCGGCCCCACTGGCGCGATCAGGGGAGGCAGGAGGGCGCTGGCAAAGGGAGCGCGGAGGCAGCAGGGGGACCTGCTCCACCTCCCCTCCCAACCGCATGGTTTCGCCCCCTTTTTATTGCTCTCCCAGTTAAGAATAACCAGAACCGCAGCTCTAATGGTTTCCTGGGGTGGTGAGATCCCACTTCTAACCAAGTCCCTTCCCTGAGTGGAGAGGGACGAGGCAGGTGCTCACGAGAGCTGGTTTTGCTGCCACATCACTCCTCCAAACGTCCTGCTCACCCACTCGTGCTCCCCGAGACACCAGGGTTCAAGGATACGGTGGATTTTAAGGCTCGATCACGCGTTTTCTTCACCACGGACGTACCAGATCACAGGGATCCCACTGAGGATCGGCCAGAGACCAGGTGCACCCCCCCTAATCCAGCACCTCGTCGGGACGACGCAGCACCGGTGCCAAGCTCTGACACGCCGACGAAGCTCCATTGCGGCCAGCAGCCGGTCGCCGTCTCGATGGCAAAGGGGTGGAGTCCCCCAGCCGCAGAGGAACAACCCCCCGTTCCTAAAACGCTTTATTTCTAAACGGGCAGACACTGCTTTACATAGAAAAAAGAAAATCTGGTGAAAAGGACCTTGAGAAAACCTTTGAGGCAGAGATCAAGGGAAGGAGGAGGGGGAAGAGTCACCAAAATGACCACTAGAAAAAAAAATGGGGAGACAGGGAGGGCGAGGGGGGAGCTGGGGCAGGACTGGTCCCCTCTGCCCCTCCTGATAGCCCAAGGGGGCAGGAGAGCCTGGGGAGAGTGGGAGGGGTCTGTCAGGCCGACATTCAGGGCAAGGGCCCCCTCAAGGGGCCACGTGGCGGCACCCCGGGGGGCCTCTGGGCAGGGCGGGGGGGCAGCGGGACTCTCTGGTAGCCGTAGGGCGGGGGGCGAGGGGGCCCGTTGTAGCCGTGTGGAGGCATCAGCGGAGGAGGGCCGCGCATGCCGTGGTGCGGCATGGGGCCAGGGTGACCTGTGGGGACAGAGCACAGGCATTACAACCCACCAGGGGAACGCGGAGACGGCCGGATCCCCCCAAACCCCCCACCCTGGGGCGCCAGTTTGCCTGGCCCTCGCTCCCCCCCAGGAAGGGTCTCTCCCGCGGGTGGTGGAGGCGACAGGTCGATGGAGAGTCTCTCAAAGGCCAGTCGATATCACGACGGTGGGGGGGAATCACAGAGCCCCGCGTCATCACGACCACGAGGGGAAGCCCCGGGAGAGCCCGGTTTCACCCCCTGAGGCGGGGCACGGGGCTGCTGAACTCAACCATTGAGAGAAAAGAGCACAGGCGGCCTCGCGCAGGCACCCACTTACCCATGGGCGACCCGAAGTGCGGTCCTCGGGGCGGCATCCCCATGGGCGGGGGTCCAGGGTGGGGCATGCCAGGCGGGGGCCGGGGCGGGGGCTGGCCACCGGAGCCCGGGGGTCCAGGGTGATGCTGGCCCATCCCGGGCGGCCCGTGGTGCACCTGCATGGGCGGCATTCCTGCGGGAACAACGAGGCAAGGGGTGTGGGGGGACAGCCGGGCCCCAGAGAAATCTCCACCCCAGGAGATCTGGGACAGGCTCCCTGACTTTGAAGCTTGCCCTGGGCTGGAGCAGCCGAGTTCCTCCAAAACCGGCTTTTTTCTGTTGTTCTCTTATTTTAACCCTTTAAATAACCACCACCCACCCAGAGATTCTTCTCTCCGCCCCAGGAACCCAAGAGCCCAGCGCAGCTCCAGCAGCGCTCGCTCAGGCTCTTCTTTTACCGCGTGTTAATTGGGCTCCTCAAAAGCCCGAAAATCCAGCTTGTAACTGGGGACGAGCAGCTGCCATCTGGTCCCTCGCTGGGCCAGAGCCACGACCGCACAAATCGCCCTAATCTCCCTGCACCGGAGAGTGGCTCCGCGCGGACCTCGCCCCGGAGTCGGGGGATTACACAAAAAACCAGAATTAAACAGCAAATTTCACTGAATTTCTGCGTCTGAAACCAGAGCCGAGATGGAAACGCTGCTGGTTCCCCGCTAAAAATGGAAGGAAATCAAAGAAACAGTTTGTTCTCGCAGCTTGAATTAGCTCCTGTCTGGCGGAGCCGCAGACGGGGCTGAGAAGCTTCGCACTCCTCGTGTTGATTCACACTGGAGAGAACGACGAAGACTCGGGGTCTCCTTCAAGTCCCCCCGGGCACAACAGCACCCGAGACCCTGCCTGTCCCCCACCCCGAGGCAACGGACACCTGGGTGCCCCCCAAAGAGCTCCGGAAATCCCCCTCCAGGCTCTGTTTTGAGATGTTTTTGAAAGTTGAGAAGGACAGATGTCAGGTGCTGCTGATGCGACATCCTCGCTCCCGCGCAGACCCTTCTCCCCCTCAGGGCTGAGCAGGCAGCGGAACCTCTGGGTCAGCTGCCACGTTCAGTTCCCCCCAGAGCACGGCAACTGCCTTCTCCCGTTTTACAGCACAGGGCCTCGGTGGGGGGGCGATTAACCCAAGCCCACCCCCCCGAAGGAGATGCCAAGCTCCGCTTCCCGAGCTCGGTACCGGACTGACGCTTACCTGGGTGGTGCATCCCACCCGGGGGGAAGGGGTGTGGGTGAGGCGGGTGGCCCCCGGCAGGCGCAGCCCCCGATGGGGGACCGGGGGCACCCGCGCCAGGTGGCATGGGCGGGGGTGGCATGGCGGGGGGCATGCCAGGAGGCATCGCTCCAGGAGGAGGCACCGGCGGGGGGAAGGATCCTGGGGGCGGGAGGCCTGGGGAGACAAACAGCGAGAATTAGGTGTAAAATACAAAAAAACCTCATTCCTGGGTGCCGGGAGGGAGGAGAAACCCCCAACACCCCAGGAGAGAAAAAACCAGCGGACAGACCAGGAGCCTTTCGCTCACCCTGGGACAACGTGGGGAGAGCTGCCTTGGGAAGGGGAGAGGAGTTCAGGGAGTCACTGAGCCCTCGGGGCTGGAAAGGCCCTTGAGCCCATTGAGTCCCAGCGCTCCCCCAGCACCGCCAGGTCCCCACTGACCCCTGGCCCTCAGCACCACCTCCACACGGCTGGGAAACCCCTCCAGGGATGGGGACTCCACCACTGCCCTGGGCAGCCTGGGACAGGCCAGGACAACCCCAACGGGACAGAAATGGCTCCTCAGGGCCAGCCTCAACCTCCCCTGCAACAACTGGAGGCCAGTTTCCTCTCATCGTGTCACTCATTACTTGGGAGAAAAAGGTGACCTCGACCTCCCTCCAGCCTCCTGCCAGGGAGTTGTCGAGAGCCAGAAGGTCTCCAGAGAGCCTCCTTTTCTCCAGGCTCAACCTCCCCAGGTCCCTCAACCGCTCCCTCAGCTGCACCGAGACGGGCACTGCCAGCACCAACCCACCTGGAGGGGTGACGCCAGGCCCCAGCGTGGTGACCACAGGGGTAGGGACAGACGGAGGAGGAGGAGCATCGGCGAAGAGCTGATGGGGCCGATCCGCCTGTGAAAGCGGGTTCTGGGCTGCCAGGAGACGCTCGGCAGCTGAGCCGTGCCGCTCGCCCTTGGAATCCTTTTTGAAGGCGTAGGAGACAGTGATGGGCCTGTTGCAGAGGTACTGTCCGTTCATGGCCTCGATAGCAGCGTCTGAGGCGTCAAAGCTGGCAAAGTTGATGAAGGCATAACCCTTCGAGTTGCCCGTGTCGGGGTCTCTCATGATCTTGGGTGTCTGCAGGATGACGCCGAAGGCGCTGAAGGTGTCGTACAGCAGCTTCTCGTCGATCTCGGGGTCCAGGTTGCCGATGAAGATGTTGGCCCCCACGTCCAGGTTTTTGTTGTGGGCCGAGGCTTTGTTCACCCGGATCGGCTTCCCGTATAATTTGATCATGTTCATGATCTTAATGGCGTAATCCGCATCCTCCTCACTGAGGAACTCCACGAACCCATAGCCTGCAACGAGCCCGACAGGGAGCTTAAGAAGAAGGCAGACCTGCGGCTCATCCAACCCCCTCAACTCTAAACCAGTGAGCCCAGGGTTCCCCGGCGGGGAAGGGAGACAAACGCCCCGGGGATCTTCCCTTCATAATCCCCATATTCCATCAGACTGTTGAGAGAAAACAGTAAATATCTCACCCTGGTGCTGGCCTGTGACTCGGTCCTTGGGCATATGGGTATTGACCACGGGTCCCGCCTGCAGGAAGAGCTCCCACAGCAGCGGCTCGCTGACCTTCTCGTCCAAGCCCCCCACGTACACCGTCGCATCTGCAGCGCAGGGGAAGAGAGAAGCGGGGTTAGACCCTGGGAAGCTGGAAGTCGCGGCTGGGTGAGAACTTGAGGGCTTGATGCCGACACCACCCAAGTCCAAGGCAGAGGTTCCTCTCAATATTTTAACCACATTCCCCACAATTACTGCCCCACAGCCGCCCGCCTTATCTCCAGGGAGACCAGAGCCCCTCCGTTCCGGCTCCGGTGGGCCCGGGGGACCTACTGCCCCCGCTGGCAGGCCAGGACCGCCCAACCGACCCCCCTCCCCACACCTCCGGGGAGCCCAGGTCCTCTCCACAGCCCCCGGAGCCTCCAGTCACCCCCCATGTCCCCAGCGAGCCCCACGCTCCCCCCAAACCCTAAACATCTCCAGGGAGCCCGAGACACTCTCCAGAGCTCCTCCACGTCCCCGGGGAGCGCGGGGCCCACCCCCGGAGGTACCCGCGGTCCCCGGGGCACACGCCCGGCGGTGCCCGGGAAGCCCAGGCCCCGCTCCGCGGCAGGCCCCGGCGCTCACCCTGGTTCCGCTCGGAGATAGGCCCGGCCGCCATCTTGCCCCGCGGCCCGCTCCCGCGCGCACAGCGCCGCCGTCACGCAGGAACGTCTGACGCAGGCCCCGCCCACTCGCGCAGACGAGCCGCGGAAGTGGCGTCAGCGGTTGCGCGTGGGGAAGGTGCGGCGGCCATCTTGAGTGTGGGCGGGCGGGTTGGGGGCGCGGAGGGGGCTCTCTGCCCCGCTGTCGCGATATGCCCTGGCGTGACAGGCGGGAGCCCCCGCGGGGACCCGCAGCGGGAAGAGCTCGGTCCTGGGGGACCCCAGAGCCGGGGGGTCCCGGTGCCCGGCCCCACACACCGGCATTCCCCGCCCTGCGCCCCCCGAACGGGCTCCGAGCTCCGGCCCGCGGCGGGGCCAGGCGCCACGGACGGGGCTCCCCGGCGTCCCCGTCCCGGTCGGGGCGGGACCTCGGCCTCACCAGGAGCCCCGCGGCGGGCCCAGGATCCGCCGGGCCCGTCCTCGGGGCCCGCGGTACGGCCGCGGGGGCGGGTGCTGCTCCCCCGGGCCGGACGGGGCCGTCCCCGCCCCGAGCTCCCCGAAGCCTCAGTGGAGGTAGCACGAATTTAATGGGGAACCGAGAAACCGCCGTGTCCGGAGGGTCGGGGGCACGTCTGGGGACCCCCCGCGCCTCCTCCTCCTCCTCCTCCTCCGAGCGGCTCCGCAGGATCCGTCCCCGAGAAGCCCCGCGCCCGGCGAGGAGGAGGAGGAGGAGGAGGAGGAGGAGGGCGGCAGCGGGGGACGGCTCCAGGGCCACGGGGAAGGTGCAGGGTGGTTCGGGGGGTCCCCGCAGCCCCCGCGTGGCTGGAGGAGCCCCGGAGCAGCGTCCCCACCGGAGGGTCCCGTCACCGGGAGGGTGCCAGGGGGCTGCCGGCGGCCTCGGCGCGGGGTCCCGGTGCCTGCCAGGAGCGGAGCCGGTCCTGCAGCAGCGACAGCTCCTCGGCCAGGCCGGCCGGAGACGGGGCGAAGCGCCCGCGCTGCGGGGAGACGGGGGTCAGGAGGGACGGACACGGGTGGGACGGACGGACGCGGGGTCAGGACACCCACACACAGCTGCCCCCCTCCCCAATGCACAGCCCGAGCAGCAAGGACGAGGCCAGGGAAGGCGAAACCCCTCCCCGAACCGCGAACCCCTCGGCTCTGCACCCACCCGAGACCCCTGTCCTGATGCAGCCGTGCCTCAGTTTCCCCGGACAGCTCCCCCGGCCCCAGCACGGCGTTACCTGGGCCTCGGGCAGACCCCGCAGGTAGCAGCGTCGCCAGAGCCGGAGGGAGGGTCCCGCGGCGCAGGGCAGCAGCAGCCCCGGGGGGGGCCGGCTGTCCCCCAGGGGAACCCCCCGCTCGCCCAGGCTCTCCAGGGAGGGGGCCCAGCGGGACAGGCGGGGCGGGGGGCGGCCGCTCCTCCAGGGAAAGGGCTGGGGGGACAATGTCCCCTTGGTCAGGACAAACACATTGCCAGGCCCCGGCCAGGCGTCGGCGGGCTGAGAAACGGGGGGAATAAACAGGGATTAGGGAAAAAAAGGGGGTGGAAAAGCCAACAGGAAAGGAAAATGGGGGGGGGGGGCCCAGCGGTTAGAGACAGGACAGATGTTTGGGAGGGGACACAGCACCGGGAAGGGATTTAACCGCAGAGCCCCCCAAAGTGAGCAGGAGAGCGGGGGGGGGGTGTCTTGTGCAGCCCAACCCGGACGCCTGGGTCCCTGCCCAGCGGTGCAGCCCCCCCAGATCCAGGCCCCGACTCACCCTGCCCGGGGTCTGGGGGTCTGTGGTGTCGGGGGGTCCCACGGTGCCAGCAGTACCCGCCGGGTTCCTGAACTGGGCGCGTTGCTGCCGGCTGTAGCGCAGCCCCCAGTGCCAGACCACGGGCAGCCCGCGGGCAGCGTGGGGGTCCCGCAGCTGGGGGTCCCGCCAGCCCTTCACCGGTGTGTAGGTCTGGCCACGGGGCCGGTGCTGTGGGGAGAGAAGGGAGAAACGGGAGCTTTTGAGGGGGTCAGTCACTAACTGGAGATGGGAATGGGGAAACTGAGGCACAGCTGGAGGCAGCTGAGTGGGATGGGAGAGAATCACCGAACCGTTTGGGTGGGAAAAGCCCTTTGAGCCCATCGAGTCCCAGCGCTCCCCCAGCACCGCCAGGTCCCCACTGACCCCCGTCCCCCAGCACCACCTCCACACGCCTGGGAAACCCCTCCAGGGACGGGGACTGCACCACTGCCCTGGGCAGCCTGGGCTGCTCCAGCCCCTCGATGTCCTTCTGGGCGTGAGGGGCCCAAACCGAACCCAGCATTCGAGGGGCGGCCTCCCCAGTGCCCCCAGTGCAGGGGGACGACCCCTGCCCTGCTCCTGCTGGCCGCGCCAGGGCTGGGACAGGCCCGGAGGCCGTTGGCCTTCTTGGCCACCCGGTCCTTTTCCCCGGGGCAGTTTCCAGCCGCTCTTCCCCCAGCCCAGAGCGGTGCCGGGGGTCGGGGTGACCCCAGGGCAGGACCCGGCTGCCCCCGCTGCCCCTCAGCCCAGTGGGTTCATCCCCATCCCCAAATCCAGCCCTGAACCTGCTGCTGAGGGACCCAGGACTGTCCCCCCGAGCTCACCGGGGCGCCCCGGCCCCGCTGCCGCTGGCAGCTGAAGAGGAAGGTGCTGGAGTAGGGGGCGAAGCTGCTGTCGTGGAGGGCGAGGAGGTACGCCTCGGTGAAGCCGAAGGCCGCCGGGAACTGCCGCACCAGCTGCCACGTGCAGTCCAGGAAGAGCAGGAAAACGGGTGCCTGGGGCGGGGGGACACGCGCCCGCCTCCGCGTCACCCGCCGAAGCCGGGACCGGGGCCGCGGAGCGGGGTGGGCGCGGGGCGGCTCCTCTCACCTCCTCCCGGGGGCTGTCGCCACGGAGGAGCCCCAGGCGGCGGGGAAAGGGGTGCCCGGCTGCCACCCACTCGCGCTGCACCAGGCTCTGGAAGCCGGGCAGGGTGCGGGCGTGGGGGTCCCCCAGCAGCTGCACCAGAGAGGCCAGCAGACAGTTCAGGTCCCGGTCCGACGGCTCTGCGAGGCGGGGGCGAGGCGGTGAGGGGGGGTCCCCGGGCCGTCCCCCCGCCCCGGTGCTCTGCCAGGCGCTACCTTGCAGGAGGACGGAGCAGCGTCTCCCCGCCAGCAGCGACGACACCTCGACGGCTTTTCGCAAGCAGGCGCTGGGGGAGGGGATCAGGGTACCCCAAAAATGCCACTTTTGCCTCCCTGGGGGGGCTGCAGCCCACCCCGGGATGCTCAGGCGCCCACAGCAATGCCACCACAGGACCATCGCCACGGGGACGGTGGTTTTAGGGTGAGGTTTTCCCCCACACCCCAAAATAAGCCCCCCCCCAGCCACCCGCTCACCGAACGTGGTCCAGCCAGCGCGTCCCCTCCAGGGCCGAGAGCCACTTCTCCTCCGCCGCCGCGCCTGGCGAGGGGCGGGGGGTCAGCGGAGCCCCGGAGATGGAGCCCCGGGACTGGGTGTGGGTGGGGGGGGTCCCTGCCGGATCGCCCCCCGCTCACCGGGCAGGCAGAGCGCCCGCAGCTTGAGGTGGGCGAGCTGGATGTCGGCGAGGGTGGGCAGCTCGGCGGTGTCGGCCAGCACGCAGGGCCCGCGGCCCCCCAGCAGCAGAGCCTCCAGGCACCTGGGTGGGGGGCAGAGGGACCCCCCGGGTGGGGCCGGTGTGGGGCAGCACCCCCAGGCCCCCCGCCCCGGACCCTCGGCAGGACTCACCTCACGTCCTCGCTGCCCGGCTCGGAGGCTGCGTGGAAGGCGGCGGCTCTCAGCAGGTCCCCACCGCCCGGGTGGTGCCAGCACAGGCGCTGCGGGCGAGATGGGGTGGCACCCCCCCGTCACCCCCCCCATCCCCATCCCCTGCCCACCCCCCAGCACCCCATCGCCCTCCCGGGGCACTCACGGGCAGCCGGCGCTCCTCGAAGTGGGCGAAGATTCGCTTGAGGTCGTGGTCCAGGAGCCCGCTGGGCACCCACAGGTACCGGGGGAGGCTGCGGGCGGGGGGGGGGGGGATGGTGGGTGCCCCCCCAGCACCTCACAAATCCCGGGGTGCCGTTTCGAGCGGCTCACGGGGTGTTTTCCTCAAACCGTGGGCAGAGGGGAGGACTTTTCCCTCCCCGCTCCCCTCAGGGTGGGGGCAGGAGGCTCACGCTGTGCCCACGAGGGGGGTGCTGGGGGCACACGGACCCCGGCGCCCGGCCGGGCCGTACCTGGGGGCCATGTCGAAGCGCTCATTGACGGCGCTGACCCTCCAGCCCGCCGCGCCCAGGCGCTTCAGCTCCTTCTCCCAGTCGCGCAGGCTCTCGAAGAGCAGCGTGGCGCCCGAGCCTTCCTCGCCCTCCTCCTCCTCCTCCTCATCCTCCGAAGGGGCTTCGGGGGGGCAGGACCAGCCGTCGTGTCCCTCGCCGGCGTCCCCCAGCCACGCGGCCGCCTCCCGCGCCTGGACGATGGCGTTGGCGACCTGCGGAGAGGAGCCGGCACCGGGCAGGAACCCCCCCGAGTCCCCCCCTAAAGCCCCCAGAGCCGGGTACGAAGCCGCCCCCCGGCGTGCCCCCCGCCCCAGGCTCACCCGAAACGCCTGCGGAGCCAGCCCGTTCTCGTGGAAGTAGAAGCGGAGCAGGCGGAAATCCCGGCAGAAGACGGCCAGCTCCTCGGGGATGAACTTGAGGGTGGAGGCGGCCGTCAGCACCTTGGGCTTGCCGAAGCTGCTGGCTGGGGGGCGGCGGGGGGGGCTGTCAGCGCCGGCCGAGAGCCGCCCGGCCCGTCCCGGCGGGGGCTCGGGGTGGTCGCCGTTACCTGCCACCAGCTTGCGGATGCAGGACAGAGCCACGTCGTGCTGGCTGGGGAGGAAGGAGCGGGAGCCGGGGGCCTGCGGAGAGCGGGGGGAGCTGGAGCCGCCCCGGCCCGTGTGTGCGTGTCGTGTGTCCCCCCCCACCCGCCCCGCGAAGGGCTGCGGGGCCGGGCCGGGCCCCCGCGGCTGCCCCGAGTCCCCACCGAGTCCCGCAGCGAGGAGTTCCCCGGGTGAACGCGGCGGGACGGGACGGGACGGGACGGGACGGGACGGGACGGGACGGGACGGGACGGGGGGGATGCAGCGGGCGGGGGCTCGGGGGGCAGCCGGGCTGGGGGTCAGGGATGCGGTGGGATGGGGCCGGCAGCCCCCCACCCCCACCCCGGGCCGGGGTCGGGCAGCGCGGGGCCCCGGTGCCGTCCCCGGTGCCGTCCCCGGTGCCGTCCCCGGTGCCGTCCCCGTCCCGGCCCGGTCCCGGTCGCACCTGGGCGGGCACGAAGGCGACGCGGCGGTTGGTGCAGAGCAGAGTCCCGGGCACGGAGCCGTCGCCCCCGCCGCAGCGCTGCCGGGCTCCCGCCGCCTCCTCCAGCACCAGCTCCCCTGCGGGCACCGGCCGCTGGGTCCGGGGGTCCCGCGGGCGCCCCGACGAACCCCCCCCCGCTGCCCCCCGCCCGTCTCCCCGGGCCGCGGGCACCTGCCCTACCTGGGAGGCCGGGGAAGGCCGGGCGGCGGCTGCCCGGGGCCCCGCTCATGGCGGCGGGACTTTGGCCGGGCGGGCCCCGAGCGGCGGCGGCGGCGGCGGCGGCGGCGGGAGCCGGAGCGGAGCAGCCCGGGAGCCCCGAGCGCCTCCGCCCGGCCCGGCCTCGGCCGCCGGCTCCGCGCTCCCGGCTGCCGGCGGGGCGGAGCGGGCCGGAGGGCAGCGCTGCGGGCACCCCGCCCCGGGGCACGGCCGGGAGGGGCGCGTGGGGCACCGGGCACCGCGGGAGGGACCGGCAGCCCCGCGGGGGGGACCCGGGGCTCCGGGCACCCCGTGAGGGATGGGCGGTGCCGGGGGGGGGCGGGGGGCGGCCCTACAGCCCCCAAGCCCCCCGCTGCGGGGGCGGGGCGCTCCCCCCGGCTCCGGGGACCCCTCACCGGGCGCCCCCGCTGCCGGCTGCGCCCCCCGCGCAGCCCCCCGCCGCTCCCGGGGCCGCGGCGCTGCCCGCGGGGATCGCGCCGCTCCGTGACTCACCGCCCAAGCACGACCTTCCCCTGCCCGGCCCGGAAAACCGGCTCCCGGGCCAGCCGCTCCCCGCCCGGCCGAGGCTCCCGCAGCAGGTGGATGGGGGCCCCGGGGCCACCACCGCCCCCCCCGGCCACCCCAAACCCCGAGACCCTTCGGCCGGGGCGGCCGCGCGCGGGGGGATAAACCCCGGCGTAAACCGGGCTCCCGGGGCGCCCGCACGCTGCAGCCCAAACCCCTCAGCTCGGTGTATCCCCGGAGTTTCGGGGCAGCTCCGGCTCCGGGGGTTGCAGCTCGCGCACCCCGGTTTTCCGCCCGGTTTTCCGCCCCGGCTGCTCGCCAGCGTCCGCGCCAGCCCGGGGTCAGCCCGGGTCGCCCCCAGAGCTGCAGGAAAATTGGCCGGCACCCCAGCGCGGTGCCGGGCACGGAGCGGGAGGAAGGAAAAACACCGGGAAGCTGGAATGGAAACCCCGTGGGAACCCGCTCCCGGCTCCCCCATCGCCAGCGCGTTCCCATCGCCCCGCGGGACGCGTTTCCAACCAGCCCCCAAACCCCCCCGGCTGCGGCGGCGGGGGGCGAGGACGCTCTGGGGGCCAGGGCGCCGGCCATGAGCATCCCCAGGGCATTTTTCCTCTTTCTGAACCCATTTAAAGCTCCAGCATCCCAAGGGCCCCGCGCCAGCACCCGCCGGATTTATCTTGGCGCGGCGCGGCGCCTTTCTGGGGTATTAAATGGTGTGACGCAGCCCCGGCGCCGGCTTCGAGCGCAGCCGGGGAGAAGTTCCCCCCAGATCAGCGAGAACGGACAGAGACGGGGGAGGTGGTGGGCTTTGTTTTTTAAATCAAAGCTTGGCTTTGATACCCGGGCAGAAGGAAATCTTCCCCCAACGGCAGGAAAACCCCGATGGGAGGACGGGGGGGGCAGCCGGGAGTTTGGGTCCGCTGGGGCCGAAGCCGCGGGGTGAAGGGGGGGGCGGGAGGCGCGGCCGCCGCCGGGGGCTGCGTTAGACGGACGAGGTTTCTTATCGGTCTCCCGACGGCATAAAGCGAGGGACGCGGGCACAGCCCCACGGCCGCGCGCCATCCGGGGCTCGCTGCGGCCGAGCTCCCCGGGAGCCCCCTGGAAAATCACCCACCTGAGGTTCTAACGAAAAATAAAAGGGGGTTTTTTTTGGTGACTAAACAATTGCAGAATTAACTCGGGGCGCTGCTATAGCGGAGCATCCCCTCGGCCTCCCCCGGGGAGCAGCGGCGACCGTCTGTTAAACACCCACCTTCCAGAGGGTGTTGGACCAACGACGAGACCGGAGTTAAACCCGCGCCGGGACGGCCGGAATGCCCCGACAGGCGGCGGCGGCTTTGTGGGCTCAAATTCGGCGGCTCTTCAACGCCCCAAAAAGGCCTTAATTTGTGGGGTTAAAAGGCGGGTATTAGAGCCAAGCCTCGGGGTGGGGGTAAGGCCCCCGTTCCCGCTCCCTGCTGCTCGCCTGCCCTGGGCAGGGAGGGCGCAGAGCGATGCTTTCCGAACAAAAGAAAAAAATACAAGGAAGAGGAGGGGATGCGGTAAAACGTCCCGTTACCAGCGTAACTCATTTTATTTCCCCGTGGTAAAACGCTGACCTCGCTCTACACAGGATCGAGTCCGGTTTGGGAGCTGTCGTTACAAAAAAACCAAACAAAACCCCAAAAAACCCCCCCAAATCTGTGCAAACTTTGCAGTGCTGAAGTTAAACCCACCCCGCGGCGGCGGCGGCGGCCGGTTCATCCCCCGCCGCGGGGGCCGGGAGGGGACGCAGCGGACACCCCGGCGCGTGTGTCAGTGAGTTACGGGACCGGCGCCCCGGCGCGCGCCGCGCTTTAGCCCTATTGCCAAAAAATAGCTTCAACGTTCCTCAGCCGAAAGGCGGGTTACGTGGCTCAGCAAAACGGAGCCGAGTTAATCCGATTCAGCAGAACAGAGGTAGTACGGAAGTAGCTCGCTCAAGTAGAAAGAGTTACGGCGGGCGCGCTGAGCCCCGGGGCGCTCCTCGTCCTCCCTCCGTCCCCACGCGACGGTTATTGCTGGGTCGAGCCGCCGACCTTGGTTCTTTGACTCTCACGGGCTCGGGGCGACGGCGACGGCTTCGCTCAGTTCTCCCGCGGGGAAAATCCCCCTCTCGAGCGCTGCGACCACCCCCTGCGGCTGCCCCCGCCCCAAGGAGAGTTTAAAAAGAACATTTTAAAACCCGGGCAGAGCCCCGAGCCCGCGGCGGGGAGACGCTCCGAGACATCCGAGGGGGCCGGGCTCGGGCGAGTTCAACGCAAATAAAACCTCCAATAACGTCCCGCTCGGTTTCGCTCGGTACCAGCAGAAAGAGAAATGAAATAAAAACAGTGTTAGGAACAGAAACGTCTCTCCATTAAAAGGTTTGCGACGTTCGAACTGACGCTGCTGGGGCGTTTGCGGGCGGTGGGTGCCGGCGGAGTCCGGCAGGACGCGGCGCGGGGCTGCTCCCCGCTCGCCTTCTCCGAAAGCTTTGGTCTGGTTCGGTTGATCAGACGGGGCTTCGGAAGAACGCCCCAGCTTCCACCCCGTGCTCCAACGCGGGCGCGCGAAGCCTGGGCATCCTCCTCCTCCTCCTCCCCCTCGAGGGTCTCGGGAGGGGGCTGTTTGTCCCACCCCCTCTCCCTCCCGCATCGCCTCCCTCAGACCGGCCAGACCCCGTTTCTCAGCCCATCCGGCCAAACCCCCGCTCCCTCCTTCCGCAGGCGTGGCGGGGGGCGGTTAACAAACCATCGTCCAGGTTTTTACTGCATTCTCCACCTCTCGGGGGTCCCACGCTCGGCGCCGGGGCGGAGCGCTCAGAACCTGTGCACCAGAGCCTCCCGCTCCTTGCGCTTCAGCTCCTCCTTGTAACAGCAGGAGCAGAAATTCCCGGTCTCGGGGTGCCCGTAGAAGCCGCAGTTCGGCTGCTTGCATTTGGTCTGCTGCACGTTGTAGAGGACCCGGCTCTTGGGTTTGTCCGGCCCTCTCGGCGAGCCGTCCTGCTCCAGGGGCTCCCTGTAGCCGTTGCTGTGCGGGGGGAGGCCGGCGCAGCCCTCGCCCTCCGACGGGCGGCCGGGATGGACGTCCGTGTCCGCGGGGGAGAAGCTCCGCGGGTGCGACGGGCCGGGCTGGCAGGGAGCGGCCCGCCCCTGGGCGCAGTGGCGGGGCAGGGTGGCGTAGGGGGGCAGGGCGCTGCAGGAACCCCCGGCTACCTGCCGCCTGCCGTCTGGATAGCCGGGGGGACGCGCCCCTTCCGCGCTGCCGACCACGGAGGGTCTGGGAAAGGTGAAAATGCCCGAATAGCCGGAGGGAAGAGCTGCGATTTTAGCGCCTACGGCCAGATCCGGGCTCTGGAGGGCGTACGCAGGGGGAGGCTGGGGGTAAGCGGGGTTGAGCATCACCTCCTCGCCCTTGTGGGGGCTCGCCTCTGGCTCCGGCTTCTTGGCAGGGGCAGCGCTGCCCAGCGCCTTCTTCTCAGCCTCCTTCTGCTTCTGCTCGGCCAGGAAGCGCTCCTCGGCGTCCAGGAGGTACCGCTGGATCATCTCCTCCTGGTACTGGTGCCGGGTGCTGGTCTTGAGGTGGCCGGCGAAGATGAACTTGCGCTCGCCCTGCATGGCGGCGCGGAGGATGCTCAGGCTCAGCCGCACGTCGTTGCTGTACTTGTAGGGGTCCGGCGGCTTCTCGGCGGCCGCTCTCCCCGGGCAGGTTTTCTCCAGCGGAGCTGACAGGTCTCCCGGGGAAGGTTCCTCTTTGCTGCCCTTCCTCGCCTTCACGGATCCTTTCTTCTTCTTCTCCAGGGTATCGCCCTGCCCGTTGCTCACGCCTCCCTTGATGGCTTTGCCGTGCATCAGGCCGCCCATGTTCTTTTTTAGTTTACTTCCCAAAGTCTTGCCGAAGCTGCCCAGCTTATTGGCCACCGAGTCCGCCCGTTTTTTCTCCTTCTCCTTGTCCCGGTCTTTCTTTGGTTTCTCTTTGTCCTTGCAACCCCTGCTGCCCCCGTTGCTTGCCGAGCTGCTGCACACCGACTCCTTGTCCGACTCGCCCGACTCGGCGGCTGAACGAGCGTCGTCGCCCGCGGAGGCTGTAGGGGATTCCGGCTGGGCCAAAGGCGCCTGGGGAGGGAAAACCATAGAAATCAAAGTCCAGCACGTTCTTCAGATAAGAGCCTTCAGGCTGAAGGTGAAGCGGAGAAGCAGGCGCTTGCTCGGAGAACAGAGACAACGCTCAGCGTGACACGTTCCCCGCAGCGCCCTGCACATCCGTAAGCGTCTCAATTTGCCCGAGGCTTCAGGGGAAAAGCTACAGGAGAGGAAGGGGGCGTGCTGGTGAGGAAGGGGCCAACAAACCCCCCTCTGGGAACCCACGGGCACCCGTTTCCCCGGGGCACGGCGTCCTCCGACCCTGCGCATCGACCGGGCTGAGACGGGGACGGGTCGCGGTGCTCGGGGAGCGGACGGGAGCTTTCCTGCCCAGGGAAGGTCCCAGGAAAACGACAGCCAAACCGAGGGTCTCCAGGCACCTTCTGGTGGCCTAAACCCAGCGGTTCACGTTGGTCCTGGGAGGAGCAGCGTCACCCTCGCTGCCAGCCACCGACACAAGAGCTGCCCCGCAGGCCGGGCGGGGGCCGCGAAGAGCGAAAACGGGCACGGAACGCTCTGGGAAAAGCGCGGGCACAAGAAACAAGTCGTTTCTCTGCTCAGAGCAGCGCTGGCGGGCAGAAGGAGAGCGAGCCAGCGAGGAGTCCAGGGCTGCTGCCCGGCGGAGAGGGGCTCTGAATAATGAAAGAGCGAAGAGAACACCCCTCGGCCCGTTACCTGCATGTCACAAGGCAACGTGATCCACTTGACATTCATGTAGCTGTGCAGCAGGTGCAGCTTCGCTTCCAGGGATAACGTCACGCTAGAATTTAAAACAAGGGTTAGACCCCCCCGGTGGGGCCGAGTTTCCCCTCACAGCGGAGGCTCTCTCCGCTGCGGTTATTTATCTTAAGAGCATGTTTCCACCCAGCAGGGGTAACTGCGTCGAGGCGGCAGCGATGCAAGAGGGGGCGTTTCAGTGGCCTTCCGGCCCTTCCCGTTAGAGCCGGGGTGGATAAATAGGACTGCTGCACGTCAGGACGGTTCTGGAAAGCGAACCCGAGGAAAAATCTCACTCGCGCACGAAATCACCCAGCAGCAGACGTCGCCAACCCGCTTTCAAGATGATTCTCCTCTCCACAAAAACAACCGCAGAAAGAACAGGTTTTCTCAAGAATTTCCGCTCGTCAAACAAAAATAATTCTTTCCACTAAAACCACGGGGACGGAGTCTTCTCTGCTGGCTCCGACCCCCTTAAAACGAGGCAGAACCTGCGCCGAGTTTTCACCCTTGGACCGTGGCGGTTTCCAGGTTTCCTGACCCAAAGCCAGACGAGGGACAAGTGGCGCTTCCAGCTCTCCGGCCGCTCCACCCACCTTCGGGCTCAATAACAGGAAACTGGTACCGCCAAGCCAGGACGCGGCTGCCCAGAGCCCGAGCCAAGAGCGGGGTGTCCGAGCCCACGCTCGGAGGGTTCGTTATCTCGGAGCGGGGGACGGGGGGGGTGGAAAAGCCCCCGGTTTTTGCGTGAGTTCTACAGCCGGCCCCCTGCTGCCTCTCCTTTCTGAGCTCTAGGGTTTGGAGCGATCACCTTGTGGGAACGAAGGTGATGAGATGTCACGGCCCTACCCAAAACCTACCAAAATCGGGCCGTTGGAGAAGAATCAAAGAAAGAGAAAGCTCTTCCATCCCCAAACAGGTTCGCACCCTGAGCACAACTTCACCCGGGCGCAAGAAACCCCTCAGCGGGGGTCAGAGCCACGAGGGCGCGCAGATGACCAACCTGGCCAGCTTGACGTTGTCGCCGTCGTCCTTCCCCCACTGCCACTCCTTCCCGGGGTCCACGGCGAAGTGCACGGGGAGCAGCTTGTGCT
Organism: Bucorvus abyssinicus; assembly: GCA_009769605.1. Taxonomy (NCBI): domain Eukaryota; kingdom Metazoa; phylum Chordata; class Aves; order Bucerotiformes; family Bucorvidae; genus Bucorvus; species Bucorvus abyssinicus. The sequence goes on along the minus strand of CM020061.1, from coordinate 132,643 downwards.
CCGAGTCCGTCAGGGGGATCACCGCTGCGCGAGGGACAGAAGAGCCGCTTTGAGCGACCAACGGCAGCAGCCAAGCTCCGAGCACCCACCAAGAACAGCAGCGGCTCTGACGGCAACGACAAATGACCCAGCAGCTCCCAGTGCCCGGGACCACAGGGTCACAGACTGGTTTGGGTGGGGAGGGGCCTTTCAAGGTCATCGAGACCACGAGCCGGGACACCTGCACCCAGAGCAGGTTCCCCAGAGCCCCAGGGGCCAGCCTGACCTGGGGTGGTGCCAGGGATGGGGCTTCTCCCAGCTCTCGGGGCAGCCTGCGCCAGGGTCTCCCCACCCTCAGCACCAACGATCGCTCCCTTCTCGCTGCTCTCCATCTCCCTCGCCCAGTGCCACCCCTCAGCCCTTGGCCTGGCCCAGCAGCCCCTGCTGAACAGCCCCTCCCCAGCTTCCGCACAGACCCTTGAAGCTCTCCAAGGCCGCACTAAGGTCTCCCCGCAGCCTCCTCTGCTCCCGGCTGAACCCCCCAGCTCTCTCCCCTCTCCCCCCAGCAGAGGGGTTCCACCCTCGCAGCATCTTGGGGGCTCCTCTGGCCCCGCTCCAGCAGCTCCGTGTCTCTGCGGGGCTCAGGAGCCCCGAGCTGGACCCAGCCCTGCAGGGGGGTCTCCCCAGAGCAGAGCGCAGCAGAGGGGCAGGATCCCCTCTCTCCCCGCTGCCCACGCTGCTGGGGACGAGCCCATGGGCGGCTTCTGGGCTGCCAGCACACGCTGCCGCCTCCTGTCCGGCCTCTCCCCGCCCAGGCCCTTCCCCGCAGGGCTGCTGCGAAGCTCCACCGTTAGAAATCTCGTTTATCACCCACCTTGATCTTTGGAGGGCTCCTTCTGCTCCATGGATACCAGGGCAGAGAAATGGGCTTGGTCGTAAGCCAGTACCAACGGAGAGCGATGGCACTTGCTGGCTGGGACTTCCAGGGGCAGGTAGATCCCCCCGAAGGGAATAGGGGCAAAGGCTGCAAGGAAATCAGGGCGGTTACTTGTCACAATGGCTTCAAGAGTGAAGAGTTGTTTATGCTGAAACTGCTCCAGAAGCCGTTGGCTTCGTTCAAGGTTTCACCTGCAATTATCTCTCAGCTCGAGGGACGCTAAAAAAACCCCCCGTGACCCAAAATAGACGTAATTTTTACATCGGTTGTGAAATGAACCTGTATTTTCTATAAGAGGCCCTTCTTCACTCCTCCACAGAGCACTTCACGTGCCCACGCAGACTGCTGGGAACTGATTCGGCTCTTCTGCCAGCGGAAAATACGACACGCAGGGATGGGAATTTCCCATCTCGACAGACACACACGTGTGGGGGCAAAAGAGGTAGAAAAAACCCCCATCACGCTCAGGAATGGCAGGAGACGAGCCTGCGATGCGGAGCGGCGTCTCATCCCGCTGTGGGATCACCCACGGCACCCGGCAGCGGCGCGAGGCGCCCCGTGCTCTGCTCTCCAGCTCGAGATCCAGCGCCACCGAGCAGAGAGACGCCGAGGAAACGCGGGCTTTGAGCGTGTGTAATTCGGGAGTTTACAGAGCGAGCGCTTCGTACCTTCTCCCCCCGAGTCCCGCAGCATCGTGTCTGCCACCACCACTATGGGTCTCTTCAACACGTGGGCGAGGACGAAGACGTGGAACTCCTCCAGGCTCTCGTACACCGGCTCTTCGGAGCTTTCAATGCTGCGGGGAGGGAGAAAGAAATTCATTTCCACCCCTGGAGTATTTGATCATCGCTTTTAAAAGCGGGATGAGGGTTGTACAAAGGAGGATCACAGGAACAGCTCGATCTCGGCCCTAATTTGAGATTTTAGGTGTAAATCCCCCAAGATGTCCCAGGCTAAGACACGGGTTTGTGCCCCGGAAGCACTATGTGGCTGCCGGGCACTCCTGGGAGTCTCTCATCTGAAGAGCCTCAGAGCGGTGTTTGTCTGGGACAGCGATGAAGTGCCCCTGAACCAGAGCGAGCGCTGCCGGAGCGCTCAGCTTTTGTCCATTACCCTCATTGCAGAGCCATCTGAAACACGAGGAAGAGATCGGTTCGCTGTTCGACAGCTGCGTTACCCCACAGAGGGGTCGGGCACCGTTTCAATCGCCCCCGCCCCCGGCGACGCTTTACGAACCCCTCGGTGCTCCTCGCCGCCCGTCATCCTCCCCGTCAGAACAAGCCGGAGCAGGGCGGCGATCCCCAGCGCTGGAGAGCCGCCCCGCGCCGCGTGCGGAAGGAAGAGACTGGCTGCGTTCGACACCGAGGCGGGGAGCTCCCCCACGTACCCGCCGCAGGCGCTGCCGTTGGTGCCGTAGTGCACGCGAGGCTCGCTGGACGCCAGCTTGATCAGCTCGTTCCACTCCTTCTGCCACTCCTCTTCGGTGTAAACAAGACCAGACTGGGAAAGGGCAAATAAAACCCAAAAATCTTTAAAGTAAATCTTTTCCAACCTGCACGGATTAGTGTTTTTTAAACACACGCAGCCACAACTTCTCCCTAAGGGTTTATGCAAAAATAATCCATATATTACACAAAAAGCGCAGGTTTCCAAATCTATGCTCTCAACCTCCTGAAAGGGAAGTTTTCCCTTTTGCGGGGTGGACTTAAACCTTGACCAGAGACGGTGGGACGGGCAGTTGGACTCTGTAAAGGCTGCGTCGAGGATCAGGTTGAGGAACGGCACCTTTCCTCCTCAGCGCAGCTTGTCCAGCCGCTTCCAACACCCTCCCAGAGCTGAGGGGTATCAGAGGCCACGTTCGCCCCAAGGAAGGGCATGAGACAGGCAAGGGGAAGGGCAGCAGCCTCACCCCCCTCCTCCTCCTTTCCCCAGCACCGTAACGGGAGCTCCAGCATGCAGACCCTAAGTCCTCAAAGCTGCCCTGAAAACCTCCGAGCCGCGAGCCGGAGGGGAGCGGCGGCACGTGCGGCTCCTCGCTGCGTTCTGCGCGGCACTCACGGGGCTTCTCCGCTCCTCGTCATGTCCTTCACAGGAATTCTTCCATCGCTGGTTGAAAGCTCACGGAGAACGTCGCCCCCGGAGCGGGCTGTGAAACGCCGGCAGCCCCCAGCACCCTGGGCTGCTGCTTTGGGAAGGAGGAGCTCAGAATCCTCGACTCCCGGCTCAAGCAGTGCCTCGGCCGTTGCGGCACCCACATCCCGCGTCTGCTGCCGAGATCCTCGTGACCGGGCGCGGCACCACCACGTCCCACCCCCCGGGTATTTTCAAGTCCTTTTACGATCTGCAAGTCTCAGGACTTCGCCGGCAGCTGATTCTGGAGCGCGTGGTTCGGAGGGCAAAGCACGGTTTCAGTAGCGCTAACGCCTCCGATTGGTTATAAACCGCACTGCTCCGAACCAGGAAACTCGGTATTTTTTCAGCCTGTCAAGATAGGAATCTTTGTGCCCTTCCAAAAATAAAGAGGAAGCTGGAGAGCAAACGCCACCCTTCACTGTCGGGTGGAAACAGAAGCCGACCCCGTTCACAAAGACCTCGCGAGGTAACTTTCCACCTCCTCAAAGTCACCTCCCGGCTGCCGGCGGGGGGGGCCCCGCGTCACGGCTTTGACGAGCCTTTGACGTGGCAAGTTCCCGGCTCTGCTTCGCTGGCGGAGGAGCGCGCTCCGCCGGGCGCCTCTCGCCGGTTTATCGCTGGGGCGACCCACGCGGCAGCGGGGTCAGAAAAGCCCAGCACGGCCGTCGCGCCCTGCTCCAGCCTAAACGCCCGAAGGCGACGGCTGTTTTCCGTCAGCACCGGGCGCGACACAGTTCTGATAAAGAGTTTTCCTTGTCACAGAGACTTCTGCCATGGTTTAGACTGAAGGATACGGCTCATCGTGGCCCAGCCACGTAGCACAAGCCAGGGAGCTGCCCAGACTTCGAGACAGGCTGCGTGGCAGTGGAAGCACCTCCCAGAGGCGGGGGGTATTTTGTCAAGAGCTTCCCTGGGCTCAGAGGGGCTGGGGCTGGTCCTACCTCCTTGTTCTGCTGCGTCTGCTGCCAGCGCCAGCGCCGCTTCAGGGCTTCCCTTTCCACGCCTTTATCCATCAGGGTGTAAAGGGACTTGCGAAGCATGAGGTCCCTGTCGTGGAAGCCCCACATACCTGCGCGGGGGAGAAAGAAACGGCGGCAGAGGATTAGCAGCAGCCGGCACCGCCCCGCCGCGAACTGGGGGAAGTGGGTAGACTGGGACAGAGAGGCAGAGAACTAGGCAAGTTTCTGAGTTTAAACAATAACACTCCTGGTTCGAGGCGGGTGTTTTCCACCTGCCCCCAGCTAAACGGGGACGCTGCCCACTCGGCTTTCAACTCTAGAGCATCTCACAGAGGCAGCAAAATATCTGTGAACAAGGTCACGCGCTGCTTTAGTCAACACCGGGGGGAAAAGGAGGCCGGGTGAAACGGGACCGTGGTTTCGCCGTGTCTGAAACACAAACACAGAGGAAACGCCCGACCCCGATGACTGACAAGTCTGGAAAGATCAGAGAAGCCAAACCAGGCTCTGGACAACGCACAAGAGCAGGGAAGGGGCGGCTCCGTTATTCACGGCTCCTTCGGGAACCCAGGGCAACTCGCCAAAGGGACGGGAGAGGCATTTCAGGAGCGCTCAAGCCCTTGGCAGCCCCACTCCGTTCCCGCGGAGCTCGAGGGGAACCGGTGTGTTGTTTCGGCAGCCGTGGATGGAGCCGAGCCCTTACCCAGGGAGGCGGCGTGGAGCAGGCAGTTCCCATCGCCCGTGGTGGCCAGGGGAAGCAGCCGCTGGCAGCTGGGATCCACGTTCGCCCACCAGTTCAGACGACCTGCGGGGATATTGGAGAGCGTGACAACGGAGACGTTACCCAGCGTGGGACTGGGGGGTGTGTTCACCGCCTCAAAAAAAAAAAACCACCCGCAAGGTGGGAACCTGCTTTATTCGCCGGGGAACGCCCCAGGAGACGAGCGGTTGCAGACCCATCCCGAGCGGTGCCCCGCAAGGGCTGCCCAACAGCTCTTCCAGTCGAGAGCCGCTCTTCGACCCCTCTTGGAACCAGATCCCTCCCAGCCAACCACCTCGCGCCCGCCATCCCGCCCCCGCTCGCCGGTTTGGGGACCATCGGGGACTGCTGCTGAGCCCAGCGGCTCTGCCACGGACACACGAACTGGCGGTGCTTTACGCCACTTAAAAATAGCAGCTTTTTGGTAATAGAAGGCACTGGTCGTCGTTCAAGAGCGTCTAAAAATAGCAGCTGGGGAAAGGTTAACACGCGGGCTGCAGCCGGCGCAGCGCAGCTGGAGGTTAAACACTGACCCAGCAAACCGAGCGGGGCTGGTTTGGGACTTTGAACTGACAGCCCGGCCCGCCTCGCTCCGCCGCGCCCCACGACCCGGCGCTGCCGCCTGTCCCGGGAGCCTTCCCGCAGCGGGTCCCGTGCCGCGGGCAGGGCTCTGGCCGGTGGACGCGGTTCAGGCTTCCAGCGAGCTGCCGTTACGTTGCTGCTGCAGAAGAGCTGCCCTTTCCCCGCGTTTCTAGCCAGCCTCTCCCTGCTGCGAGCACGGCCCCTGCCAGGACCCCGCTCTCAGACACAGGACTCCTTCACGCGGCACCACCCCAGCGGCAGCAGCTGGAGAGGAGCTGAACAGAGAAAACTGTTTTCTTTTAAACACCGACAAACAGAGGAAAACATAAAACCGCGGCGCTAACCACGACGCCAGGCGGGTCGTTTCTTTTGTGACGGTCGGGAAAGGAACCCGTCGGAGCTGAAGAGGGTTTAGCACAGAGCCTGGGGACAAGCCGCCTCTTTCCGCACGCTACAGCTCCTGGCACGGCCGAGCCCCGAGCCTGGCCAAGTGGCCCGGGGCCAGGGGCGCGAGGGAGCAGCAAAACAGCCTCTCACAAAAGCTAACCAGGCCGCAAGGCTGCTGCGGGCAGCGAGCGGCCGCTTGCTTAGCCCCACGGAGAATTTGCTGCTCTTTCTGACGGCCGGGGAGGGCTCGGGGATTTTTGCGTCTCTCCTCGGCGCTCTGGAGGTTGCGCAACCGCCCGCGGAGCCGGGTCGGGGCCGACTCGGAGGGGACACACCTTGGGGAGGCGTTTGGAGCTGCGGCGTGCTGCCGCGCACAGCCCCGGCCAGGCGGGCGGAGGCGTTTGTACACAGTTCCCGTTACGCAAGAGAAGTCATCGAGAAACAACCGCGTTCCCCAAACCCGGCTCCAAGCGTTTTGCTCCTGACCGGGGCGGTGGAAAGGCCAGGAGGCCCCTCAGAAGTACTTAAACCAAGGCGTTTCTCTGCAGGCGGGTATTAGGAGCAAGCCCTGGAAGCTCCAGGGGAAGATAACGGGATTCAAGAGCACGAGGGACCTTCCCGGAACCAGAGCTCGAGCGCGGAGGTCGGTGACAGCTCTGGCACATCCGGAGGAGACCCCCAGCATCCAGAGGCTTCCTCCGCGTCCCGCAGACTCTTACAGGGCCCAGTTTGGCCCCGCAGCTGGTTTTGCTCCGAACGCCTCTTTGTCCCCGGGGAAACGGGGAACCTGCGCGCAAAGGTGTCGGTGCGGTGAAACCCCGTCGTTTCTGCTAACAGGGACCCTCCGAAGGGGTCAGGGCAACCGGCAGGAAGGAGGCGGCTCCTCCCTGCCCCAAGACGAGGGCTGGCTCACGGAGGAACCAAACGGCTTCCCCGAGGCTACCCGGGACCCAGCGCCTCGCTGCGTGGCGTGACGGAGGGAGCGGTCCCAGGGGTGACCCGGCCTCGCGCTCCTTGGGGAGACGTGACAGACCCACGCGAACACCCGCCACGCCGCCGCGACTGCAGACCACGGCGGGGGGTTCCCTGCCGCTGGGTCGCGGGTGGAGGTGATGGCGCAGGATCATCACCTCGAAACGGGCTAAAAAAGAGCCCAAAAAAGGAGAGCAGCTGGAGAAAGTGGCATCTAGGCTGAAGCTCGTGTCATGGATCTGCAATGAGATAATCCACTGCTGCCTCTTATCTCACCTGGAGCCCACCTCTGAGGAAACAGCACCCGCAGCAAACAGTTCTGCTTCGGGATCGGGCAGCAACAAGAGCCCGTTCAAGCGCGTTTACACGTCGCTGGCTGCTCCGTCCCGCCGAGGACGGGGGACGGAAGGCTCCCAACCCGCTCTGCCCACCGAGACGGTGCAACCCCGGCAGCGCGTCTCACCGGGGAGCGGCCACCCGCAAGGACACCTCCCTCGGCGGTGCCGGCTCAGCCGCCCGCTCTCGCAGCGGTGGTCCCGCACCGCGAGCCGCGGCCGGCAGCGCCCAGCACCCAACTCCGGAGAGGGCTTCGCCTGCCTTTTGAAGCGCGGCGCACCCAGACGCGAGCTCGTCTCTCCTGCTAAGGGAACCAGTCCGGCCAATGACTTACGGGTGGAAATATTTGCAGGTCAGACGCCAGGTCACACGCAGGATGAAAAGCTGCTCAAAACCCGCGTGATGCATTGCCCGGGCACCCGTCTCTTTGATCGCCCGCTCCGAGACGCGGGACATTTACGCCCCAAGAACGAGGAACCCGTCTGCGGCTCGTGCAGCGAGGCAGCGCTGGTCCCTGAGCTCAGCAGTTTTTACCAGAGCACCTACAGACGTTTACTCAGCGAGGCGGAGGCGCGGAGCAGGAGCGTTCCTGCCAAGGCACGGCGGGGTTTCTGAAAGGGCGCTTGGCCCCGTGTCCCTGACCTTGGAGCCAAAGCCACCAAACCCAGGGGATTCTTTCGGTTATTCCTGACTTTTTTTTTTTTTTTTTTAATATAGCCTCAGGCCGGGTACTGACTGCTCCTCCACGTGTGCAACGAGAAAACCTCTCCACATCTTCAAAACACAGGGCAAGGCTTAATGCGTTGACAAAGAGCATGGAGGATGCAGCAAGGACCAAGTTTTCAGCTCCACCAAGACCTTTTTGTACAACTCCGAGCCCAGTAAAAGCTTTCCAAGAGGGTTTCATTACAATTTACAGGCACTCACGCTGCCACAGGGGTGCTTCTGGATAGAAGGAGAAGAGTATCCGAGCGTTTATTGGCCTATAAACTATTTGCTTAATCCCCTAAGGACAACACGTACTAAATTAATAATGGGAGTCGCCACGGATCACGGCGCCACGCTCCAAACCCTTCTTCGAACTAAGCTTGGAATAACTCACCCCTGCGGCACAGCCCTCTAATCAAGATCAACATCCACTTAGAGCCCCCACCGGTCCCCCCGCCCAGAGCCTGCGCTGACGCGCAGCCACCCGAGCCCCCGACGCCGCTCGGCAGGAGATCCCGGGGCTTGGGCTGCGTCGGGCGCGGCAGCCGCCGCTGTAACGGGACCGCTTGGATCAAGCGTTCGTTCCCGAAACACGAGATTACGTACGACAGGAACTCCGCAGCAGGAGGGGGCTAGAATTCAGCGCTAGGAGTAGAGGTTGTTTCTGGAGCAGCAGTTTTCGAGGTACGTGCGTCGGCGACAGAAACCACGGGAAGGTGTAAAGGCAGGAGAGGTGTAAAAGGCTGCCGCGATCTCGCCCGGCGCCCTCTGCCCAAACTGAACCCGGGGCTCGGGGTGTCTGCAGGCGAAGCGAAGCAGACTCTTACCCAATCTTGTGCCACGCTAGACAACGGGGTGGGAGAAGCCCTCGGGATCCACCTCCTCGCGCTGGCCTCACTTCCCCACGGCCTCAGGCTCGCTCCCGCCGCACAAACCGCCAGGCGGTGTCGGCGTTCAGACAGCACTCACCGGCCTGCTCCAGGGCCACCAGCATGGACTGCTCGATGAGGTCCCGCTCGATGAAGCTGCGGAAGTCCTCGGTATACACGGTGAGGTCGGGCAGCTGGAAGGTGCAGATGGGCATCTCCAGCAGATGCTCGCTGCTGCCGTTGCTGGAGACGTGGGAGCGGGCCAGCGAGACGATGGTGGAGCTGGCGTGGGAGATGCCTCGCGACAGGCGTTTTTCTGAGAGGAAAAGGGAGATGGAGAAACGCCCGGATGAAAAACAAGAGGGAAAACCCAGCCCACCGAAGCAGAAGCGATCGCCACGTGGCTGCCCTCAGCTCGCGGGTGTGGATGCCGGTGGCTGGACGGCTGCGGCACAGAAACATTTGGGGCACCAGAAGGAAGAGGGAATCGAGCCCCGCCGTTTGTGTGACACTGACCTTGCACGATATCATCCTGCCGCTGGAGCGGCGGTCGCCCGGGCCGGGCTGCCTCTCTCTCGGGCGGTTTGAGGCCGCGTCCTTCGTTGAAGGAATGGGGTAAGTTGCCGGCGTGCACCTGCCTGAGCTGCTCAAAGTCGCTCAGGGCTGCGCTCAGATCCCAGTTCTTGCCTGGATGGGAAGGATCGACAGTGGTCACCGTCACACGAGAGACATCGAGTCAGTTCCCGGACACCCGCCAAACCTAAATAAAGGTCCAGAGACCTCGGATTGTCGTGGAATCACTGAATTATAGACTGGTTTGGGTGGGGAGGAGCCTTTCAAGGTCATCGAGACCACGGGCAGGGACACCTACCCCCAGAGCAGGTTCCCCAGAGCCCCAAGGGCCAGCCTGACCTGGGGTGGTGCCAGGGATGGGGCTTCTGCCAGCTCTCGGGGCAGCCTGCGCCAGGGTCTCCCCCTCCTCTCTGGTCGCAGGTGTAACTTTGCCAGAAGAAGATTCCTGGCTGTACAGTGAAGAAGGGCAGGGTCACCAGAAGAACGCACGCTGCGCCCAGAGCACGGGTCGGGGCGGGGAAAAGAAACATCATTTTGCCCTTCGGCAACTTCGTGGAGTTGAGCGAATCCTTAAAGCAGCTCCAGCTGCTTTGACCACCACCACTGCCACAAGACAGAGCGCGACGCGCGGGTGTCTTTCACAGTTCAGAAGCCGCTGTCTTCCACAGCAAAAAAAAAAAAAAAAAAAAAATCTACCGTACGGCTTCCGTTTTGGAAAATTGTGATTTTTTTTTGTTTTTAATGACAGTGTTAATCCGGGCCCTGAAATTAGCAGGTTAGAGGCTGCAGAAAGAAAACCCACGTCATACCTAGTCACCGCTCCACAGCGCGGGTCTATGAACCGCCCACGGGTGCGCGCGGTGAGCAGAAGCAGAAGCCGCTGTGCCCAGCTCCCCGAGGAAAGGCGCTGCTCGAGCGCTTCCCCGGGGAGGTGAAACTCGCAGCGTTTCACAACTGGCTCCAAACGAGGTCGCTTTAAGCCTTACCTTTTGAGTCAAGGGCTTGTTTTTATTTTTAAATTAAATTAAGTTAGTCAGGATCAAGGACTGAGAATGACCCACGGGATTAAAATGACATTTGCCGCGGCGTCGCCACGTGCTGTGGCAGGACGCACCGGTGACGCAGACCCGGCGAGCTGCGTTTCCCACCCGTCTTCGCCAGCAGCCGCTTCAGAAATTGAAAAAAAGAAAAAGCCAAACTTTGGAGGAACCGAGTGAAACGGCAGCGGCTGAGCGGGGGATAAATCCCGGCCCGAGGAGACAGCCCAGTCCCCCGCGGGCACGGGCAGACGGGGGGTTTGGTGGGCCCCGGGGCACGGCGGCGCTTCCCCGCAGACACGAGGGGGGCGGTTTGCACAGAGGCTTTGCTGGCGCTCGGACGAGGCTCTTCTCCTCTGTGTCCCCCGGGGACAGCACGAGACAGAAGTTCAAGCACGGCGAGAGCCGGAGCCCGACTCAGCCGCGACCCGCCAGAGCCCGGTTCCAGGAGCAGAACCCGGCTCACCGGCTCAATCGCGCTCTCCCCTCTCCCCCCGTCCCGCAGCTTCGCACGCCGCCGTCCTTCGCCGCCGGGGTGAGGGGCTTCCAGCGGCGCTGGAGAGCGGAACGACGGGGGGAACCATCGCTCAGGAGACCTGCTGCGGCCACCAGACAGCGACTTGGCGTGACACGCGCGCGACACTCGAAGCGCAGACAGAAAACATGACTTACATCGCTCGGTTGGCCTCAGACTCCCCTTCATACCGCGGCTTCAGCCGGCTGCTCTCGCTAATACCCACCCAAGAAAGAAAAACCGCTGCGTTTGCCCTCATTTCCACCCCCGGAGCTGTCAGCTGCGCCGAGGCCGCAGGAGAAACGGCGGCGACTCAGCGGCACGGCAGGAAAACGAGCTGAAAGCACCGCTGTCAGAAGAAACCGACCCCTGGGCGCGCGGGAGACGGGGAGTGTGAAGGAACATCCTTAACCTCAGCATTCCTTCAGACGGATAACGTTAGAAATCCCGACGTGAAGCAAGGCGACCTAAACCCAGACGCGCCACAAAACCCACAGCTCCCAGACTTGCGCCGAGCCGCGGAAATCACCGGGCGAAGCCCCGAACCCGGCGCAGCCGACGGGGGTTTCGGCTGCGAGCGCCGAGCCGAGGAGGAGCAGAGCCAGAGCCGCCGAGGTGGAGCAACCCGCCTACCGGCGCAGAGCCTCAGCCGCAATTCCAGGGCTTGGAATTCGCCCGTCGCCCTCCGTTTGTCAACGGGAACCCACAGGCAACGCTCGCGAGCCCCAAAATTAAGCCCTGGCGTCATTCCTCCTCTGCCCTCCCATCGCTCTAAGCACAGGGTGAAAAAAACCACCTGCAGCCTTCAGCAAGCGCCACCGCTAACGGGCAACTTCTCCATCCCACGGAGTCTTTTGAGAAAACCACGATCGCGTGATATTTTAGGGCAAACATACGCGCTTAAAAACCCAGGTAGAGCCGCGGAAGGCGCCAGCACGGCGGGTCGAGGCTCTCGGGGCTGCCGTGCCCGTTCAACGATGCTCGTGTTCAGCTCCTGAGCAGCTCCATCACCTGAAGCAGCCGACCCCGGTCGGTAGGAGCCTCCCACGCCGGGTGACCCGGGGCTCTGAGGGGATGCTCTGCCGCGAGAGGCCACCGGCACCGACAAAACAGCCACTGCTATCGGCAGAATCAAGCCACCTTCACGAGCAGAACGGGATCGACCGGTGACGGCACCGTTTTGCCTCTGTTAATTACCCCTGGCTGGCCCTGAACACGCCGGCAGCCTTCCCCTAGCGCTGGTCCCCCCGACCCTCCGGGGCATCGCTGCCAGGAAGACAAACAACCCCCAAGTTTTCCTGTTCGCGGCAAAGGGAGGACGAGCGACGGGAACCCGTGCTCCCGGCTGGCGCGCTCCCTTTCCGAACCCTTGAAATTCAGCACCCGATGGACGCGTAACAAGAAACCGAGGCAGAACTTCACCGGCCGCGTCGCCGAGGGCACGACTTCAATATCTCCAGCATCGCGGTCGCCAAGCACCCGCCCTGAGGCTCTGGCCAGCAGCTCCCTGCCCCTCTCCAGCTCCCCCTCAGCCGCTGCCTGGCTCTTCCCTTCTTTTAGTCCCCGTTTTATTTACCTTCGAGGAGGTCTCTGGCCAGCCCCGGCTCTGCCCCCGTTGAGCGAACAAAATCCGACAGGACGATGTCCATAGCCGAGGTCGTGCGCTCATGGGTCCCTCCCGGCTGCTGGGGTCGGCGGCGCCCGGATCAGCACCTCGGCGTCAACCTAGAACGAGACCGACAGCGCGCGGCTCACGTGACGAAGAATAAAATGATTAACCCGGCCGGGCAGCCTCCGCGCGGACCAGGAACTATCCGATGGCAGGTGCCGGCGGGGGAGAATGAACCTCTCCCCTCGTAAAATTCTTTGTGCTTTGGGATTGATGTTTAACTAGGGGATAATTGGGAGAAAAAATACAGATTTTGCTGCTTTCTCCCCGCAGGGGGACAGGGTGCGTCGACGCTGCTGCTGCCGGGCACACCAAGGGCTCAACAAGTTCAGGGGAAAACCCCCCCAAACCTCCTCGCAAAGGTTGTGGAGCTTTTCATTCCAAAACCGAGGGCAAGCAGCTGGGAAAATAAGCGAGCTTATTTGCTAGAAAGCAGGAAGTTTCTGGTGTCTGCAGAGAGGTCAGCACCGCCAGGACAGCCGTCCCCCTCCCAGCACCCTGCGGAAAGAAACGCGAGACCAAACCGCTGTCATTAATAAGCGTTACCTGCACGAAACCGAGCAAAAACCCCAACAACTCCTTCCCGGCAGGAAAACGAAGGCGCCCACCCGGCTCTCCTTCCCGGCGGGGAGCAAGCACAGCCCGGGGTGAAGCTCAGTACGTAAACCTCCGTTTTCAGCGGGTTCTGCGGTTCAGAGAGGGGCGTGTGTGCGCTCACATCCCGACCTTCTGCATTCCTCGAGGGCAGCGAACAGCCGCCCGAGCTCGGACCCTCGAGGGCAGCGAACAGCCGCCCGAGCTCGGACCCTCGAGGGCAGCGAACAGCCGCCCGAGCTCGGACCCGGCAAAAAAAGCTCCACCGGCATTTTTTTTTTTTTTTTTTTTTGCAGTTAAAAACGTTAAAAATTGTACTGTCGAGGAACCGAAACCGCTGGGGCAAGAAATTCCTCCTGAGCTGAAAATTGGGCGCGTGAAGGAGGGAAGAAATTGCCGGGGCTGGTTGAGGCAGGCGTCGGCGTGACGCGAGGAGGTTCCAGTATTCCACGGAAGACGAACCAACCCGTTCGTGCCCGAAAAGCGCCCCTTTTCAGGAGGGCGGACAAAGCTCCCTGACGGCCCAGGAGAGCAGCCAGCGAAGCGTCCGCGCGTCCGCCTGGAATTTCCTGCCTTTCTTGGGTCAATACCCTGCTCGTTATCTCCCGCGCTCTCCAGGCACCTACTTATTAACTTCGTGCTCACAGAAAAACCACTTCATATTCTGTTCTCGCCGGAGCGACCTCGGGCTGCTGCCGGCTGCCGGCAATCCCAACACCGAGCGCGTTCAGACGGAAAAACCCGGCAGGCGGTTCCTGCTCCTGCCCCACCGACGTCGGGCACGTCCCTCACTAAAGCCCGGGTCTGTAGCCGCTACCCACCGGCGGGAGCTGAAAGAAACAGCGAACAGGTTTCATTTAGAAAGAAATGAGAGATTTACCAATAAAAGATAATTTCCTCCTGGTGCGTTCAGCATTTAAAAAAATAAAAATAAAAAAAAAATCAGCGTACGTAGCAAAATGCAGCTTTTGGGGAGGAAAAGAGCAGCACGTAGGGACCGAGCCCCGGCGCGGACAATGGTGCCGACGTCGCCTTTGAACCGCGCGTGACTCCTCGGTTTAGAGACCACAACGCCCCAGACCTCAGGAATCCCGCGAGCCCGACGCCTCTTCCCCGTGACGCCAGCGCTGAACTATGCGGGCGAAACACCAGGGCCCGAGCGGGCGGCGCTCCCGGTGCCTCCTGGCTGCATCGAGCCCACGGCCGAGGCGAACACCAGCCTCTTTCAGCTCTCGGCATTCCGCTTTTCTCCGGAATTCGCCGTCTCAGCGTCTCAGAGGGTGCGCGCTCCTCGTCCCAAGTCCCACCACCTTTTCCCGAGCCCCCGGCCTCTCGCCAAGCGCCGTGAAGATGAGGAACCAGGGGCTGCTCCCCCCAGCATCGGGAACCCCCTTCCCAAAGCGCCTCCCCCCAGGACCATCCTCCGCGTGCCCGCGCGGAGAGAAACGGCTTTATTAGGACAAGGGCAAACAGCCACCCCCCAGGGACGTCGCGGCCCTTCGTTAGCTAACGCTGGTAAAATGCTGTAAAAAGCTTAATTAAGCCTCGCCCTCGTGAGACACCGCCGGAGTCGCCGGCTCGTGTCGGAGGCAGGGGACGGACGAGCGAAAACGGCAAAACCACGAAGCCCAGGGAAGAGTTTCCACCGCCCAGCCAGGGCATCGCGGGGCGTCTCACACAGAAACCTGGGGGAAAAAACCCAGAAAACCAGCCAGTGCTTCTGCCTCGCAGCCAGCGGGGAAGATCCCGGCCCGTGTTCTAAACGTCCACCTGCAGCACGAGACTCAAACCTAACGAACAACCCCGCGACGCCCCGGACCGAGCCTGGCGACAGGACCAAACCCCTCCGCCAGGAGCCTCCTCCTGCCGCCGCCGAGGCTGAGAGCAGCGATTTACCGGGTCGGGGGGACAGGCGTGCGTTTCCCGCTGCCCGCGGCAGTTTCTCCACGAGAAGGCAGGAGCCGGAGGGCAGAACCGCTCGGCACCAACACCCCGCCGAGAGACGCGGGGTGCCGGGGCGGCCCGAGGCGAGGGGGGCTCCTTCTGCCCTGAGAGCGGCCGGCGGTGGCCGCCGCCGCTCCCAGCCTCTGCACCGAGTCCCCGGCCCCCGCGTCCGTCCCCGGGACGCGAGCGCGGGCTGATGGTTAACAGGATTGCGACACCCGCGGCCGGGTGCCCCAAGGGAGGGCTCGCAGCACCCGCTCTCCAGGGAGAGCCGTGGGAGGGACGGCCGCCGGCACCGGGGCGCAGGCTGGACTTCCAGCCCAGCTCCTGAATAGACCCGAATTTAAAGCCGGCAGAATTGGCCGCTGGCACCGCCGAAGGCCACGTTCAGGCGTGCATTCATCCGGCTGCAGCTGCTCTTCTCCCCGGCGTTTTCAAAGCGTCGCACGAACTCTAGCACCTTTCTGACCGCATCGGGATTAAATAACGCCGGCTCAGGACAAGGCGAAAAGGGTCTTAACGAATTACTCTGCACCGAGAGATGTTTCCAAGGGCGTAAAAGCCGCAGGGTGCTGCTTGGATCAACGCAAGGAGAAGAGGAGCGGCTCAGGGGCTCCCAGCCCCGCTCCCGCCGCGGGTGGGGACGGCGGGAGGGACCCGGCGGTGTTCCGTGGACCTGCTGGCAAATGGTTGCAGGCTGATTCACCGGGGCTTGGTGGGTTCTCCCTGTGCTGTCCAGCGAGGCTGACTGAGTTCAGCGCCGCCGCAAACGCCTCACCCCGCTCCGCCGTCGTGCCCGGACACGCTGTCATACCTGCGGAGCGCAGCCCGAGCCGCGCCGCGCCGTGGAGGGACAAGCCACGGAGGGGCGAACCATCGGCACCGGCTAACGAAGGAGACGCCCCGCTCTGAGAGACCCGTTTTTGCCAAGAACGCGAGGTTTCACCCCAGACTGACCCTCCCGGTCACCCTACGGCAGCCGGGCTCCGCTTCCAACCCCTCATCCCGCGTCCGTGCCGGGCCCCGCTCCACGCCGGCTGCGCGAGCACGAGGGGAAGGCGCGGGACACGCGGATTTACACCCGCGCGCTCGACGTCCCCAGTAAGAACCGGCTGCGGTACGGACGGACACTGAGGAGCCTTCCTCAGGCTGCTCGCGCTCACGCTAACCCTGCCCGGGTTCCTGAACGCCCGGCTCGTCAAACCCAGCAGCTCAGCGTGAAATCTTCAGTTCTGGTTGAGCCGGAAAAGAAACGAAGCTCACGTCTTTTTTTTTTTTTAGCCCGTCTCAAAAGAGCTGCGTGGCCAGAGAGACGCCGGCGCTGCCCCGACGAGCCCCCAGGTGCCAGCCTGAGCGCCGGACCCAGCCTTTCGGGGGGCCGTGTCCGGATCCCCGACCGAGCCGGGGGGCCTCCCTCCTCCAGCCCCTCGGCATCCGCTTCCCGCGCGCCCACGGCGGCGGGACGCAGCCGCCCGAGCTATATTCGGAAACTTCACCGTTTCGGCCCAAGGAGAACATTTCCTTTTGCGTCAGCGGCCCACGTGCAGCCTCGCTTGGTTTGAAACTCCTGCTTTTAAGTCAACATCAAAACAGACACCAGCAAGCGCAAGGACTTTCCTCTCGAACCCCGCCGCGGCACCGCGGATCCTCTGATTTTAAGCAGCGTTGGGGCTGGGTAGGCGCATTCCCCAGACTAGTTACTAAAAAAATCAATCTCTTTTCTCATGATTTGGGCACGCTGGCGGCGGCAGCATCAGGCCGAGGCGCGTTTACTGACGAAGGGCACGACGAAGAGAGAGACGACGAGGTGGGAGCGGACGAGACCACCCCGGGGGCTCTTTGAGAGGCAGACGCCAACCGCTCGATACGAGGTCACGGCACCGGGGGTGTAACGCACGAGGAAACACCGGCGGCACAGCCCGGCCCCGCGACGCCCCACGCTCCCCACCCCCGGGTGAGGCGCGGGGTTTATTACGTTACCCAGAGCTACTCCGCTACGTCTGCCGGGATTTTCAGCAAGATATCCCCGCGCTCCTCCCGCCCGGCGCCCGCGCCAGGGCCGGACCCAGCGGGGAGATTACGGCGAGCCGTGAGTCACGCCTCGCTCTGAACTATAATAAGCCTGAGCCTTACACAAACAGAACTTCTCGCTCGCTCACCACACCCAGGAAAGCGGAGAGCGAAAGCGGCGCGTCCCGGGGCGCCGCGGGGATGCCTCCAGCTCCGGCCGATGCCCTGCGGAGCGACACGCGGCGAGAAGCCGGCTGGTTCTGCCCTGGAAAGGGGCAGCGAGGAAAAAGCGGGTTTAGCGAACCTTGGCACGAGTCTGCGAAACCTTCGGAGCAGAAATTATACAAGCGTTTGATACCAAGTGCTCTAAAACAAGAGAAAAGGCAGAAAACACGCGGGGAGGCGAAGGGGCTCCACGTCCTCTCCGTGGGATAACACGTGTCCAGAACGGACCGGCCAGGTTTCGGTGCGAGCTCACCAGAGGCGAAGCCGGGAAGCAGTGAGAAGGAAGCGAGGTAAAATAATTAAATGTACCTCAGGTTCATCCCTTGTGTCTTCCGGGGTGTAACAGGGGGGAAAATAAATCATCATCGAGCACATGTAACGAAATCATCATTTCACCAGAAACGGCCACCACCCACAGGCCAGCAGCAGCAGTCCCTGCAGCGCGGAGTCAGCGCCCAGCTCTGGCCGGGCACCTCGGCCACGTCCCAGCCTCGCGGGCGGGAGGAAGGACGAGAGGGTGGTCCGTGCTGGACCCTCCGAAGCCCTCGGGAACCTTCGGATGAGACCAAGGCAGGAGGTGCCAAAGCCCACAAGAAACCAAGGTCTGCCGGGCGCGGCCAGAAGCTTTTTGCTCCTCACCATCCATCACCCCCTTCGCTTCGCAAAGCTCCGCCAGGACAAGCCGAAACGGCCTGAATTCCTAAAGCAAAAATCCCCCCAAAACCTGCAATTAGCAGCACTCGGTGCTGACGGCGAGGGAAGGGCGGCCCCGCAGACCCGCACGCAGACCCTGCCCAAGGAAAGGATCACGGCGTGACCCGGAGGCGAGACTTCGCTGCCGCGGGCAGCCCCACGCCGGGGCTGAGCGAGCTCGGCGCTTCACACCAAAAGCCACCAGCAAAATAAGCTGCTCACGGGGCTCAGCCCCAAACGAGCGAGACCTGAAGGGCCCCGAGGGAGGTTCTTCGCTTCGCGGTGCCTCCGGCCCTGACCCGGGTTACCTAACGCGCGCCAGAACGGCCAAAACGCAGAGCCAGGATTAGCGGTGCCCGCTGAACCTGACCTGACCTCACACCTTCACCGCGGCCGCTGAGCGCCGGCGAGGTGCCGTACGGGACCGACCGCGCAGCCCTCACCTCATCGAGAGCCCCGCCAAATCCCGGGAAAGGAAGGTGCAGAACACCCGCGAGCTCACCGGCTCCTCCAGCCCGAAGAAACACGTGGACGCAAACAGGGTGCCAGCCCACGGGGCAAAAAAGAGGAACGTTGGTAAGCAAGAGGTGACAGGCGGCCGGTGGACAGGCTGGACGTAGCCCTGAGGTCGCAGGGCTGCAGCAGCTCGAGCTTGGTACGAGCGGCTCTTCCCGGAGCTCGACCAGCTCGCGGGACCCCAACCTCGGGAGCCTCCTGCAGATTTCTGGCTGCTTCAGGACAGCGCGTGGTGCCCGCAAACGGTGGTTTTCCAGCCGGGAAAAGGCGTTCCTAAAAATACGCTGAGCACGAGAAGAGCAGCAGTTCGGCAAGCGCCACAGCGAGAGTTTATAAAAACGTGACAATTTTAACGTACTTAAACACTTTTAAGTAAAAGCTTCACCCTGTTTTCCAGCCTCCTCCTTCCCGTTGCTCCAAACACAGCCCTGGTAGAGCCCGAGGCTCCGCCTGCGCCATCATCGCTCTTATTTATCGACTTCTCTTTGAGGGGGTTTGGGCTTCTCGAGATAAATTACAAACCCAAACTTTCTGTTGGGTCCTGAAGGAAAGAGAGCGGCTCAAACCCCGACAGGATCACGCGTTCTGCTAAAAACAGCGCGGTCGTTACAGGGGGGCAATTAATAAAGATGGTTATTGAGCATAAAGGGTCTAATTTTCATCCTTGCTGCCACTTAAACACCGACTGTTCCTCTCTCGAGGCCGCCCACGGGAGAGGACACGGGGCCCCCACATGCTCGGTCCAGCACAGAGGCAGCGCCCAGGACCCGAGGTCGAAAGCGCGGCAGAGCCCACGGTGACCGGCTCCGGCTCTCGTCCCGCTTCAGCCGGCGATGAGGCTCGTGTCCAAAGTAAACACTGTTTGCTCCGCGGCCACATGCAGAGAAACTCAGTTTGAGACAAATTCACCTGCTTAAAATCGGGCCACTGCTCTTTCCAGCACAACCCCCAGCTCCGCAGGAGCCCGGTGCCGGCTGGCCCCCCGCAGCGGCACCTCCGCAGTCAGGCCTCGGCGGGTTCGGCCACCCGCTCTGCTTTTTCTCCCCAGCGCATTCTGCTCCTGCCGGGTACCTCTGCTGGTGTGTTGTCTGAAGAGATGAGCTCAAACGAAAGCGCTGCGGGAGCCGGGGCACTTGTCGAGCGCATCCCTCCCAGCAGCTCCCCGCCACGGAGAGCGGAGCCGCGTCCTGCCGCGAGACTCGCCCGAAACACCGCGAACTCTGCAGAAACCCGGGACAACAAGAATTGAGGCACTAGAAAGACCCCGCTGCCGACGTCCCAGAGCATCTGGGCACAAACCGGCTCCTCGCAGCCCTCAGTTCCGGCAGGGGTTTGCACCTACCGCTCACGCCGAGAGCCGGCAAGTGTTTCACGCCTCTGAACGCGCGCTCGGAGCTGCCTCGGCTCTGCCAACGGCTCCTGCGAGCCGAGCGCTCGTACCGCGAATCCCGACAGACGCCCCTTCCCCGCGCGTCACACAGCACCGCCGCGAGTTGCCGCGCTGTCCCTCCTCGCTGAGCTTGTCTTCAGAGCAAGACCGCGTGTTGAGCAGCTGAAACATTCCGTTTCCCCCTCAAAGGGCTCGGCACGGGCACGCGCTGCGCCAGCCGCCCGCCGAGGCGTTCTCCATCCAGAGCGACCCTCCAGTGTCCCGGGAGAAGGACGTTTTCAGCAGGCGGAGCTCGGTCGAAGCTGCGACACCACAAGCCGTTGCACCAACTGTTTCTTTTCCTTTTCAATCAGCTTTTGTTCTGATGAAACGATTCATCCAAGTTTTACACAGGGCTCGGATTTTGATTTTAAACTCTATGAAGAAAAGCGGCACCAAGGGAAAAATCGCCACAAATAAAAGCGCCCCGGGGAGCAGCCTGGTCTCCTCCAGCGATACGGGGGGTTTGCACGCCCGTGGCATCGCGGTGCCGTGAAGAGCGTCACTCCTCCAGGGCCAGGAGGGCTGAGCTCCGAGTGGGGCACGGCAGAAAGCGAACCCAAGTGTGAGAGCCCGACCGCGGCGTGTGAACGGCAGCGACTGCTATGCGTGCTCGCCGAGGGCTGGAAAAGCAGCAGTGTCAGGGAGAAGAACCTGGTGTTGTCAGTGATCTGACACAGATAATTCCGGTACCTTAAACCGACAACGACGGCTTTATCAGCCCCGTAACTCCGTCAAAAGCCAGCCCCCGCGCGCACCGCACCACGCACCCTCACGTACAGGGCACCGCGCCGGCGCGCGCCCATTTGACAGACAGGTAAGCGGGGGCCACGCTCTGCCCGGAGTCACAGGCAGCCACGGCCGCCTCCCGGGAGGACCCGTCCCGTTACCGCGCTCCTTGTGTAAGCGACTCCCACGACACAGCGTCGGTGCAAAGATGTTTCCCTTAAGCATGGGATTGTCAGAGGTGCCGGAGCGGGTGAGTCACGGCTGCCTCCTCACCCACAAGGGACGCATTCGGAACCCAGGGCTCGGCCCCCCGTCATGAGCCGGGCAGAACCGCCCTCTCCCCCCCAGACTCGGACGGGTCAACTCTTGGAGGGGTCTTTCAGCTCGCTGCGGTACAGCCGAGCGGCCCGAGCCCAGGTACAACCCACCGGTTCGGCTCCACACCCGAAACGGCCCAGGAAAACACCAGCCAGCGGCTCCTCACCGAGGGGAGACCCTCGGCCCGAGGACGGCGGCAAAGCTCGCCCGGGTTTGAGGGCGAACACGGGGTAGAAGAGCCGTGCGGACCCCGCCTGGTCCGCGCCGGAGGCCAGGGGACCAGATGACAGTTACTTGGTCCAAAAATCACGGCGAGGGAGAAGGTTGTAACAACCCACCGGCCCGTCCTGGCCCCGTTGGAGTTCACACCCGGACGGAGCCGCCGCAGACGCCGTCCCGGTTCAGCCGCCGTCGCTCCCGTGGCAAAGCCGGGCTCGTCCCCACGTCCCCGGGGGTTTGGGCCGGGCCTAGATCACGGAGATCGGCCCCACGACGCCAGAATCCCCCGAAACCTCCGCTCCGGCCACCGCTTCACCGGCAGGAACAACTCACGGGCTGGCCAAGCGGGGACCGGGGCGGCCCGAGGGCTCTTCGCCGGACCGGGGGAGGCGGGAGGGGCCCGGCCAAGGAGGCAGCGGGGGGAGCCCGCCCCGGCCCCTCCGCCCTCCCCGGCCTGAGCCGCTGCAGCGGGAACCCGCCCGGGCGCGGCCCTGGGACCCCGCACCCCCGGGGGCCCAACGGGGCGATCCCGGGCACAGCCCCGGGACACCCCCCCAGCCCAGGGGCTGTGGCCGCGCGGGGATCGCTCCGCTCACTGAGGCAGCGCCGTGACCCCAGCGGGACCCGCCGCCGCGGCTCCGGGAGCCCCGAGGCCGCCGCCGCCGCCCCAGGCCCAGCCCCACCGAAAAACTTTCCCGAGCTCCCCGGGACGCCGGGCGTTACCTGTGCGCGGCTCCATAGCGCTCCGCTCCGCTCCGCACCGGACCCGGCCGCCGAGGCCGCGCTCCCGGAGGGGCGGGGGGGGCCGGAGGGCGGGAGGGCGGGAGGGGGAGTGGAGCGCGGGCCGCCGCCGCCCGGAACGTCGCGCCGCCCCCGTTCCCGCCCGGAACGCTTTGGCGGGCGCACGCGACCGCCCCGCCCCGCCGGGCTGGGCCCAGCCAATGGCGGAGGCGCCTCGGAGGCCACGCCCCCTTCTCCTTGGGGAAACAGCGCCTGCGCGAAGGGGTGGGACGGGGGAGAGCGCCCCCTGGCGGTGGGGCGGGGCGGTGCAGGCCGAGACCCGGCGTGGGGACCCCCCGTGTGGAGCCGGTAACCCCCGCCGTGGGGCCTGTGCCCCCGGGACCCAGGGGGCCGAGGGGAAGGCGCCCGGTGCTCTGAGGCCGATCCCCGCTGGGGAAGGGAGCGGGGGCAGCCGCGGGAACCGCCGCCTCTCCAGGCCCTGCGGACGGGGGGACGATGGCGAGCGGGCCCGGCCGAGTGCTCGGCGCTCCCCCCGCCGTGGGCGCCGGCGGGCGAAGCTCGCTGACAACGTGCCCCGGCGCTGCCGCCCGGGTTATTGCAGTAAAGCCACACCGGGGCCCTCGGAGGCCGCAGCGGGGCCACTGGTGATGCGGCAGGTGCCGGGGAGCGGCGGCAGAGCTCCCGTGGGGACCCCCGGGCTGGGGGCATTGGCCCTCTGGTCCATCTCCCACTCGGCACAAACCCGTTTCCCTCGACGGTGGGGAGAGGGCCGCGGCCGGTGCGAGGTCCGGGGTTGCCGGGCCCGGCGGCGGCCGGCGGCAAACCCCCGGGCGGTCGGGGCAGCGTGGGGCCCGTCATGCGCAGCGTTCAGCTGATGCCGGCGCTGAATCGCAGCCTTTGTTCCCCGCCAGCGCCCCGGCGTTGTTTATATCTCGCACAAAAGGACTGTTTATGGTGTCAGGGCAGAGAAAAGTCCAGTGAAGAAAGAACAGGCTGTGCCCTGGAGTCCCGGCCTCCCCAGAGGCTTCTCTCCCCCCCTCCGCCGGCTGCAGTGTTTGTTCAAAGGCGAGATCTTTCCTGATTCCCCAGCAGCGATGGGACGGCGCGTGGCCCCGGGGCCGGTGCAGACAGGCCCGGTGGATCCTCCCGTGCTGCTCCCATCAGCTGTTTGGTTCCAGCTGCCGGCAGCGCGTGTCGGGGGTCAGCGAGGCAGGCGCGGCTTAAACAGAGCCAACGGCTTCCTTGGAAATTAACAGAAAACATCGTAGGACAAATTAAAACCCTGTAACCCCAGAGGTGAACCAAAGCCCCGGGTCGCGCTCTCTGTCGGATATCACCGTCCCTTCGGTGGAGAGCGAGGTGCAACGTTGTTTATAGGGGGTCACCGACTTGGTGGCACCGAAGCCGGCACTCGTTGCACTTGCTGTGAAGCTCCTGGGTGCCCCAGGACACGTCACCTGGGTCCAGGCTGGGTTTGCCCCCGGGCAGCCCCACCGCCTGCGACCAAGGGGCAGATTTCCAGGCTGGTCGCTGAGCTGGCACCCAGTGGCACCGGCTCCACGACAGCGATGAGGGGCGAACCCGGAGCTTCAGGCAGGACGTAGAGGTTTTCCCTTCCTCCTGCAGCTTCGGGCCCTGGTCCTGGGCAGCGCTAACGCCCGATGAAGCACAGGGCTGGCAAAGCAGCCGTTAGTGCCCGCAGTCCTTACGGCGCTGCAGTGTGACATGCCAGCACCGTCACAGCATTCACCTGCGGCTGCAGAGGAGGGTGAAGGCGCGGACTCGACCGAGGGCGATGACTCGCCTGGGTTTATTGGGGGACAGTCGGGTACCGAAGGTGAGTGTCGTGAGAAGGATGAGGGCTGGGAGCGGAGGGGGATGAAGGCAGGGGAGCCGATGGCAAGCGTGGCCAAGACTCCGAAGAAGAAGGGCCAGGCCCTCGTGAGCCCGGGAGCGCCGCGCCAGGGCTTTGTGCCGAGAGCGTTTCACTGGGGGAGAGAAACACGACGGGACAGCGCAGGGGTCAGAGGCACGAAGCCTTGTCGGGTTCCCCTGGGCTCGACCCGTGGAGCCATTTGTGCAGAACTCGCAGAGGCCTCGGCTGGCAGAGCTACGGAAGAGCTTCTGGTGCCTTAAACGCACTCGACCTTCCCCAGAAGCCTCCCGGAGCGGACGGTGAACTCAACCCAGCTGACACGCAGAGGCGGCTTCCAAAGGGAAGTGGATCAAGTTCTGGACCCAAAAGGATCTTTGCTCGTTTATTTGCCTTTTTTTCCCCTTGTCTCTGTTAAAAGGGGAAACTCAACGAGATGATGACGAATGAATGGAGTGAGGTAACACGATGAAGAGCGCTCGTTTTCCACGGCCACAGGGAACCCCAAGACTTACCACGTACTAACGAACCCCGAGGAGAAACACCCCGAGACCGGCAGGACAACGTTGCTCACCGTACCGAGGTTTGCAGGAGCTGCAGCTCCCGCTCCTGGCAGAGCGGCTGGTCCCTCTCCCCCCATTAACTCGACCGAACCGATACGGCGGGACGATGGTTTTGTGTTGGACCGCGGGTGTTCGCTCACAGCTCTTGGCCTGTCCTGGAGCTGGACTCACCCCGTGGGTCGGTTTGGCCCCTGGGTGCCACCACACTCCCAGGGATGGGGTGCGAGGGGAACGCTCACGGGATTCCTTTGTCTTTTCAGGATGATGCAGGGAGATGACCGTGGAGCAACATTTTCAGGGCACACACGGACACTTCCGTGTCCTCGACATGCGGGAGCTGCTGCTGCTGGAGCCCTGGGCCGGTCAGTTATCGCCGTCGGCTTCCGCCGCAGCTTTGCAATGAACCGGTAATAGGATGGGCAGAGGATTATCTCCTCCTCCAACATCTACACAAGGCCAGAAAACAATGAAATACCAATTTTTTTCTCTAGTTTGTGATTATTAAGCCTGCAAAGCAGCACCTTTTGCTGCTAGTGCTCCTCAGGCGAGGCGTTGGCCACCAAAAGCAGGTGCCTGGAATTGCGTTTTCTCCTGGAGAAACCCTGAAGAACCAGCTAGACCACAGGGGTCTTGTTTTTTAATAAGGTTTTCGTGTGGGACACTCCCTGGAGTCCAGCCGCCCTGTCGAAGGAGACCCGGAGCGCGGGGAACAGGGGGATGAAACGTCAGTTGTGATCCCGGCCGGGGATCCGAGCGCTTACAAACCGCGAGCACGTCGGTCGCCGGCTGAGGATCAGGGGAGCTGCTTAATTGGACGTGAAGGGCAGGATTGACTCCTTGATCCCGTCTCCTATAAATAGGGACCCGCCGCAGGGGAGCGCTGGCTCCCGCTCCTGCCGCCCCATTTTAGCTCCGTCCCGCTGGGAATAGCACCTAATCCCCAGCTCTTACTGCGATTAGCGGGACCGAGGGCTGCTGGAGCGTCCCTGGGCCAGAGCCGGGCGGCCCGAGGAGCAGTGTCACCTCATTTTCAGCGAATTTTGGTCCGTGGGCTGTCTGATTCTGCGTGGTCGGTGTTTTCCTGGAGCCCTGAGGAGACGCAGGGGTTTGCGCTTGCTCCGCTCCTCTGCCCGAGCGCTGCAGGAATCCAGACGATCGAAACCCCATTGAAAATGCCGCCGATCGCTCGGCGTTTGCCTGGGAAGTTGCGCATGGAGGGAATTTAAGGTTATTTGGTTATCGAATCGAAGCAGCTAGAGCTTCTTCAGATCCAGCGCATTAATTAAAACTGATAATTCAATGATACTGGCACGGGGTGGCAACGCTTTTCCAAAATATTTTTCTAAAACAAATGAAAACAAACCATTCTCCATTTTTAAAAATCTTTTTTTCCCCTAAAACAAACCCAAAGATTTTACAACTCAAACCTCAATACTTTAAATAAAAAAAGCCACGCGTGCAGCCACCGGTTTGGTGGAACCCCTTTGGAACGCACCCACGATTCCGGTGGACTCTTCGCTGCGGCCTCTCGGAAGCTCTCGGGTTTAAACCCCAACCCTTCGTCATGGCCCGGAGCGTTTCCTGCCCTCCCTCGGGCTCTTTCTCCCGCCCCAGCAGCGTGGAGCAAGCCGGGATGGTTTAGCGCTCGCTCGACAGCAGCCGCTCTCTGCGGGGGGATCTCCAAACCTCGCCCCATTTTCTCCCTGGGAAGGGGAAAGACCGGCCGGCGAGGAGAGAAAAGGCGAGTTGCGCTCCGTTTACCGTCACCAGCGAAGACGTGGCGCTCCGTCGCGCCCCGGTACGGGCAAACCGCGCGTCTCCACGGCCTCGGCAGCCGGCGCATCGCCGAGGGACGGCGAGCGGCTGCGCGGCGCGGCCGTGAGCGTCGCTTCCAGGCCGGCTGCTGTCCGCAGAGGAGAAGGTTTCAGGGCCGGGCCTCTCGCCCTGCTCTGCGGTGTTCCTCCGGTCAGCGGGGCGCAGGCGGCCCCGCTCGCACCAGGCCCCCCGTGACGGCCAACCCGCCCCGCAGCGGCACCGCGGTCCTCCAACCCCCCCGCTGCCCCCCAAACCCCCGGCACCGCTGCGGGGCTTCGAACGGCTGAAACTGGCACCGATTCGGTTTCGTTCCGGCTGGCCCCGGGCAGCGGCTCCCGAACGCGCCCGGCAGAGAGAAACGGGGCCAGGCCGCGCCTCGCCCGGGCCGAGACTGTCCCCGACCGGGCGCCAGCTGGTTGTACCGGGGTCAGTTACTGGTCAGAAGGGGGTTTGGTGGCTGGTGCTGGGCAGAGAGCCGGGGCTGGTCACAACCTGCTGCCCCTCCCGGGCCGTTTCCACCCGCCTGCCCCAGCTCGGGTCGTCCTCGGCCCCTGGGCGGGCGACGGGGCCGAGCGGAGCCGAGCCGGGCCGAGGAGAGCCGAGTCGGGCCGAGGAGAGCCGACGGGAGCCGACGGGAGCCCAGGGGAGCCGAGCCGGGCCGAGGGGGGCCGAGTTAGGCCGACCGGAGCCGAGCTTAGCCGAGCCGAGCCGAGGGGAGCCGACCGAAGCCGACGGGAGCCGAGGGGAGCCGAGAGGAGCCGAGCCGGGCCGAGGGGAGCCGAGCCGAGCCGAGGAGAGCCGAGGGGAGCCGACCGGAGCCGACAGGAACCGAGGGGAGCCGACGGGAGCCGAGCGGGGCCGACCGGAGCCGAGCCGGGCCGAGTGCAACCGAGGGGAGCCGAGCCGGGCCGGGCCGGGCCGGGCCGACGGGAGCGGAGCCAAGATGAACGCGGTGCTGGCCGTCAAGCAGTACGTGTCCAAGATGATCGAGGACAGCGGGCCGGGCATGAAGGTCCTCCTCATGGACCGGGAGACGGTGAGCGGCACGGCCGCGGTGGGGGTGGGCGGGCCGGCGGGGCCCGCGGCCTGCGGCCCGCGCTGATGGGCGCCGCCGCCTCCCGCCCGCAGACCGGCATCGTCAGCATGGTGTACACGCAGTCCGAGATCCTGCAGAAGGAGGTTTACCTCTTCGAGCGGCTCGACTCCGCCAACAGGGAAGCCATGAAGCACCTCAAGGCCATCTGCTTCCTGCGGCCCACCAAGGTAGAGCCCCCCGCCAGCCCTGCCCCCAGCCCCCGGGATGCCCCCAGCCCCCGGGATGCCCCCAGCCCCCGGGATGCCCCAGCCCCCGGGATGCCCCTAGCCCCAGGGATCCCTCAGCCCCTCGGGGGTCCCTCAGCCCCCCGGGATCCCCCAGCCCCCGGGATCCCCCAGCCCCCGGGATCCCCCAGCCCCCGGGATGCCCCTAGCCCCGGGGGTCCCCCAGCCCCCCGGAGATCCCCCAGCCCCCCGGGATCCCTCAGCCCTCGGGGGTCCCCCAGCCCCCCGGGATCCCCCAGCCCCCGAATCCCCCAGCCCCCGGGGGTCCTTCAGCCCCCCGGGATCCCTCAGCCCCTGGAGATCCCCCAGCCCCCCGGGATCCCCCAGCCCTGCCCTTCACACCCACCCTCAGCCCCAGCGGGTGGGCGGTGGTCTGTGCGCCGTAGGGCAGGACAAGGGCCCTGGGTGCGGGGTCATGGGTCACTCCAGTCTCTTATTCAGCGTTTCTCACTTTTGCTCTGCCCGTGCTGTTCTCGTCCAGGAGAACGTGGAGTTCCTGGTCCAGGAGCTGCGGAGGCCCAAGTACAGCATCTATTTCATCTGTAAGTGTGTCCCGTGGCGCAGAGCCCGAGCTGACGTCCAGCAGAAACACAGACGTGATGTGCTGGGACCGCTCCCCCAGACAGGCCTTTAATACAACACCGAGAATTTGGGAATTCTAGTTTTTACGCTATTTAGGTCCCCAAATTCTTTTAGCAAAGGGTGCATCCATATAAGATAAAATACTTACACCAAAGCCACTCGTGAGAGATCTTTACAGAGCAACAGCAAAACCTGCGTTCCTCCAGTGAGGTCCCGTTCTCCGAGTCTATCATATGGCTCATCCCTGAAAATTTCTGCCGTTTTAAAGCTTCCTAATGTGACAGAAGGTTAACGCTGGGGGCAGAGTGCCCGGATTACACAGAAAACTGAGAATCCAGCCCGAATCTTTCTTTAAGGTTTAGGACGACTCCACGTGCCAGCGCCGGACTGAACCCCGGCGTGTCGGGCGGTTGCTCCTCACACCTGCTCGTGCCGCGGAATATTCTGTGGGTTTGGAAGCGAAGCTGGTGTTGCGTTGAGGTGCGGTCCTCCAGCCCCGCTGTGGCTCGGGAGGGGCCGAAGCGGCCTCTAGATGTCCTTGGTGCTCTGTGGGAACCCGGCGATGCCGGAGGGGACCGCTCTGGGCAGGGTGGAGCTGCTGCTGCTGTTCTGTCCCTCGCAGAGCCCGACTGTTCTGTGGCTGTTGTTTTCTTTCAGATTTCAGTAACGTGATCAGTAAGAGTGATGTCAAGTCATTAGCCGAGGCTGACGAACAGGAAGTTGTGGCTGAAGTTCAGGTGAATTTAAATATTTTATGTTTAAATATTTTAAATCGATCTCCGAATCCCAAAGCACCAGCACAGCAAATGTACAAGGTGACACCTCAGGTGTGGCGGGGAGCGCGGGGATTTGGGACGTTCGGCTGGAGGAAGGAGAAATGATCAGAGTCACAGCTCAGGATGTTGGTGCTGGTGTGGCTGGTGCCGGAAAGCTGCCCGGGGAAAAGGCCCTGGGGGTGTTGGTGACAGCAGCTGGAGAGGAGCCAGCGGTGTGCCCAGGTGGCCAAGAAGGCCAATGGCATCCGGGCTTGAACCAGCCCTGGTGTGGCCAGCAGGAGCAGGGTGGGATTGTCCCCCTGCACTGGGGGCACTGGGGAGGCCGCCTCTCAAATGCTGGGTTCAGTTTGGGCCCCTCACGCCCAGAAGGACACTGCGGGGCTGGAGCGTGTCCAGAGAAGGGTCTGGAGAACATGGGAAAGGGTCTGGAGAAGGTCTGAGGAGCAGCTGAGGGACCTGGGGGGGTTGAGCCTGGAGCAAAGGAGGCTCCGGGGGGACCTTCTGGGTCTCGACAACTCCCTGATGGGAGGTTGGAAGGAGAGGAGGATCGGTCTCTGCTCCCCTGGACAAGAGGACCTGGCCTTCAGTTGTTCCAGGGGAGGTTGAGGTTGTCCCTGCGGAGCCAGCTGTGTCCCGTTGGGGTTGTCCCAGTCTGTCCCAGGCTGCCCAGGGCGGTGGTGCAGTCCCCATCCCTGGAGGGGTTTCCCAGGGGTGTGGAGGTGGTGCTGGGGGACGGGGGTCAGTGGGGACCTGGCGGTGCTGGGCAACGGGTGGACTTGAGGAGCTGAAAAGGCTTTTCCAACCCAAAGGGCTCTGTGGTCTGGAGGTTCTGTGGGCCGAGTAAGGGTTGACAAGACATGTCACTGTGTTTGCTCTCCCTTGGCAGGAGTTCTACGGCGATTACATTGCAGTGAATCCCCACGTTTTCTCTCTCAACCTCTTGGGCTGCTGCCAGGTACGAGAAGCTCCTCCGGGGCCTTGTTTGAGGGTTAACAGAGAGACCAGCAGCCACCACAAGCGGGGTGGGGGGCCGGGGGGCGCTGCCCAGCTGGCAGACCACTGCTGGGGGAGACAGTCCTCACCAGGAACTGGCGGGGAGCTGCTGGTGGACCTGCCCCTTCCAACTCGAGTTTACTATGAGGCTTTAAGACGGCGTGAGGAGTTTGGGGACGGCGCATCCATCCTAGACGCAGCTTTTCTTGCAGGGGCGCAGCTGGGACGCGGCTCAGCTCTCCAGGACGACCCAAGGGCTGACCGCTCTGCTCCTGTCCCTGAAGAAATGCCCCATGATTCGGTACCAGCTCTCCTCCGAGCCGGCGAAGAGGCTTGCCGAATGCGTGAAGGTACGGCCGGAACCTGCGGCCACGTGCAGGCAGTTTGGCAGCATGCTTAAATTGTGTTTAAATTTTTAATTATTGATCCGTTTGCGAGAAATACCCTTTTCCGGTCCCTTCTACAGGGGTGAGCAGGCGGTGAGCCGTGTTTCCCGTGAGGCTCGTAAGTCGCAGGGGGTTCCCTGGCGCCCTTTGGGCGCTGCCGTTATTTTTGCACGAGCTGCCTAGGCACAGGGAGCAGCACAACTTGTTTGCCAGCAGCGCTTCGCTTTTTGTTCCCCTGAATCCAAACTAAAAGGAAACATTTTCTGGATAGACAGAAGGTCGAGTGGTTTGGTTTTTTTTCCCCTTTTCGTGACAGCAAGTCATCACTAAAGAGTACGAGCTGTTCGACTTCCGGCGCACCGAGGTTCCTCCTTTGCTCCTCATTCTGGACCGCTCCGACGATGCCATCACCCCTCTCCTGAACCAGGTGAACCTCCAGCGGTTTTGCAGGGGCTGGGATGGGAACGGGGGTTCTGGAAGCGCACAGAGCCCCGTGGCTGGGTTCACCCCTGGCAGAGCACGGTTTGGGTTCGCTTGGCAGTGGTGGAGTCCCCATCTCTGGAGAGGTTTCCCAGCCGCGTCGAGGTGGTGCTGAGGGACAGGGGTCAGTGGGGACCCGGCGGTGCTGGGCTGGTGGTGACCCTGCGTTACTGGAGTGATCCGGCAGTCAAACCCAGCTCTCATGGGGTTTGTAGGGTCAAGGGCTGCGCCCAGCGCAGGGTACCACAAGAGATTTTCTATCCAGAGGACAGATTCTCAGGAGTGTCATCGGCGTGGCGGGCACGTCGGTGCTCCCATCAGCTCCCGGCTTTCTCTCCAGATTAACCTGAGTCTCCCCGGGTTAAATACAGGAACTCAGGGGTGTGCAGAAACACACGCTCCTGCTGCCGCCTGAGAAGCGAAGGAGCACGTAGGAAATTGTGACTGGATCTCCACAGCCAAGAGTACCCGTTCCTTGGCAGGTGGTGGCGGGGGGGATTACGGTGAGAACGTTTGAAAGAGGAATATTAATCCCACAACTCGTCTTTTAGAGTCATGTCATCATAACTTACCTGCTGTGAGCGTCCTGGGACAACGGGCTGTTTGCCCTTTTGCTCGCCCCAGCGCTGCTCGCCGCGGGCTGCCCGTCCAGTTAGATCAGATGTAGGATTTATTTCTTACTAGAACATTCTGGCAAAGGTTTGAGGAGTATAAACTGGCTTTATTTGAGTTTGGCCCGAAATCGGTGAATTTTCCAGCACCGTTTGTTATCCTCCTGAGGTCATCACCTGCCTTTCTCCTTCTCCACCCTTGTCAGTGGACGTACCAGGCCATGGTTCACGAGTTGCTGGGGATCAACAACAACCGCATCGACCTCTCCCGGGTGCCGGGGATAAGCAAGGACCTCCGCGAGGTCGTCCTGTCGGCTGAGAACGACGAGTTCTACGCCAATGTAGGTGTCTTGGTGGGGATTTGGGGGTCAGGGTTCCGTGTTTGGTTTTGCCACGTGAAAGGAACTTCCCAATGGCTTTGAGCGTGGGGATGGTGACGGACCGTGTATGTTCTGCGAGCGGTGACAGCGTGTGGTGCGAGCAGCATCTGACGTGACGTAACGTGTCCGTTCCATAGCTTTACATAAAACCTGGACCTTGCTCAGGCTGCGTCTCAGGGAGATGCTGTGTGGCGGCACCTCAGGCATCGGCTGCATCGCCACTCGTGTTAGAAGGGCTTTCTCTCAGCCCGCTGTCTCGTTCCCCGCAGAACATGTACCTGAACTTCGCAGAGATCGGCAGTAACATCAAGAACCTCATGGAGGATTTCCAGAGGAGGAAACCGAAGGAGCAGCAGAAGCTGGAGTCCATAGCAGACATGAAGGTAGGGACAATCTGCACGTAACCGAGTGGACGTTGCGAAGCCCACCCGTGGCAGGACAGTCCACCGCCAGTTCCAATGGCTCAGATCTCTCTGGGGTGGCTCGTTTTGTGGAGCTCGGAGCACGGGCTGTTAACCAGTTGCCTTGGTGTCCCTGCTGCAGGCGTTCGTGGAGAATTACCCGCAGTTCAAGAAGATGTCAGGCACGGTGTCGAAGCACGTGACGGTGGTGGGAGAACTCTCCCGCCTGGTCGGTGAGCGGAACCTGCTGGAGGTGTCGGAAGTGGAGCAGGAACTGGCCTGCCAGAACGACCACTCCAGCGCTCTCCAGGTACGCGGGGCTCAACCCCAAACCCCGATCCGTTGGACCCAGACGGGTTGATCCCAGACTCCCCTGCTGAAGTGTGATGCTGCAGGTCCGTGGGAGTTCTGCGCCCTGATATCCTGCGGGGTTGGGCCGTTGGATGTTAGAATTACTCTTCTCCTCCCCGTTCAGCTCAGATGGGGATGAATCATAGTTAATAACCGCCTTGAGAAGCATCTTTGCAAATTCTGCCTTTCCATTTCACCATCCTTACGTGCAGTCTCGGCTTCTGGCGGCTGCCTGTGCAGGGACTGGGGGAAAAAACCCCTCGGAGCCCCGTGCAGAAGCTTGTTGTGTTTGTTGGGAGGAGCAGAAATGGAATCCATGGAACTGGCTAAACCAGACCGTTCCCTGAGGTGCTGGCTTTTACCACCTTTTTTTTTTTTTTTTTGTAATAAAAACCAGCGGAAAGCCCCCCAGACTCAGATAAAGGACTCCTTTGGCGCAGAAAAAGCCTAACAGAGAGTTCTGTTAGAGCCGAGTATAGACCGAAGCCCTGACCCTGCGCTGGCTCGTGGGGTTCCGTGACCCGACCTAGTCGATAGCGATAGTGATGAATTGTGGATTATTCAGAGAGAATAGCGGCATTGTTGAGCGCGACGGGATTCCAGCAGAGCTCAACCAGCCACCCAGTATCAAGAACCAGCTTTTTCTAGCTCAGGTAGAAGTCGCACCACGTAACGGCCTCCCTTGCACAGGCTTGACTAGAAAGTAGAGACGAGCCTCTTCAGCAGGTCTGAAATGCTCTTCGTCGCTGTCGCTGTGTGCTCCGCGTGGGTGGCCGGGGATAATATTAGACTCTTCAAGCGCTGCAGTCTCTTACCAGCTCCCGAGCTGGTGTGAATCAGCGCGGGACGGCTGAAGTCATCGCAGCTCTGTGGCTCGGCAGCGCGGGGACGGGGTTCGGCCGCTTGTGTTTGGTAGAATTCCGATGACTAAGTATTGCGGTGGGAGCGTTGCCGTAAAACGCGCTGGCGGCAACGGCCCCCGAGGTTCTCTGGCTGGGTCGCTGTTTCCAGATGTTTTGCAGTTTAGAAGTCAAATATTTGGGTTCTAATCCGTCAGCCCATTGTGCCGGTGCGGTGGTCTGTTGTTTCTGGTGTTCACACGGCACAGAGCTGACACCCACTTGGCCTGGAGACCGTTTTGGAGCGTGATTTGGTTTATTAATGTGTCTCCGGTTGGACGAAGAAAGGGATGATGTGAATTCTGGCGATGACGCCGTTGCGTTACCAGTTAAGAGAGCACGTGGCAGCGCTGGAAACGGGGCAGAGGGGCAGGCAGGTCCACCCCCACCCAGCACCGCGCTGTCGTGGCTGGGCAGTCCCTGGAGTTCACCTCGGTGCTGATGCTGGTCTCGGTCTGCACCAACCGGGTGTTTCTGCAGGTTTTACAGCAGTTTCCTTAGAGCCTCTCCCGAAGGGCTCCGCTGCGCTTCGAGACCGGCTGGAGCACGCGCAGCAGCGAGGAAACAAATGCAGACCTGTGGAGCTGGTGTCCTGCTGCACCAGAGATCAGGGTCCCGGCCCCAGGCTGTTCCCGTCGCAGTCTCCTCACGGCAGTGAGGGGCCAAGGCCACGGAAACAATGAAGAATAAGCCAGCGCACGGAATAAAGGCGGATTTGTTCTCCCCCGATGTAACTTTGGCGACTGTTGATGCCTCTGCTGGCCCAGGGCCCCTCGGTACAGGGCACTTGGGTTATTCCTCCCCTGGTCTCTTTACTAATCCTGACGTAGTACATGAGCCGGGAGAGATGACGGGGAGGGTTGGAATCGCAGCTCCTCGGATGGACAATAGCTTTTCTGTCTGAGGCGCTTCCCGCTGCCAGCGCAGGATCAAAGATCCTGCAGGCCAACGTCGCCGCGGGGCCCTGTCCCTGCCCTCGCCGGTGGATTCCTGTCCTGGCCGAGCTTCGTGGTGACGCTCCTGGGGATCCTTCCCCAAGCCAGGATTTTATCCTGTAGTTATTTTATCCTGTAGTTTTGTCAGCAGCAACCAAACGAATTCCAGCAAATGGAGCTGCATCGGTGCAGTAAATACCAACAGTTTCACAGTGCTGCTTCACAGCTGAGGGTTTCCGTGTTGCCGACCTGGACTGGGTGGGAGAACCTTGCAGGGGTCTGCTGGGATTCTTGGAGTGCCTTGGAGTGCCGCCTTTGAGCTCATACAGGTTTTAACGTTCAGCACAGGGAGAATTTCGGACTTTGCCATGCCCCAAAGCATCTGTCCAGCCCTGCCCAGGTGTCTGAGACACATCTGGGAGCTGGTGCCTGTTCTTTGAGCTCTGGAGGGAAGAAGCTAATTGCTCCCACCGCTCACCCCAGCGGCCAGCCTGCCTCTGCTGTTTGTTCTGGATTTACCTCCATTCTCCTGCCTTAATTCCTTCCCTCCTTTGCTTCCCAATGTTTGATCCCTGCTCCTCCACCTCTCACATCCAAAGATCCTCTGAGACTTCGATGCTTCCACCCCGCATCTTCCAAAAGAACACAGAACCAGTGCAATTCTCCTTTGATTCTGGACACTCAAACTTACGCTGGAACCTGTGGGCCAGTCCTGGCTCTGCTCCGGTTCGGTGGAAGGTTTCAGTGAGCGCCGGCCGATGCCCCCCTTCAGGGGAGGCACTTGGACGCTGAGCGCCCCTCCCGGCACGTTATGGAGAGTTGGGAATGAACAGAACTGGCTTACGAGTTCCCAGCTTTGTGCTCCATCGTACTGCGTGAACCTGGCCGCAGCGCGCGGGAGAAGCCGGGCGCCGTTTCTTACGACACAGTTTAATTCTCTTGCATTCCTCCTGCCTGCGGTTTCGTTGCTAGGCAGTGGGCTGGGTTTTACTCTGGTTTAACACCCGTCGAAGGCCTCCATGCTAACGCTGTTCTCTCTCCCGCTGCAGAACGTGCGGCGGCTGCTGCAGAACCCCAAGGTGACGGAGCTGGACGCGGCCCGGCTGGTGATGCTCTATGCCCTGCACTACGAGCGGCACAGCAGCAACAGCCTGCCGGGGCTGCTGGCGGAGCTCAGGACCAGGGGGGTGGCGGAGAGGTACCGCAAGGTAACGGCAGCCTTTCTCCTTCAGCTGGGTCACAGAGGTGGAAGATGGCCACGTCAATGGGGCCTGCAACACGCTTCCTTTCCCCTTCCTCCTCCCCACCCCTTTCCCCCTGCTCCTGCTGAACAGGCAGTAGTCGCAGCAAAGGGCTTCTGGGGCTGAGAGAAGAGCTAGGCTGGGAGGGAGAGGGCAGCAGCGCTCGGTAAGTGGAGTGAGCAGCTGGGGAGGAGGTGGAGGAGCGGGATGATGTCAGGTCATGTGGAGATCTGTCACTGCAGCAGACTATGGGAATGAAAACCTCTCTCCTTCCACAGGCAGTTCACGGTGGGTGTGGAGAATCCTTCTCTTCCCCGGCTGCATTATCTGCTGGGATGGATCTCCCTGACTCCTCAGTCGTGATTCCAGTACCTCCACTGAGCCTAACGAGACAAGAACGGGTTTGCCAGGTTAACAGGTTGTGCCTCTCTCCGTACAGCTGGTGTCTGCCGTTGTGGAGTACGGAGGGAAGCGCGTGCGGGGCAGTGACCTGTTCAGCCCCAAGGATGCCGTGGCCATCACCAAACAGTTCCTCAAAGGACTGAAGGTACGGGTCTGCCGCGGATGAAATGACGACAGTTTTAGTCAGAGCGACAGCCGCGGAGCAGGACTCATGCAGCGCGGTGCCGCAGCTTTCGGAGATCTCAGAGGGAGGGCGCTGGGCTTCTAGGGCAGTGAAAACAGGGGGAGTTAGTGGCTGAGAAACGTCTCCAGCTCTGGGTGTCAGTGGTTACCGCGCTGCATCCATCCAGTGCTGCCGCTCCTTTCATGGGGCACGCTCCCTTCATTCAGCCTTTGCTGAGCTCTTTTTGCTCGCTGCCTGAATTCCCAACGAGAGCTTCTCTTGCGCTGCAGGGCGTTGAGAACGTGTATACACAACACCAGCCGCTCCTTCACGAAACGCTCGACCAGCTCATCAAAGGGAAGCTGAAGGACAGCCAGTACCCCTACCTGGGGCCCAACACCCTCCGCGACAGGTACGTGGGGCCTTTCAGGGCAGAGCGTGGGACCGCAGGCGACCGGCTCCTCCCAGTGCCGCCTCTTGCTTTGCTGTTTGCCTGAAGATGAGCAGAACTTCAGCCTGGCAGAGGAGCGTCGTGGTCGTGCAGGTCTTTCTTGT
Organism: Bucorvus abyssinicus; assembly: GCA_009769605.1. Lineage (NCBI taxonomy): Eukaryota > Metazoa > Chordata > Aves > Bucerotiformes > Bucorvidae > Bucorvus > Bucorvus abyssinicus. Next base: position 96,084 of record CM020061.1, on the reverse strand, counting down.
GTTCTCAAGTAGGCGCCCTGGGCAGGGCTGTTAAGGCTGAAATCCAGTGGTCTCTTCTCGCTGGCCGCGATGTGACATTCCCATTGTCAGGTCTCAGGTGAAGGATAAAGCCGTCGCACCAAGCTGCCGGGATGTTCAGGCGATGGATTTCGTGCCCCCTAACTTCACTCTGTGCCATCTGGCGTTTGTTTGTAGAGCACCACAAATAGCCCAACTGCAGCTCTCCCTTGGGAGCCAGTTCCTGCTCCTGAGGCGAATGGGATCTGCTGAACGTGGCTCCTGACTGGAGTCTCAGAGCTCTGCCGGGCTGGCTCTGGCAGGCAGTGCTGGAGCTCAGCGAGTCTGTTGTCAGGGAAATCTAATTTAAAGGTAAATATGGGGGGAGTGAATCCCAGAATCCCCCGCTGGTGGGGCTGGTGGAGCGCTGGGACCAGCTCGCCCAGGTCCCCCAGAGCAGGGTGCCCAGTTTGGCGCCCAGGCGGGGACGGGGTCTCTCCGCAGCAGGAGACTCCAGCACCTCTCTGGGCAGCCTGGGCCAGGGCTCCCTCACCCGCACACCAAAGAAGTTTCTCCTCCTGCTCAGGGGGAGCTGCCCGGCTTCCAGTTTGGGCCCGTGGCCCCTTGTCCTGTCGCTGGGCACCACTGGGCAGGGTCCGGCCCCTCCTGCTGACCCCCCTTCAGCTCTTGGTCGCACTGAGGAGGTCCCCTCCCAACCTGCTCTTTTCCGTGGCTTTTTGTCAGCAGCTGCCACATTTTCAGTGAAGCAGTGAAGAAGCTGAAGGTAGTAACTGACACCACCTCGTTTAGAGGATTCTGGGACTGGGCAGGATCGTTCTCCTGCTCGTCGTGTTGAGGGGAAAGTTCCCGCTGACCGCTTGAGGAGAGGAGGAATGTGGAGCCATTCAGAGATATCTGGAGCTGCCACCCTTCCGACGGGCCGGGCGAGGTATCTCCTCAGGCAGCGGCTGTAAAATCTCCTTTTTTGGAAGCATCAGCTTGCAGTGGGTGATGTGGAACCACCCGGCTGGTGCTTTTTCATCTGAGCTCACACAACCCGCCCTGCAGATGAGGAAGAGCAGCGCTGTTCCAAACCCCTCGTATTACCTCCTGTTCGCTGTGGTTTGCGTTCTGTGGAGGCTTTTCTAAGGCAAACCTCTGACTGCGTCCTTCTTTGTGCCAGGAGGTTGCTGTTTCCTCCTGGCTGACGTGGTCGAGCGTTTAGCTCTTAAACTGGGGGTTAATGCGAGGAGATCCACAGCCACATCCCCACACCGGCTCTGGGGAGCGCAACAGCGAGCGCTGCTGTGGAGGCCTTATCCCGTAACGGCCCCGCAGTTCCTTCCCGCTCTGCAGTTGCCGACATTTGCCCCGATGGCAGCAGCCGTGCCCAGGGTCCCTGCTGGGTGCTCTGAGCGAGGCACCTGAGCTGGGAGAGGGGCCACGGTTCTGCCCCCGCTACCCTCGGAGCTCGTAGCGATTTCAGGTGCGCTTTTTCTGACAACTGCCAGCGGCTCATCGGATTATTTCCTTGCTGTGCCTCCCCTTCCCTTGCATCTCCCTCCCCAGGAGGCTCGGGCACGTTTGCATCCTGTTTCCAAAGCCGCATGCCTGACGTAGCTCCATCCTCCTTTTGTCTGTCCGAATCATCTCGCGCAGACCTGACCCACCCTTTCTGCAGGGAGTCATGATTTGGAAGGTTATTGGTCATGAAGATCACTTTGGGGAGGGGCGCGCGCTTGTTTTTCCATTAATTTTTCTTACCTTCCCGCGTCCTGTCCAGGGGTGGGCGGGCAGTCGTGTGGGTCTGACAGCCAAGACACTTGTTGTGAGCCAGCGTTGTGACGGCAGAAGCGGTCTAGCTCTGGGGAGTCCTGTCCAGTCCGTGATGCCAAGCGAGAATTCCCTGTCGTTTGTCCCTACGACACGCACGCTGCTCCTCGGGGCAGTGACGGGCGTCGAGGCTTTGCAAACTGCCTTCTCAGCAGGGAGGAACGAGGGGGCGCCGAGTCTGGGCGCACTCTGGGGTTGTCCCTGCCTCATGCTCCGTCTGCTTTGTTGCTGATGCCGGGTTTGTGGTTCCTTCCCCCCCTTTCCCCTCTGTGACATCCTCTGTTTCTGGGGGTGTCATCTCGGAGGTCAACTCACGCACAAATCCCAGTGGTTCCGTGATCAGCCAGCCAAACCGGAGCTGCTCGTGCCCTTCAAACCGAGCCCGGGAGGTGGGAAGCAGCGCCGCTGTCCTCGTTTGACTCCAGAATTGATCTGAATTTAACAGCTGCAGCGGCGTCTCGATCATGCATTAAACATCGGCATATGCGTCGTGGTGGAGCTCTGCAGGGAAGCGGCGCGTGGGTGTTGCTGCGGAGGCTGTTAAGGGCCACGAGCACGTCGCGTAAATGTTTAGGGGAGACGATGTTTTAAAGGGGATTTCATGGGCTACACGTTGTTGTCAGTCTTGAGCCCGGCGCGTCGCAGAAACGAGCCGTGCGGTGGGGAGGGGGATCCTCAGAGCCGTTGCCTCAGCGCCCACGAGCGGGACAGGATCTGTCCCCGCGTTCCGTCCAGTCCCGTCTCAACGTTTGTGTCTTCATTGCAGGCCCCAAGATATCATCGTGTTCATCATCGGAGGGGCCACGTACGAAGAGGCGCTGACTGTCTACAACCTCAACCGCACCAACCCGGGCGTGCGGATCGTCCTGGGTGGGACCACGATCCACAACACAAAGAGGTAATACCCGCGGTTTTACCGTGGATCCGGCGTACGGGAAAGCGCCGACACGAGCGTGAGTTTGCGACGCCTGAGGGACCTTCACCGCGCAGTAAACCACAGAAATGTGGGTAGACGGTCGCAGCCCAGCGCTGCTCGTGACGGCTGAGGGACGTATTGCCAAGGTGGAGGTTTCATGGGCCTTTTACGGAACTCAAGGGCAGGGCAGTAGGTGCGCATCGTGTTTCCTGCTTGCAATTCCCCACGCGCTCCAGTTCGAGTGAGCAGCCGGTGCAGCACGCAGGACTTCCAGCCCCGCTGCCGTCTTGTTGCTCCTGTCGAAGTGGAGCGACTGCCTGTGGCAGCAGCAGAGTTTCGCGTTCCTGCGGCTAGAACCGAGTCCTGGGATGCTGCTGCGAGCAGGCTCCCCGCCGCCCCCACGCCTGCCGAGTGCTGGCCGTGTCTCGCGTTTCTCCTGGAGAACGGAGCTTTTCTTACTGGTCTGCTGTGAGTTGCCGTTCCTGGGAGGCCAGATATTTATAAGGGCTTAAACCCTCCAGGGACCCAGCACTGACCGCGCTGAGCTTCACCCATCCAGTGGCTCCTCTTGTCCCTGGCCCAGAAAAAAGGCTCCAAACCCTCCACATTCCCAGTGCCCGCTCTGAACTTTGGCCCTTGCTTTAGCGTCGTGCCAGACGACTGGGAAGCTCCCGAAGTGACGGTAGCCCAGGAGTAAATTGCTTTGATGAACTGGGTTACGAAGGCAAGTCTGTATTAGCCCACATAGCGACCAGTTCCGGCCCAAATTACCCAGCTTGCTCAACCGTCTGCTCACAGAGTAGCTTTTGAACTCAATCCTGTTTTAGCCAAGCCTACACATAGTAAGGAAAGTGCTCAGCGGACAGACTGGCTGCTCTTTGACTGGTGGAAAGAGAGGAGTTCGCTGTCATCTGCAAGGACGCAAAAAACCCTGGTTCATTCTCAGCCCAGCCTCCGCTGTAACCTCTTTGTCTACCAGCGCCTTTTGAGGCTGATTTTGACATCTGCCAACACGCCAGCGTCAAACGTTGACCAGCATCTGCGCTGCGAACCTGGCTGGTGCCGTCAGCGTGCCGCGCTGAACGCAAGGAGCAGAGTCAGCGACACGGAGGTCTCTGGGAAGGGGCTGGAGGTTGAGACCTGCCCCGGGAGTGTATCGGTGCAGCGCGTTCAGCAAAAGCTGTCGCGTGGGTGGGGAACCGGGAAATCTCACCGGCAGCGTTCAGAGCAGGAGGAGAGCGGGAGGGTGGGAGAAGGTGGCTCGAGCTCTGCGTTTGAGCTGTCCGGGTTCTGCTGGGGACCGATGAGGTGACGCTGAGCACCGGCAGGTCTCTGAGCGGGGACTGTCTCTCGCTTCTGCTTTGTGAAGTTCAGATTTGCAGCTCCGTCGTTGGGCTCCTCTTTGTAGATCAGTGCTGTAACGGGTAACGTTAACTCGTCAGGGCTGCCACCGCGACCACGTCTTGGCACGGGCTCTGAATTATTTACACAAAAACCGGGATACGGTATCGGAATTTGTGTTTCAAAGAATGAAGTGGAAAAAAAAAGAAGAAAAAAGCCCAGGCTGGTGTTTTGGAAGGGCTGAGCTCTACAAGGTCCTGCCTGGGAAGTGCGGGCTGAGGACAGCCCAGGGTCCCCTTCTAAAACCAGCCCTGCCCCCAGTGAGCTGCTCTTCCCTAATGGCTGGAATAAGATTTCCTTAACGTTGAGTAACGCGTATTAGTAAGAAACCCCGAGCACTTCGGAGACAGTGACCTCGAGCCCTTCCCAAGGGCTCCTGCGAGCAGAGGAGGAGCAGCCTGTGCTGAGGAGCGAGGTGATGTGCTCAGGACACCTCGGAAATGATGAAGTTTCCCAGCGCCCAGCGTCGGCCGCGGTTCTGGCCAAGTGCACGAGGCTCACGGGTATTTCAGCAAGGACCCGAGGTGTCTGCTGTGGGGAAACCTGGGTTTAACTGTGTCCCAGCTCCCCCGGTAATCCCCCAGCCTTCCTTTAATGAACTCTTGCTTATTTCTGCTGGATTAGGCTTGATCGCTCACCATAAACAAGGAGATTTTGATATTAATGTGCTGAGCAGCCCGTGTAAGAGCACTAATCCTCTGCTTTCATTGTTCTTGCCAGACAACTGGAATTGTGATCAACATCTGTGCGATGGGCTGGGGGGTGCCGGCAGGGCGGGCAGGAGACACACGAGCCTCTGGAGCCGGCTCTGTGGTAGAGCTCGGTGTCTGTGAAGATGCTGCGAGTAGCGCTTTAAAGCGCGGGGGTGAAAACTACTCGGTGTAGGGGTGAAAAGTACGATGTCCCGTGTTGGCAGAGAGGGTCCCGAAGCGGGCGCAGCGCGTTCCTCTTTCCGGTTCCCTCGTGCTGCACCGTCGTGTCGCTGTTATCTGCACAGGTTTACGTCCCTGTGGGCGTAGGACGGGGGCAGGCAGCTGAGAGCAGCGCTCCCGTCCTGCAGTCCGAGGGATTCTGTGTCGATCAGGCAGGCTGCAGAAGCTCACAGGCTCTGCTGCTGGAGGTTATTCCCAACTGAAAAAACCCTGGTGGCTTCCCAAGGTATTTTTGTGTCTTACCTTCCCTCCTCTCCCTCTGACAGAGAACCCACGTAGCGCAGCTGCTCCTCAGCCTCTCTCCCGACATCACCTGTGGGCAGGTCGGTCAGGGGGTCCTGGGTCCTGGCTGGGTCCTTCTGCTCCTGGCTGCAACCGAGAGCCGTGAGGAAAAACCAGCATCAAGGCCATGGGGTGCTGAGAAGCCCCGCGGTGAACGCCAGAGCAAGGCAGCAATGGGGCGATCAGAGAACCCCTTGGATTCCCAGCTGGGCTGCAGATAAGCCCGACATCGGGCCCATCTCAGCTTACCTAGTGGTTTTTCTCCTCCCGTCCCGTGAACAGAAGAGAAACGCCAGCGGGATGGGGAAAAATCTGTGGTTAAGGAATTTGGAGTGGTTTCCTACTCAAACCAGCCTGGCTGACTCTGGTACTTCAGCGATTCTGGCGGCCCTACTAAAAATACTTCCAACACCACGACCCGATGGTCAAACAGGTCAAAAACCCTCCCGGCTGTGTTTTCCTGCGTGTTGAGCGTAGGGACGGCTCGCTGCGGAGCCGTGCCCGGCACGTGAGAGCCGCGGTCCCGCAGCCGCCCTCCTCACGCAGCTCTTCGGTGATTCCGCTCGGTGGCTCCGGGCTGCAGCCGCCCCCGTCGCGGCTGGCCCCGGCGGGAGCCGCTCGAGAAGTGAAGCCGGGAGCATGGAGCTCGTGTCTGGCACCGTAACGAGCTGTAGTGGAAGGGCTGGAAGCTGGGGGTTACTAATCGTAGGTTGTTTAAAAATTAGAGCTGTAATATGTATTTAAACGGTCTTTATGGGGAAAGTTGGAGGTCTTTCTTGACTTGGTGCCATTCCTTAACGCTGACCGTAGGAACCTCCGTGATTACCTGCAGGAAGCACAATAATTTGGGCAGAGCTGTGCTGGAGTTAAATCGGGGGGTTTTCAGTTGTTCTGCACTCTTGAATGTTTGTGAAGGGTCGTGGGCAAATGGATTTCGAAGAAGTTCTGCTGGGATCGGGGCAGAAAGTGTTCAAAGATGCTCAATAATCGGCTGCAAATGGAAGCCCCAGAGCAGGAGGAACATCTGGCGCATGGGGCTGACTCAGCCAGAGCACAGGTTAAGCACAAACCTGCAGTGCCTAATCCGAGGGGATATCCAGCCTGACCCACTTACCCAGTTACAGCAACAGACTGGTGCTGCCGGCCGCGGCTGCCGGCTCACCGGACACCTGGGCCCCCGGGAGGAGCGTTTGGCCCGGCCGCGGTGCCTCCTCACTGCGGAGGGAGGGTTGGGAGCGGAGCCCTGGCTCGCTGCAGCAGGACTTTGGCTCTCTGGATGGCGCGGGAGCTCAGAGGTGGTCGTGCCGCCCGCTTTTAGGACACCCCTGAGGTATGAGGGGACAGCGTCCCACTGCTTCTCCCTGTCCGCACGCGCAGACGTGCTCTCCAGACGGCAAATAAACAGGAGTCCCCTTTAAAAATAAAAGCAAGTCATGCTCTGTTCAGAACTCGGTCTCTGACTCTAATGCCTAAAAATAAACGCCGAGGAGGGAGGGCTCTGGCCCTGGTCGCGGCACGGAGGGACCGTGGCGCAGGCAGTGCTCCCCAACACCTCTCTCCCGTCCGGCTGCCGCCCTCCCAGGACGCGTTGATCTGAAGGGTGCAGTGCTGAGGGGGTGCAGGCAGCGTGGTTCCGTGATTTATTCCCGATTTATTAAATAGCGGCGGAGTCCCCATCCCTGGAGGGGTTTCCCAGCCGTGTGGAGGTGGTGCTGAGGGACGGGGGTCAGTGGGGACCTGGGGGTGCTGGGGGAGCGCTGGCACTCGGTGGGCTCAAGGGCTTTTCCCACCCCAATGGGTTCGGTGATCCTGTGATGCTCAGATAACTCGAGCGGCGTGTTGAGGGAATGAGTCAGCCTAGAAGCTGGCAGCGCGCTGCTGCATTGCCGGAGTAACCATCCTCCTGGTAACGTATCCTCCTTAGATCGTATGTGGGAGCGTTGCTGTGGGTTTGTGAAGCGTTCAGCTGCCTCCCAGACCAGCCGGTGCAAGTAAGCGAGATGAAATAATCCCCGAGGGCCAGAGCTCCGTTGTGCGCGCATCGTCGGGGCTCCTCGGACAGATGCGCAGGGGTGTCGCGGGAAGGTTCGCTCGCACGTGTGGTGTCCCGGTGTTGCTATTCCAGCGGCTGCGCCGGAGCCGTGTCAGCGCAGGGGGGAGATGGCTGGTGGGGGTGGGCTCCCGACAAGGCCAGTTGCCCGAAAGAGCTTGCTGGTGAAACTGGGACTAGCTGCAAGCCCTGGTCCTAGCCTAGCGCTCGCCTCTGCAGGCCGTGCTCCCGTGTGGCGCCCGCGGGCAGGAGTGCTGTAGAAAAGCCCATAATCAAACAAAAACAATGCAAAGAGCTTTAAAACATTTTTCTTTCCGAGGGTTTTTTTTCCTCTTGAGGGGATTGAATTAGCCTTAAAGCTTTACCTGCTTCGAGGTAGCTTTTAGATGTTTCTCGGCTGTTTTCTTGGCTCTGGGGTTGTAGAGCGCTGGTTGGGTTTGTTCCAGGCTTGAGGCCAGGCCGTGCGGTTCCTTCTGTCTGCAGGGGTTGAAAAGTTGGTCTTTGTCTCTGCTAACCTGAACTTTGCTTGGCAGCTTCCTCGAGGAAGTGACAGCTTCGGGGTTCCGCGGCCGGAGCACGGAGACCTCTCAAGTTACGCCAAGGTCAAGCAGCAGACGGTGAGTCTTGGAGAAACCCCGTCTCGCCCATCCGGAGCTTCCACGAACTGACCGTCCAGCTTTGGAGCAGAACCGGACGCTCCCGCGCTGTGCTGCTGCCGTAGCTTCCTCCTGCCACGCCGGGGACCTCAGCGGGCACAAGAAGTGTCTGGGCAGCGAGTGCTGGAGCTGGCGCCTGCCCTGGTGACGCAGGACACGCCCTGAGCTGCAGCGCCCTCGCCGTCCCCCCAAACACGGCTCTGAAGGGGGACGTGGCTGCGTAGTTGGAACTGTAACCCGCAGGAGAGCCTGGGGCCAGGGTCCCCCCAGAGCACCGAGCCTGCGGCTCTGCCGGCCCAGGGGACGCTGCGCTCGGAGCTGCGGGTCCCCGCAGGAGCGTGGAGCGATCCTGGCCCCGGCTCCCGTGTGCGTCTGCGGAAGGCGAAGCCGAGGGGTGCCCGAAGCCCTGTGCTCTGCTCCGTTGTCTGTGTATTCTGAGTCCCATTAAATAACCCCTTGGACGGAAGCTCTGGGCTGTCTCGCGGTCCCTCGTGCCCCTGTCGTACTGCCGCCGAGGTGCGACTCTGCTCGTCGTCATTACTAACTTCTTTACCTTAAGAAACAGACCCAACTCGGTGCCCCTGTTCTTGCCCCGTGTCAGGAACCGGAAAGGTGCTGTGATGCCTTTCGAACAATAAAAGCGATCCCAGCAGCAATAAAACGTGGGATTTGAAAAGAACCCAGACGAGGGTTCACTGCGGAGCAGACCTGGGAGCGGAGCAGCGCAGCTGCCATCCCCGTGCCCTGGCTCAGGGGAGGGTGGAGGCGAGCAGGGCGAGGGTGCCGGTGTCCCGGGGAGGAGTGCAGGCTCTCCGCACCTTCCAGGGGGACTTTTTTTTTCCACATTTCGTTTCTTTTAGGCACAGGAACTGGGAAAAGCGGCACAGGCTGAGTCAAAGCAGACAGCTGGCTCCTGCCAACGTCCGCTGCCAGTGAGCAAGTCTTTCCTTATCTCCTCTGTAATTAAACAGGCTGAAGCTCCAGCTCCCCGAGAGCTCCGCGGAGCTGATGGGGATGGAAAGTGCTTGAATCCACGCTCATGTCTCTGGCTGAATTCCCTGAAGCAAGGTCACCGCCAGCCCGGGCGCCCGGCCATCCCCGAACCTCCCTGCGGCGCTGCAGGATCGGCGGTACGCACGCTGCAGAGATGCTCCAGGGCTCTCGCCTGAAAACCGCGGGGTCAGGCCATGGGGCAGAGTCCCGCCCCACATCAGGGGCTCTGACCTTGCCGGGCAGCCCAGTTTCCCAACAGGGTGTTGTAACAGGTCGTGCTGCTGCTCCTGGTTTGAGTCGGTGGATTAAGAGACGCCCGCGGTGGTGCATGAACCTTCCCGAAGTGAGACGCGTCTCCTCGGCCACCGCGGTGCCCCGGCAAACGCCGGCACTGAGGGTTCAGACCAAGCCGGACACGAGGTCCCTGGGGACCATTTCTTCTCCCTGCGCCGTCACTGGTGCTTCCCCAGTTCGCGGTGGCCCCTTCGCGCAGGCTCCGGCAGAGCTGGCGGCGTGGGAGGTCGGCTGGTTCCCTTTGTGCTGAACGGAGACTTTAAAATCGGGGCAGCTAAAAAATTGGAGAGAAGGGGCACGATGGGGCTGGGATTTCCCTGGTCGAATCTGGACCTTGTATCTCGCTGTCTCGCCTCTGCCTCCTCCTCCTGCGTGGGCTCCCACTGCCTCCCTGCGGGCAGAGCGAACCTTCCCTCAGCAACGAGGCAGGAGTGGGTGCTCCAGCCGAAATCCCGGACTCGGGCACCAACGAGGCCTCTGGGGCAGCTGCTCCCGGTGCGGCGGGGGGACAAAACGGCTCGGCGGGGCAGGAGCCCTCCCGCTGGTACCGCGGCTCGGAGCCCAGAGCCGTCCGTGGTGGCTACCGCGGGTCCCGCGGAGGCAGGGAGGGGGTGGCAGAAACATGCTGGACCCAGAGCACGAGATCAGCCGGAGAACTTGACTCCGCGGTTTCCACATCTCATTGATGACTCTGCTTAAGCTACAGGACACGTTAAAAACGTGTTTAAAAACGCGCCCCCAGCCCGGCCAGCCTCCTGGAGTTCTCTTATTTTCTTTTTCAGGACACTCCGTAGCTAAAATTGGGCTGCCCTCACCTTTCAGCAGGTGGGTTTTGCTCTCTCTGCTCTTTCCGCTCCTTCGGCCCCGCCAGGGGCTGCCCAGAGCACACTCGAGAACCTGAGCCCACGGCGGGGGGGGATGAATTTGGCTTCTGGAGACATCATTTGCGGGATGGAGGGGGAGCAGCAGCTCCTTCCTCTGACGGCTATGGAAGACTCTTTTCCCGTCGGGAAGGAAAGGCGTGGGGTGACTCTGGTTTAGGGCATCCCCCCCCGCCCGGAGCAGTTTCCCAGGGCATTTTCTCATGGAAAAAGTGCCCGCGTGGAAAGGGAACAGCAGGGCCCTCGGAGGAGGTGGGAAGACCCTCGGCGAGGCTGGATCCTCGTCGCCACGGAGCCACGGCTTCGTTCGCGCGGCCCGTGCACGCACGGAGGGGAGCGGCTCCCCCCTCAGAGCCACGGTCCGTCCCCGGCGCGGGTGACTAACGCTTCCGCAGACGGAGGTTTGTCGGGTGATTTACTGCAAAACGGGAAGAGCTTCTCGTTCCTTCTTCGGGCTGTGTTCGAGGGGCAGGAGCACCCCAGGAGGGCGACGGGACGCTGCCCTTTGCTGTTCTCCGCAGCCAGGAGCTGCGATACGAAGCCCAAGGGGCTTTTTGAGAGGTGTGAAATAAAAAATCCTTTTTGTTTCCAGCTTTTCCCTTTTTTTTGTAACCGCTCGGAAAGGAAGGACTTTGTTCCTGTTTTATCAGCCACGTGCTGACCAAAGTGGCTGCCTGGTGGCTCTGGCTGCCGCAGCGCTACCGGTGCTGAATGAGGGACCCAGTAAACCCGGGGGGGCCGGGTGCGGGGCGGCGGAGTGCCCGTGGCACCCCCCATGCCCCTGCTCCTTGCCCCCCTGCCCGCACGGCTGCCGGCAGCCTGCCAGCCTCGGCGTAAGCGTGTTGGGCGGCGGGGGCCAGGACCCTGCCAGCCCCAGGGGTCTGCGAAGGGTCCTGAGGAACCCGCCAGTGACTTCCCAGATCTTCGGCACGTGGCTCCAACCGGCGATTGACTTGGGAATTAATGAGCCAGATCAGCCGCCGTGAGCTCCCAAATCCCCGGGAATTACCTTTGCGTCACAGATAAGACGTGGAGCCACGCGGGAGGGCTCGGCTGGGCAGGAGTCAGACGCGGTGGAAGACCTGCGCAGCCGTTGCCGGGCACGGAGCGGATCCCAACCGCTGGAGCCACGGGACGTGGCGCGGATCCACTGGATGTGCCTCCCCGTGCCGGGGAGCTGCGTCCCGTTGGGAGCGGGGCCGAGGACACAGCGCCGAGGACACGGCGCCGGGGACAGAACCTGGCTCCTGTCCCTGCACGGCGCCCGGGGGCTGCTGGAGAACCTCTCCGGAGGGCGAGGGGTGCTGGGCAGCGGAGCCGTGGCCCTCCGAGCGCCCGGGACCGGTCCCCCAGACCACACTCTGTCATTATCTTCGGAGACAAGGAAAAACCCGTGTCCTAATTAAACCCGAATCATCTCCTAAGCAGCAGTTTCACACTTGATATCCAAAGGCAAAATTACGCGGGGAGGAGGGGGGGGTGTTAAACACATAAATAAACCGAGTGTTTGTGGTTCTGCTGGTGCAGCACGAGGATATTTCGGTCACCGTTGGTTACGAACCAGCCCGTCGCGCGGAGCAGAACCGCGGCATCGGGGCTGGGGAGCGCAGGGAGGTTCGAGGGCAGCGGACGGGAGGACGCGACTGCGACCGGAGAAACAGGTTCTCTGCGTTCCCACACCTCCACGGCCCCTTCCCTCCCCCTCACAGCCTCCCGCCGCCGAGTTTCTCACGCCGTGTAAGAAAATCCGCAGCCGCGGTGCTGGCGGCTCCCAGTGAGTCCGTTGTGCCCTCTGTACCCTCCTGCCCCGGAGCAGAGGTGGGCAGCTGCCGGCGGAGGAGGGCATGAGGGGTCAGCCCCGGGCTGGCATCGCCCGGCGAAGGAGGGCGCATCCACCTCTCCCCCACTTATGGTCCTTGGCGGCCGCCGGGCCACCAGGAGAAGCATTTCTGCACACTTGGCCACCATCCACACGCCCATGAAGACCCTCCCGCATCCCCCGACACCGCAGGAGTCTCCTCGTGCCCACGTTCAAAGCTCTTTCACCGAACCACGGAGCCCTCTGGGTGGGAAGAGCCCTCTGAGCCTGTCGGGTCCCAGCGCTCCCCCAGCACCGCCAGGTTCCCCCTGACTCCCGTCCCTCAGCACCACCTCCACACCCCTGGGAAACCCCTCCAGGGATGGGGACTCCACCACTGCCCTGGGCAGCCTGGGACAGGCCAGGACAACCCCAATGGGACAGAAATGGCTCCTCAGGGACAACCTCAACCTCCCCTGGGGAACCTGGAGGCCGGTTCCTCTCGTCCTGGGGAGAAGAGAGTGACCCCTTCCTTGCTCCAGCCTCCCGTCAGGGAGTTGTCAGAGCCAGAAGGTCTCTCTGGAGCCTCCTTTGCTCCAAGCTCAACACCCCAGGTCCCTCAGACCTTCTCCAGACCCTTCCCCATGTTCTCCAGACCCTTCTCTGGACACACTCCAGCCCCTCAGTGTCCTTCTGGGCGTGAGGGACCCAACCTGAACCCAGCATTCGAGGTTTGCCCTCCCCAGTGCCCCCAGTCCAGGGGGACAACCCCCAGCCTGCTCCTGCTGGCCGCACCAGGGCTAATCGCAGGGTCTCTGGCTGCACCCTGGACTGTGCCAATTGATTTAATAACATTTTGCCCCCCGACTGGACGTGCCATTCTTCACATCCCGTTTTTCGCGGCCAGGTCCCACGGAGCACCCCGGAGGTGGCCGCGGGCCAATGCCAGATGGCACGATGCTGGTGGTGGCGGGGGAGCTTTGTCGTGCCCTTTGAGTCCTGGCTCGTGCCGGACAGGGTCCCCGCTCTTCCCAGACGGCCGCGTCACGTCAAGGTGGTGCTGAGGGACATGGTTCAGCAGTGACCTGAGGGGAGGGAATGGTTGAACTCAAGGAGCTCAAAGGGCTTCTCCAACCCCAATGGTTCTGTGATTCCGCGACCTGCACCGCCAGCGTTTGCTCCCGCGAGCTGACTTCACCGGCGAGGACGAGGGACGCAGTCCTGAGGCGTTCAGCCACTCAACGCCACGCCGTGCTGGTCACAAAACAGATTCTCCTCACGCTGCAAAGGAGGAAACTGAGGCACCAAGATGGGAGCTCCCAGCCCCGGGCCCCTCGGCGGGGAAGGCGGCGATCCCCGCTCTGAGCCCCCCGGCGGGTGCGTTTGCCTAGAGGGCGACTCATTGGGCTGTCCCAGGCAGTCGGGGCACGCGGTCGGGAGAGCGTGATGGCGATGCCAGCCCTTCCCTCACCAGGGCTCTGAGGACGCTCCCGGGCACGCGCCCTGTGGCCACCGGCGCATGGTCGGTGGTCTCGACGCGTCCCTTCCAGAGCGCTCGGGGGGGAAAGCGTCCGCCACTGGCGCCGAGGGGGCACGATGGGTGCGGGATCGGGCAGATGCCTCGACCCGCGGTCGAGCCCCTTTCTCTGCGCGGTTCGGACAGAACCGTTTCCCCCCGTCCTGCTGCTGCTCCTCTCTCGCGAGCGTGAGCCGTGACCTTGGTCCCACGCTGGGACAGCTTGGGACGTCCGGAGGGGCGACCGAACGAGCAGCCAACAGGTCCTTTTGGAGCAGCCTGGTTTCGCAGCGCAAGTCCCAGCCGCAGCCCCTCACTGCTGGGGAGAGACCCCTCCTGCCCGGCCCCCTCCCAGGGGACTCCCCTCCCCGCTCCCTCCTGCGCGGCGTTTTCTCCTTCCTACTCCTGTCCCGGTCTGAGTGAGACCAGCACGGACTCGGTGACACCCTCCCAACGCTCGGTCGCTTCCCAGGCAAAACCCCCTCCCGGTGCCGCCCGCCGCCCTTCTGCCTCCCGGGCAGTTTTGGGGTGACCCGCGCAGCAGCCGGCAACAGGGCTGGGACGCGGGGCAGCGGGGGCACATCCGATGACGCGCCGTCCCGCTCCCGTCCCCCCCGGCCTCGACGCCCGCATCCAGCCGCCGGCATCAGCGGCGAGGCAGGAACAAAGGAGAACAAACCCTGGTGGGCCGCGATTCGCCCCGTCTTGTGAACCCCAGACGTCACACGCGCGCGGCTATAGATGGAGCTCGGGAGCCTGGGCCAGCCCAGTGCGAGCCCACGAGAGCTCGGGGATGGTGGCGGCGGCGGGCGGGGGGGGATGCTGGCTGAGGACGCGTTACAGAGGCGGGCTGGGCTGCGCCTAACGGGAGAGCTGCGGTGAGCCGCAGAGGGAGCGAGCGGAGGGCCCCCGCGCATCCCCCAGCCACGCTCACCCCGAGGGGCGGCTGCCGGGAGCCCCTCTCGGATCCCCCCCGCCCCGCCCTAGCCTCCCTCCGGCGCAGCACGCTGAGGAATGATGAAAAAAATTAATTCGGCCAAAAGGGTGAGTCGAGCGGGTTCTTCGCTGGCGGGGTGGGGGGGAGGCTCCCGGATGCTTTGGGGAGGCGGGGGGGGGCTCATCGCTTCATTTCCAGTTGCTCGCTTCGCCTCGCCAAGCAAAACCAAACGCCACCAACCCCAACCCCATGAAAACAAACCCAAGCCCAGTGCCCAGCGCCCAGCGCCCAGCGCTCCGTCTCCACCGCTGCCCAGCGCCTCTCCCTCCCCTCCGATCTGCCGGGGGATCCTCTCGCCGCCGCGAGCGGGGCCGTGCGGGCAGCCAGCCGTCGCTGTGGACCCGAAGGACGCGGCGAACCACAGCAACGCCGTCCCCGTCGCTCTCCGCCCGCTCCGGGCCCTGGCTGCGCCAGCGGCCGCCGTGCCCGCAAGAGCTCCGTGGCTGCCCGCGAGGAAACCTCCGATGTGAACCCACGCGTCCATCTCGCCGCTGCGATCCGTCGCTCAGAAAAGGCTCCGAAATGCCATTTTTCACCGCAGGAAAACGCACCCGCCGGCCCAGGTTCTCCCCAGTGCCCTCGGGTCCCTCTGGCCGCAGGCGGCCGGGGTGGATGCGGCAGAGCGGCCGCTCTTCTTTAACGCCGGGCAAGACCTGCCCACAATTTCTGCATCGTCCCCTCGCCGTTATTGTCGCGGCTCCGCGGCTGCGGCAGGAAAAGCCCCGAGCGGATCCAGGACCCCGGCGCCGGCTTCGGCGGAGAGAGGGGCCGGAGAGAGGGGCCGGAGAGAGGGGGAAGGCGAAAGTTGGGCGAAGAGGGAGGGGGGGAGAAGAGGAGCGTGAAAGCCGGAATAATTCCGTTCTCCCCCATTTTCTCGCCTCTCTCTTTGTGTCAGGGGCAGCAGGATGGAAACCAGCAGCCCGCGCAGCCGGAGAAGGTCGGCTGGGTACGGAAATTCTGCGGGAAAGGCATTTTTAGGGAAATCTGGAAAAACCGTTACGTGGTTCTGAAGGGAGATCAGCTTTACATCTCAGAGAAGGAGGTAGGATCGGTTTCATTTTCCTCTCCCATCCCCCCTTCCTGCCCTTTGCATGTGAAAAGCTCCCGCAGAGCAGCCCCAGCCTTTCCCCACGGCCCCCCCAAGCCCAGCCTGGGCTGGAGGAGCCTTCGCCGGGGGCTCCTCGTGCCCCCCGAGCCCGGCCTCGGTCGGTGTGGGCTCCGGCGGCGACTCTGGTGGTGGCTCGGGCTGGGAGACATTTTCCGTGAAAGGATTCACTCAGCGAGAGTTAAAGCCCTTGTCCTTCTGGCCACGGCGGTGAACCGGCCACGCCGGCTTCCTTCTGCGCCTGGCCACCATGGTTGAGTCCGGCAGCGGTCCTGTTCCCGGCCGCTCCTTGGGAAGAGCCCCATCCTCCCTGCGGATTCCACATGGTGTTGGAATACGTGTCCCCGGTCCTGCCCCAGGGCCGGGCGGGGGTTCGGGGTTCACCGCGGTGTTTGCGTTAATTGGATGCGACGATCGGATCGGGCTGAAGCGTCGCAGGCTCCGGCAGGCTCCATCCGGCCGGCCGCGCGCAGCCTCCGCCCTCGGTTTTTGTCTGGCTAAATCCATCAGGAAGAAATCCCCAGGCAACAGCCCTCCTTCCTCCCATCGCCCGTGTGAGACTCCTCACCGCTGCGAGGGAGGGTCATGCCCATCACCAGGGCGGTCTGGAGCCAGGCTGGCGTTAGGATGGGGCATTTGGGGAGAACTATGGGTCTGGCTCTGGGTCCTGGTCTGGGTCTGGGTCCTGCTCTGGGTCTGGCTCTGGCTCTGGCTCTGGGTCCTGGTCTGGGTCTGGGTCTGGGTCTGGGTCCTGGTCTGGGTCTGGGTCCTGGTCTGGGTCTGGCTCTGGCACTGGCTCTGGTTCTGGCTCTGGCTCTGGCTCTGGGTCTAGGTCTGGCTCTGGCTCTGGCTCTGGGTGGTTTTCCCCGCTAAGCAGCAGTTTCTCCCCAGCGGGCGCTGCAGCGTGGTCAGCCTGTGGTTCAGGCGCGTGGTCGCCCGGCCCAGCTTTATCAGTTTCGGATGTGGAGGGGTAAGCGGGTCCAGAGCACCGAGCACCGTGAGATCTAGAGGCTAACTGCATTGCGGGGTGCGGCGGAGTGGGACGGATCAGGGTTATTAGAACCCAGAGATAGCCCGAAAGCGGACCGAAAGGCCGGGTCGCCTGCAGCCGTGTGCTGGCATTTCACAGCTCACTCCCGCTGGTCCCTTGGCGGCTCCAGCCTGGAGAGAGTCGTGGCCGTGGGGAGGGACTGGTGTGGCAAGCTGGGGGTCTGGTGCCGTAGAAACGCTCGGGTAAAGGTTAGAGACTGGAGACAACCCGGGTGCGAACGAGACCCTGACCCTACGGCGAGTCCGTGGGTGCGGCCGGGGCAGGGGCCAGCGTGTGGCAGAGAGCTCCGGCGCCCTGGTCCTGCCCAGCTCTCGGGCAGTGCCGCAGACCGTGGAGCGGGCGCTTCCCCACGGCAGGGCTGGCTCATCTCGCGTGACCCCGACAAGCAGCTCGCCCGCCTCTGGGGCCACGGATGAGAGCTCAGGAGCTGCGGGACGGGCGGATGACACGGCCAGGAGGGTTTTACCTGCAGCCTCGTGTTCCACCAGTCTCGGGCAGTGGCTTTTCGCTGCTGGGGTCCCAATTCGGGGCAGCACTGAAGCACGGGCTTGAGCAGAAGCAAACGCCCCGTTAACGGGCATCGAGCTGGAGCTCAGGAGGTTTGAGCCGCGACCTGCAAGAGAAGCATCTGTGAGCAAGTCCGAAGGGTGGCGAGCTGCCTGCGGGGCTCAGGCGGTGCTGCCCCAGTTGGAGCTGCTGGGAAGGGCCGGGGAACAGGCTCAGCACCCTGCGGCGAGGGAAGGAGTCATATGGGCAGGTAGAGGGGGAAAAAAGAGCGTTTTCCAAAATCCTGGGCCCCCTGAGCGCCCGGCTGGGCTACCGCTGGCCGCGGCGCCGCTGGGATGCTGCCGGGTGGGCGATGAACCCCTGAGGATAAACGGACAGCAAATGGCGTGGCTACGGCGCCGAAAACCCCGCGCGGGCACAGATGTGTTCATGCAGGGGTCCCCCCCGAACCGAAGGGCTGCGTGCTCCGAGGGCGGCGGTGGGACGGGGCCGCGGGGCTGTGCGGGTGCTGGTCCCGCACAAGGGGCATTTGCGTTTGCGGCGGGGAACACGTGTGTTTCGTTACGGGGGGGGAAAAAACCCCGGCGTCCGCGGCCCCGAGGCGGCGCCGCGGCTCCCCGGGTATGGATACGCGTGCGAAAGACCATAAATAAGAGGTGGCAGCGGCCGCCTGTGTCTTTATAAGGAAGAATCTGCGGCCGTGCAGCATCGCGGCTGGAGGTAACGTCTGGCTGCCCACGTGCGTGCCGAGGTGGCTGGCGGCAGCAAAGGGTACGCCGGCATCACCGAGCCGCGGCGCACGACGGGGGTCCCGGCGAGCCCGGGTGACACGCGTGTCACTGCCCGTCTCTGGGCGTCCCCCAGGTTTTCTGTTCCAGGACGGACAAGTCCTTCAGCGCACGGCGCGGGTGGTTTGGTGCCGCCCGGACCTTTTGGCCGTAGCTCAGGGGCTGCTCGGGAGCAGGCGGCCAGGCGGGGAGCGAGTGAGGCGGGACTGCCGGCCGCTCGCCGCCAGCTTGGGGCGGAAGGCGGGGTTGGAGGCCAGGACTCCCGATGCTCTCCCCGGTTCTGCCACACACTCACTAAAGCCCAATGCCCGTCTCCCCAAGGGAAGGGGGAACTGCCCGTCCCACGCCAGGGCATCCCTCGGGAAAGGTGCCAGCTTGGGGCAGGGGGGAACAGAGACAGCAGGGAGCAGTGGGGCTGCTTGGGGCTGGTGCCTGGAAGGGCTGAGCGGAGGGAGAGGTTTCCAAAAGACAGTCCAAATACCCCAATCCCATCGAGATCCGCATCGATTCCTGCTGGGAACCTGCTTTTCCAGGACCCAGGGTGGCAGGGCACAGACTGGCCCTGGTTCCTTTATCACAGCGAGAAGATGTGAACACCCGGTGGGAGCCCGGGCTTCCTCCCTGGCAGGAGCCATGTCTGTAAGGAGAGGAAATGCGAGCAGGGCTTTCGAGTCACGTTCTGAACCCGCCCTGACACCTACAACCTTTTCCACCTCCAACTGCGCACCGCGGAGGTGGCCGGGGCTTGGAGCCTGCCCCGCGAGCTGGGGCTCGGAGCCTGCCCCGCGAGCCGGCCCCCGCTGCAGCCCCGCTCCAGCAGCTCACGCAGAGAAAAACCTTCATTATTCAGCGCTTGGGCACCGGCCAAATCCAGCCGTTGGGGCAGAGACACGCCAGGCGAGACAGGGTGAAGGGAGTGGAGCGCTGCGCAGCAGCAGAACACCTTCCCGGGGACGTCTCGGCGTGCTTTCCCCCTGCCAGTTTCTGGGGATTGTTCTCCGGTTCCTGGCCCGGCGTTGTTGTTGCTCTGCGCTCGGGAACGGCGTCGGGCTCCCACCGCTTCCTGCCCAGACAGCATGGACAGACCCTCTGGTGACGCGGCGTTAACGAGGAAACCCTCGTCGGGGCTTCCTCGAGCCTCTCCTTGTTTGCTACCAAACGCGCCGGCTCAATTAGCACAAGAGCCCTTGACGAGCCGCCTGCTCTCGCTGCTCATTTGGTACGGCGCATCACGCACCACGCGGCTCTGCCGGGGAGGCACGCACGGCCGCGCAGCGCGCCGGCACGGACGGGGTCTGTGCCGGGACCAGCGCTGGGTGGTACCCGCGGAAGGGGTGCCGGCGTCCGCAGGGTCCACGGGGCTGTGTGCTCAGCCAGGCTCTGCCCGACCCTCCGCAGAGCACGGAGAAAAATGTCAGCGGAGCCTTTTCTGTCTCGACGCAGTGTCCTGCACAGCCGGAGGGTCACAGGACCCTGGGCAGAAGGGACCCCCGGCCCCACTGCCCCAGGGGCCGCCGGCGAGACGAGGCGGCACAGCCTCGGCATTCGCAGGCAGCCGGGCTGGTCCCAGCACGGGTGTTCCTCAGGGTCCGGCCGATTCTCGGGTGTTTCTGGCAGCCTTGGCCGATGGCTCTTTGGAGCGAGGGACCGGAGTGGGCGGCAGCTTTCTGCCGCCGTCCCCTTGTCAGCTCCGCAGCGAACAGCCCGGCAAGGTCACGGCGGTGCCCTGGCGCTCCCGGTCGGACGCAGGCATGCGGGCGGGAAGCAGCTCTGGCAGCACCGCGGTCCCACCACGGGCCAGGGGCCGAAACCGGGGTCCTGCCGTACTGGGGGCAGCATGAACGCACCGTCACCGTCACACATGCACTGAAGGAGGAGAAACGGGGTCCGCAGTGTCCCCCCGCACATGGGCTGTTTCACCAGCAGCGCTTGGCAGGGCTGTTACTGGCATCCCCGACCCTCCTGGCGCTCCCCGTGCACACGCGTGGGCTCCCGCTCAGCGACAGCCCCGGCTCAAGCCGAGCTCTGCAGAAGTTCCTGTCCCTCGCTCAAACGGCTCAGCTCGAGGAAGTGAAACTCTGATCTCAGCCCGAGAGGGGAAGGCGGCGGCTGACACTGCCCGCGCGACGGCCCGTGTTTGGACGTTCGGCTTCGCTGAGGATCCGCGGGTCTCTGGTTACAGCCCGAGCCACGCCGTGACCTCTCGGATGCCTCGTGGATACATTACCCTTGGCGCCTCGTGATTTCTCCGCGCCTTCCGTGTTCGCTCCGAGCATGTGGCATCTCAGGAGGGACCCGCTCAGGCAAACCTCCGCCAGACAGACCTAAGGAAAACCGCAGAACTTTGCCTGGTGACCGAGAGTCTGCCCTCGCGCTGCGCTCCTGCTTTGGCCCCAAAACACCTGACCTAAACCAGATCGTCGCGGAATCACCGAATCGGAGAATCACGGGGTGTTCCGCTTGGAGAAGACCTTTGAGATCCTCGAGTCCAACCGTTAGAGGAGGAATCGAGGAGGTTCGGCGCTGTGGCAGGTGACAATTTGATGAGGGAGGGAGTTTTACCTCCCCGTCAGCACGACGCCCACAGGGCAGTTAATTTAAACCATATGAGGTGTCCTCCCGCTGCCGGGGCGCTGCGAAGGAGCCTTTGCGCAGGAGGAACCAGACCCCTGGCAGCACGGCTAGCTGCTAGGCGAGACAGAAGCCCGACAAGCTTCGGGTACCGCGGCTGACGTTCGGACCCCGCCGTGTCCGCGCGCCCAGCAGCGCCGTCGCGGCTGGCATCCCTGCGGGCTGGCCTCACCGGGGCGGCAGCTGCGGGGGCTGAGGCGCCTGAGGAATGCAGCACCCCGCCTTGGACTGCAGTGACGTGCCAGCAATGCCGGCCTCGGCTCGCCCCACCAGCGGCTGCGGGCCCGGATTAGCCACCGGCCGCACGGCTACCCGCAGGGCAGCGGCACCCTGAGCAGCGGCAGCTGCCTCTGAGGGTGCGAGGCTGCCTGGTCTGGCGGCCCCAGGGTCTAACGTAGCCCACTTTAGGGACCTGCTTGTCTTAGGTGATGGGGCGCCTCTCCATGCCTCAGTTTCCCTACCCTCACCCGGCCTCCTTGGGGTGCGGAAGCATCGCCGGGCACACGGGCAGGAGCTGGGCTCGAGCCCTGGGCTCAGAGGTGGTTTTGTCTGCCTGGAGCAGGGACGGCAGCAACAGCGAGAGGAGGGCAATCGGCTGGCGATGCCCCTTGCGGGACCCGGCTGCTGCCCCGTGCGGCCGCCCACGCCGCAGATGACCGCCCCGTTCGCTCGACAGCCTCAGGACACCACTTGGCTGTGTGCGAGCGCGAGCGGGCTCCTCGGGAGCAGGCACCCACCTCTGCTCCTGTGCGGCAGCACCGGGGAAGGGCAGATGGACCCTCTGGCACCCGACTCACTCGTGCCCACATCGGCCACGCGCTCGCCCACCCCCCCAAAATACCTGGGGCTGCCCACCTCAGCTGGAACTTAGCAACGGGACCCCAGCATCATCCTTGCAGTGTTGATTATCCTCAGTTCTGCAGCATTTTCTAACCGGTCTATGCCCGCACACGGCACTTTGGTGACGGGAGGGACCGTCTGGGTGGCCAGGGCTCTTCTGAGAGCCGTGGGCCGACGAGCGCGGCGTTAGAGCCTGGCAGCCATCAGCCCAAGGACAAGCTACGCCCGAAGGGGGTCTACCTGAGCCACCCCCAGCCTTTCTGCACCCCCTGTAGACACTCCTAGAGGGGAGGACCTCGAGCCTGGCTCTCAGGAGCTGCCAGTGCAGGCTCTGCCTGGCAGAGAAGGGAGGGGAGGGCTGGGCAAGTCCCAGTGACCTACATGAGCAAACATCTGGAGTCAGGAGCTCCGCCTCGGCCGCTGGGTCACAGCTGGGGGCTCGGGGAGGGGGATCGGCTTTTCCTGCTGCCAGTGAATAGGGCTGACTTCGGCCACAGTTCTTGGAAAGAGGACGATGGTAGGATGGCACTGGGAAGAGATAACAGCTGGTCAGAAACGCACGGGGAGGATCTAGAGAGACAGGAACTGCAAGCGACGGTTCCGCATCTGTTCGTCCCAGCCCGTGCAGAGGGGCTGCGGTTCTGAGCTGTTGGGGCGCCCGGCAGAGCTGCGCACAGCGTCTGTCTCCCCGTTCCCGGGGACAGAAGAAGGGCAGAGGGGGAACTGCAGCCCTTCTGCGAGGCCAGATGGCCAGTTGATCTGTGTCTCTGGTCACAAAGCCGGTTACAGCCCTGCCGTCAGCCTCTTTGTTTCCGTTCTACTGGTGGGGAATTCCTTCAGTGCTTCCCCAAACTGGGGAGGAGACATTTTAAACGGGGAGGGGGGGTCCTTCCAGGAAATCCCACCGCTAACTCCTCATCCCCGTCCGCCTTTCCGGCACCTGAGTCCCGCTCCCGGCAGAGCCCAGCCGCAGCGGCCCCGGCAGCGGCCAGGTTAAGCAGATTGGCGTGGACTGGAGGCTGCGACAGTTCCGTCGGTCACGGGGAGGCCAAAGCAGGTCCTCTCCCACCCCCGTTACCTGCATTCCTCCTGTTCAGCCCGGAAGGCGCAGAGCTGGGGCGTGAGGGTGCTGCATAAAGAGAGCAGTGAAAAGGGGCTGGGCAGAAGCGGGCTGCATGATCTTCTCTTTGCTCCAAGTGTCCCCCGAGCGACGGCGCCTTTGGGTCGGGGTCTGTCTGTCACGGGACAGGATCTGGGAAAAGACCTGGGGAAAAGTGAGATCTTGTAGAAGCTGCGAAGTGGCCACTCGAAGGCTCTCTGAAAGATGGCCGAGAAGTGCTTGTGCCAGTGAAGGCCAAGCCCCAGCACCCTGGTCCTTCGTGGGACCTCCCGCGAATCCTCCAGCTGCCAAAGGGCTCCAGGGCCGGGCTGGCAGCGGAAGCATAAACGCCCACCCTGGTCTGGGCAGTCACCGGCGCCCGCAGGAATTCCGCCCCGCAGCCCCTTCCCCAGGGATGCTGCTCAGTGGCACACGCGTGGTGCCAGTGCCCCGGGACTGGACGTGCTTCGTCCACCCCCCGAACCCGCAGTCCGCGCAGCCTGTGTAACGCCCCGGGGGTACAGACGGGAAGAGCTCATCTTCAGCCCTCAAACTTTGGTGCCGCCGGCTGCAGAAAAGCGACGAGCGCCAATGTGGTTGCCGCCTCTAATCAGCAGAGGGAAGTCCACCTCCTGCCAGCACCTCCTGCCTCCACGCAAACCTCCTCCGCGCAGGCAGGGTCCTCTCCTGCTGCTGCAGCAAACCCTGCTCGTGCTGAGGAGCCGCAGGCAGGAGCGCTGTGTCTGCCCGCGCTGGCCCGGCCCCTGTAACTCTGGCAGGGGAGAGGCAGTGAGGTCCTGAAGGAATCCGTAGCAAAGCAGGACTTAACCTGGGAGACCGTGATTTTCGAGTGATCCCTCTAACTATGTCCCCCTCATGCCAGAAGAGACTCGAGTCAGACCAACCGCGTCGAACACCTCCGCTTCTCCCCCCAAACCAGCCCCTCCCCAGCTAACGGTGCCTTCGCCGCACTTGAGAGGAAGACTCTGGCGCAGCGTTTCAGAGGCCCAGAGGCTCCAGCACACGCCGTGCGCTCAGAACCCCCCGTGCAGGTCGCGGCTCTCCCGTCCGACAGCTGCAAAGCTGCAATTTTATTTTTATTTTGCAGGTGAAAGATGAAAAAAACATACAGGAAACGTTTGACCTGAGTGATTATGAGAAATGCGAAGAGCTCAGGAAGTCCAAAAGCCGAAGCAAGAAGAACCACAGTAAATTCACGCTCGCCCACTCCAGGCAGCCTGGAAACACGGTACGCTTCGCTCCTCAGCGTGCGCTCGGCCCCGGGACGCCCCTCGGCTCCCGGCTCCCGGCCCAGACACGGCGCTGGGGGGTGGGACTGGGTAGACTGAGGTGTGTAGGAGTCCAGATCGTGTCTCGTGGTCTCTAGAGCCAGTCGCTAAGGAGGAACCGTCTCCGGCACGCGCCCACCCACGGCCGCGCGCGTGAGCTGGATTGACACCGCTCCCTCCGACTCGTTCCAGCAGCCCCAGCTTCGGGGGATTGTGTAACGCCGCGACACACCGAAAGGGAAGGGAAGGGGAACGGGGAAAGCGGCTGCGCCGGCCCCAGGCGCCCCGAGCCATGGAGAGCACTGACCAAAATGCTGTGGAGGCTCACACGCCCTTCTGCTGAGTATCCCGCTTAGGAACACCCCCGAGGATGCTGGGCCCTCGTACAGGCCAGTTTCTCATACCTGCTCTCCCCTCGGCGTGCCTCTGCCGCTCTGAAGCATGGAAAACCTTCTGTGGGTACCTGCTGTAGCTGCTTGTCTCAGACTCTGTCAAAGTCTGAGGTGGCAACAGATCAATCGCTTCTGAGCAGCAGATGCACGGGAAGGCGGCAGCACCGCTCGAGGAGGGCAGCATCGAGGCTGGTGTGTGGGAAGGCAAAGAGGGGGAAGGAGGGACTGCAGCCACGAGGGGAGTAAATCCGGCACGCAGCTTCAGGGTGCTGGGCGGAAGCAAGGTCTGCTTTGCCAAGCCGCAGAGAGGCAGGCGCAGCATGCACGGAGCAGCACCGTTCCGCAGCACGGCAGGATCAGGTCTGCTTTGGCTTTGCCCACGAAGGCAAAGAGCCTCTTCCCAGCTGCAAAGGCCATGTCGCTCTTTGGTGGGCAGGGGCAGCGTGAAACCATCTCCATCTGAGCTCAGGCGCTGGCACTGACCCGAATTCCCTCTTTTGTAGGCGCCAAATCTGATCTTCCTGGCTGTGAGTCCGGAAGAGAAAGAATCCTGGATTAACGCCCTCAACTCGGCGATCACGCGTGCTAAAAACCGCATCTTAGACGAGGTGAGCAGAATCCGAGGGCTGGACCCGGGCTGCGCTGTCTCCGCTTGAACCCTGGGTGAAGACTGTAGACTGCTGCAGGCAGCAGCCTCTCCTGCCCTCTCCGTTTCCCGTTCCAAAGGAGTGCAGAGCCATTGGGTTTCATGGACCGCACTCAAAACCCCTCCGAGGGGCCGGGACAGTGTGATCCTCGCTGGCCTCGGGGTCAGTGTGCAGCAAAGCAATGGAAGGGGCAGCTGCCAAGGCTCTGTCCCCCCGTCCCCACTCCCTGCCCTCACCGTGGAGCCCAGCCTTGCCTCGCACAGGGGTGGTGGGACTGGTTTGGAACGCTTTGCCAGGGCTTTGGTGAGTCTCTCCTCGCCGCTCCTGAGTGAACACGCGCTGTGCTCACGTTTGCAAAGGAGCTTTAAGCAGCGGAACTGCATTAAGGCATTAACTGAAGACCAATATAGCCCCGTGCTGTCTGCAGAGCGCCCTGACAGCACGGCACCAGCTGTCGACCCACCTCAGGCCACCTTCGCCCCGCCACCGCCTCCCAGGTTTGGAGCAGTGTGAGCATCCCCTGGGAGATTAGTCCCGTGTGAGTGGTACCACCGCGAGACGGCTGCGCCCTCGCTGCCAGGGCTCCGGTTGGAAAGAGCGTTTCAACGCCGCCTCACGTGGATGCTTCACGAGGACTGTTCCTCCGTTCAGATCTGTCTCAGATCTATCTCATCCCCGTCTCGACTTACCGCAGCACGGGCAGCCCACTGCTGGGCCGCTGCTTGTTCTCTTGGATGGCCCCGTAGTGAAGGAAAGTGGAGGTCAGGCCGTGGGAAGAGCTGCGGAGCGCAAAGCAGCGTAGCAAACAGTGGCACAGGTTGCTTCAAGGAGAGGCTGTCCCTGCAACCTTCAAAACAGATTCAACAGCTAATTGTTGGATCTTAAGGAGTGACTTAAGTAAACCTGATCCCATCAAGGCACAGAGGGGAAACGCTCTAAGGCTCCTCTCAGGCTGGATTCCCACACCCCATTCCCTGCTGGCCCTACCTGCAAAGCTCCTCCCAGGAGAAGGTCACCCTCTGGGCACCCATCAGTGAGTCCCACCTAGGGTCCCGGAGCAGTGCTGGGACCAGTAGGTCGTCGACACTGTGCAGGCAGGTTTTACACACCCGGGCACAGTCCCTAGGGAGGGTGGGACGGGCTGAGCCACCCGGTACGGGCAGGCGCTCGGGCCGTGCTCCCAGGCGTAGCCCTGGCCCGTCTCGGCAGCAAGTCAGCGCGTGGGGAACGTGCAGCCCTCCTCGCTCCGGCCCAGCGCGAGGCTCGGTGCAGGGGGGATCACAGCTCTCCTCCCGCTCAGCTCACACTTGCGCTCCAGAACTGCAAACTCTGTATTCAAGTTTCGGATTTGCTGTTCACGACCCAGGTTGCTGCTGCTGAGCAGCCTTTAGCACAGGATGCTGGCCCAGAGGGACGCGGGAGAGGATCAGGATGAGAGAAAGGGAATCCCGGAGGAACAAATGACCTGCCGCGGTGTGTCTGGCTGATTACGGCTACGGAGACAAGGAATGGCTCCTCGTTCCTATGCTCCCAGACGTTCACTGGCCTTTGTCACCCCTTTAGGTCACTGTCGAAGAGGACAGCTACCTCGCCCACCCAACGCGTGACAGAGCAAAAATACAGCACTCCCGACGCCCTCCGACACGGGGACATTTGATGGCTGTGGTACGTGTAACACATTCCAGACACCCGCTTGGGAAAAGCTCTCTTGAAACTATTTCATTTGTAGGTAGAGGAGAAGACCCAGAGTCTGAGCTCTGGCCTGACCCAAGAATTGTCGTAGGGCTCAGGGCTGTGCCGGGTCATGAGGTCTCGTCCTCTGTTCCCGCGGACGCTGGCGTTGTGCAAACCCTGTCACGCAGTGACTTCCATATCCCTGATGCTGACAGTGAAACGCTCCTCGGATCCAGAGGGAGAGTAGCCACGCACCGGGCACGCGGGCACTGGGCAGCACGGACGGGCTTCTCCATGGCCCTTCAGCTGATCTGCACCTCAGCTAGAACCATGGCCCCAGTGTAACTGGGGCTCTGTCCCTGGTATTCCTGGCCCATCTTTGCATCCTGGCACGTGCGATGCGTATCTCTGGTGTAAGAGCCAGGCAGCCGTCCCTGTTGCTGGGATAACAGCTCTGCTTTGCTTCTCAGGCATCTACCTCAACCTCTGACGGCATGCTGACCCTCGACCTGATCCAGGAGGAGGACGCCTCGCCGGAGGATCACAGCACCTGCGAAGAGAGCTTCCGGGTGGATCTGGATAAGTCGGTGGCACATCTCACTGCTGGCCGGCGCCGGTCGGATTCAGAGAACGTCAAGTCATCAGAGAAAGGCCGGACGGGGAGCCTCCCGAGACGGGAGGTGACCTCATGGGACAGATCTGGGCAGCGCAATGACTCCTTTGACAAAGGGACCATGTACACACCACAGGTCCCCAAAAAGCTCTCGCACTCAGAAAAGAATAAATGTGCCTCCATGGAAGAGATTCTGTCTCGGCGGGACTCTTCCACGCACCGGGCGGTGCTGAGGAGGGGGCTGGAGGCTCAGTTTGCCTCCACGGAACCAGAGCAGCTGTCCCGGATACAAGAACTGGTTGCACTGAAACTGGAAAAAACTCAGGAACTGCTGACAGAGGTGAAGGGCTACGGGGAAGGCAAGAGAAAGGTCAAGGATTCCACCACCAGCACCACCACCACCACCTCTTCTTCCTCCTCATCTTCCAAGTCGGACTCTGAAAGGATCCTGCAGGAATCGGAGAGGTTGCTGGGGGAGGCGTCCTCCACCTGGAGCCAAGCCAAGAGGGTGCTGCAGGAGATCAAAGAGCTGAGGGACCTGTACAAACAGTTTGAGCTGCAGCAGTCGGACTCGAAGCCCAGACAGAGCTCACAGTCTCAGTACAGGAAGAGCATGATGTGAAGGCAAGCCTTGGGTTGGGAGGGAGGGACAGGGGAGGGCGGCCATTTGGTCTTTCTTTTTAATTATTATTATTTACAGTGTTCTAAAGAGTGAAAAGGTGCCTGTTCTCACCCAAATCTGCTTCTCAAAGCTTGAATCCTTCCTTTCCACCCTCACCCCCCCGACAAAACGACCCTGTGTTCCAATAAATTCAGTTAGAGTTTACACCTCCTTTTTAAAGAGCGCCCTTTGCACCGCAGGCCCCCAGCTTCTGTCACGCTCGGAGGACAGAAGAAAGCACCGGTTCCTAGAAAACGTCCCTGCATGCCTGGAGCAGCACGTGCACAGCGACAGGGACAGATGCTCTTGCGCCGTATAAGCCCTGGCTTTGCTGCTCTGACGTCTGAGCTGCATCTTGCATTACAGCTCCTTGACCAAGAGTCTCGTCTTGTTTCCTCACTGTCCTCTTGGAAATAAACGGCAAAAAAAAAGGTGTCTGTCCCAGCCAGTGCTTGCAAGTCCCCGTAATCCAGGAACTGTCTCGAAGACGCTTGGAAGCTCAAGCTTTGCTCGACCTCGAGCTTCAGGCGAGTCTCCAGCGGCGCTCGCCGGACTGCAGCTCACGGGGCTCCGGCCCTGCCCAGGCCCCTCCGCGAACTCCCGGGGTCTGTTCTTTTAGCGGTACACGCGCAGCTCTCCAGAAGGAGGGCGACGGGGATGCAATCCGTGCTCCACCTCGGCCTGTCCGTCCGCTGACGCTCAGCAGAGCCCCCGCGGTCCTGCGCAAGGGGAGTTTGCAGCGACACGTCTTCCTTTCCATGCACAAAGAGGATCGAAGCCTTGAATCCAACAGACAGCCCACAGGGGTTGCTGGGGGGGTTGTTTTCTGGCTTTTCCGTTTTAATTTCTTTGTTTTTCCTTTTCTTGGAGCGGAGGGGAAATGGAAAAATCAGGGTGGCGTACAGGAAACAGAGAGCCCAAAGCAGTTTTGGTAGGTTTGACTCTGCTCTCTTGCGCGTGCGCAGGCTCGGACGGCCGCAGCTGCTCCGTGTCGCTCCCCCGAGATCAGTCAGTTCTACTGAAAGATGAGCCCCCACCAGAGCTCCAATGCCCTCCTCTGGGTGAGGCCCAGCACTTTGCTGAAGAGCTGGCTCCGTTTTCACGCCTCGAAGCAGAAAGACGAGAAAGGAGGGTGTTAAGGTGTCCCACAGCACTGCCCTAACACCCAACTGCTACTTTTTCTTAAAGGAAACCTAATTCCCCACCTACACCGTGAACAGCCCATGACAATATTAAAGCCGCCAGAGCTACGTCCCGGTCGCGGCTGGTGTGGTCTATGTTCTTTGAACGCTGGCCTCCCCTGGGAAGGAGACTGGTTACCCTTGCTCGCGGCTGGTCGGCTTTGGTCTTCAGGCTCCTGTTGCCAGCGCTGCGCCAACAGCATTCCTGCTGCGGGTGACGGGTCCTTCTCCCGCTTCCCTGGTGGAATTATTCCTGTTGGCACGGGGTTCTGGAGATCTGACTGTTTACGAACCTCGCGCACCTCTCTCTCGCTCTTAAAGGCCGGTTTTGGGAAGGCACCGGTGCATCCCCTGAGCTCCTGGCCCCCAGTGGTGTGCTGCAGCTGCCCCGGGGGACGCTGTTCCCTTCCAGCAGTTCTGTTCTTGTCAAATATTTTTTCTCACCTTTCCTATCACTTGAAGGATCCATTTGGACGCACCAGAGGACAAAATCCGTAAAAGAGATTAAAAAACAATGCCTGTGAGCCACTCTGATAAAACCCTTCCCAGGCAGCTCTTTGACCCAGAGAACAAGACAAATATGCAGATATTGTCCAGATGTGACATTCGGCACTAAAATCATCCTCGTTCTCAAAACGAGAAAACCCAGGGGTTCGAATTGCCCTCGATTGGGATGGGCGTGTGTTGTGACCTGCCTACGGGGCTGAGGTCACGATCTAAGCGTGAAAATACTGAAATCCTGGTGGTCCAGGGCCCTTCAAACACTCTCAAGGCTTTGAGCACCCACCCAATATAAAAATCGGCTGATTACCAGGGTCAAAACCCTGCTGGAGGCAGCGAGGACACATTGAGCGGTCACCCCAAACAGGTGAGGTTTCCTTAGATGGGTAACCAAGAGCATCTTTATTTCCCTGCTGCCCCCGCCAGCTTATGGAACTGAACCCCACCGAGGTGTGGGCACAGCGCTGCCGTCTTCAGTCTCTGCTGTCCAGAGACACGCTTGTCAGAGCTGGGCGGAAATACGGGACTGTTCTGCTCGTCAGAACAACCCTTTTCATCTTGTAACTGCCACAAGATTTGGGGGGAATGTTGGAGCTGACTTAGGGAGTCAGGAAGAAGCTCCGTCCATCCCAGGAAGAACTGCAGCCCCGCTCCTGCCCAGCCCAGAGGCGATTGCCCGGTTCTGGTCTGCAATCCTAAAGGGCCGGGCCAGGGCAGCGCCAGGGGCCACATTTCTCGGGTGCTGAGGCAGCTCTGCTGCTCCCAGGGCCGTGGGCTCGCCCTGGCGGGCGGCCGGCTCTCCCCTGTCCGTGGCTTTACCCCGGCCGGAGCGCGTCAGGCTGGCACAAGTACGACGTGTGGTTCAGGACAGGTTTACAACAGCAGACATCCCCGATCCGACCCGTACATCGGCCTCTCCCTCCCTTCCCTCCACCTCCGCTCACCGCTGCTGAGTAGGACCTTGTGAAGATTTATTATTTCCAAACCTGATTGGAAACTTTCTCGTGGAGCATGCTCTCTGTTAGAAAGCATCGATTCTGACGGGGCCCAGGGGAAAGGAATAACTTAGGAAGAAAAATCCAGGAGTTTTCAGAGTAGAAAATCTATATTTTTCACTCGGGAATATTTTTGTATTTACAAAAGGTGACTTTTTCCTTAAAAACCTCTCCAAGTCAAAACAAAACATTTTGTTTTACCAGCTGCCCCCTTTCAAGGAGCCTGACACTTTCTTCCGCAGGCGATTTTCACATTGTTTTCCTTCAAAACAAAATGAAACTCGACCGGTGGAGTTCTTCACCAGGCAGAAATGCCAGGGGCTCCCGTTTCCAAGCTGTGAAAATTCGACCCGAGGCTCAGCCCCCGCCCTGCCTGTTACCGGGCCGTGGGGAAGAGCCCCGGAGCCGGAGCAGAGGGTTCTGTCGGTTATTAGGTGCTTCCATAAACTCATTCCTACCGCAGCAGCCCCTGACTGTAGACATGCACGACCCGAAGGACCGAAGCCTCGCTCCCCGCTTCTCCCACAGGGGCTATAATTCCACCCTCTGTTTGTTCCATTTTTATTTATTTTACGTGACGCAGCGTTCTCCCCTCTGTCCATCCTGCTGCTGTTTATTCCCTGCTTAGCCCCAGGAGCAGCCAAAGGGCACCGAACACGCAGCGATTCTCACCCTTACTGTCTCTACCTGAGCAACACTCGAAAGGATCGAGTAGAAATCTTGCTTTTTTTTCAAAACAAAAAAACCCTGACAAAGTGCAATAATAAAAATGATTCAGCTGCAACTGTGATGATCCCCCAAGCTCGCTACCGCCCGGGGGGTCCCTGCTCCAGCCCAGCAGGCCCAGGGCAAGACCGTGCTCTGCCCCTGAGAAAAGCTCCCAGTTGTCTCCCAGACATCTGGCTCCAGAGCTGCACTGGCAATCTCAGCTCCCCAGCTCTCTGGCACCATCGCTCTTCTCGTCCAAAGCCCCTTGGCACCGCTCTGGGCACCAGGCAGCAATTTTCCGTGAAGACCAGACGCTCACGCGTGAATAACGCGTGACGCAGCCGCCCGAAGCGCCCCTTCCACGTGCTGATTTCTCAGGTGTTAAAGCTTTGAGCGTTACTTAAGAATTCTGCCAAATCCCCCTCCCCAAATCCTTCTTTCTGCACGGCTGTTGCGTACTCCAGGAACCTGCCCTCGGTCCGGCGGTGGAGTATTGTTACACTGAAAATTCAAAAGCTTGTACCTGCTCATCTGCTTCTTCAACAGGAAACAACTTTCCTTGGTTCCACTGTAGGGAAACAGTTCTCTGCTCCTCTGACTCTCCAGCCTACCAACCCTCTTCCTCTTTGCCTTGTAGTTCAGGTTCTCCTTTCCTCTTCTTCAAAAGGGGATTTGGGGAGGTGGGGGGGCGGGGTGTTGCTTTTGGGAAAAGATCTGCACTGATTTTTATGTAAGTGAAACCTTCCCTATGAACAGACACTGGGACGTTGTCCCGGTCCGCTGCAGCTCTCTTTATTTTCATTGATTTTAAGGCTGTGATGAAAAGATTTTTTTAAAATTAAAGGAAAATTAAAAAAAAAAAAAGAGTCATCATTCTTTTTCATGCTGATGAACTCGATTGCTCCGAGCGTAACCCAGTGGGACGGATGGCGGCAGCCCCAACCAGTGTGTGTCACTGCCTGCACAAGGCGAGGGCTGCGAGCAGCACCCCTCTGGTCACGCTGCACCAGCACTGCCCAGTCCCCTCCCGACAGGGTTAGGACGGTGGGAAAAGCGTTTAGATTCAGCCTAACTCTCCCCTGGCCCAACTGGAGGCCGGTTCCTCTCGTCCTGGCGCTTGTTCCTGGGGAGAAGAGACCGACCCCCTCCTCGCTCCAGCCTCCCGTCAGGGAGTTGTCGAGAGCCAGAAGGTCTCCCCGGAGCCTCCTTTGCTCCAGGCTCAACACCCCAGGTCCCTCAGACCTTCTCCAGACCCTTCCCCATGTTCTCCAGACCCTTCTCTGGACACGCTCCAGCCCCTCAGTGTCCTTCTGGGCGTGAGGGACCCAACCTGAACCCAGCATTCGAGGAGCGGCCTCCCCAGTGCCCCCAGTCCAGGGGGACGATCCCTGCCCTGCTCCTGCTGGCCTCTTCTTACTCCTCACTAGTTTTTTCCACCTCTGTGTCTGTGCTCCCTCCCCGCCAGCCCCTCGGAGGGTCCCCTGCCTTTGGTGGCATTCCCAAAGACACCGGCGTGTGGCGGCGAACCCTAATGGAGCTTCCAAGCCAAAGCGAGCACAGACGCTGCTTTGTGCAGCGCGCTCCGGGTTTGTGGGTCTATCCATGCGGGAATAACGCGGCACAAAAAGGAGCCAACGGAGGAGCAACAAGTCTGCCGCTCCCCGCTGTATTGTCCGGCGTGTCAATTATGTCAGCTCCGGAGACCAAAGATTGCATCATTATAAGAATAAAGAGCGCCCTGGCAGGGGCGGCGCAGAAAGAACCATCCTGCAGGCTGCTAACGGCCAAGGAATCTTGCTCATGCACAACCCTGCACAACTGTGCCTTGAGCACACGTGGAGAGGGGAGTTGAGACGTGGTATTTCTCGTTACGCGTCAGGGAGATCAGAGCGGAGCCCGGGTTCTTCGTTAAGATGTAGGCAAAGGGTCTCCTGTAAAAATAGCTGCAATTTGCTTGACAAATGCCGACAAGCGGGTGAGTTCTGCTTTGCTCGTCAGCTGCCGCTCGGCAGGAGCGAGCTTACTTCCCCTCAGCCTCTCTGCCTGCTTCTCCTGCTCCCTCTCCTCTCCGCAGCCAATCCCCGGCACGCTCCAGCTCCCAGCCAAATAAGGAGAAGCAGCGCGAGGAACCCCGGCTGCGTGCAGGCACCCATGGCCCCACCCAGCCCAGCGGCCGAGCCAAAGCGGCTTTTTTTGGTTACTTCCCCCTCCCCTGGCTCGAAGACAGGCAAAGCCCCTTCTCCCTCCCTCTTTCTGATGAGATAAGGGAGAGATACCTGGGAGATTCCTGAGGGATTGGGGATCGTGGGTATGTGACAGGCTGGGAAGAGCCAGTGCTGCTCCGCGGGTGCTGTGACAGCCTCGTCTCCTCTGTGGCACTGATAGTCCGCCCCACGTCTCATTTTCCTGGGCCATGAACCCCCTTTGGGGTCAGTAACAGGCCGGATGAAGAGAGCAGCTGCACAATTTCTGAATTACTGCAAGGCCTCTTGAAAGCAGAATACAACTATTAAGAGGCTTTTGATGGCTATAAATAGAATTTACACACACTCGGAAGCAACCTTTACACCGTGGGAGCGAAGTAAAGGGCTTTGCTATACAGAAGAAACCGGCCCGCGGTGTTTCCGCAGCAGCGCTCCACGGCCGGGAATTCTATCCCACACATCACTTCACGGTAACAAAATTATGGGGGATGAAGCTGTATTTCTCCAGCAGTTCCCAGTCTCAGAGCCTTCCACGGCATTAGGGGGAAAAACAAAAGACAAGCCCCCAAAGCCTGGAACGGAGCACCACGATTGTGCCTCACGCCAGAGGTTCTCGGGCTGCTGCGGTGGGCGGATAAACACAGTCTTCTGACACAGCCGAGAGCTCCTGCGGCACAGGAGAATTTCTTGGGGTTACCGACAAAGGAAACTGCAGAAGTTGTTGCCTTTCTTTTCCTCTAATGCCTCAAAATACCAGGCGAGATCTATTTCTGGAGGTGGAAAGCTCTAGGCCCTCTGATACCCCAGCTGTGAGGGTCAAATGTGGCTGAACACCACAAACCCAGTGGGATTCCAGTGTTATCGGAGCCGGGGGAATTATTGCCTGGACACTCGACTCAGCAGCTGTAGGTGAGCACCCGGTGCTCCGGCTGGGGAGCAGGGGGTGGCCTGGGGCCGCGGTGAAGCTCGCCTGACGACTGCGTGCTGATCAGTTTTACCCCCACGGGGCGATTGGTTTGGAGTTCTGAAATAATACACTGAGCTCATCGTAACGCTCTTTCTGGGAGCTGCCTCTCACCAACGGAAAGTGCGGGGCTCCTCTCCTTGGAGAGATGGAGTGTTGAAACCCTCTTTCAAGTCCCGAGAGGGAGAGGAAAAAAATTAGAAAATAGTTTGACCTACATTCACAAGAATAATTATTGACTTAACGAGTTCCAACCAGGTTCTCAAATTAAAGCTCATCAAGAACAGACCCACTTCCCTAAAAAGAAAAAAGAGAAAAAAAGGGAAAAGTGCAGTTTTATTATGTGTCAGATGCACATGTGTGTGGTGATCCTATGGAAATGCACCCTGGAACGTGCCTGCACGAATATTTGTGTGCACTCGTGACCCTTTAGGGAGGACAGAGCTGAGAAGGGCTCGCTCAGCACTTCCCTCCCGTCAGCCCTTGGGCCACAGGAAGGCAGGAACCCGGCAGCCGTGGACTCGAGAGCGTCAGGGTCAGCCCGACAAACGGGCGGCAGCAGAGACACCTCAAACCGTTTTTCCTACTTGCAGTTATCTGTTACAACGGAATCACGGAATCACAGAATCTGTTTCACACGCTTCCTAGAACTCATTCACGCTCACTGCGCCCGACCCCCCCCATCTCCTCGCCCCTGTTTGTTACGTCTCGGGTTTTTGTGCTCTCTGCTGTCTTCGCACGGAGCCTGTGCCAGACGGACTCTCTGGAAGGGGGAATTATGGCTCTTCGGCAACTGCACGCAGTCGCTTTAGAGACTCCTCCACGTCCATTTGTGTCTTTCCATGTGACATCTTTCTGCTGCCAGTTTTGACTCCCCGTTTCCTTCGTCTGTAGCAGGGTGTGGTGTCACCGGCGGGGACGGGCCCCCGTGTGCCCGCCCTGACCCTCCCGCTGGCGTGGCAGGAGGTGCTGGGTGGGCAGAGGAGCCTGTGTCCGCTGGGGGCCGATCTATGTACACACAGGCATGTACACATAGATTTCACACCAACACTTCCACACAGATACAACCCCGACTGACTCAGGAAGATGCTGCAGGGGCTGCTGGAAGAGGTAGTAGGAGACGTGCGGCTGAGCCTGGCAGCCCGGCTCCTGCCGTCCGGCGTTTGCCGTCAGGAACCGGAATGCTGGGTGTGAACTGTGCCGCGAGCAGGCGGCACGAAGCGGTCGGCATTTCAAAAATGCTTCCGGTCCACAGGGAGAAACCCGGTGGCAGGAACACAGCGCGGAGCCGGCAGCTCCGCAGTTACTAGTTCCTTGGCAACTTCACCCGAGAAACTCGATCTCCGTGACCCAGTTTCCCCAGTCTGTCTGAAGACCATAATCCCTCATCCACCTACCAAAGGCTGCGGTGGGGTGATGAAGAGGCAGCCGATGCGCCACGCGTCCGTTTTCGAGGCTCGGCTCGTCAACGAGAAGAGCTGTTCGTGGGAGTTACTAATAAGTCTCAGAGCATCCCCCCGACTGGCACCAGCATCCCTCCCTTCGGCTGAGGTCAGAAGTGGTTTCGACCCTTCTGCTGTTTAACGTGACAGCTGGTACTGAAAAGGCTGGAAATCGTAGCTGCGAGTTACACGTTTCTATCAGCACGGCACCAGAATGGCCAATCAGCTGCTGCACCTCCCGACACCGCGGGTTTGTTTCCAATTATAAGATGCTCCCAAGGGCCTGGAAGCTACCGTGAACCTTCCACTTCATTATTCTGCGATGCTCTCACCAGCTCTTTTGCTCTTCCCGGCTCAGAGCAAAGACAGGGTGTTTTTAACTGCTGAATGTTTGGGAGAGGTCAGAGAAGCCGGAGTTCGAAGCACTGGAGATCAGCCCCCCATGACCCAGGGGCTCGGGAGTTATGCATAGAAATGGTTATTGCTTCTTCCAAATCCCGTCCCCCGGGGCTGGCGGGAAGGAGCTGCTTCACAGCTCCGTGGTTAGAATAAAGAGTCCATACATGCAGGGGAGGCAGACAGAGGGTGTTATTGAGAGCTGGAAGAGGCGCTGGCGCACAGTGCCATACCGAGCAGGACGCATGCTGGCATTACTGGAACTGCCCAGCAGCGACGTGGACATCATTATTTACGGGACTCACTCTCACTAGACGGACTGAAGAGTTGCGTTGTCAACGTCTTCCTTCAAAACTCGCCCGCCTTGTGCTCTAGGCCTGCCAACCTCACAGGCCTGAGAGAACCAGCAAGGAGTCACCGGAAGAAAATCAGCACGATGGTGGCGATGGGTGCTGTGAGCACAGGCCACAAGACGGTGGCTTCCTTTGGGACCCCTCATGGGGCAGCTCGTGGGGTGCTGAGATACAGTGACCGAGGGACAATAAGCACACGGCTGGGATAGGCGAACTCGGGAATTTGCGTAAGGGTCCTGCTGTTCCTGACAGCCACGAGATTGCATGGCATCACCCTGAAGTCACTCCCACCAGATCAGAGAGGTGCTTCAGGGACAGGTGGGGCTTCACCTCCTCCCACCCAGCAGTTACAGTTCATGGAACTGAGTTCCAAGATCATCTAGGGGCGGTTGGAGCTAGATGATCTTTAAGGTCCCTTCCAACCCAACCCCTTCTGTGATTCTATGAGCAGATGGCCCTGCGAGATCCCTCTACGTTCTCAGTGTTCATGAACGGGCTGAAGAAATCGCGATTTGAATTCAAAAGCTTCTCCCCACCAGCTGAAGTCCTGTGGCTAACGATGAGAAGGAAGGACAGTTTCGTAACCAAGAATATCTTCCTTCCCTCATTCAGGTGCTGATCGCTAAGCACATGCATAACTTTGGCGGCATTGCTGGATCCCCTCTTTAAACCAGGCCTCTCCTGGGCAGACCTCACTCCTGCTGAGCAGCCCTGCAGCTGCCCCTGCCCGCCGGACAGACGGTGTGGGCTTCAGCGTGGCCTCAGCCCTCCAGACCGCGTGGGATCCTGCACTCCACGGTGTGCTTGGCGTGTCAGCTTGCTCGCCAAAGGCCGGATCTTTGGATGTGAGCAGGGAAGAAGGCAGAGCAGAGAGCAAGGAATCGAATGAGGGCACCAGACCCACCCCCAGCAGCCAGTGACGGGGCTTTCCTTCATGTCTCGCCAGAACCCCTCTAGTGCCTCTTGTTGTAACACCCAGCCAAGTCTCAGCAGGGAGGAAAATTCTGACGATGCTGAGCGAGCCTGAATGCAGGGGATGGAGAAGCAGCGTTGCCCGAAGGCTAGACCCAGCAGCTGGGAGGCCAGCCTGGCTCCCTTACTGGCTATGCTGTAACATGGGCAAGTCACTCGATTTCTGCAGAACGGCCTCCCCCTTCCTGCGAGCCCAGTGTTCTTCCTGCCCACCCACTCGCCGCTATATATAACCCAGCGCTGTCTACCTCTCCTGCAGCCCAGTGCGGGAGTCACGCTGCCCTGAAATCCGGAGATGGCATTCGCAGTCACGCAGGTTCCTGGCAAAGCCGGGCCCGAACGCCGGCTCCTGCTGCTTTCTGGTCCTTTAAAAGTCTCAGGGTGACTTTTGTTTTTAACGTCTGTTGGCAGGGAAGCAAACCGGTACATTTCTATAAACGAAATGAAACCAGCAGCTTTCAGCTTTGCTGGCCTCCGTTACGCCGTACCTCACCCTCTGCACTTTTCACGTGGAATCTTATTTTCTTATAATCCATCTTTCAAACCAAAGACCTTGTTCTCTTCTGGTGCGTATGTCTGCCAACCAGAATCTGCTTCACAGAACCAAGGAACCCACCCCAGCAGATCCAGGTAGCTGTGGGAATGCCTGACTTGGAGTCATCAGCAAAGCCAGGGCAGAAGAAGCCCCTTGTGTGCCCATCCACGAATGCGGTCACAAGCTCCTGCCGAAGGGTTAGACTTGAACTCTTTAAACCAACCAAATGAACTCCAGCACACCAGAGGTGGAACCGAAGCGATTGAAGAGCAAGGGCCAGAGTCTCCCACACTTCAGCAAACTGGCGCATCTGCTGCGGGGACCAGCCTTGTAACGCCTCGTACAAAACGTGGGTGACAGCTCAAGTGGGTGCACTTAGAAATCTAAAAAAACAGAGGTACCATCTCGCAGCGCTTTTCCTCTGACAATCCCATCGCCCTCCTAGTGGCCCAACATGTTCCGCTGTGGTAGCTTTCCCAAGGCTCTCGGACAGCTTGTGACCTTGTTTATTCTTTCATTTCGGAAACGTCACTGTCTGTATTTTAAGATGCCTTAAAAACAACTTCCCCTTTTCCAGTGCCTTCTGTACAGCTTCGCGTCCTCTTCTCTCTGCTTCGCAGTTCAGAAATGTTCCCGTTACACAGAAGAGCTGCCTACCTTCAATCACAAGATGTTTGTTTGGTTTTGAGAACAACCTTCACGAATTCAGAGACAAAAAAGAAGATATTTGGTCATAAGAAAGTCTCATGCTACAGAAATTCCTGATTATTTACTAACCAACAGTGAAAGTGATTGGGAGGAAGTATTACCTGGCACAAAACAGCCCCAAAGAGCTTCCTGATTAATTCAGAGGGAAAATGAAAACTAAAGGTGCCAATTCAGATCAAGAGGGTAGAAGGGAGACTCTTCAAATGGGAACAGAGCAGGTGCTTGCTACAGGGTAGAGCAACGCGGGCGCCAGAGCGAAGGGAGCTGGGTGAGGAGGATTGTGAACATATTTACAGCCATCTGGTCTCTCTAATTATCCACATGATGAAGCTGCCTGAGCGCTCACCAAAATGCAGAGAAAGAGGCAAGGAAGGAGTTTGTTTGGGCAGAGGATCTTGAGTGCTTCGTGCTTTCAACGTATGTTTTTTGGAAATGTTTTATATCACTTACAAGATTATTGATATTCCTGGAGAAGTAGGAAAATGACTCCAGAGGAAATGGAAGGGCTACTCCTTCCGCAGCTTTCCCTCCAGGCTACTAACAACCCAGCCAAAGGGAAGAAAGGACACAGCTTCTTGGGAGGCAGCATCAGGGGTCAGGCACGGCTCGGGAAAGCTGGATTCCTCCTCATCTGTGTGTTGCCCCTTCTGTTACACTCCCACTCCGTGTCTATCTGACACTGCCCGGAGAGGGCAAAGGAGAGCAGGAAAGGCACTGCTCTCGCCATCATCGTCCTGCGTTGTTACCAAGCACGGGGCACTCCCAGCCCCGCAGCCTCGGAGGCAAGGCCGGCGGCCACAGCTCAGCTGGGGCAGGACGAGCGCATGGTAACCTCCTGGTGTCGTGCTGGAGGTTACCGACCTCTGAGGTGAGGCACAGCAGCTCCCCTCACCTCCTGCCCACCAGAAGCAGGAGCTGGACGCGCGTGTTTTGGTGTGGAAAGCTGCCACCGGCTGCTTGCCCTTCCTGCATGGAGCTTACTGGGAGGTGATGGAGAAGTCGCCTTGCTGTGCCCTCTTATGATGGTACAGTATTTCCAGCTGGTCCTTCTGAGGCGTGTCCTGTCTGCCGCTCCGGGACGGGCTGTTCAGTGAACGCTCAGGGTAGCTGCACAGATGTGAAGGTCTAAGGGACCGTGTTTCACAGTATTGATTTTAAGTACTGAGATAGGCATTTCTGTATCGCTCCGTTTTTTCTTCTCCTTTGTCAAAGTTTCTTTTTAACGAAGTCTTTGAGCATTTTACAGCAGTGTGCCTACACTGGAAAAACAGGCATGAACACCCTCTGGGTCTTGTGTGGGGTCAAAACAGAGCCGAGGATTGACCGACGCGAGTAGCAGCTGCCTCCAACTGCGTTTCCTGCCTGCCCAGAGCAGGGAGAACAGGAAAGAGCCCTTGCAAAAGGGGTTATCCTCTGAATACTGGGAGCTGCTCCAGACAGGAACAATCTTTCTTAACCGGTTGTGAAGCCTCCAGTAAATTTCACATTCTGAGATAATAACGGAATGGCTGTGCCTCAAAAATCCAGGGGTTAAAGGGGTTTGATGGGCCAGCGGCTTAAACGACAGTGCTAATCATCCTACGTCCCTGTGACTCCAGGTGCTGCGATTTTCAGATGTATTAGTACAATCCTCATACCACAACTGTGAGAGCTGCCAACGCTCGTTCTGATTTGCCACTTTCCCAAAAGCCCACAGAAACAGATGGACTTTGCGACACGCCTGGAAAATTAATTAAATCTGGATGCCAGTGGACAAAGGAGGAAGGAAGAGCCAGATTCAAGGGCACCTCCTGACAAACGTTCCTTCCTGTTCCCAGCGACACAGGGCTGGTGACGCACAGGCCACACCGAGCGACCAAATACCTCCAGAGGGTGTTTGCTGCTCTCAAAGACACAGCGAATGAAAAGGTGTGTGTGTTCGTGGCCACAGGCTGCTGAGAGTCCTGCTGGCCCTGTGGGGTTTGTGCTAAACCCAACCACAACCATTGCTGGTTTTGTGTCCCCAGTAAATAGGAAAGCTCCGAGAGAAGAGGTGAGAAGGAGGAGGAGAGGGGTGACAGGCGGTTTGAGAAATGGAGCAGGGTGGTACTGAACTGGCCCCTCTGTGAGCCAGTTGTTGGGATTCCGTCTGCGCGCTCCTTTGTGGCACAGACACCCGGTGACTGGTATTGGTACAAATGCCACTGGCGCGGGGTCAGGACTGAGCGAGAAAGTGAGCGCAATGACATGGCAGGAGAGAAGAGAACAAACTCGCTGGGGCCTGCAGCCACCCCGCCCCAGACCGGGACCTCGTTCCTCTGTGAAATCAGCAACCTACGTCCTGACTGGGAGGAGGAGAAGCTGCCCAGACGCTCCCGGGTCTGTCAGGAAATGGTGCTGACGCTCAAAACCCAGCTGCCCCGGGAGCTGCCTCATTTTCTGTAATGCTATTCCCGGACATGGGAGAGGAGGAATACCTCCCAGAAACCAGCGGTCCCCGAGCGCAGGATTTGATGATCCTGTTTCAGCATGTGCGATACAGCCCAGATTTCGAGCAGCAGCTGCGCTGGGCCGGGAGGACTGGCTCCTGCCTAACGGAGAGCAACGGCGGGTCAGGAATTGTCGTTTGTTACTACTACTACTTGTACACTCAAGAAATCAACCTCTGTATTCAGTAAATTTAACGGGATAAGAGGAGCGTTGGCCAGAAACACGGTAGGGACACTTGTCCTTCATGGCTGATGGTAAGAAACGCCATGACAAACAACCTTTAAACAAACTGTGATAAGCCCAGAATATTTTGGCTTGGAAAAGAAAAATGAAGACAAGACAGAGCAATGCTGTTCCCAGTTGATCCTTCCCTCTCCCCTTGACGTAGGCTGAGTTTTTGCTCCCCAAGAGCAAGTTCGGATGTAGCATTATATTCTGTCAACATACGCCCCAAAACATTGTGCCAGTGGCCCCAGTGGTGTGCGGGTCCTCAACATGACAGACCAGCCTCTAAATCTGCTGGACGGTTCATTTAGAAGAGTGAACGCAGAAGCGAAGGCAAATGCACTTCCCTCTCTGTGTACGGACGGTGGAGCACTGGTTTCCCAGAGCTCGTGCACACCAGACAATGGGGTACAAGCTCCTCCAGGCTGCGGGATGAATGAGGCCTTTCAGGGCCCGCACACTGCCCTGCTTGTTCCCCGAGTAGTGCTTGCGGGTGGCTGGCAGGGACAGAGGACGCTGGACCAGGCGGTTTGTCTGCCAGCTCAGAAAGAGCAGACCCGTCTTACGGCAGCTCCCTCCGCGCTTCCCATCGCACCCTGCTGCTGCATCGGACGCGATAGGTGAAGGCACACTTTAATATTAACGCCCCAAATCAGGTGCCTCGGCTGTCAGAACCCACTGAAAGCCGGGAGCCAGCTCAGTTTTCGGGACCTGCCACACCGAGCTGGCACGCTCTCCAAACCGCCGCACGCTGCCAAGTCGGTGCGTACCTGCTCCTCCCGAACCGCCGCCCCGGGAGGGATCGATGAACGGCTTCGGAAGCTCCTGCCGTAGTTCCCCCGCCGAGGGTCGGACTGCCGTGCCACGGGTGCCCTCTAGTGCTGCTTCTCCCCAAACCAGGGGCCAGCGAGCCCAGCACGTCTACAAGCAGAATCCTGGTTAAGGAATACCCATCAGGAGATTTTCATGGAGCCGCAGCTATTTTTAAATCCGTTTTTCCTTCCTCTTTCCTCCCCCTCCCTCCCTATTCACCGAACGCCAAAGCAGAGAACTGTGAGAGCACCTGGGCGTCCCACGAGGGGCCCGCGAGCCTCGCTTCCCCGTGCCTGCACGTACTAACAGAAAAATGCACAAAACCCAGCAAAACACAGCGGATCCCCTCCTTCTGAGCCGTTCTTTGGTTCAGACGCACGCAGTGTTTACCATCACTGAACCGGGGTGTATTTTTTTAGTAGGCAGCAACAGCTCTTGCTGCCAAACCCAACCCGCAGCACTGTTTGCTGTTGGACGTGGCAGTTTTCGTGTTGGTGATTCTCATCACTTCATCACACAGCTCACAGCGTTTTACACGTTTCTCCAAGCCCGAATTGCTGAATTCATGGGATTACACGAGAACTTCAGCTTCCCCTTCATCACATAAAAACAGAGGAAACAGGAAAGCTTCTCCCTGAAGGCCAGACACTGAGAGACCCTCGTGGTTTTATATCCTTAACAGTAGGTTTTTTTCTATTTCATTTGCGAGGAAGGGGAGTAAAGGGGAACAAAAGGCCAACTCATTGTCTTGGGATGTGTGGGACCGGCAGGGGACAGTTCTGCTAGTTCTTGGTTACGTTAGAGATGAACCAAACCCCTTTTGCCCAAGTCTTACCTGCGCTGGGGTTAAACAGCCGCTAAGGGAAACGGACGCCTGTCCCCGGCGGGTCTAAAGGTGACCAGGAGGGTGGTGACGCCCGCCACGGCGCAGCAGCTCCAGCGGCACCTGCAGAGGCAACAGCGCGGGCGTTTCCCGAGGAAGACGGCTCGCCCGAGCAGGTCTCTGTGGCGAGGACCGAGTTTATCACCCTTCCCTCGGCGGGAGCACCCCCACCATCGCTGCCCTTGGCCCTGCCTCCGGGTACCCCCAATCCATTCGGCACCGAGATGTACCCGAAAGCCGGCGACAGTCGCTGTGGGGAGGGAGCTGAGGACTGGGGAGGTTTGTCCGTCCCCGCGCGGTGGGAGCACGGGCCGGAGCTGGGGGACAGACAGACAGACGGACGGAACACACTGCAGCACGAGCTGCCTGTAGCAGGCGTTAACGTGTTCTGTAGCCACCGCGTTGAACCGGGGAAGAATTTCGTCATTATTTTCACCCTGGGCAGCTGTACCGAAGTCCAGCTAAACTTACGCCTTCACAACCAGGACGCTGAAAACACCCTTTGGGGTCAGGTTTTTTTCCCCCCCTCTGTTTGCACTTGGAATTTCTGGTTCCCAC
Source organism: Bucorvus abyssinicus (assembly GCA_009769605.1). Classification (NCBI taxonomy): domain Eukaryota; kingdom Metazoa; phylum Chordata; class Aves; order Bucerotiformes; family Bucorvidae; genus Bucorvus; species Bucorvus abyssinicus. The sequence continues at coordinate 52,334 of CM020061.1, read as the reverse complement.
CACCCACCCCCTGCATAAAGCCGACAGGAGAAGGCTCTCTTGAGGGGTGGGGGGAGGCAGAAGCTGGTTTTTGGTGGAAATGAGGCACCCGGCGGCACTTCCCCTCCCCTCGGCGCTGCGCTGAGGCAGCGATCGCTGAGGGGGCGCGAGGCGGGGCGGGAAAGGCGGGCCGCGGCGGAGGGGCGGAACTGCGGCAAATCTCAGCCAATCAGCGGCGGGGTCGCGGCTGGGCTCGGCCCCTGCTCCCCGGATCGGGGAACCCCGTGGCCGACCGTTTCCCGCTCTCCGGTGCCCCGCGCGCCCCCTCAGGCGGGAAATGAGGCGCCCCCAGCGCGGCCCTTACCCGCCTCCCGGGCCCGGCCCCGGGGAAGGAAGGGGAGGAGAAGCGGCAGAGCTGCGAGGGGGAGATAAGGGCCGAGGGGGGCGGCAGAAGGCAAAGCCTCCGCGAGGAGCAGGAGGGAGGCCGCCACGCGGCCGCCCGGCAGCAGGGCTGCCCCTGGGCGCGGCAAAATGGAGGAGAGGCCCGCTGGGACCCGCGGAGACGGCAGCCGCGGGCCGCGGGAGGGCACCGGGCCGCCCCGCTGCCTGCCCGAGGGGAGCGCCTCGGCTCCGCTGTGTTCTGAACCGGAGGCTGCCAGGCCGGGGCAGGGAGAAAGACGGTCCGTGGCGGGTCCCGACGAGCTGCTCGCCGCCAGCAGAAGGAGCGGGGGAGCCCGTCAGCCCCCGCCCCGCGTCTCCCCGGGGTTTGAAGACGTGCGCACACGGCACCGAGCATCATCTGCTTCGCCCGGCGCGGCAGAGGCTGGTTACAGCCGACATCCACCCGCCGGCATCCCCCAGAGGTCCGCAGAACTCACAGAGCAGCTCTAGCTGCGGTTCCTCTGCTGGCCTCGCTCCAGTGGGCAAAGAGGGACTGAGCCCCCAGGATGGGGCTCTAAATAGAAAGGCAATTTCTCCCAACGTAAAAACAATAAAATCCCAGAAAACCACCACCCACTTCTCGGCTCATCACTCATCTCGGAGAAGAAAAGCCTGTTGAGTTAGTAGGTTTCTCAAGTGCATCCAGAGTATTTTTGCCAAGAACGCTGGACTAATCCCAGAATAAAAATGCTATGTCAAGCTGCACGGGAGAAGCAGCTTCTTTTTTTTTTTTCCTTGAGCAAGTATTTCACAGGGGTGGAGGCAGCTGCAGCTCAGGCTGTGGGACACACCGAGTCAGCAGTTACGAAAGGAAAAACAGCACCAGGCTCTTGGTTCTCGTTTTTGTCTCTTAAGGCTCAGCCAGACACGCAGAGCTCCGCCACAAGCCCGGCACTCATTTATACCGTATGCAAAAGCCTGTCAGCTCCCACACTGACCTCCTCTGGGAACAGTGGAAGGGAGCGATGTGGATATCACTGTGGGTTTCCCATAGGTACCTCGATGGCCCCAAGAATGGGAGTGTCATAAAGTCCAAGTTCTAGCCCCAGAAAGATCCGCGATTCCACAGGCTTCCCCCAAGCCGAGAGGGTAACAGGGAAGAACAACCACCTCTTGCTCCAATCCTTCAGAAACCCCGCTTTCTCCACAGCTGAAAGAAGTAATCCAATACAATAGTCGCAATTTATTTGAAATAATTCGGTCTGAAAAGTTTTTAATTTAAAATTTACAGCACACGTGGGGAGGAAACGTGTTTTGTTACAACTAAAAATTCTCAGAAGAGTGCTGCAGGGTTGTTTTCTTTAATTTAACACTGTCATGGCTTTATTCAAAACACAGTTGCACAAAATCAGTTACTCCAAAGTTTAAGGAAAGAGTTTGATAAGGAACCAAAACACACTATATACATACTGCCATACAAAGAGCATTAAAATAGGACAAAACCTCTACAAAATAGAAAACCCGCCCTTACGTATTTGCATGAAAAGACCACCCACCAAGCAAAAAAGTTCCAAAGTGGTCCGGAGGCTCTGTTTTACTTTAGAAACCGCGGCGCCGTTCAGCCACATGCCAAGCTGACGGACCCCAAACCGTACGGAGGTGGAACGCGGAGGAGCGGACAGCGTCACTCAGAAGCTGCGGCTGAGCGAGGCTCGGACTCGATGCACGACCCTGCCAGGTGGTTTTAGGGAGCACTAGGTCTGGGGGAAGGTCTGGACCTCGCCTCAGTTTATTCTGCTTTGTCCAATTAGCTCATCCGATGTCACAACTGGACTCGCTTACTGAAACAAGACCAGTGTGTGAGTAATTTTCATCCCTCAAATTCCATGTTTTTTCCCCATTTAAAACTAATTTTGTAAAAGACAGTGAAGGAAAACCCTGACGACGAGGTACTTTGAAGTACACACTTATAAATAACAGGCTTCAATCATTCGCCGAGACTACAAAAAATATGCAAAAAGATGGAGAAAACAGACTTTTCTACCTCAAAGCTGAGCGCAAAGCAACTGCCTGGAACACAGAGCCTCCACGACAAGACGGGGCGTGCACTTACCGAAGGTTTCTGTACGCAAACACGGGAGCTCAGGTTGTGGGTGCAAACCCAGTTCTACCACTACTTTTCTAGTGTCTTGATGGGTAATTCATTAAACACACACAAAAACCATTCAGTCGGGTCGTTTCCAAGCCTGTTGCCACCCGCCTCATCCCGCCGCTGTTAATGGCCGGCGATGCTTCACCGCTATGTGAGAAACTACGATTTAAGGCTCTATTTGGGAGGGGGGGGAAAAAAAAACCAAACCAACAAAACAAACCACACGCAGGAAATTGGGCTTTGCAGAACTTCAACCCTGCAGTATCTAAACTCAATTGAAGAGCTGGAAGTTTATCGTCTGCTAGTGCGTGAAACACCCATTAAACACTCACAGGGAACCGACCTACGGTCCCTCTCCCCCAGTTTCATGGCAGCTACCGTCAGCCAAGACGGATACAAAAATAAGTCTCTTGAATAAAGCTGTGTGTGATATTTGGTTCAGTACCTACGTGGGGCAGTGGAAGTCAGTTTTCTATCAAGACTACTGGTTTAATTCCGAATCGTGACTGGAAGAGGAATGCCCTATGGCCAAACTGGTTTTTCGGCGGCTCCAACAGAAAACCCCAGTCGGCTGGGGCAGAATTACCACGACCTGCTGGTCACAGCCCGGCTGCCGGGACAGAGCTTGTCCGCCCGCCTCCACCAGCCTTACGCCACGGACCAGGTTCCTGCAGCCATCCAGTATAAAAACCCCTCAACTATTCACTGCTGTTGTCCAGGAACGTCAGTGTTTTGCCCACAACCAGATTTTAGAAGTTTACAAGGTGACCCGTGACGAAGGACTGACTCGGGCTCGTCCTTCCCCCTTCAGTGGTCCGACTGAAGTGGCGGTTGGCTGGAAAAACAGCCGTGCCGGCAGCGACCCATTAGCGCCCGCGTTAGAAACGCATCTGCTTCACAGCCAAACCCCACGAGGGCTGCAGAACTCGCCAGACGACAACGTGAGAGCGAAGCGAGTGGAAGTTTCACAAAGCGGAACGGTTTAACCCTACCGGTTATTCGCGTTTGTTAACGCCTGCAGGGACTGACACGTTTTGGAGAAAATTCACGGGTTAGAACCTTTTCACTTTGCCACGAGATGCTCCTGCAGGTATCTGTGAATACTCCAGCAAACACGGAACAGCAGAACAAGCAGGACAAAAAAAGACCTTCCGAAACCCACTTCAGCTTTATGATGTAACACACAAAATGGGACAGAAGACTTAAAAATTATACAGGCGTCACCTTCTAAAAAGCTGAAATAAAGGTGTGATCTACTTGTCGATCTCCAATGCAACCCCTGGTGAACTCGGACTACAGTCACCTTCTCCTTCCAAAGCAACTGAAATTCGCCACATAGATTGTTTGAGTTCAGCTTTTTACGTACAAAAACTTTAAAATCTTGAAGGTAAAACCCACGTGAAATGGGTGTTTTAACTCAGGGCTAAGAGTGACCAACACACAAGCTTGGGTAAAATTAAAGAGCTCCAAATAAAAGTCTAGGGGGGGAAAACTCGACAATGGCTTCAGCGATTACAGGGCTGAGAATTGGTTCCTACGGAAAGGTTCGCTATCAGGCAATTAGATCTTATCTGGAATGATAAAAAGGGCAAGAATAGTAAAACCACACTTCTGCTATAAAAAGTTAACATACTCTCTTCTGTGGGGACATCTATGGTACATGGAGACAGACAGATCTGCATAATCACTATTGCGTATTCAGAAACTGAAGAGTCTGGTCCTACTTGTGTCTAGAACAAATTAATCGTCCTCTTCCTCGCCTTCATCTTCAGGGTCTCGTTTCCTCTTCTCCCCTCGAACGCCCTCTGCTAAGGGAGAGACGCACACAGCTCAGACATCGGAAAATCGCCTCCGCCTTTCAGAACAGGTAACGGCAATGATTTCTGTTCAGTTGTCCTTAACGCATTCACCGCCATAACACAGAATCATCCAATCACCCAACCGTTTGGGTGCGTAACGCCATTTGAGCCCATCGAGTGCCAGCGCTCCCCCAGCACCGCCAGGTCCCCACTGACCCCTGTCCCTCAGCACCACCTCCACACGGCTGGGAAACCCCTCCAGGGACTGGGCCTGACAACCCTTTCGGGGAAGAAGAAACATCTCCGTGTGCCTTACGGCTCTCCGACTAATTTGCAGCAGCCGTATTAAACCACACTCCAAGCTAAGCACGTCAGGTGCCATCCAGGAATTACTGATACGACGTAAATTCATTAAAAAACGTTTTGTTAACACGTAACTACAAGGGAAATGGTGGTTTTCTATCTCCCTAACTTTCATTTTCAGAAGTTGCAAACGCCCTGCCCAAAACCCAGCAGTTTCTGCAGATCCCCAGTGAAACACGCTCCGCTCTCTCTCCAAACTGGTACAAGCAGCTTGCACAAACCCCTTCAAGCTCATTCTCGGAAACGCGCTCTATCCGGGCAGGGGACTGTGCGCTCTTGTGGTGGAATACTGAAATGCAATTTTGTCCAATCTAACCGGTTGATCTCCCAGCACTCATGAACAATGACCCCTCCTGACCACCCGCTTTGGCCTCTTCACCGATTCGAAGGCTGTGTTTGTAAAAAGTGAAGAATTCTCACTACGCTCTCAAAATTCCAGTGATCTCAAAGACCTCTGCGAGAATCGCTCCATGAAGCCACGTGTACGGACAAGACGGACACTGGTCTGGTGAGAAATTCCAGAATTTGCCTACAGTTCACACAGGCTTCACGATTACATCACGAACTTCGCTGCTAGGGCTGGTCTAAGGACTGGGACAGTTCCTCACCATTAAAAAAGCAAAGTCCTGGGAGAGCCTCGTGGCGAGAGAACTAGAGTTAAAACCAGCTAATTTTAAGATGAATCTTGGTCATTTTTCTGAAGGGGCTTTAACAGCCACTGACTAGTGGTCACAGGAGACCTGTGGCTGGTGCTCTCTCACTACCAGGACCAGCGAGGTGCACCCACCTGAGCCACCACAAACCAGAGCACCCTGTACCTGCACAGGATTATTTTACAAGTGAGGGGACAAAAACCATCAAATACTGCACAGCTACTTCGCTCCCTGCCCGAGCTCTTGCTTAAACTGATCCTAAACCACTCCTCACACCCCCAGAGACAGACCAGCCACACGGGGATTTACGCCGTTAATGTGCACATCCCAAACTGGCAAAATTAGAGAATTAATGGGTTTTAACTTGAGAACTTACCTTCCTCCTCCTCGTCACCTCCTTCTTCCACATAGTCATCGTCATCATCTTCATCCTTTACAAGAACGGGGAAATGTTTTTACGGTCACCATTTATTTTGGGTTTATTTACACGGTCATCCTGAGCACACATTCAGAAGAACTCGCTCACTCTCCTCACGTTCCACGTTTACGTTTTGTTTCTGGGCAGGGAGACACAGCCCAACCCCGAGTCTGTGGAGTATCTGGCCCAGTATCCTCATTTCTTTGTTCTTCCTGCTTACCACCACCTTACTCCAGCTCAAGAGTAAATGATTACAAAATTAACTGAAGAGGCCACCCCAGCAAACAGAGATGACAAACAGCTTCGGTTTTCCTTGTAACCCACCGTCGTTAGCCACGGAAGAGGAGCAAGCAGAGCCACCAGGATCTTCACAAAATTACCGTTTCTACGTCAAATTAGTTAAGTTGTTGGGGTTTTGGCCTTGTACAAGGTATTTTCTGATCCTGCTTTTCAGCGCAGTGCTCCTCAGAAGAGAGCGGGCTGTTCTCCACAGCTCTCCCACCACCGCTAAGACCATTTTTAAGCGAGCGCATGGTAAAATTCTCAGCGTTTATCACAGCAAAACCCACAGGCTTTTCCCTTGTTTCATTCTACTCGAAGTGCTGGTAACTTGTTGCTACTTCATTCTCTCTGGCAAGACCAGGATATTTTCTTTGGTTTTCCAAAATAAATCAATTTACTCGATTTACTATTCTGACAGTTTAATTAGCGCGTAGCTTCTAACGGCTCACGGAGAGTAAGGGCGCTCGGCATCCTGCACTGTTATGGTGGGACAAGAGTGACCCAGGTCCTGGGCGTTAGCCAGGCCCACCGTCACAGCCGAGAGCCACCACTCGCGGTCAAGTCCACACGCTGTGCTCCCTCGACACCCACCCACGTTTGCACACTGTGCCTGTGCCCTCAGGCAGCTCCTCGCCACCATCTGGGTGGAATTTACAAACTTTACCTGAATCTCTTCTTTCATCAGGTACGACAGTCCGACTTCCTCCTCCTCTTCACCTTCCCCCAAATCTGAACCTCCATCGTCTTCATCATCTTCTTCTTCATACTCTCCTGGAGGGCCAGCTTCATCCTCATCTTCATCATCATCATCTTCATCTCCCTCTGAAATGAAGGATACACTTATATGCTATAAGTTAACGTTTCACTAACTCCTCTTCACGCAAGTCAGGGCAGTTGTAACGTTCCTTCCAGAGGGTTTTGGGGGTTTTTATGACTTTTTTAAATACAGACAACACGTGGGAAACGAGCATCATTTCAACAAAGTTCATCTTTGTGGAGTTTTTTTCCCTGAAAAAAGGCCACCAGTGAGGCCATCGCAAGCTTCAAGCAAGACTCTCGACACCTGAAGCAGCCCCGTATGCAAACTCCTGCAAGGGAGCTGAAAACGAGCCTGTGATGGGGAAGAGGCCTCTCTACAGAGTCAAACCCTGAAATATCTAAAGGCAAAACCAGCTTAACAGATAGCTGTATGTGGAGCTATGAAACACCTACAGCTCCAGAGGAACCATCCCTCACCTCACCTCTGCGTCCGGAGCTTATCACCCCTCCACAGCACCACTTAAACACGTACCGAGAAATAACAAGGTGATTTCACACTCAAGTTAACAACTTATTGATCTATTTCCAAACATTTGGTTTATTTTCCCCATTCCAAGTAGCAGCTATTTGGGCTTTCACCAAGTTCTTTTAACTACAGGCTCCAAACTTTGACCCATCCGAGCGCTCATCAACAGCCCCTCGACAGCCAGGACCCAGCAGCACCAGCTCCCAGAGAAAGATTCATGGCACAAAACAAACCCCGAGGAACCTCCGTCATCAACAGGTACAGCCCAAACCCCGGTCGTTATTCACACGGACGTGCCGCATCCCAACCACCCGTCTACTGCCAGCAGCGCTCAAACGCAGCTCGGCGGGGCGGTTCTGAACAGCCCTGCCTGGTCAGTCACCTGCTCAGCCCAGCTCATTTCAATGTATTTTTTCCTGTATTTTGCTCCCCATTAAATACAAACTTCCGCTCAAACTGTCGTCCTTACAACACCTAACGAATCGCACTGACGCAGAACTTGTCGCCCTGCGCCGACAGGTTTTCCATCAAACAACGGGAACAAGAACGAGGAAAGCTGTAGGAATAGCCGCATTAGTGGCTACACCGAGGGCAGATCAAACCCAATTCTAGACCTTTTTTGAATAAAAATGTGTATTATCCTCAAGCGTGGGACTGAAGCTGTTACAAAACCCAGTAAAATTTTTGTTACAAAATATTGAGTTTTCACGCCGTGTCACAGCGTGTTAACTCCAAACAAGTTCTAGGAGCTTGTGCTTCAAAACTAAGAGCACCAAATCACACATTTGAGAAATTACCCTCATCATCATCATCTTCCGAGTCCGGTGCCTCGTTATCTTCCTGATCAAATCCATCGAGGTACGTGATTTGCTGAAGCAGCTCGAAAATGCTGTCTCGGTAATCCTCCAGGTTCGTGATCTCACAGTTGAACAGGTCAAGGCTCTTCAAGTTCTTAAGATTTTGCTGAAAATAAACAAAAAGGGGTTTTTTTCCTCCCCCTATTTCTTGTCGTGGTATTTCCAGTTAGTCGACCACAAATGGATTTATTTCGTCCCCATCCCTTCTCTCCTAGTCAGTATTTTGCTCCCCATTAAATACGAAGTTATTTGTCAGGACGCCTAACAAAAGCGCTGCTGCGGACCCGCTCTGTGGGGCATTTGAGCACACCCAGCTGCCCCCCGAAGCACCAGCCCACCCGGCTCGGGCTGCATGAGACCGCTTGGGGCTGGTTCTTGTTGGCACAACCTGTTTTCCTTCAGGGCAAAAATCTACTCCAGCAGCCTTTCAGGAATTGGATTTAACTACAGGCATCTTGTGAGGAGCAAGAGGCGTTTGGCAGGATTTAACTGAACGATAAGGACTGGACAAGCGGTGGTGGGTCTTGTCACCGTTCAGACCTCAGCCACGGGCAGAGCGAGGCGCCTGCAGGGCCTGGCAAGCACCAGAGGTGGCAATGGAAGTGCTTTACTTGGTCTGCAAACCGGAGGGTTAAAGCACCATGGTGGGACCGAGCGTCCCGCAGTTTAGTGGGATCTTCAGGCAGTTGCTTACAGGACAAACTACACCTTAAATGACCACAAGAGGATTCACAAGGTGACACTTGGCTCCTTTCAGAGACAAGGCAGAAGCTCGAAAATCTCTTCCTCGGCGCATCCTGCTACTAACACAGAAGGGGTTTTAGCAGCACGTTGACAAGCTCCGTCTAAAAACTGCGACACGGCGTTAAGCAACTCAGGACCAGCTGGACAAACCTCAGCCACCGCAGAACCCATCCACGGAAAAAAAAAAAAAAAACAGAGAGAATATGAGGCATCTTTTTGCAGGTCTTTCCGCTGAAAAGGGCCACGAGCAGCTCAAAGAAATGGCACTGGTTTCTCTCGTCATTCCAGGTTAAACCCACCTCTGCTGTTCCTAAACTGTGCTTGAAGAAACCGCCCAGGCCCAGCCCTCACCACCGAGTTCACGCCCTTCCCTTGCCAAAATACTCGTTTATTGGTGATAAAAAACTGATTTTTGTTTTCCACCGGCGCCTCTCGCTTTGTACTTACAAGAGCTTCCACAGTGCCGAGATCTTTGATCTTGTTGCCGCTCAGATTTAGATATGTGAGGTTTGGACATCTCTCCGCAAGGACCTCCAGGCCTCCTGAAATGATGTTGTCGCTCAGCTCCAGCTACGATACGGAAACAAAATGAAGCAATTCAGCGGGTGGCTTCAAACCGTTAAGATGCGTGGTTTAAATCGTACTCCCTTTAACTCGACAGGTCAATCGCAAAGAGGGGCGCAAGTTAACGAGCTTTGGCTGTCAAGAAGTTCCTTTGAGAATTAGAAACTACTCCTTAAAACCTTGTGTAATTCCCTACAAGACTTTACTCTGCCAGCAACGGTACTGGCCAACCCAACGGCCTCTCCTCAACCATCAGGGAGATGTGGCCAACCAGTGGACGAGCGCTGACTGCCCTAATTGACGCTGACCCAGCTCGATTTGGCCATAACTAACTGGAGATACCCAAAACAAGTTCAGATCTTGAAAACCACATCGACTGGAGGTGAACGCAGGGCGGATGGGGCCCACCATCCCATGAAGCACCACCCAAGCTCAACCACGAGCACTCAGAGGCGCAACCATGGGTCGTCACCCGCGACTTTCACCTCTCCACGCGCAGGCGGACGGGACGCACGTACCTTTCGGAGCTTACTCAACGTGGGGAGCTTGGCCAGCGACGTCAGCTCTACTTTGGCCATGCTGAGAAACTCGAGTTCTTTAAAGGAGTCATTGAGACCTTCGATCTCCCCGTTGCTGGACCGGCAGTTATCGAGCACCAACTCCGTCACCTTGGAACAGGACAGCTAGTCACCCGTCGGCTCAGCGAGCACCGAAAAACCCACACACTTCACCTAAACCACAGCTTGGAGCCTGTTAAATACACTGTGTGTATTCGAACCACGCCGCTTCCTCCCGAACCCCAAACCTTCCAGCTCTCCACATCATTTCAGCAGGTTAATTAAGTCCAATTAAAACATATTTTTCACACCAAAGCAACCGAAACAGCTAGAGAGTCGGCACAGGCCACGTGTGTCGAGAAGCGGTAACAAGGAGCAGCCAATTAATTTTCAATTACTTTATCGCCAGTGGAACACGCCGCTCGTTAGAAAGGACATTAACAAGGTGACTCTTGCTTCCCCCCGTTATTATTTAACATTTTAGGAGCCCTCACACCAGCCGCAAGGAAAATCTTGCTCTCGTTTGATTTTTTTCCCTACCGAAAAACCATCACCCCAAACAAGCACCAACTTTTGAAGAGAGGTGCAGGGGCGAGGGGGCCTTCACGGCTCCGCCCGAGACAGCCACCCACCGCGGATAACCGCGGCAAAACACGCGCGGTCGGGTTAAATCCACCGATTCCGGCGCTTCTTCCCCCCAACCCGCCGCAGGTCCGGTCAGAGCGGGGACAGCGGCGTCTTCGCGCTGCACCCCCGGGGCGGCCGAGGTGCCGGCACCGGGTTTGCTCACGGCCCTCGGCGGGCAGCGGGGCCCACGAGGTGCCCCGGAGGAGGGGCGAGGGTCGGTCCACGCGTGTCCCCGGGCTCTGGCGTGGAACCAGGGTGGGCGGGGGGGGGGGGGGGCAGCCTCGCCGCGCACGTGAGCCCCCAAATTTTCAGCTTTTTGCCTTTTACCAAAAAAAAAAAAAACCCACACCAAAGCCAACAACCCCCGGGAAAGTTGGCGGCCGAAGGTGCGGGGCGGACCCCGCCACCGGGGGGGCTGGGGTGGGACCCCCGCGTTCCTCCCCTCCTCCCGCCGCCATCCCGCACCGTGCGCCCGGCGGGGCGGCGGCAGGAAGGAGCGGGACGCGCCACGCAGCGCCCGGCGGGGGATACGGGGGAAACGGCACGAATCGGTCACCCTTCAAAACGGCGGCTGGGGGCAGAGCTGCGGCTGGAGCCGCCGTTGACCCGTTTACGGCCGCCGCGCTCGCAAGTTGGAGCCGGGAACGGATTAACGGCGGGCGCAAGTTGGAGACCCGCCCGCAGCCCCTCCGCCAACTTCGGGGGGCGAGCGGCGGCGCCGCGGCGGGGCCGAGCCGGCGGCGAGGAGCGGACGGACGGCGGAAGGGAAGGAGGGAAGGAGGGAGGGGGCGCCCGTCCCGCCGCCCGCCGCCCCGGGGCCGGCGCCCGGAAGCGCCGCCCGCGCCCCCGCGGGGCTCCTGCGCCACGGCTGACCCAGATTCGGCGGCGCCGCCGGGCCGGAGCCAGGGCCGAGCCCGCGCGGCCTAAGGCGGCGGCGGCGTCGGCCCGGTGCGGGGGTGCGGCCCGCCGCCCCTCACCTTCTCGGGGGCCCGGTTCCTCAACTCCAGGTTGATGCGCTTCTTCATCTCCATCGCCCCCCCCTCCCGCGGCTCCGCAGTGGCGAGGGAGGGTGGCCGGGCGCGGCGGGAGAAGGGCCGCGGGGTCGCTGCCGCTGCTGCGGCCGCCGCCGCCGGCGGGAGAGAGCCGGGAGTGGGGACGGGAACGCCGCGGGCAGCCGCCCCGCTCCGCGCGCAGCTCCGGCCCCGTCAATGGCCGCTCGCGCACTGAGCCTCCATGACATGGCGCATGGCGCCCCCTCCCGCCGCCACGCCCCCGCTCCGGGGCGGGGCTTCCTCCGCGCAGCCTCTCCTTTCATTGGCCACATCGCCTAAGGGGGGCGCCGAGCCATTGGCTGGTCGCGCTGCCCCTCAAGGCGGCGCGGCCTTTTAAAGGCAGCGAGGGGAAGAGGGCGGGGTTCGGACTGGCGCGGGGACTGGCGGGAGCGCGCCTCGTGCGCGCGGGTGGTGGGGAGCTGCTGCCAGCGGCCTTTTACTGGGCCTTGCCCCGGAGCCCAGCAACAGCCGGCGGCTGCTCGGGGAAAGGGCCCTGGGGGGGTCGGTGACAGCGGCTGGGGAGCAGCCAGCAGCGTGCCCGGGGGGCCAAGAAGGCCAACAGCATCCGGGCCTGTCCCAGCCCTGGCGCAGCCAGCAGGAGCAGGGCAGGGGTCGTCCCCCTGCACTGGGGGCACTGGGGAGGCCGCCCCTCGAATGCTGGGTTCGGTTTGGGCCCCTCACGCCCAGAAGGACATTGAGGGGCTGGAGCGTGTCCAGAGAAGGGCAAAGGAGCTGGAGCACAATGCGCTGAGGAGCAGCTGGGGGACCTGGGAGGGTTGAGCCTGGAGCAAAGGAGGCTCCGGGGAGACCTTCTGGCTCTGACAACTCCCTGATGGGAGGGTGGAGCGAGGGGGGTCGGTCTCTTCTCCCCAGGACAGGAGGACCCAGCCTCCTGTTGCCCCTGGGGAGGTTGAGGTTGTCCTTGAGGAGCCATTTCTGTCCCATTGGGGTTGTCCCGGCCTGTCCCAGGCTGCCCAGGGCAGTGGTGGAGTCCCCGTCCCTGGAGGGGTTTCCCAGGGGTGTGGAGGTTGTGCTGGGGGACGGGGGTCAGGGGGGACCTGGCGGTGCTGGGGGAGCGCTGGCACTCAATGTGCAGTTGCTGCGAGAGCTTGCACGGCTTTGCTGGATGCTCCGCTTGACATTTGGCTGTGCTCAGCTCTGGGCTCTCGGCAGTCAGTGCCCTGGTAGTGTCTCCTCACTGATGGCTGCAGTTAAAACAGAAAAAGAAACCCCCACAAACAAAGGATGCAAAATCCCCTGGAACAGGGAAACAGCCAGGGGACAATGCGATGGCAAAGCTAAACGGCAGCCAGAACCTCCTGAGTCCTGCCAGGCCTGGCCAAACCCTGGTGCGGGGCTTCCCGCAGCCCCCCGGGACTGAGAAGAAGCCGCTGCCGTTGCCGTTAGTTTGCAGCGGTTGTCGTTAAGGGGCGAGGGAGTTTGCAAACGCACCGCATGCGTAGGGGAAGGCAGCTGCTACCTGACAGCACAGTTCTTGCCTTTGGAGGCACCCCTGGGTGGGTTCGTGTGCATCTGGAAGCATGAAATACTTTTTTTGCAAACTTAACTAATATTTCTGTATTTAAAATCAGAGAATTCAGTTGGTGCCGAATCCTTCCGGTAAGCCACTGACATCCTCAGTGCTCGGCAGAGGCGGGAGCCGGGCTGGAAGCGTTAGTCCCTCCTAGACAAGCAATTCCAAATATTTATATGTTGATTCTTTTAACTGTGAGACACAAATAGCGGGAGACGGTTTGGCAGCGCGGTGGCAGAACAAAAAAATAACCAACTTGGGAATCTCTGGTTTATTCTTTGTGTAAACTGAGCAGGGAAAATATTTCCTGTTTCAGGATCAAGTAGGGAGAGCGCAGCCAGCCCGTTTTGCCGGTGATTTGGGAAGGGGTTAAAAATGGGGTCAGAAGCACCGAATCGTGCTGTATTTGGTCTGGGAGGTGGTTTATTTTGGAGAGTCTTGGATACAAAGTCCCCCCCGATGTGGGAAAAATAGGGAAAAGGGAAAATAATGTATTGGGGGTTTAAAACCACGTCTGTGATCGCCGGTATCGGCGTTACCCAGATCGGGATCCGTTTAATCTCGAAGTTGGTGTCAGCTTTTGGACAGCAGCGTTAAAAAACGCATTTCAGGGTAAAAGTGGAACCTAGAACGCGTCTGATTAGCCAGACAACAGTGGGCGTATTGGGCGGGACGATGCAGCCCCCGGCCCGGGCGCTGGGCTGGCGGGAGGGCTGCTCCGGGGGACGAGCCCTGAAGTAAGTGGGAGAAAAGCGGGAGATGAAGGAATAACAGGAGAGCTGTGCTTTTCTTTTGCTCCAGGTTGAGTCGCTCCAGCTGTGCGGTGTTCGTGGTCTCAGCGCTTTTGCTCCTGGTGGTGCTTTAAGGTCTGATGCGAGGTTGGTACTGACAGATGCACCGGCTGCAGACAGTGACTTAGGAATAACAAATGCAGGAGCCCCGTCCCTGCCCTCGGCAGTAATTGTTCCAATCTGCCCAAATTCACCTTCACAGGGTGGTGTTGGGGATGAAACCAGCCCCTGCTGACGCCCACCGCGGCTGCTCCTCTGCAGAAAGCAGCGTCGCCGACAGCCAGAGTCAGAAACGAGCCCTACAGCCCCCCCAGCCCCCGGGGGTTTTTTGCATCCGTGAGGTTTTGGGGGCTGGGTGCCCCTTCCTGAGGCTGGACCCATCCAAAACCTGCGGTTCCCCCCAGCAGAGGGTGAGCAGAGCCACGTCGACGCCTGCTCCGAGGCGAAGCCCCCATGAGCTGCGGCTCCCCCCGCCCCGGGAGCGGTGCTCAGAGCAGCTGCAGCACGGTCTGTCTTGAAGACGTTGATAAGGTGCTGCTGGAAAACTCCAGAGACCTTGAGAGCTCGTCTCCTGCCCGAAGATAACGGGGAGAGGTTTCCAAACCAGCGGGAAATCCTCTTTGTGTTAAAGCTGCTTAGACCGGGGCGTTGCTGGGCGAGCCAAGCGGCCGCTTGCAGAGCCGAGGGGTGGGCAGGGAAAAAAGGGTGAATCTGGAAAAGCACCTTGGAAAGATCTGGATGAGGGCGGCTTCGCGTGCGGGCGGAGGGAAAGCTGCAGCTTTGCCATCCAAAAGGACCCCAGGCGACGTGTTGTTTCTCCGCTTAGAAGTGCCGATGTGCCTGTCCCAAGAAAACTTAAAAAATCGTCTTCATGTTGTCGTGATTCAAGGGCGTTTGCAGGTCCTGTGACAGCAAACCTGGGATTTTCCCCCGTGTCGCAGCTCTCCGGCGCGTTGGAGGTGGCTGAGGATGCTCTGGCCAAAGAAGAGCCCAGCAACAGGGACGGACGCTGTGGGAAGGTGCGTTTAGCGTGGCAAGAAAAAAGGGCATTTCTAAACTACAGGGATTTTGGTGAGTAATATCAGCTTTGGGTCGTTTCCGGCTATGCATCGTTAGTTGTAATTTAATTATTTTCTCTTCATTGCAGGGATAAAAATAATGTCAGCAGTGGTTTTCCGGAGCCCTCCCAGGCACAGCTCAGCGGTTCTGATCAGCCTTTGCAGCGGTGAGGAGCCAGGAGGTGGCACTGGCTGGCAGCGCGTTCGGGTCGCGCTCCCTTCAGCAGCTCCCGGCAGTGTTTGGGAGCCTCTTGGCTTCCCTGCAAGATAAAACACTCCTGTTTTTCGAGTTGGGAGCCTGGACGTGACCACCATGAGCTCTGCCTGTTGGCTTGATGCAACCTCCGCTGACTTGACTCGGCCCCCGTTGCCTTGCAGGAGCTCCAGGACCAGCTTTGCTGCCCCTCCCTCCCCATAACGCCTCCAAAGAAAAGCGGCAGAGACGCACAGGGTGTGGGTTTGCATTTTGGATCCCCCTATTTGGGCCAAGAGGAGCCTTATAAACGCCGATTTCTTGATCAGTGAGACCCCATTTCTGGCACAGTTTGTTCTGTGTGAGGCGCTGATGGTTGGAGGGGCTTTTTTTTATTGTCCAGCTTCTCGTTGCGCTGCAGCTGCTGCTGCTGTTTCTAGAAAATAAATAGCATTAAGAGCAGTTCTGGAAAACAGAGTGGAAAACCTCCGCCTGCTTGTTCTAGCTCGCTGCCGGCTGGGTTTGGATGCTTATAAAGGTCCTCTTGGTGAGCCCAGCGCGGTACGAGTTTCCTCCACTCGTTATTCCTGGTGGGTAGTGATGATTCACCGAGCAAACAGAAGTGCCCCGCCACCGCTGCAAGCCCCATGGCGGGGAGGGTTTGTCCCCAAACAACCCCATGTAACGGGGCAGCTTGGGAAGGGGGGACCTGCAGCCGATCCCCGCGGTGCTGAGGCTTTCCTGGAGAAACGGGGTGGGAATTGGGGCAGGAGGAGCAGCTCCGGGGTGGATGGGGCTGGCGTTTCCCCTGCTTTCCCAGGGGGTGTTGGTGGCTTCGCACTAGAGACCAAACGTCAGTAATTTTATTGGCAGGAATTCATATTTACAACAGAATGATAGGAAATAGGAAAAAACGTGGTCTTTACAAAGCTCCTCGGTGTTCCCACAGCTCTTACGGCTCAGGATGGCATCACCCATCTCTTGAAGACTTTGCTGAGTCGCAGCACGGACAGCGGAGGCGACGGCTTCACTTGGACGATGGAATTGCCAAAGCGGTGACGATGCTGCGTTCTTCACTGAAGCCGTCGTGTCTGAAACGAGGGGAAAAGGTGAGGAAGCGGTTGTCACGTCCTCCTATTGTGTTTGAAGCCACGCTCGGGGCGGGACCGGGGGTGTTGTGTGCACCTGGGGTGTCAGTGAGCTTCAACCGCTGGGAGAAAAGGGATTGAGCATTTGAGAGTGGACGTGGTTGAGACCCAGTTCAGGCCAGGGGGACCAGAGGGGTGTCCCCAGCATTGAACCCCCCGCTGAAGGCTGTACGCAAAGAGGTCCCTTGGGAAAATACCCTAAAATGCCTTTTCAGGTCATTAGTGGCAATTAAAGCTTCTCTGGTTGTCCCCAGCGCTGCAGCCGGACGCCCAACAGGTTTAACTCTGTTTACACGAGAAAAGTCGCTGCAAAGCGCCGCTCGCTGCTGCTTTGGAAAGGATTGGATTTTGCTGTCTTAAAGACTTGCTTTAAGTGAGGGCTTAAATCCTACAGGGCTTCAGTACCTTCTGAGGAAGAGCCTGGGGGGGTCATAGCAGGAAAGTCAGGAGGCTGAGGAGGATGACCAGGGGGAGGTGGCTCTGGAGGGACAATCCCACCGACTCCTGATACTCCTGGCAAGTCAACGAAAAGAAACAGGTCAAACATCACTCGTCGGTGGCAGAGTTTGTGCCCTGGCGAGCTCCTCTGCCTTCCCAGCCACCCCTGGTGATGGCTCCGGGGCCGGGGGAGAAATCTCACAGTCGCCCCAGAGCATCCTTATCTGTAGCTGAAACCCCGGGGGTGGTGTTGTCTCCTGGAAATCCCTTCCCCAAAGCCCTGGTGGTGCTTGGATGGGTGTGTAGGAAAAGGAGTAACCTGTGATGGCTTCGCTGGTGTAAAGGGATAACCTGCGACGTCACAACTCGGGTATCCAGAGGGTTCCCTCCCTGGGTCAGGGTTGATATTATTTAATTAGCAGAACGGGGAATTTCCCCTTCTCTGAGCTTCTCCCCTGCAAAGCGAGGCGGCGCCAGACTCATCGCAGCCCAGACTCCTGTGAGTTTTTCCGCGATTTAAAAATCGACCGTTCTCATCCATTTATTTCTCGTGACAGTGGATTGGACAAGGAAGGCCCCTTGGTTTCGGAAACGCGAAGAGAAACTTCAGCTCACCTCATAGAAATACACGGTGGGTATTAACGTCGTGTTCTCGGAGTAATATTCTACCGTCGCGTATAAATAATCGCCTGGAACAAAACCATCGCCCTGATGAGCTCCTTTGAGTCCGTGGGGGTCCTGGGTACCGGTTTCCCTCCACGGACGCTAAAGGGGGTCAGGGGCACCAGTGCTCCGTGGGCATCCTCCAGCGTTAGGTGAGGCCCGCCCTTACATCGTGACATTATTATTGCACGTCTTTTCCCTCCCTTAATTCCGATTAATTCAAATTAAACTGAATAACTGAGAGGAACAGGCAGCTGCTGCTTTGCTTGCGTGTCCTCCCCGAGCACCCCGGCCACGGTTCAGCAAACCCCCTTGCTTCATGGGGCAGCACCTCCCCAGCCCTCGCGCCCGCTTTCCCGTGGCTCGTTCGGCAGAGCTCCGATGCCGCGAGGGCCTCGGGCCGCCGCAGCCCCTTCGTTTCCTTCTGCCGTGTGCGGTGGCCTCGAGCTTTAAGCTTAAATTAAAGACCGAGGGGGCTGCGGTCTGTGCTGGTGGGATGGGCTCGGTGTCCCAGGGGGCTGTTTGCACTCGATTCAGCGGCTTCTCAGCGCCTTTGCGCTGGTTTTGATGGGCAGAGCCTGACCTCCTGCCCCGGTTGCTCCAACGTGCTCAAATGATCAGAAAAAAGCAAGAATTTCTCACTGAAACGAGACGCGTAGTCGTACAAAAACTCTGGGATCTCGTGGTCTTCTCCTGTCTCCGCATTCCCTAAAAACAAACAGAAAACGGGGGGTTCATCGTCCGGCGCCGTCAGCGGAGCCTCGCGTCGAGCTGGCCGGGAGCGGGTTCACGTGAACCGTTTCGAGGGTTTATTGGCGCTTCTCATAAACCTTCCCTCCTGCCAGGGAAGAGGATTCACAGCCCGGCCCGTAATTAAATCAGGGTGGGCTCTGCCCTTTATCCCGGGGGCGGCCGTGCGGGGCGAGGGAGCTGCAGCCCTCCAGCCGCGTTCCTGCGTCCTGCACCCAGATTTGCTTTGGGGTGGATTCGGAGCTCTGCTCGGTGCCTGTCGAGCTGCCCCTCAGCCGCCGAGCCGGCGGCTTTACCCGTCCCGTGCCCGCGAGGCTGCTGAAGGCGCGGAGGGGAGATGGTGGTTCCGGGGGGGCTGAGTCACCACGGACAGATTTCTGAACCATACGACGTTGTCAACGTCACGTCGAGTCCCTCGTTTCCCTTTTCCTCGTACAAGGTTTGATGCGTTTTCTGGTTTTGGGGTCTTATAAAGCAGATGAATTGGGAACGTTAGAACACCCCGTAGTTGTGCGAGACTACCAGGAGATACTCGTACGAGAATACGAGGCAGTCGTGCGGTAATGAGATACTTGAGTGTCTTATCTGACATACGAGCGTGTCAGGATATCTTATAAAATATTAATATTTTAATACTCAGCTAAGCAGATAGTGATACTATTATTATGAGTTAGACTCTCAATAACTGGGGTGGTGCCGCTCGTTGTGCCCGGGGCTGGCGCTCTCCCCAGGTCCCCCCCTCTCAGACTTCCCACGTTTCCTAACGTAGCCCCAAGTTCCTCGGCGCCGGCAGCGAGGAGCCGGCATCCAGAAACTCCCATCGTTAGGAAACGATCTGACCCAGCCCGGAGGTTCCTGCGCAGCCATCGGACCCCGGGGCGGGAGCGCGGGGGCTGCGCTTCGTGACGCGGCTCGACCCATCCGATCCCCATCCCCGGCTTTGGGGAAATTCAGGCGGAGCCGGCCAGCGCCGTGGCCCATCCACCCCCCACCTTCCCACGCTCGCCCTTCAGAGACGCTTTTTGGCTCCGCTCGGCAAACTTCGCCTCTCCGGGCGCGTTATCCCACGCATGAAGCTTTCCGAGAAAGTCAATCGAGTTGGCCGCTGAGTTTACGCTGGAGCCACGCTAAGAATAATAGAGGAGTCTGTTGCGGCAAAGAGCTTCGAGCTGGAAACCCCCCTCTCTCCGCCACCGCTTTTAACCCCTCGCGGGGTGTTCGGCTTCGTTCCTCCAGCGCGGTGGAGGAAGAGGAAGGCTGGTTCCCAGCCGCTCAGCCGGTGCTGCTGCTCGCTCACCTGCCCGCAGCGGTGTTACCTCGCTGCACGTGTTCGGCACGAATTAGCGTCAGGTTCCTGCTCCGAGCTGCCGCTCGTCCCTCCCGTGTAAGGGCCGTGATCTTCCTCAACCGCTCCTGATTTCAGACTCCCCGCGCCTCTTCAGTGCCCCCCAAATACTTCAGGAAAAAACCCTCTCTGGGTGCTTTTTTTATCCTTTGCCAGCATCTGTCTCTCCTAACAGCTCCCGGTCGTGCATTGTGAGATATTTTGGATGCGGTGTGGAAAACATCAGTTCTCAGACCCTGTTCTCCAAGCACGGACTCTGTTCTCCACACACTTCACGGCATCTTTCATTAATTCATCGTGTTTTCCCGTTGTTTGGTTTTTCACTGCTGACCCCCCGTCTCCAAGACCTTCCCGGGCCCCACCCCAGCGCCATGCAGCATCCCAGAAGCACAGAAATAAGTCGCACCCAGCGCTTAGTAGCGAAAAGAAGGTGAAAAGAAGCTGGAAAACAGCGGAACGTATTTACCCAGTGAAAAATGAAGAACCAGGAGTGCTGCAATTAACAAGTTCATCGTCCTACGGCCCGGTGTCACCTGATGGCACGGCTCGGTGCTGCTGCTGCTGCTTGAGAATTTGTCGAGATGTCCCAGCAGAGGCAGGAAATGACTCTGGCAGGGGCTGGACCGAGCAGCCTCTGCGCTGGGAGCAAAGGCGACGTTTTCTGTCGGGCTGGGCTGTCCTCGACGGGCCGGGAGACGCGTGGTGCCCGCCACACCGCTCCGGCGAGGCAGGATTCGTCCCGTCGCAACGGCTTTTGTGACGGCTGAGGCGTGAACCTCGGGAAGTTCTTCCCTGGGGAGGGCTAGTGCCGCGGGGTGAGCTCGCAGAGAGCGAGAGGACGGTTTTGATTATGTTAGAGCGGAGTAAAGCTGGAGTTATTAATAGAAATCCGTGCAGAGGAGGCGGCGGTTAAGAGGCAAAGCAGAATTGGCGCCTGGGAGCCAGATTCAATTTCCCACTTCCCTTCAAACCTTGGGGGATTCTTCCCTTGGCTCCGTTTCACCTTCCCATGCCTCGGTTTCTCCATCAGCGAGAAGAACCGCGAGCGGTTGATTGTGTTTTCTAGGGGGTGGAAATCCCTGGGTAGGGGGGGCGCGTTGGCAGCCTGTTGACTGGTGGCATCCGCAGGGAGCGGTGTCTTGGTACGCGTCGCCGTCAGCCGCTGACTTTCCTCTCTTCCCTAAAAATAAAGGAGCAAAATGTTTCTGAGAAGAGGAACGGGGAAGAAGACAGGATCCGTCTCGGTCCGCTCTGTGGGGAAAAGCTGGAAGAGGCCCTCTCCGAGGCGACGGTGTGATGCTGGGGGAAACTGGTGTTAACTGGGCTGTGAGGCAAAAGGGGAGCAGAAGGAGCAGGAGGTAGATTGTGTGCGTGCATCGGTTCCGCAGCAGCGCGCGGCGGGCTCCTGCTGGGGGGCGCTGAGGTCACTCAGCGACAAAAATCAGGTTTGGTGTCAAAAACTCATGCGTTCACCCATGTGGTTTCCTCGCCCGGCTGGTGTCGTGAGCTGGGGGGGCCGCGCCTGCCCCCCCCGTCCCTCGGTGGGTGCCGCAGGATGCGGCCTCGGGGGTTTCCTCTGGCGAAGGAGAAAACGGAAGCGAGTTTTGCGGCGGGTTTAATGATAAGCAGCTGTTGCTGAGCGGGGGGGACCGGCCAGCTGGGCTGCGACGGGTGCGGGCGTGCGTGGGGCAGCCGGCCGGGAGGGCAGCGGCGGGCACGGTTTTCTCACCCTTGTGCGGCTGATTTGAATTTGAGGATTTCTGTCCATTCTAAGAGGAGGATTCCTATCGATTTTCAGCCAAGGCAGATTTTTTTCCGACTACGAGGGGACCCAACTGAACAGCTTTTCAAGCGCATCCCAGTTCGCTGCCTCCCGGGCTGCCCCGAAGGGGCTTTTCCCAACCGTGAGGAGCCGCTTGGCAAAGGGTTAAGCGCAGAGGAATGCCGAGCAGGCAGGAAGAGAATCGCTCCAAACCCTCCCCTCGACCCACAAAACCCAGGTCGAAACTGAAAACCTCAACCCAAGCAGAGATCTGACCTGGTGGGGGTGAATCCCACCGGGGCCGCCGCTGCCAGCCAGGAGGAGCGTGGGGAGACGGCGAGCTGTGAAAGAGTTAAACTGTTCCGGTTTGAGAGAGGGAGAGGGAAGAGGTGAGGACGGATGGTGAGGTCGTGGTGGCTTTTGTTAGATGGGTGGGTGGCGTTGGGCGGACAAACATTTGCCCCGGTGGCCAAGAAGGCCAGCGGCATCTGGGCTTGTACCAGCGGGAGCAGGGCAGGGATGGTCCCCCTGGACTGGGAGCACTGGGGAGGCCGCCCCTCGGACGCTGGGCTCAGTTTGGCAGCGCCGGGCGAGCGCTGGGGCTCGGTGGGCTGAAAGGGCTGTTCCAACCCAAACGGTTCCGTGGTTCTGCGCTGGTTTCTTGGGGCGCAGGAGCCCCAATCCGAAGGGATCTGCTGCCTCGGCTCCCCGGGGTCGGATGGGATGGGGTAAAGCTTGAAAAGACTTGGAAAAACTCAGGGTGTGGTACCTGCAGCGCGGAGCCGCCGCTTGGGGGGCTGCAGAAATGCTCTACAAGGTGCTACAGACCCTCTGCACCACGCTCGGCTGTTCCGGCGTGGCCGCGAGCGCATCGTGTCCCGTTTGAGCTTCCCCAGCACCGTCCTGCGTCTGCGTGGGGCGAGGGGACCCCGGGGAGAGGCGGCTGCGGGCTTTGAATGGCGTTTGGGGCCGGAAAAAGAAAACGCGCTGGTTTTGTTCCCTTTTTTACTTTCGTGTTTGTCCTTAGTCACTTCTCACGACTCGCAGCACAGCGTGAAACCACCGCCCAAAGAGCAGCCAAAAAACCCGGCCAAACCGAGGTCACCCTTCCCAAAACCTCGCTTCTATTTTGAGAAATCTTTTTTTTTATTATTGTTATTAAGGTTGGGGCGCCGAAACCCACCCGTACGGGGTCCCGCAGCGAGGGAGCAGCGTGGGAGCGACGCCTTTCCCATGGGAGAACCCAACGTACGAGCCGAAAAAACCCGGGAGCAGCTTTTCCAGGGAAAGGACGGCAAAGCCGCGGCTCGTCCCGAGCGTCCCGGCGCAGCCCGCGCTCAGGAGGTTCGCTGTCGAGGTGCCATGAGACCAGCGTCGTCGCTGGCGCTCGGATGCGTCGCGTCATTTCCCAGCTTTGATGGGCGGAAGCGTGACCCGAAGGGAAGTTAACAGAGCGCAGCTGGTCGCCGAGGCTCGTCCCTGACAATGCGCTGCGCCCCGGCAGACGACGTTCGCGGGGTTCCTGCGGAAGCGCCCGGAGGGGACATTGTTCGGCGTTGGCAGCGCGAGGGACCAGGAGGCGGGTGAAGGGAACCCACCGGATCCGTGGCCGAGGCGCTGCCCTGGCGGCAGGCGGGTGTCCCGGGAGGAACGGGGTGGCTTTGCACCGGCGGGGGGTTCTGCTCACAGTAGCATTTTCCTGCCCGTGGGCGAACAGGGGCCGCTGGGGTCAGCCCGGGTCAGTCCGGGTCCGGCTCAGCCGGGGAGGGCTGGGGGGATGCTTGAGGTGTGCTGAGATACAGGAAAAAAATGCCCTTTTGCACAGAAATCCTTTATAACGCGATACGATACAAACCAAAACGATATAACGGAAAATAGAATCACATAAAGTGGTGTGGGGTGCGAAGGGACCCCCCCCGCCCCACCGCCGGTGGAGCATCCCCGGGGCCGCTCCTCCCGGCCGCCGGGGGGCGCTGCGCGCCGCCCTCGGACTACAGCTCCCGGCGTGCCCCGCGCGGCAGGCCCCGCCCCCCGCCGCCATGGGCGCCGCCGTCTTCTTCGGCTGCGCCGGCATCGCCTTCGGGCCGGCGCTCGCCCTCGTCCTGCTGACGGTGGCGGCGGAGCCGCTGCGGGTCATCGTGCTGGTGGCGGGGTGAGCCCGGGGGGCGGCCCCGGGGGCCTTTGGGGGCGGCTTCAGGGCGGGCCCGGGGCGCTGGGGGGGCGGCTGAGGGGCTCGGGGGGGGCCTTTTCGGGGCCTCTCGGCGTCAGGGAGCGCTGGGGGGGGGGGGGCGGTTCTGGGGTGCGGGGGAGCGCCGGGGGGGCCAGCCGGGGGCATGGAGGAGGCAGCCGGGCAGGCAGAGAGCGCTGAGGGGAGCCGAGAGGGCTCTGCTGGGGCCTCAGTGTCTGGGAGCGCTGGGGTGGGGCGAGGGGGGTAGTTGTGGGGCACCCCGGGGGGTCAGAGAGCGCTGGGGGGCCGGGGGGCGGCTCTGGAGCGGCCGGGGGCTGTGGGGGCGGTTCGGGGTCCGCAGGAGGAGTGGCT
Source organism: Bucorvus abyssinicus (assembly GCA_009769605.1). Lineage (NCBI taxonomy): Eukaryota > Metazoa > Chordata > Aves > Bucerotiformes > Bucorvidae > Bucorvus > Bucorvus abyssinicus. Next base: position 28,400 of record CM020061.1, on the reverse strand, counting down.
GGAGCCACGGCGTCCTCCCTGGCTCGGCTTCCCCAGGGCAGGCCCCTGTCTGACCCCGAGGGGTGAAGCACCGAGCGTCCCTCCCCGCTCCGCGGGGCGGCAGCCGTTCTCCGGGCGGCTCCGGGCGGACGAAGCGGGATTTGGGCTCCCCAAGCTGTTTGTTTTTCAGCCCTGCGCTCCCTTCCCACGCCCTCCTCGTGTGCCTGCGACCAGGCAGCCCGCGAACGCCCGCCCCGGCGCCCGGGCGAACCCAGCAAGCAGCTTGACGCGCGTCTGCCGCGGGATTCCGGGCTCCGCAGCGCGAGCCTGGTGTTTCTCTCTTCCCCAGAGCGTTTTTCTGGCTGGTGTCGCTGCTCCTGGCTTCTCTGATCTGGTTCGTTTCGGTCCACCTCAGCGACCGGGAGGACGCGAAGCTGCAGTACGGGCTCCTCATCTTCGGGGCCGCCGTCTCTGTCCTGCTGCAGGAGGCTTTCAGATTCGCCTACTTCAAGCTGCTGAAGTAAGGGCCCGTCGCGGGGCGGCTCCATGGGGCCGGCTGGCCTGTTCGGGGAGCTGTGGTCCCTCCGCGGAGCGCCGGAAGGATCTTCCTCGTTAGAGAGCTGCTCCCCCTCGCCCCGGGCTCGTTTAGAACCCTCTCCTGCGGGACGAGGCCCCGGTTTGGAACCAGTCCCTCACGGGTCCTCTGTTCCGCCCGAGCAGGAAGGCGGACGAAGGGCTGGCGACCCTCAGCGAGGACGGCCGCTCGCCCATCTCCCTGCGGCAGATGGCTTACGGTGAGCGCCGACCCGGGCCGGAGGCCGGGGAATCGCAGCCCTTTATCCCCTCCCGGCCCCGTGCCCTGAGTCCGGGGCTCGTGGCGGGGCGTTGCGGTCGCTCGCGGCTGAATCCCGGCTCCCTGCTCCCCGCGCAGTCTCGGGCCTGGCCTTCGGCATCATCAGCGGCGTGTTCTCCGTCATCAACATCCTGGCCGACTCCATCGGGCCGGGGATCGTCGGCATCCACGGGGACTCGCCGTATTACTTCATCACCTCCGGTGAGGCTTGGGGCCAGGGTGAGGAGGAGGAGGAAGGTGGCGACGAAGCTGAGGGGCTCTGTGGCGCTCTCTCCCCGCAGCCTTCCTCACCACGGCCCTCGTCTTGCTCCACACCTTCTGGGGGGTGATTTTTTTCGACGCCTGCGAGAAACGCCGCTACTGGTGCCTGGGGCTGGTGGTGGCCAGTCACCTCCTCACCTCGGGGCTGGTGAGTTGAGCCAGGGGCTCTGCTCTGAGGCCCCCCTTTGCCCCCTCTGTGGCTGTTCGGGGGGGGGGTTCCTCACACGGTTCTCTCTGTCCCCCCCCCCCCAGACCTTCCTGAACCCCTGGTACGAGGCCAGCCTGGGCCCCATCTTCATCATCACCCTCTGCACGGGCCTCTGGGCCTTCGTCACCGCCGGTGGCTCCTTCCGCAATGTCCTCAAGTGCCTCTCCTGTAAGGGGGGGCCCGGGCCGGGCAGGGGGGACGCGGCTGCGGCGTGGGGGCTTTTCTGCTGGGTGCTGGGGGGGGGCCCCGGAGCTGCCGTGATGGGGCAGGATGGGTCTCATCTTGAATGGGGGCTGCGCCTCCTGCCTTACGGGGGCTCAAAGGGGCCCCCCCCGCCAAACCAGCCCCAATCCTCACTGCCCCCCTCCCTCCTTTCTCGTCCCGCCCCGCCCAGGTAAGCCAGAGGCCGACAGCAGGGTGATGATGTACTCGGCGCTGCAGGTGCCTTTCGAGGACTGAGCGGCCACGGCTCTGCCTGCCGGACCCAAGTGCTTCTTCTTGGCAGCCGGAAGGTCACAACGCTGCCTCCGCCTCGGGGGTTCATCCCTCCGGACCGAGCCCCGGCCCCCCCCCGGGACACCGAGGCGGCTCCGTGCCCCGGCCAGCTCCAACCGGGGATTTTGGGGGTCCCACCGGTGCTCATGGACACCCGGTTCGCTTCATTAGCGACTTGCGTTAGACTTTTTTGAGCGTGGGGACGCAGGAGCGGGGCTGGGTGCCCTGCGGTGCGGCCGGGGCTCGGGGCAGGACCCCCCCTCCCTCGCATTTCCCCACCCTGGGGGTCCCCGCTCTCGGTGCAGCCTCGGCCCAGTGCAGCTGTTCCCCTCCACAGAAGTGGGGTGACACTCTCGGGGCGGGGAGAGCCAGGACTGGGGGGTGCTCTGCCCTGCTCCCCCCTTTCTGCTCCCCACCGGGTCTCGTCTGGGGCCACTGGTTACCCGGGAGGGGGTAAATTATTTTTTTGATTCAGAGTAAAACCCTTTTAATAGAGCGATGGGTACCGCGGCACCGAGGCGGCTTCTGTGATGGGACGGGGGGCGAGGTGTGGGAGGAGAGGGGTCGGTCCCCTGCCCTCCTGCTCTGCTCCCAGCCCCTGTCCCAGCTTCGGAGGGGGGCACCCGGGGGTCCTGGTGTCTCAGGGGTCATAATCCCACCCCAAAGTTCCCAGCAAAGAGCTGCCAGTGCCATGGGGTGGGGAAGGGGCTTTATTTCCAGTGGGGCGGGAGCCGGTGTGGGGCAGGAGCCGGTGTGGGCCCCTCGCGGCGCTGGGGGGCGACGGGGGCCCCTGCGGGCCCGTGCCGGGGTGCGTTCAAGGGCGGAGGCCGTCACTGGAGGGGGTGCGGCGCGAGGAGGCTTTGAACACCACGTCCTGCTCCTGCGCCCTCCTCGCTCTGCTGGGGTGGGAGCGGAAGGGGCTGCGGTGAGAACGACCCACCCCGGGGGGGTCTGGGGTCCCTCCCCGGGGCGGGGGCCTCTCACCGCAGCCTCTTGGCCACAACGTGGACGGCGAGGAAGAGGCCGAGGCAGCCGGCGACGGCACCGAAGACGATGGCGACGATTTCACCTGCGTGACGCCGCAGGGGGCTCAGCGGGGACCAGGGTGGGGGGCAAAACCCCCCGTCCTCACACCCCCCCCGGCCGGGCCCTACCTGTCGAATACCCCTCGGGCCCTGCAAGAGAAAAGCCGGGGCTCAGCGCCGCTGCCTTGCGCCCACCCAGGGCTCCAGGAGCTGTCTGGGGGGCCCGGGGGGGTCCTTCCCACCCGCCCCCCGCCCGTCTCTCACCCCTGGGGACGGACACCAGCACCGGGCGCTGGTTGAGCTCCTGCGGCTCCCGGAAATTGTCCACCAGGCGCCGGGGCTCGGGCTCCTCCGCTGCCGTGGCGTAAAGAGCTCCCTGGAGCTGCTCCAGCTGAAAAAGGGGGGCAGAGCGCTGAGGCCGCAGCCCCCGGACCGGCCGTTTTCGCCCCGAAACGGGCCCTACCTGGGCCGGGCTGATGCGAACGGGCTGCTGGAAGAGGGTCCAGAGGACGCCCTGGAAGCAGGGCGGCGTGGTGAGGGACCCGTTGTAGCGGTAGAAGAGGTCGAGGCGCGGGGGCAGCAGGTCCCGCACGCTGAAGGTGGGGATGGTCGTCGTCTGCCCTGGGGGGGGGCGAGAAGTTGGGGGGGGGGCACCGAGGGGCGGTTCGGGGTCCCCCAACGCCGCCGCCGCCCCCCGCCTCGCTCACCGGCGTAGCGGATGCTCCCGAGGTGGCTCAGGATGTGGTCGTAGGCGGGGTGGTGGTCAGCGCCCACCTGCGGGGGGGGTGGGAAAGGGGGTGTCAGGGCTGGGGGGGTGGAGGGCGGGGGGGGGGCGTCTTTGGGCTCCCCGTACCTCCAGGAGGACGCCCAGCACGGCCAGCCCGCCGGCGTGGCGCTGGGCCTCGGCGGCGTCGGCGAAACGCTCCGCGTCGAAGTGAACCACGTGCATCTGCGGGCGAGCGGCTCCGCGGGGGGCAGAGCGGGGACCCCCCGGCACCCCCCGGCACCCCCGGACGGGGGGACCCCGCTCGCCCCCTTTCCCACGCCTGCTTCCCACCCCATCGCCCAGCCCATCGCCCAGCCCATCGCCCACCCCAGCCCATCGCCTGCCCCATCGCCCACCCCGTCGCCCACCCGCCCCATCGCCCACTCCGGCCCCCCACGTTTCCCATCCCCGGCCCCGAGCCCCTTCGCGGGGCTCCCCGCCCCTTCGCGCCCCCCACGGCGGGGGTCCCCCCGCACCTCGGCGGGGGCTCGGTGCCCGTCCAGGAGGTGCTCGGCTCCGCCGGCGCGGCCGGGCCGTCCCCAGTGGAAGTGGAGCTGCGCGGCGGCGAAGGCGTGGGGCAGCCCCTCGAGCCGCAGCGAGGGCGGCAGCGTCAGCACCGCTGGGCGGGGTGGGGGGTCTCAGCGGGCCGCCGCACGCGGGGACCCCCCCCCCCCCCGTGCCACCCGCCCACCCACCCGCTGCACCCGCTCACCGGTGTGGCCGTTGTTGGCGAGGGCGAGGGCGGGCGCCTCGGGGCGCCGGTAGCCCACGGGGCGCACGGGGGGCAGCGAGGGGTCCGGCTGTGCCCCCCGCGTCCGCACGTCGATGGGCGACTGGGCTCGGCCCCCGCACGCCGGGTGCCCCTCGGGCCAGCGCCGCTGCCCGTGGGGGCCTGGGGGGGGCACCCAGGCGTCCGGGCGGGCCCCGTACACCCCCCCCCCCCGCCCCGTCGGGGACAGGGCTTTAGCCGTGACCCGAACCGGCCTCGTTTCCCCCCAGAATCGGGTCGCGGGTGCCATTCCCAGCGCGCTCATTAATCTTCCAGGGACGTTTTTTCCGGCTGGGGGAGCGGGGACAAAGGTGCCCCTGGGGGGGGCGGGGGGTCCCCAGGGGCCCGGCGGGACGGGGCTGAGCCGGGATTTGGGCTAATGGGCTTTGGCAGCCGGAGCCTTACGTAAAGGAGCACAATGGGACCATTGGAGCGCGGGGGGGGGGGGGGGGGGGGGGGGGGGGGCGCACCCACCCACCCCCCTCCCGGCCCCGTCTCAGGGGACCCCGGTGGCCGGGCGGGGGGGGCGCGGGGGGCTCCATCCATCCTGCTCCCTCCCGTCGGGGGGGACCCAGGTCTCTGGTGGGAGGGGGCACCCATCCGACCCCCTCCCATTTGGGGGTTCCCCAGGTCCGGGGGGGGGGCACCCCTCCGACCCCCTCCCATTTGGGGGTTCCCCAGGTCCGGGGGGGGGGCACCCATCCGACCCCCTCCCATTTGGGGGTTCCCCAGGTCCGGGGGGGGGGGCACCCATCCGACCCCCTCCCATTTGGGGGTTCCCCAGGTCCGGGGGGGGGGCACCCATCCGACCCCCCCCTTCCGGGGGCACCCAGGGGATGCCCCTCAGCCTGGGGCGGGTTGGGGGTGTGGGGGGCAAGCGGGGTGTCCCTGGGGGGGCCCCCACTCACCCTCATACTCCCAGTGGGTACCTGGGGGGGGGGGAACAGAGGTGTTGGGGGTCCCGGGGGTGCTGGCGGCTGCGCCCCGAAGCGGGTCCCGCTCCTGGGGGGCTGAAATTGGGGGGGGGGGGCACTCACCGGCGGGCAGGGCGGGGGCCAGGCCCCCCAGCAGCAGCAGGGCACGGAGCATGGCGGGGGGCGGGGGGGGCCGCGTGCCGCCGGCCCGGCCTTAAATACCCTGCGGGGCCGGGCCCCCCCCGGGGGGCGGACGGGGAGGGGGGGGCATCGCCGGGGGCCTGGGGGGCGGGGGGCTGGGAGCGCTGGGGCTGTGGGGTGGGGGCTTGGGGGGGTCTGTGGGTGCTGGGGGGGTCTGTGGGTGCTGGGGGTGGTCAGTGGGTGCTGGGGGGGTCAGTGGGTGCTATAGGAGGTCTGTGGGTGCTGGGGGGGTCAGTGGGTGCTGGGGGAGGTGGTGGGTGTTGGGGGGGTCTGTGGGTGCTGTGGGGGGTTAGTGGGTGCTGGGGGGGGCGGTGGGTGCTGGGGGGGTGCTGTGGGGGGGGCTGTGGGGGGTCAATGGGTGCTGGGTGTGGTCAATGGGTGCTGGGCGTGGTCAGTGGGTGCTGGGGGGGCGGTGGGGCTATAGGAGGTCCCTGGGGCGGGGGCGGACCCTGCACGAGCTCCATGGCCCCGCCCCCTCTGCCGGCCCCGCCCCCTTTCCCCCTCCCACCAGCGGGGCCGGCGGGGGGTGGGCGGGGCCGCGGCCACGTGCGCGCCCAGGACAGCCCGCCCGGCGCGCGCTCCCGTGCGCGCGTTGACGTCAGCTGGGCTCGTGCCCCGCCCCCGCGCGCCACGCCCCCACGTGGGAGCTCACGCGCCCGCTCGCCGCCCTTATGTAACGGCGCCGAGGCGTGGCCGTTCCCCCCAGCTGGCCGCGCCGGGCCGTGACGCGCGGCTGAGGCCGCCGCCCATTGGCGGCTCGCGGCGGGGCGGGGCCGGCCGGGGTCGGGGCCCGGGACCCCGCAGCGCGGAGCCCCGTGACCCGTCGGGACCCGCCGCCGCCCGCCAGAGGGCGCTGCCCCGCGCCACCGCCCCCCCCGCGCCTCCACATGGAGGGGGCGTGGCCGAGGCCCCTCCCTCCGGGCCAATCAGCGCGGGGCGGCCTCCGCATTGGGCAGCGCCGGCAGCGGCGCAGGCCAACGGGGGCCGGGGGGGCGGGGCGGGGCGCGGAGGCTCCGCCCGCTGCCGGGGAGCAGCGACCAATGGGCTCGCGGGGAGGCGGGGCCCAGCGGGAGGCACGTGCGGCCGCGCACGTGTCCGCGTGGGGCCGCCGCAGCCGGGGCGGAACCGGCGCCGGGACGGGACCGGGAGGGGACAGTGACACCGGCACCGGGACACCGGCACCGGGACACCGGCACTGCGACACCAGCACCCGCAGCGGGACTGGCACACCGGGACACCGGGACAGCAGCACTGCCACGGGGACCGGGCCGCCGGCACCGCCGCAGCTGCAGCCGGGAGCAGGTGGGAACCGGGGTGACCGGGGCCGAGGGGGGGGGTCTCGGTCCTGGGTGGGGGGATCCCAGGGCCAGTTCTAGGTACGGGGGTCCCGGGGCCGGTGGGGGGGTTCTGGTGTGAGGGGTCCTGGCCCTGGGGGGGGTCCTGGGGCTGGTTTGGGGTATCCTGGTCCGGATTATGGGTGTCCCAGCGCTGGGGACGGGGGGGTCCCCATCCCGCCTGGGGGGGTCTCGGTCCTGGGTGAAGAGTGCTGGTGCTGGGGGGGTTCCTGCACCCCCCACCGTGTGCCAGAGGCGTCGTTGCTGCCCCCTGGGAGCGGGAGGTGCCACTGGGGGGGGGGGGGAACACGACACGATGACACCCCCGTGGGGGAATGCAGTGGTGTCTCTATATTCCAATTTTGCCCCATTTCCCCGCTTTCTCCCTCGTTTTTCTCCCTCCCCCCACAGGCAGCCTCAGCTGAGCGGCAGCGCAGGAGCTGAACCCCAGGAGAGGCTCCTCTGGGGGGGTTCCCCCCGCCCCCTCCACCATGGAGCCCCCCGCCTGCGCCTGCTCCTGCGGCTCCCCCACCTCCAGCCTGGGGGGTCCCTCCGACAGCGAGGCCGAGGCGAGTGGCCCCCCCCCGGCCCCCTCCAAACCTGAGCGGAGCCGCAAGCGGCTGGGGGGGCCGGACAGAGCAGCCCCGCAATTACCTCTATCACCCCATGGGGGGAAGCGGCCCCGGAAGGGGGATGGGGGGGATGCCCCCCCAAGCGACGGCGATCGCCTCTTTGCCCAAAAAGTGAGTTTTTTGGCAGCAAAATGGGGGAGCGCCCCCAAACCTGGGGGGCGGGGCAGTGCTCGCCCCCTCAAAAACGCATTTCCCTCTGGTTCTACCTCAGTTTCCCCAGCTGAAACAGGTGGGGGGGAGTCGGGGGGGCGAAGCAAAGTTGGGGGCACATGACACCCCCACTCCCCATCCTCCTCCTCTTCCTCGCAGTGCTGGGAGCTGCAGGGCTTCATCCAGCCACTGGCCGAGCTGCTGGAGGGGCTGAAACGGGGGCGATACGACAGAGGTGGGTCCCCCCTTTGCCCCCACCCTGCCAAGTCCCCCCCAAGGAGGACTCACAGGTTTTTGGGGTCCCCAGGGCTGAGCAGCTTCCAGCAGAGCGTGGCCATGGACCGGATCCAGCGCATCATCGGGGTCCTGCAGAAACCCGAAATGGGGTGAGCGTCCCCTCCAAAAAAGTCCCCGTGGAGGCGGGGGGCACCCATGAGGGGGGTGTCCCTTTGCCCGCCGCCCCCCCAGCAGTGGGGTGACGGGTGCTCTCTGCCTCCCCCAGCGCCCGGTACCTGGGAACGCTGCTGCAGGTCGAGGGGATGCTGAGGGTCTGGTTCCCCCACGTCGCCCGCAAACCCGCGCAGGATCCGGCCCCCCTCTCCGCCCGCCGCCGCCCCCCCGCCGGCCCTCCCGGAGCACCTCGCTGCCGACGCTTGCCCGGGGACCCCCCGAACTCCATCTCCGCAGGGACATCAGGGACATCGCATCAGGGGGGACTCTCCAGACGCCGTCGCCCTGCCCAGAGCAGGACCTCCACGTCCCCCCCGCTGCCGGACGAGTGACCGGCCCCCCGCCCCGCAGCTGGGGAGTATGTCCTGGATTTCTTCCGTTTTGCCTTTTTGGATTTTTTTTTTTTTAAATTATGGACAGTGAGACCTGCGGGCGGGGCTGCCCCCATGGGGGGGACCCTGGGACCACCCCCAGGGACCCCCAAAACCTTGGGGTGGGGGGGTGGGGGGGCACGTGCCTTCGCCAGAGCGGAGCCTCCTCGTGCTTTGGTGCACTGGAGGGGGGGGGTCCTCGGGTTGGGGGGCTGGCCCCCCCGCCGGGGTCGTGCCTCCCCCCCCCCGTGTGGCATTTTTAGGGGGGGGGGGGCGCTGGGGTGGTGTGTGTCATCGCTCCCCCTCCCCGAGGGGGCTGCCCCAGAGCCCGGCCCTGCTGGAAGCAATAAACGCCGCGGGGGCGGCCGGGGCCACCCAGTGTCGGTGTCCTCTGTCCCCGGGGTGGGGGGGGTGCGTGTGTGTGTGTCTCGTCCCGCTCTGGCTGGTGCCACCCTGGGCGGTGGGCCCCCCGTGTGACCCCTGACCCAGCCCAGGCCCCGCCCCCTGCGCCCTAAACCCCGCCCTCTCCCATAGCCGGCCCTGACGCCCTTAAGCCCCGCCCCCGCGGTGCCGGGAGCGACTTCCGGTTCCGGAGCGGTGAGTGGCGCGGACGTAGCTCCTCCGGGGGATCCCGCTGCGACCGGGACCGGGCTGGGGACAGACCCGGCTCTGCTTGGGCATCCGGGGGAGCCCTACCGGGCCCCGTCGGGGTCGTCTGGGGCTTACCGGGTGCTTCCGTGAAGGGCGGGGGGGAAGGAAGTTCCCTGCCAGGCCCCGTCGGGGGCGCGGGAGGGTCCTGTCGTGTTCGCGGCGGGTGGGAAGAGCCGTTCCCGACCCACCCGCCGCCCCCATCCCATCCCGCAGCCATGGCGAACCACCTCCGGTTCCTGGGCCGCACCGTCATGGTGCAGAACGGCAACGTGGAGGCGGCCTACGGCGCGCTCAACAGGTGAGGGGCCGGGGGCGCTGAGCGGGGGTCGGGACGCCCTGGACGGGGGCGAAAACCCCCTGAGTTGGGGTCAGAGCCCCAGAACCGGGGTCAGACCCCCCCTGAACCGGAGTGAGAACCCCATGAATTGGGGTCAGAACGTACGTTTCCAGTTCTCAGTCCCCGTCCCGCACTCCCGGGTCCAAAGGGGCCTCACGGATCTCCTGCTCCGTCCCGTCTTGGGACGAGCCCGGTCTGGGCGAGCCGGCCCGGCTCCCTGCCCAGTGCCAGGGACTGCAGCACCTGCGCGGGGGGGTGAGTCCAGGGGCCTTTTCCTTGTTGTGGACAGTTTTCCTCTCGTGTCCCGTCGGAATGTCCTCAGCAGTAACTTGCACCCGTTACCCTCGTCCGTTCCGTGGGAACGGGGAGTCTCCATCTTTGCAGCCGCCTCTTAAACGCTGGAACGTGGCGAGAAGGGCTCCCCGGAGAGATTAATTAAATTACAAACCTAACTGGCACAGGCCCAGGCGGAAGCGCGGGCAGGGATGCGGGCAGGGACTCGGTGGGTCGGTGACGACTTCTCGAGGAGGAGAAGAGGAGGAGGAGGAGCCCCCGTGGCCGTGCCACAACCTGCCACTCCCGCCTTCATCTGTCCCGGCTTAACGCAGCTCTGCGGGCGCTCGTTATCCTCAGCCGATGGCGACAGCCCGGGGTGGCCGAGGGGCTCTGGGGGCGAGCGCGGCCCGTCTTGGCAGGGCGCTGCGGGGGTGCAGGTGGTGGGCGGGGGGTCGTGGCCCTGCTCACCCCGTCTCTTCCCGCCCTCGCAGGATCCTCTCGCACGACGGGCTGGTGGAGGAGGTGCGGCGGCGGCGGTACTACGAGAAGCCGTGCCGGCGGCGGCAGCGCCTGGCCTACGAGGCCTGCCGGCGGGTCTACAACGCCGAGATGGGCCGCAAGATCGCCTTCCTGAGCCGAGGCCTGCGCCAGGACCCCTGGCCGGGCTGCTAGCGCCGAGCCGCGCCCCCAATAAACGCTCCTGCCCTGAGTCGCGTTTTAATTCGGTTTTAATGAACGGCGGGGACGGGCCCCGCCGGCCGCGGTGCTGCCGGCGTTGGGCGGGGGGGGGGGGGGGGGGGCAGCGGTGTCTTCTCCAGTCACGTCACGTGACGTGCCGCGCCGGCACGTGCGCGCCGGCGCGCTCCGCCCCTTCGTAGTACACCCCACCCTCTTCGTCCTCCTCCTTCCCGGCACCCTCCGCGCGAGTGGGGCGCGCAGGCGCGGCGTGACCGTTTCCGCTTCCGCCCCGACGTGCCGTCGCCGTCAGGGCCGCCGCTGCCAGGGCTGCTGCGGCTGACCGGGCCGGTGCCTGCTGGGGCCGCGCCCCGCCCGCTCCGGTGAGGGGAGGGTAGGGGAGGGGATGGAGGGGATCGCCGTGGGAAGGGCGGGCTGTCCGGAGCGCCGGCGTGCGGCCGAGGGGACGGGGGTTACCGGGGAGGCCGCGCCTGAGGCGGCCCCGGGCACCGCGGAACTCTCCGCGCTGAGGCCGCGCCGAGGGGGCCGCGCTGGGGCCCTGCTGGCAGCTCCGGGGCAGCGCGGGCCGCGCTGGGCCGGACGCAGCCGCCGCCTCCGCTGTAGTGATGGGAAGCTCGGGCCGTGCAAGAGGAAACCCGCGGGTACCGGCAATCGCCAGCGCCGAGATGGAGCGTTCCGGTGGCGGCTGGGCGTGCGGAGCCGCGTCCTTGGTGTGCGACCCTCGGTGTCTCCCCGGGGCCGAAGCCTCCGTGGTTATTCTGAGCTCAGGCGGGTGGGTTTTCAGCGCAGAAGCTGAACCCGTATTTTTATTTGTAATCCCCGAAGGCAGAGGTTCAGCCGGCAGCACCGTGGGAGCATCCTCGCTGTTCGGGGAAGTAGCATAGCGACGCCGGTTAGTGCTTATGTATATTTTAAAAACCTCACGTAGGTGTTACTTCCCCACTGGCTGACACCCCATGCGCACCTGGGAGTCCCCGTGGGCCGAGGGTGCTGGTGGACGTGTTCCCTATAGACACGGACCCTCCCGATACCCCGAGCAAACCTGTTGCACTCCTCTGTTGGTCTTTATTAAATTGTAGAAGGTGAAAATCAATCTACAGGTTAAAAGAAGAACTAATTATACAAGTTCTGTGTTTAATAGCGCGCGAAGCTGTTGGTGCGTCAGTGCAGCAATTAATTATTTCCACTTGTCTTTGTCCTGAAGCGTTACATACTGCAAAGTCATAATGTAGAGGTGAAATTCTGTACTAATGTGCTTTTGGGCTGTATTTGATGCTACTTTTGAACAGATCTCTGAGAAACCTGCTGCACAAAGCAGGCGGCTGTGGAGGGGGCGTGGGCCCCGCGTCAAACCTGTAGATTTACTCCTCTTGGCTGCTGTCGCTCCATTAGAACTAACTCCCGGGCTCTCCGCTCCCAGTTTCAGGAGCATTAACCATATTTGCTCGGATTTCTGTTAAAACAGTCCCGCGTGAACATCAAGGCTCCGCGTGTGCAGGGAAGAAATGCTGAGGTCAAACATATTTCCTTAAGAAGATTTTCTCCTGTTTCCAGATAAAGGAGACTTGGTTTCTAAATCAGATTAGGGCTCGGGTGCATAATTAAACAGTATTCTGTCTGCAGCCGGTGACAGACGTTGTGAGAACCGCGAACGATTAATGTCGAGAAAGTTTTGCCTTGAAAAATCTGTAATTTTGGCCTTGACAATGACGGCTGCTGGTTGAAGGAGCGACTGCAGAGGTAGCTGGGCACATGCTGAGCTCTTGAGTATCAGTGAACTGGAAGCATCTTCAGAGGATTTTGTGAACCTCAAGGGAAAGAGATTAATTAGGGGCAAAGGAGGTTTTTCTGTATCTGTTCAAAGGGTTGTTTAGCTCACGCGAAACAGCAGGTCTTGAGGTGTGTTTACACCTGCTCAGCAGCCACGAGAAGAATGGAGTTCCGACAGAAGCTGAGGTGTGAAGGGATGTCCCGAGACTGGCCCTTCTCAACCCCTTTGGGGTGGATCCGAGTGTGAAAGCGGAGCCCCATGTGGAAGGGCCAGTTTGATGCTTGCAGGGTGTCCTTCCCTCGTCTAATTTTAACTTGTGTTTTAAAAATAAGGGAGCAAAAGTCATCTCCAAGAGCTTTCACCACCTGCTCATGAAGGAGAAGAGCGCGGGATGGAAGCAGTGATAATCTGACAGTGTATTTTACTAGTCTGTGGGTTTTCTTGTCTTCTTTACAGGTACAAGGGAAATAATTCAATCTAGCTCCTGGCAAAGATGTCCCTTTCCAAAAGGGAATTGGACGAGCTGAAACCATGGATAGAGAAGACGGTGAAGCGAGTCCTGGGCTTCTCGGAGCCCACTGTGGTCACCGCGGCCCTGAACTGCGTCGGGAAGGGCATGGACAAGAAGAAAGCAGCCGGTACGTCCCGCGGGCCCCAATCCTGACACTGCCGCCGTCCAGAGAGGTGGGCAGAGCCCTCCGCAGAGAAAACAGGCACGTGCAAATCCCCAGATGGCCTTGAAATGGCCTCAAATCAGATTCAAACTCGCTCCCACTGTTCCCGCAAGACTGACCTGCTGCTGGTGGTGTGCGGCCAGTCACGGTTTTGTTGCCAGCGGAGTCTGGCGGAGTTGGGGGGCAAATGCAGGTGCAAAATGTGGTTTGCGTTGAGGTAGCTTTATAAAAAAATCTAATGAGTCCCCCAAAGCTGGAAGCTCTCGAGCATACATGGGGTGATGCTGACTCGGCCTCAATGCATATGTGCACATCCACGTGTGTGGGTGAGACGTGATCAAAAGCTTTGGCATATGTTACAGAAACCAAGGAATTTAAAGCAAATTTAAGGTCTCTTTGTCTAAAGGAGTTGGAAATGATAATTTAACCCATGGCTGCTTTTTTTTTTTTTTTTTTATTTGACCATTAGAGCCCTAATTTTTGTCTGGTCAAGGTCTGGACTCCCTTGATCCAGAGTTTAAAGCTCCTGACAGCAAGGTGCCCAGACCCCAGAGGCCTCTGGAGCGCAGGTTGCAGCCCCCACCGCGTGAGCAGGGTTGCATCCTCCTCTAAACAAGCGTTCACAGCTCCGCAGGAGTCTCTGAAAATGGTCCGTTCTCCCGCTCATCCCAAGCAGCAAATTATGGACTAACCCGACTCCTCCTCTTTCTCAGACCACCTCAAACCCTTCCTTGACGATTCCACCCTGCGCTTTGTGGACAAGCTCTTTGAGGCAGTGGAGGAAGGCCGGAGCTCCAGGCACTCCAAATCCAACAGTGACCGGAACCGCAAGCGAGAGCTGAAGGTGATTATTGATTATCGATGGCTTTTGTGTGTGCGTGTTTGTTTTTCCTGTGATTCGGTGGCTGAACTGGTTCAGAGGCAGCACTGCCACACTCTCCTCTTCCAGAGAGGTACATCTCGTAATGCTTAAAGTTCAAGAGAAAAGACTCTTCTCCGTGATGAAGCGTGTGAGCCTTTGTCTTGCAGTTCTTTGACCTTCGGCTGAGGTAGCGCCATGCTCACTGTACTGTCAGCAAGGTGGAAACTCGGCCTCTTGATTTCTTGAACCGTGTCCGTTTCCTTTCGGTCTCTTTTACCAGTGCTGGGTTTTCACTGGGAGCCTGAGATCGGTGTTCCCAGCAACTTCCCAGTTGTCAGTGAGCGAGTGGGGCTCCGTGGTGGGTGATCTGATGGGTTTTCATTCTGTTTCCCATCTGGAATCCACGGGGGGGTGGAGGGGGTGATTTTTGACAACCCCCGTCGTAGCACAGGGTTAATTACCAGCTCTCTGGTGTTTCTCCCGTCTTGTCTGGAAGTCTCATGCATCCCAACCTGTTTTCACCTCCTCTCTTCTCCTGAAGACTTTACTCGCCATCCTCTGCCATTGCATTTTTTCCAAACTCGAGTTCAGAAGGGGTCGCTCTCCATCCTGCTCCTGCTTACGCAGGAAGTTCCCTTTCACTTTTCCTGAGACTCCTGTTTTATGACAATCTGTGTTTCTCCGTGACAGCTTTAGTCAGCGCTTAACCTCCGTGAGTTAGAATAACCTCGCTCGGGATCTGCATCTCCTCCAGTGTGTGGGGAGCCAGCTACCTCCACTCCCTGTTTTCTGTTAGAAACTTGGAATTTTCTCCCACCGCCTGGCTGAGGCTTTAACCGGTGCCAGAAGGGGTCTTCTCCAGGTCTGGGTAACGAAGGCTCCGCACGTTAAAACAGCAGAGCTGGTGCTGAGGTTTTGGATTGTGCCTTGTTCCGTCCTTTCCTCTTCCTTGTGGCTGCAGGACAGGGTGGGTGGAGGGAGCAGCAGCCTCTCGCCGCGGGGGGATCTCGTGCCGGCTGGGTGTGGAGCAGGAGATTCTGCTCCGGTGAAGTGTTGCTGGTGACTGCTGACAGGGTTCTTGGCTTCCCAGCTGGGAGGCGGCGGAGCAAACCTATCCTCTTCTCTGAACTCCCGCCGTGGTGACGGGTGTCTCTTGCCAAATCCTCAACCCTCCTCTCCGGAATCACCTTTCTTGGAGGTTCGAGGTCAAGCTCTGTAACACGAGATGCTCTGGTGAGATTCTCAGATCACGGTCATACTTGCAGACTGACCTTCCCCTCACCCCAGAGCAGGTTTTTGAGTCCACTTTGTGCTTGCACACTTATCACCAAGCAGTGGATTTACTCTGAGTGCTGCACACTGGTCCCGTTCGCTGCCTGGCCTGCTGGCCGTCCCCTCGGTTAACTCTTGCGGGGTAGGTCATTGCTTGGGAAGTTTCAGGAACTAAAACGTCACGGTTTACACACTTTATACTATGGGCAAGTCCTTTCTCTTGAACTTGTAGGTTTTCCGAGAAGTACCTGTGTCTGGATGAGGAAGTGTCCTTATAGAATATGAACCGGTATAGTGAAGAAGGGATTGCAACTAACGCTTACAACCGGTGTGTATATTTTCTTTTCAAATAACACCTTGATACACCCACACACACCAGTAACACCATTGCACGGACAAAACCCAGTTGACTACACACAGACCAGGCGCTGCCGAGACAAAAAAATCCGTCCCCACAGCCTCACGAGCTGGGGTGTGCTTGACAGAGCTCCGCTCAAAGCCCACCTCGCCTTTGGTTCCGTGACCCTCAGGCTGTGTGTGATCCATCAGCCTGGTCGTCGCTCTCCAAGCTGCGTGTCTCCGGGGTGGCTCGGTTTGAGCGTCTTTTGGATCCGAGCTGGTCGGCTGGTTTGGAGTGTGACCTGCCCTGGGTCTGGGGCACGGTAGGGCATGGTTAGGACAGCGCAGCTTCCTTCACCACACCCTTTGAAGCTGGCGGAAGACCTGGAAACCATTTTAGCCCAGTCAGGTCAGCTCATGGGCAGGTATTTTCTATCTCTCCAGGCAGCTGAGTGAGACCTTAAACCTCCTCAGTGCCAAAAATCCTTTGAGGAACGATGGTGGCTTGTACACGGGCATGTCCTTGTGATGTCTCTTGTCCTTCACGCTCTCGGATGGATCATCAGTGATGCTTCTGTGGTGGGGGACCAGGGTGCAGGCTCCTTGTGGGATTACCTGTAGATCTGCGAGTGCTGCCCAGGACGTCCTGAACTGCAGTGACAGTCCAGAGCTGGATCTGATCCACGTGGTGGTTTCTCCTCTGAAAACACTGGCCGCAAGCAGAACTCTGTGTTTTTAACCAGTTTTCTCCTTCTCTCCCTTTACGTTAGGATGTGTTTGGTGATGACTCTGAGGTATCCAAGGAATCTTCCAGCATCAAGAAGCGGCGCATACCGCGATTTGAGGAGGTGGAGGACGAGCCTGAGGTCATTCCCGGCCCGCCATCGGAGAGCCCCGGGATGCTGACCAAGCTACAGGTCAGTCGCACTGGGCTTTGCCCCAGAGGCAAGCTGCCCGTGCCTGAGATCTCGAATCCCAACATGGTTTAGTGTTTATTTGAATTCCCCTTCTAAAAGAGGGAAGAAAAATTCACCCTCCAATTTATCTTCCACAGATCAAACAGATGATGGAAGCAGCCACCCGGCAGATCGAAGAGAGGAAAAAGCAGCTGAGTTTCATCAGTCCTCCGACACCGCAGGTACCCACTGGCAGCAAGGGGCAATTCCCTGTGGTCCCCGTTTCAGCCATGACGCATTGCCTTGGGTGTGCTGAAACAGGCATGTAACAAAACTTCCTTCTCTGCCAATAGCCCAAGATTTCTTCTTCCTCCCAATCGGAGCGCCTCCCCATTGGCAACACGATCCAGCCCTCGCAGGCAGCGACGTTCATGAACGATGCCATCGAGAAGGCCAGGAAAGCCGCGGAGCTGCAGGCCCGCATCCAGGCACAGCTGGCCCTGAAACCGGGGCTCATCGGCAACGCCAACATGGTGGGGCTGGCCAACCTGCACGCCATGGGCATCGCGCCGCCGTGAGTATCTGCTGCTTGCTGCCTAATCCTGCTGGGTGTAACGCCGGAATGCCGGCAGAGGCCTCACCAAAGGGTTCTCCAGCGCTTTTGGTTCCCTAGAAGCGGCCTTAACAGCTGCTGAAGGAACAAGTTTGATATTAGAGGTGAAAAGGAGATTACTCCTTCCTTGGGTAAGACTCTCCCAATTTCTGAGTCCTTTCTGGCGGTGTAGGTGAGATTTAATGTTACGAGGAGGCCTTTCGCAAGCCGTGGGCTGGTTTGGCGCTTCCCAAACCTCAGCATTTCCTGTGAATTAATGCTGTGCTTGCATTTTAATTTTAACTTTTAACATCTCTTGTTTTGCCACCAGGAAAGTGGAGCTGAAGGATCAGACAAAGCCTACGCCACTGATCTTGGATGAGCAAGGCCGAACTGTTGATGCGACTGGTAAAGAGATTGAGTTGACTCACCGCATGCCCACCCTAAAAGCAAACATCAGAGCTGTGAAGAGAGAGCAGTTCAAACAGCAGCTTAAAGAAAAGCCCTCGGAAGATATGGAGTCGAACACTTACTTTGACCCCCGGGTCTCCATAACCCCAGCCCAGCGTCAGAAACGCACCTTTAAGTTCCATGAAAAAGGCAAATTTGAGAAAATTGCCCAGAGGTTGCGAACGAAGGTATTTGAGGTCTTGCCATGCTACCTGAGAGCACAGAAGTGAGGGTTTGGTTCAGGATGGGAGTCGATTCTCCTCTCCCGGGATGTGAAGGGAGCTGTGTTGGCTTTGAGTAAGAAGCTTTTCAGTAAAGTCACATGATTTTGACATCATTCTTGTCGGGGAGGCAGGCAGGTGGGTTAGAACATCGTTCTTACCACTGTCTTCACTTGATGAACGGCAAAATCGATTTATTTTTTGACAAAAGATTGACAGTTTCCAAAGAGAATACATCGGTTTTTGGCCGAGAGTTCTTTCCGCAGAAGCCATCACCCTAGAGGTGGAGATTTAAAGGGCTCTCGGTAAAATGCCCCAGTTCTTGGGAGAAGGGGAGAGAAGAGCTTTGTTCAAGCCCAGGGATACGATGCCTGTGGGGAGCCGGTCCTTTGTGATCGTTCCCAAAGGAATAAGAGCAGGTTTCTGACAGTTTGGGAGCTCGTGCAGAAGCTCTCTGCCATCACGTGCCGCGCGGTTTCTCCTGCGACCTGCTTCAGGTTGTTTTAAAAACTGGAGTAAATCAGCAGGCGCGCACGTACTGTGCTGTTCCTGGGGGCTGTGCTGTTTGGAATGACCTTCGTGTGCTGTTTTCCTCTCCTTGCTGTCAGGCTCAACTTGAAAAACTGCAGGCGGAGATCTCGCAGGCTGCCAGGAAGACAGGGATACACACGTCCACCAAGTTGGCTCTTATTACCCCAAAAAAGGAGCTGAAAGAGGGGGATATCCCAGAGATCGAGTGGTGGGACTCCTACATCATCCCGAACGGCCTCGACTTGTAAGTGTTTTACTCGCCAGGTTTTGATTGTTCTGCTGCAGGAGGAAACTCTAGGGTAACATGTCTCCTTGAGCCCTGGAATTCCACCTCCCTCATCTGCAAGTGCTCCCCAGGATCTGGGTTTGCTCCCAAAATCTCTCTTGGCGCTGGTGGGAGGCGGCTGCCCTTCTCCCTTGCTGGAGTTCTCCAGCGACTGAGGTGTCTGCTGTGCAGGTGGAAGGACTTTTTTGCTCCAGCGTTGTTGGTGGTTTTGTTGTTTTTTCAAGCATGAGTGTTCTGTACGAGCCTTGTTCACTATAGAGTTGTGGGAAGCCGTAAAACGCGGGTGGATATTCCACCGGGGAGACACCTTCATCACCGCATGTCTCCTTCAGCACGTCAAGCTCTGCTCTATGCTTTGGGGAGGGATTTGTGCGCTCGTGTACCCACCATGCCTGGCCCAAGGGAAGCGTTGAGAGTTTTTTTTTGGTCCACGGCTTGTGGCATTGAGGAATCGAGGCTGGAAGGTTTGCAGTGACGCCCAACTCTGTGCTTTCTAGAAAAGGCGGAACGTCTTCAAAGAGAGACGAGTACTTCGGGATCACAAACCTCGTGGAGCACCCAGCACAGCTCAACCCACCAGGTACCGCCCCTGTTTTGGGCAACTTTGCTGTTAAACTAGAGACAAAACGCTCCAAGCGGCTGGTGCTTGGTGAGGAGAACCAGCATTTTACTGTAAAATCAAAAAAATAGGCAAATCGCATTTTCCTGTTTCTGTTTGGTGCAAAGAGCCGTCAGCGTTGCAGCGGTTTCATGTCTGTGTTGCCTCGTTTCTCCTCGCAGTGGACAGCGACACGCCAGTGACCCTGGGCGTTTATTTAACTAAGAAAGAGCAGAAGAAATTACGGCGACAGACTCGGAGAGAAGCCCAGAAGGAGCTGCAGGAGAAAGTCAGGCTGGGCCTGATGCCGCCACCAGAGCCCAAAGGTAAGCGATGGCTATGGCGGGCAAGCTCCAGGCTGACACAGGCCCGTCGCCGTCAAACCAGGGGCACGGGCCAAGTGTGGCCATGGCTGGGAACGCCGCAGACAGCACAACCTCGATGGGATGGCACGGATCTGTGTCTCGGTGTGATCTGATACCTACCCGTGCCGTCACTGTATGAGCCTGTGAGCAGGGCCGGTGCTGGTGCGTACGGTTACGGCAAAACGGTGTCTGAGAGGAGCCTTTCTCAGCTCCCCTCCTTTTCCCTTGCAGTAAGAATTTCAAACTTGATGCGAGTGCTGGGGACAGAAGCTGTGCAGGACCCAACGAAAGTGGAAGCTCATGTTAGAGCACAGATGGCGAAGAGACAGAAGTAGGTGGCACCTCGTGTGAATTTTTGGGGTCATTTTTAGATGGATTTAGTGCTAGAGAGGGAAATCCTCGAACCAGTGCAGCAAAGCAGTGTGATTTCCTGTGTGTCACTCCTGTAGCCTGTTTCAGCTGCCTTGAATGACCCCTCTGAGGCCCTGGGGAGCCAGGTCTTGACCAGCTCTGGTCATTGGAGAGGGGCCTCAATTAGACGAGTTTCTTACCATAACGGTGATGGTTGTTGCAGTTGCTGCTAATGGATGTTTTCAGGGAAGAGCCCGAGGATGAATCAGGCTGCTGACTGGATTAAAGAAAGCCCACGTGCTTTTAATTCTGGCAGAAATCTGAGCAGGAATTGCAGCTGGTTTGGGATCTGTGGAACATGTTCTGTGCTTAGGACCCGTCTCGATGCCGTAACGGGTACCCCTTATGCTGCGTTTTGCTTACCGCTGCATCTCTCTTTGCGTCCAGAGCTCACGAAGAAGCAAATGCTGCGAGAAAGCTGACAGCCGAACAGCGAAAAGCCAAGAAGGTTAAAAAGCTGAAAGAAGACGTTTCACAGGGGGTTCACATAGCCGTGTACAGGTGAGGGCTGGGTTCACCGTACATCCCTCTAAATACACCTGACAAATGCCCTGTAGAAACCCCCTCGTCAGCTTTTCGTCAAGCGTTACAGAATCTTGGCCCGTGGCAACTAGATTGTCCCAAAACATCCGTTAACACTGTCCTTAACTCATCCTGTTAGAGCCAAGACTAAACAGACATGTCAGGTTTGGGGCATTTCAGCTGGGATTGGTGCTTCCGATGAGGAGAAGCCATTTCCCAGCTGTCAGAGCTAACTTTGTCCAGGAATTGGGAAACTTTCAAGTTCTAAATGAAACGAGAAGGGACGGCCACAGCCTCTGAGCAGCCTTCGTGGCGTGGCTAAAGCCCTAAGGAGCTGGAGGAGGATATGCTGGACCCAGGCGAGGCAGAGCAGGAACCTCTTATGGCTGGTGATAATAGTTGTTTCTTCCACAAACACTTGTTGTTGTTTTTTATCCAAAGGGTCAGAAACTTGAGCAATCCAGCCAAAAAATTCAAAATCGAGGCGAACGCTGGGCAGCTGTACCTAACGGGCGTGGTGGTTTTACACAAAGATGTCAACGTGGTCGTGGTAGAAGGAGGTGAGGACTTTGGAGGCAGGCTTCTGGTCGCAGTGCAGCGTTCAAAAGCTCGCCTCTAGCACAAATAACCGTGGAAATGGTTGCCTGAGTGTGACAGAAGGGCACAGAAGTAGGGAGGCTGTTTGAAACTCCCTTAGTTACAGCTCTGATGGGGTTAGCGCTGAGTACAGAGCGCACCATAATCCAGTTAGGAAACCCAGCGCCATCGAGGTGGAAGGGAAGAGCGCTTGAGTTGAGTCCATGATGCGCCGAGCGGGTGCTGAGGGCGGGGAGAGGCTCAGTTCTCACGGTTTGCGCTGAGCGAAGTCATTTTTGCGAGGCGCTGAAGAGCCTGTTGGGCAGCAGGAAATCCTGAGGGCAGAGCACCGTGCCGAAGGCGGCAGGAACAGCCCGGGCACCCCGAGGGTGTTAGTGCTGGGTTGGCCTGGCTGCGCTTTACTTGCAGTGCCCAGGCGCGCTGGTACGCGTTCGTGGGCGTCGTTTGGCTTCTGCTGCTTTTTGGAATCTCCTGAAAACGGAAGGTTAAGGACTTTTGTGAACGCGTCTCAATTCTTCCCCAGGCCCGAAAGCACAGAAGAAATTCAAACGTCTTATGCTTCATCGAATAAAATGGGATGAGCAAACATCGAACACGAAGGGCGAGGGTGAGCGTGAAGCGGTGCGGAGGGGTGTTGGGGCTCCCTGCTCTTCCTCGGGACTAAAATTGGCTTTGGTTGGGTCTTTTTTCAGATGACGACGAGTCCGATGAGGAGTCCGTTAAGAAAACGAACAAATGCTCTCTGGTTTGGGAGGTGAGTGGCGGGTGCTTTAGGCTGGAGGGGAGCGAGCCCTGTCCGACTGCAGCCGCGGCACGAACCAGGGTCAGGGGCTTTGGGTGGGACACAAACCTGCTGCTCTGACTTCCGTAGCGTTGCTTGAGCTGTAGCAGCGCTAATCACACATCCACCTGGAAAAATATTTGCTCCTGGGTTCTCCGAGTGCCCGGGAGCTGCGTTTCCCGTGGCGTTGCTCCAGAGCGGAGTCGAACCTGTCCCGTTTTCTCCTGCCAGGGCACAGCGAAGGATCGCAGCTTTGGCGAGATGAAATTTAAGCAGTGCCCCACGGAGAACATGGCCCGGGAGCACTTCAAGAAGCACGGCGCGGAGCACTACTGGGACCTGGCCCTCAGCGAGTCGGTGCTGGAGTCCACAGACTGAGGCGAGGGGGCCGTGTTGCTCCCCCCTCCCCACACCACAACCCCCCTGCTGGATCTTGGACAGCCCCTTCCTCCCCTTGCTCTCCTCAGCACACCGATTAAAGACATATTTTTTAAAACAAATCACTGTTACTCTTGTTTTCGGGATAAAGGCGGGTGGGGGCTGATGGGGGAAAGGAGGGCTGGTGGGGGGGACCTGCTGTCGAGGGCGTGTGTGAGGGCACGCGGGGCGCAGGCCGCCCTTGGGGCTCTGGCAGCAGCCGCCTCTCCCTTCCTCAGTCACACCAGAAACTTTTTATTTTTGTAGAGCCGAAGCTGTTTCGCAGCCTCGGGGCCGGGACCAGCCCCGACCTCCCCCTCGCGGCTGGGGGCGGCCGCCATCTTGCACGGCGCAGTCGCGAAGGGCGGCGGGGCGCGCGCAAAGGGGCGGGACGCGCGGCGCAGGCGCGAAGCGGGCCGGGCGGGTCGGCGCAGGCGCGGCCTGTCGGCGGCGCAGGCGCGAAGGGGCGAGTTGGGGGGGGCAGCGCCGCGGCGGCCCGTGTGAGGGAGCCCGGCACAAAATGGCGGCGGGGGGGCGGGCGCTCCGTGCGGGGGGGGCCGGCCGGTGACCGTGTCGCCGCCGCCGCCGCCGCTCCTAGCTGCCGCCACCCGGGGCAGCGAGACGGGCCCGACGGGCTGAAGCCGGACGATCGCCCTCGGGGCGGCGCCGCTTCCCGCTGTCTTCTCGGCCCAGGCATAGCAGGGCCGCCGCATTCCTCGCCCCGCCGCGGCGGGGCCCCGCCGCTACTGCCGCCGCCTTCTGAGGTGCCGCCGCCCGAGGCCCGCCGGGCCGAGAGAGGAGCAGGGAGCGCCGCGCCGCCGCCGTCCGTGCGGCCCGGCTGGGCGAGCAGGGCGGGAAGATGGCGGCGGGCGGCGGAGGCGGCGGCCGGGCCTCCTCCTCTTCGGCCGCCGCCTCCTCGTCCTCGGCCGGCGCCTTGGAGGCCTCGCTCGATAGGAAGCTGCAGGCGGTCACCAACACGATGGAGTCCATCCAGGGCCTCTCCTCCTGGTGCCTGGAGAACAAGCGGCACCACAGCACCATCGTCTACCACTGGATGAAGTGGCTGCGCCGTTGTGAGTGTGGGTCGAGGCGGGGGGTGGAACACCGGGACCGGGGACCCTGGAGCTGGGGGACCATCCCTTGAGCTCGGGCAGGTGCTCGTCCACCGCCCCGGAGCCTTGTCCCGCTTTGCCCGGCGCCTGTCGCGGCGAGAATGGTGCCCAGGGCAGGAGACTGTTGGCTGCCAGTGGCTGCAGTTGGGGATCTGCAGCGGGGAGGGAGATGGGGGCACCTTACGTGGCTGTGCCAGAGGTTTTGGACCCGATATCAGACAGCGAACTGAAATCTGAGGTCCTCTGATCGCTCAGGAATCCGTCGGTGTTGTGTGGTCCCTGCGTTTCTGCTTAGCGTCACCTTGTCACGCCTAGAAAAACACAGATTGAGTGTCTGCACCTCGATGGTGGCACGTTCAACCTCCCGAATTCTGCCTGTGCTCGCCCATGATCTTCTAAAACGTTCTTTTGAGAACTGGGGGGGGGGAAGATGCCTTCAGCATTGTGGGGGCAGGGGATCGTCGCTGTCCCCTTCCACGGGCAGAGCAGCCTGTTGTGCGCACATAAGCGTTGGATGCCAACGCTGGGCTCTGGTGAGTGCCTGCAGTCGGTGCAGTGGTGACCCAGGAGCGGGAAAGTTAATGTTTTCACAAGTCTAAACCGGGCAGCGTTACCTCCGCTCTCTCGTTGACGCGGGAAGGTTTTTGCCCCTTGTCGCGGGAGTTGCAGTAAGCTTTGCAGCAACGCCGAGATAACGCTCCCATCCGAAGGCATTGCTCCGGTTTGTGTTCGCCCTTTTGGAAAGTTTGGGATAGCGGGTGTTCTCTGTCAAGGCCCTTCTGCAGAATGCGGGTGGCCCTCTTCCCCCAAATTTGGGTTTACGGTTTTTCCTGTCCATGCACCGCACGATTAAGCAGGGTGAGGGAAGGGCCCGCGGGCTGTTCTCTGCTCTGTACTGACCTGCTGGTGAGGAGAAGCTGGCCCAGGTCCATCCTGCCTCGCTGCGGTTGCCCACCTCCCCTGGAAGTCCTCTTCCCTGTGGCAGCCCTTGTCGTGGGGCAGAATGGGGGGTCATGCGGGACTGTTCTTGCTCCACATACGCCCCCTCCAAACAATACGCAGCTCCTGGCTCCCGTCGGGGTGTGCAGACCCCTCTCGGCTTGGTGTCATTTGTCACAGCTGCTGTTGTGGCTCCTCTCCTAGGACCTTGGTGACTGTCTCGCTGTAGGTCAGGCTCAACCCAACCCAGCTCCCTGGCGCTGCCTGTACCTCGGGGCAGGTCCTTGCTTTGCCCAGGAGCGTGGAGCCTTCATGCCAGCACAACTCCCCCATGTTTATGGTCCTGCAGCTCCCATCTCGCTGGCTCGTGGAGTGGAGACTCTTCCCTAGACTCCTGCTGCTTCTCCGTGGCTGACGTTTGCCTTTCAGCACCTGGCCAAAGGAGCTGAGCTTCCAGAGATGCTGCTCTGGTGCTGACCCCTCCTTCTCCCTCACTCTCCTCCTTCCCGAGCTCATCAGAAATATTTAATTGTTCCCCCTTGCAGAGTCCTTGTAGCTCTGTCCCTGTCCTCCCGGCTCACATTTGCCGCTGGGCTGTACGCTCCTGCCCCTGAGCTCTTGGTACCTACCTGGGCTTTGTGTTTTATTTCAAATGCTTTCAGGGCTTCCCTTGCACCGCCCTGGCGAGGATCTCTCCTCAACACCCCTCAGATTGTCTGAGTTCCTCCTTAAGCACCTTGCGTGAGGTACCAACTAAAGCAACCCTTGACAGTGGCCGTGATGCTGCCATGCCTGACCCCTGGTTATTTGGTTACTTCCCACTTACGTGGGGTTGTTCTCCCTGCTTTTCCCTTTCCGATACACTCCATTCTCTGCTCAGAAGACCTCGCAGGCTCTCTGTGTTCTCACGCAGCGGGACGTCACGGTCCCAACTGGAAGAGTTCAGCGGTACTAATACTGGCGAGCGCAGCTCATCTCTGTTACCTATGAGACCCTCAAGGCGGGCAGTTCCTGCGCTGTGTCTCCAGCGATGCTGGCGTTGGGCTGAGGGTACTTCCCTGCAGCACACTTATAGTAAATGTCAAGTGCGGGGGGAAAAAAATTGGCCTTTTCAGTCTTTATTTTCTATAAATCAGAGTAAGTAGGTGTTGGGCTGGCCCGTGATGCGGCTGGGGCTCCGGCCTCAGCATTTTGCCTGAGCACTGGCGGTCTTGCGGAAAACAAGTGCCGGTGTTTAAATCCCTTGGTGTTATCATGGGCATCTGCCGTCCTGGGCCAGGGCTTGTCCTGAGCACGAGCCGCTCGTGGCTGCAATTCTCAGCCAAGAGACATCTCTGCAAGGTAACGCTGCGGTATCTTTGCCTCTGGGAAGTTTCTGTTGGGAATCAGGAGCTTTCTTGCAGGAGGTGGGCTCCGTGATAAAATTCCCTGTGTCTTGACTGTATTTCCTCTCCGGTTTAAACCGAGACAGTCTGAAGAGTACCTAAGAAGTCGTTCACCCGTTGGACACGGCCAGTTGTGTATTGTGGGTGAAAACCCGTGTACAAAGTGTGTCTGGGACCCAGAGGCCTTTGGTTAAATTTGTGCATCTCATCTGGATATTGGTCTAGGGTGGATTTCTCCTTGCTGGAATTTGGGTGAATCTCAGTTTCTAAATATTAGCTCTGAATCGAGTAGCTAAAGGCGTTCTGCTGTGGCTGAGGTTGGTGTTCAGCCTCGTGGAAACGGTGGTGCAGGGGATGGCGTGAGCTGTGCTCTGTGCCTTTGGCTTGAATTTGGCTCTGTGCTTTTCTGCCGCGTTTGAATGTTGAACCGGTTAAATCAAAGGTTTATGTATCTTCAAGGTCTATTTTGCGTTATAAGATCCGAATCAGCGCTATCTCTGCTGGTGGATAACAGAGAGAGAGAGAGAGAGCCTCCAGTGAGCAGGGGGTGAATCAGTGGAGAGCTGGGATTCAGTTAACCCCCGAGAAACTGTTTTGTTGGGATGATGATCCAGTAGATGACCGAGGCTGGCATTTGGGGGAAGCCGGCTCCGAGTTGGTTTGGGAAGCCAGGTGAGCGCAGCACCGCGCTAGCTGGTTTTCCAGCACCTTGCTCCAATTCTTGCTCAAATGAACCAACCCTGATCTGCTGTGTCAGGGTCAAGGTTGGAAATTAGTTTCTGGTAACGAATCCTTGGGCTTGTTGTGTTTATTGCTGTAAAAGCTTGGGAGTTACAATCACCAAACCGTTTGGGTTGGAAAAGCCCTTTGAGCCCATCGAGTCCCAGCACTCCCCCAGCACCGCCAGGTCCCCCCTGACCCCCGTCCCTCAGCACCACCTCCACACCCCTGGGAAACCCCTCCAGGGATGGGGACTCCACCACTGCCCTGGGCAGCCTGGGACAGGCCAGGACAACCCCAACGGGACAGAAATGGCTCCTCAGGGACAACCTCAACCTCCCCTGCAACAACTGGAGGCCGGTTCCTCTTGTCCTGGTGCTTGTTCCTGGGGAGAAGAGGCCAACCCACCCCTCACTCCAACCTCCCATCAGGGAGTTGTCGAGAGCCAGAAGGTCCCCCTGGAGCCTCCTTTGCTCCAGGCTTAACCCCCCTGGGTCCCTCAGCTGCTCCTCAGAAGTTCTCCAGGCCCTTGTCCATGTTCTCCAGACCCTTCTCTGGACACGCTCCAGCCCCTCAAGGTCCTTCTGGGCGTGAGGGGCCCAAGCTGAGCCCAGCATTCGAGAGGCGGCCTCCCCAGCTCCCCCAGTGCAGGGCGACCATCCCTGCCCTGCTCCTGCTGGCCACACCAGGGCTGGCACAAACACGGATTCAGCTCCTTGGAGCTGAGGCTCCTTGACATGGCAGCTGCCAGAGCAGTGTTGGAGTAACCTGGTGGGAAGGATGAAAAATACCTTCAGCAAAAAAAAAATGGCTGGAAAATACATGTGAAGCAAAGTTAGAGCTGAGCCGGCTGCGGTGCTGGTGGAGGCATCAGCTGTGGGAGGCCTGGCTCGGCTCTCGCTCATTTGAACCTGTGTTTTTGACAGTGGAGGTGCTGCTTGTAGGGGCTCGTGGAGGCTTCACGGCATCAACCTGTTGACGGTTTGACAAACAAATCCTTATGTGTATCCTCAGCTTTTGCTTTTCCCCGTCGGTGGCCGCTGACCCTCTTCATCTCATCAGAGGGGAACATTGGGCAAGAGGCAGGTGGTAAAATTTCACAACTAGTTCCCAAGAAAAAGCATGTGAGCTCAATGTTGGCTGGAAAATACTTGTGTAGTGGCTTTTCCTTCAGTGGGAACGAGTTTTGTGAAAATCCCGGCTTTACTTCTGGTTGGCTTTGAATGTGGAGCTGCGGGAGATTTGGGTCACGGTGGGTCTGAGCGATGTCAGGAAGGGGGAAGCTCCCGCCGAGGGCGATGCTCGGAGCGTCCCGATGGGAGACCTGGAGACCGCGAGGTGCAGCCGCGCTGTGGGAGGCGGCTCTGCCGAGGATGGGGAAACAAAGCGGGATGGAGAATTGAGGGGTTTGTAGATGAAACCTGTGATTTCTGGGGTACAGCCGGAGCAGGTTGTAACGCAGGGAAGGTGGGAGCCTGACAGAGCTCACGGGCACGTGAAACAGAACTGTCTGTTGTCACCGTTCCTATATTTAAACCCTTGTGTTGTGTCACTCAATTAAGTGAAGGCACTAATTAGCGTGTGGATGAGCTTGCTGCGCGCAGGTTTGATGAAACAATCGGATTGGGAGCTGGCTATACGACAGGTGAGAGGTGTGGGTGCGTTCGGAGCGCAGCCGTGGGTGGGTGGTCTGGGTGCGAAGGGCGAGGCCGTCGTGGCGGGTGGGTTTTTGGAGAAAGCGGATCTCTGGAGGAGAAGGGATGGGGATCCGGGGCCCTTTGTCTGCTGCACAAAAGCTGGTGCCTGGCTGGCGTTAAGTCGCACGTCAGGAAGGGCCGTCCGAGGAACCGGCAGTGCTTATTAAACATATTAATAAACATTAGTTTATTAATTGGAGGCGTTTAAAGGGCTGTGGAGAAGGTGCCTCCCCATCTGCAGGAAGTGTCCTCTGGACTGCTGCGAACATCAGTATGTGCCTGGTAAAGCCTCCCCAATAATCTTGGAGACAGTTTTAACCATCGCAGCTTATAAAAGGGCAATTTATCCCTGATGCGTCTTAGAAAAGACGAATATTTTCTAAATGACCAAGCAGGGAGTTGCACTGAGTCAGGAGCCACACGGGGCGATGCTGGAGCTTTGGCGAGCAGAGCAGCCCCGTCCTCTGGAGCCGTTGGGTTCTTGCCCTGCAGAAGTTGGTGCTGGTTTGTGTGAGCTCTTGCCACGGACCTCTGGCTGCGCCGGTATCGTAAAAATAACACTTGGGCAACGGCTTTTTGGGTCCTTGCTACGCC